>BSBN01000334.1:9677500-10332500 GCA_027924645.1 Cunninghamia lanceolata | reverse complement strand
AATAAAAATTACTAAGCAGTCTCCTCAACAAGAGAAAAAGAAAAGAAAAAAGGATCTATGCTCAAATTGTTATAGCAAATGGTCTAGGGGTCATAACTATGCCGATAGTGATAAAATAATAATAATTATCAAGAATCACGTTGAAGAAGAGAGAGAAGTAACTACAAAAGAACAAAATGTGGAACTTGAGAAACAAAACTCCATCACTAGAAGTTACACTCAAGGTCAAACAATGGGATTAAAAGATAAAAATAATTCTATTGAAATAAATGGGGATAACTCATTTAACCTAAGACAAATTAGTAATCTCTCTACCTCTTGTTGTAATGGTGGTAGGAAATGGCCTAGAATTCACAAGTGTACTAATAGTGATAAAACACTAATGACTATCAAGAATGAGGTTGAACAAGAGAAAGAAGTAGCTAGAAAAGAACCAAATGTGGAGCTTGGGCATGAGAATTCTAAGGAAGTAGAATGTACTACTATTTCCCTACATGCATTAAATGGCACAAGTGCACCACAATCACTCAAAGTAATTGGTTATATCCAAAGGCAAAATGTTATAGTGTTGGTTGATTTCAGTAGTACACACAACTTTATTGATATAATATTAACTAGTGAGCTCAATTGTTCTGTGAATACAATATCTAATTTTTAGGTCATGATAGCTAATGCAAAACAACTCTCTTGTGGTGGTAAATGCCATCATATAAAACACTAAATGGAAAATTATCAAATAGATTCAAAAATGTTCTCTATCCTAATTGGGGGAGCACATGTAGTTTTTGGTGTATAATGGCTTAGACAATGAGGAACAAGACTTTCATTTTTCAAGACTTATCCATGGTTTTTAGTAGATATGGGAAAAAATATAAACTTAGAGGGATACAATCATCACCAACTCAAATTATTAGCTCCCATAGGATGGGGAAACTACTTAAGAAAGGGTATTATAGCACAAGGGTACAACTACATTTTGTACAAGTTGAAGATGCGAACATTCAAGAACAACCAAAGATTCCATAGATCGCCCAACTCCATCAACATGGATTTAAAAAACCTAAGGGGCTACCCATAGTCAAAGACCATGATTGTGTCATTGAATTAATACAAAGTATTGTTCATCCCAATAAAAGTACCTATTCATCCCTAATGATTATGATTAACAAGAGGGATGATTCATGGAGAATATGCCTAGATTATAGGGAGCTCAACAAGCTTACTTTTAATGTCAAGTTTCATATTCCTAGTATTGATGAATTGGTAGATGAATCTAATAATCTAGTTTTCTTTACTAGGTTAGATTTTCATTTATATTATCATCAAATTAAACTAAAAAAAGATGATATAAATAAGACTACATTTAGAACAGATAAGGGTCATTCTGATTTTTTATTTATGTCATTAATACCCAATCAACTTTTCAAAGTCTCAAAAGTTCAATATTCCACCCATTTTTTCAAAAAATTGTGTTTGTAGTCTTTGAGGACATCTTCATCTATAGTAAAACATGGAATTATGAACAATTCATAGAAAAGATTCTAGGATTGCAAAGTGCTGAGGGTAATGTTTTTTTGAAGGGGATGGGGATGTCAGGATCCTAATATGCTATATTCCTAATTATAATAAGTTAAGCACTTGTGGCATGCTTAACCTTAATAGATGCATTTACTAGTCTTAGTTATTCCTTAAGACAACTTAGTTAGGATGAAGGGGTGTGTCCCTACATAGTTATCCCTATAAATATTGAGAGAGAGACTCTCCCAAACCATCATATCTTCTAACATTGAATTCACATATTATTTTCTGATTATTGGATATCACCCCATTAAAGTGATATGCTATTTTATAGATTTTTACATTTATTTCCAAGAAATATTATAACATTATTACATGGAGTCAACTACTTAGTCTTCTCCACTTATTTTGCATGGTGGTTACTTATTCTCCTCCTATATACATGTACATCTCTCATGGGTAAATGCATTGAGTGGCTAATTGTAACTTATTCTAGTTATTTCTTTCATTCTTATTTGTATTGCATACTCTCATTTTCTAACTCTCGTAAGAGCACTCAATTGTCTATCTCTCGTGGCTCAACCAAGAGCAAAACCGGTTCATTTGTTGGTCTGGTTAAAATTTCCATAGTTTAATTTTAAAATTAGTGTTTGCACTGAAAGGCAAATTTTGGTTTTGTGTACTCCTGTGTATTTTCTTTTTGAAATCCCAATTTGTAGGGCTGATCTACAGTGGAAAGGGCATCATTGGGAATCCACAACCTATGTTTTGTGACCCATGGTGTGTTGAATGCCTATTCAAATACCCAAAATGTCATTACAGGTGTGGAAGGGTTGATCCATAGGTGATTTTCTAGGTTGTTTAACCCTTGTTTCATGTGGGGGAAAAAGGCATTTGAGGCAAAGACAAGGGTGATTGAATCTGCAACTTGATCTATTCCATATCCTAATGTGCAATAGAGTTGTCAACCTAGGGCAGAGGTGGATTTTTTGTTGTTGCACAGCCTATCAAAAGGCCAGATCCAGCATCCAAGTCTTTGAAGAAGCTATGAAGTAAGGTATCTTATAGAGGCTCAATTCCCCTAAGTTGCTTGGCCATCCTTGAGTTATTTGATCTCAAAGAGATACACAAAATTTAAACACAACAAAGGTCATTGGAAGACCCGCTAGAAGAGCACATGGCCTATGCCAAGAGACTATAGCCTACGTAAAGAGGTGCAGCCTAAGTAAAGAGGCTTGAGGCTTGCACAAACCTGAGGTGACCTACATGAACCATAATCTTTAGAGAGGGCATCATAATCAGCCCCAAATTGGCATGTATTTCTAGAGGGCTTGTATTTTCCATATAGGAGAGGAGGGTGCAACAATTTTTGGGTTTCTTGTGTTGACGTTATTGTCTCTCACATTCTCCCCAATTTAATTTTGGGAAGGTAATTTTTTAAATTTAATTTTGCAAAATAAATTTTATAATTTTATAATTTAATTGGGGGGATTGTTCATGCATGTGCACTCAAATTATAAAATGCCCTTTCATGTATCATTCTTATGGGGGAATAAACAAGCATTTTGTAATCAATGAACTCACATAAAGTTCTAAATTTGTTAAGTGGGTAATCTATCTAAGTCAATAATGGGGATAACAAATCATCCCCATGTCATTACTTTGGAAGAAGGAAACTACAAGTCCTAGAACGATGGCATCCTAGAGCACTACCAATGGATTCATCTATTGCCAAATTTGTATTAGCTTATTCCTAAACCAAGTACCTATTGGCAGAAATTTGTATGCGGAAAACTAAATGTTCATGTCATAGGATTAATTAGTTTAAGTGTTCAACGAACCACACATCGTGGGTTGTATCACACATCAAATGCCTTCACACTCTCTGGACGACACTATGGAAAATGTATAGAGATCCCAATGAACCTCCATTCCCAGATGATCCTATTATGGACATACTTATTCCTCTTGATGATGTTGAAAATCCTTTGTATGATGATGATAATAAAAAGGAACTTACTTATTAGGAAAGTCTTCAATGTTCTAATGACATAAAAACATATCCTCTTGCTTCTCCTCTTTCTACACCTCTAGCATTAGCAACTATTCTACCACCTCTACCTACCACTTTGATAGAGATCTTGGCTTCTACACATACTACCTAAGATTCTCTCCATCATGTTCACACTTGTCATCTTGATCAATGAGATATCATCTTATCAGACATCCATCATTTGTTTGTAGAATCTATCATATAGAAAACCAAGATCGTGGAGTAGACAAACAAGCACACGAAATTGCAATGAATTGACCCATTTGTATTAAAAAAAATGTGAATATAAATAGGTGAGTATGGGTACCCAAATCTCCACGAAATGAGGATAGGACTCCTCTACATGAAGTTGTGGCAAATAACCACCCACAAAGATAGCGTGAGGTGTTGATGTAAGTTGACACCTCTCCAAAATGACCAACTACTTTGACATGTTTAATGTAACATGTGGTAAAATAGCTAACTATGATTAAATGCAAATGTGTATATGCCTAAGATTAAAGGTATACATCAACACCCCCCCTTAAGCATAGCTTAGGTGAGTTTATGAAAAATGGGTTTTGGCTATAAGCTTGGTGAGGCACCCATGCACAATGCAAAAGAAAAATGAGTCCTAACCATGAAGCTTGATGAGGTACTCAAATACAATGCAAATCTCTCAGAAGCAAAGAAAGATAGAAAACCATGTGGGAAAAAACTATCCTCCAAAAGAGAGAAGAAGGAAAGGCTTAGATAGCTCCCCCAAAAGAAGATGTTGATGCCATTCTGATGTAGAGATGAAGAACTCCTAGAGCATGAAACAATTGTATATTCTTCCCTTCCCTTAATTCTAAGAGAATTTTGCAAACTAATTGAAATTGTAGTGTGCAAGGAATTTGGTTCAAAAAATGTACAATGTTTGAAAAAAGGATGTGCATTAATGGTACATACAAATTAGAAGAGAATTTGAACAATTCATGCTATGATTGTTACAACCCCCTGCATTACACTTTATAGATTAGTGTGAGTACAATTTTCCCAAGTTCCCTTTATGTGTTACACACATTCAATTATATGACACTTTATGAGTGCATTTACAACATATATGCTTTTTGGAGTTCAATCAGCCTACTATCTAGAACCAATTGAGCTGAGCCATGAATTAACACTAGGCTTTGAAGTAGCATTATGAGAGTCCTCTTCACCTGATGTAAAGTGTGAAAAAATGAAGCTGCAGTCGAAGTGACAAACCTTCGCTACTACTATAAGATTTCAACTTTGTGATTCTCTGATTAAGGCTATTGTGGCCATGAACTCAACTTTTTTGTTGAAACTGATGAGTTGATATATGGAGAGATGATTCCTTAATAGTTTAGGAATGAAAAACACATTGTGTACAAATCCATTTCCTAACTTTATCATTCACTTACCACAAACACTATAATAGATATCACCCATCAGTATTTTGAAGGTATTGCATGGTTTGATTCTAAAAAACACCTCTTTGTAAGGTGACATGTGATCCATTACACATGAACTGAGAATCCATTTGTTGACTTCTTTTTCTGAACTCAGTTTTTAAGGTGGCACTTTATGAGTTTGAGTTCGTGATTACTCTTGCTTAATACCCCCTTGAAGTGGCAATTTATAATGTTAGTGCATTGACATCATTTTTACACCTTTTGATAATTTGATTCCCCATCAAGTTTGGTACTATGAAGGAGGAGTTAGTTTTGCAAGTCACTCAAAAAGTCATAAACTGGCACTTTACAAAAGCAGTGCAATATTATGCTTGTTGGAACAGTGATGAAAAAACATCCACTTTTGCAAAAAGAAACACTTGATTTCAAGTTGATTTGCAAACATTATAGGACTTGCAATTTTTGCATTTACAAAAAAAATCCTTCCTCAACAAAGAAATCAATTTTTGGAAATTTAAGTTTGCATGTAAATTTGTTTGAGAAAAAAAATGAAAAGAGGAGAAAAAATAAGCCCCCTTGGGTTGTGTACGACCAGGGGCTAAAACCCCATGTGACCAAGGGCTTAAGTTTTGAATTTGTCTCCCCTCCCCCTCTTACAGGACCCCCCCTAGTTTCTTACCTTAGCATTTTTGACAAATTCCACAACAAATAGTGCCCACATGACTGAGTTAAACTTTGACATCTGTCGTTCTTGCTAAGAGGTCGTTGAAGGGGAAAAATAGTGGTAGATGAGGGTGATTTGGTGGCATAGAAAATGCACCTCTGTGGCACCTTTGTTCAGCCCCATGCTCCCCACTATAGGCCCAATTATGGGCATTTGTTAGCCCATGAAGCATGCCCTTCCAATGGCGTATGGAGCCATCGAAGCATGCCCTTCCAAGAATGTTTGGAGCCATCCTTTGTAGACCCAAACCCATCTATGGGCGTTATGTTTGAGGGCATCACAGGCCTTGGTGTGGCTATCCTATGGCGAGGCAAAACAATGCCCTCTATGGGCATTTTGACCTCTACAACAAACATAGTAAGGAACACAGTCAATAAATAACAAAACCAAACAAAATTGATGCCTCACAGTATGAATATCAGCATGTAAGGGAGCAAATTGCACAACAAAGACCACATGGATTGAAGATATCCACAATGCTCTGATACCATGTAGAAAACTGAGATCATTGAGTAGACAAACAAGCACACAAGATTGCAATGAATCGACCCAATTGTATTAACAAAGATGTGAATATAAATAGGTGAGTGTGGGTACTCGAATCTCCATGAAATGAGGATAGGACTCCTCTACATGAAGTTGTGGTGAGTAACCACCCGTAAAGATAGCGCGGGGTGTCAATGTAAGTTGACACTTCTCCAAAATGACCAACTACTTTGACATGTTCAAAGTAACATGTGGTAAAATGCCTAACTATGATTAAATGAAACTGTGTATATGCCTAGGATTAAAGGTATACAACAACATATCATTATCAATCTTGATGAAAACATTGAGGACATATGTCTTCTCTTTGATGATAGATCACATCAAGGTGCATCATCTCTCTATTTGGATTCTCTTGTTCTCTCTCCACCACTTCATGCTACTATATAGACACATCTTGATTCACATTGTTTCAAAACACATACTTTAGTGGTCACTGTTCTCAAATCTTACATGACACAATCATAGTTTAGCATTAGCTTTGAGAAACATGAGTAGTTTCAAGGACCATATATCCTGATTCCTTCATACATTCCACTTGAGTGGGAATTCAACAGTTTGATAGTTTGTGGTTTCTATCTTTCAAAATGAAGAGGCATCATTTGTTATGTAGGGATCTACTACAACATTGGCCATGAGACATTCCATGTTGAATTTATTACTTTTCTTTATGGAGGCAAACATGGGCCCTATCTTGCAGGGATTTTAGGACTATCACTTCTAGGGAGGAATTTCTATCCCTCTTCATTTCACTTTCTTTTCTCTCTTTTCGGGGGATGTTTTGCCCACTAGGTTTTCTTCCTTTCTCCACTTTATGAGAGATTGTATTGTACTTGGGTACCTCATTAGTCCTAGTTGTTGAGACCCAATTTTTACTTTGTGCCCATCTAAGCTATGCTTAAGCGGGTTTGTTAGTGTATATTTTATCTCATGCACTATTTACATGTATATGGATAATTCACATATTATCTCATGCATTATTTAACACATGAACATGATATAATTGCTCATGGTATTAAGCCTACTTAGGTGTCTTAGTTAGTGAGAGTTCACTCGCCTTTGCATGTGAGTCTTGAGGAAGTTAACTCGCCACCAATTATTGCATGGAATCAACTACTCAGTCATCTCCACTTATTCTGCATGGCAGTTACTTCTTCTCCTCCTATATATGTACATCTCTCATGGCTAAAAATATTGAGTGGCTAATTGTGACTTATTCCAATTATTGCTTTAATTTTTGTTTATATTGCATACTATCCTTTTCTAAATCTTGTAAGAGAATTTGATTGTTTGTCTCTCATGGCTCGACCAAGTGCCATCATTGTTCCAAAATATCTTAGTTCTCATAGGAAGGATCAAGTGGATGAGGTCCATAAGCAAGGAAATTTCTTGCAATACTTGGGAAGAATGTAAAAAACTGGTGATGGATTAGACCTATAAATATCTCACCTATGTAGAGAGATTTCTATAAATATGGTGAAAGGCAAAAGGAAGAAATACAAAAGAAGCATGAAAGACCAAAGGTTTGTTAATAGTAGTAAAACTAAAGAAGCCAATTAGAATTTTACAAAATACTAAGTGAAGGAATCTGGGAGGAAAATGAATGAACAAAGATTTAAAGAAAAAGGGAAGGGGATGGAGGACAATATTTTGGAGCTTGAAAGATGAAGTCTAGTAGCCAAGTAGGATTTCACAAACTAGAGGAAATAGGTGGACTAAAAAAGTCTATGGGCTTGATAAGTTTATGAAGAACCTTTACACAAAACAAGAGGTGGATACATGATATTGAATAGGTAAAATACATCTTGAAGAGGGCTAAAAACCCATAAAATAGAAACAAATGAATCATAGGAAGTGAAGGATCTAATGAAGTTTGATGGAAGTTTTATACAAAAGTGGAAGGAGGAGCTTGCTGAAAGGCGAAGATGAACTATCTGATAGCACCTAGAAAGTCTAAAAACACTATAAATTGAGTCTAAACTTCTTGAACTTAGGATTTTCTTAGATTTTGTAACTTAAACATATAATAGGGACATGGGGGATGACAAATAGAAACCTCAAGACAAAATATAACTTAGATAAAACCTGTTAAAACATTTCTTAGATCAGTTAAATATGATGGGCATAAAAGGGTCTAATACACAAAATGGGAAAAGACATATGGTTTTGCATTTTACAAGTTGGGTCCCAACACACACAACCACTACAACATAAGGCTAGTGTATAGATAAGTTGACCAACCAAAAATTGACATTAATAAATAAAGCTACCATGAACTACTAAGATAGCCAACCACATCATCACTAATTGTATAATTATTCATCACTTTGAGATTATGAATGCACAGGGCAACATTAAAAACACTACCAAAGCCCCTTAATATTTTTTCCACTAGAAGGTTTCTACTAACTAAACAATTAGGATAATGCCACATAAAGTTATTTACAACTAACTGTGAACAGTCAATTTATGATTAGACTCTAACAAATGTCCTAAGCAAATACATAGAGTTGCCATTACAAGTTTAAATCTTAATAAATCACAGGGGTCAAACAATTTTGGCAACAAACTAATTTATTATACTGAGGCACCATAAGAGCTCAATAGATTAATCTTGATGGGGTCCATTTAATTAGCATTAAAGTAAAACATGTCACATAAGAAATTATTTACCAATTGACTTAGACAAAAATTGACAAAATGTGTTACCTTGACATAGTCTAAGTCCAAGTCTATCTTCTTATAATTGATCACGTATTAATGGGTCTAAACCACAATTCTTTTGTTTAGTTTTCTAAATAATTACTAACGCATGATTTACTAGTTTATCAATTGTGGAATGTTAGAAAACTAATTAACTTATATAGATTATTTAAAATACATCTATCTAAAAGATGTCAGAAGGTATCAATCTTAAACTACCTATATAACCTATATGACAACTCCAGTATAAATACTAAACTTATATAGTTGTTTTTGCATGTGTCAAGATGGAGAATGATACAATTACTAGGCACCTTCTCTTTCTTGTGATGTCCTAGGAGCCATAAATTAGAGGAAGGGTCAAAATCATGGACCTAAACCAGATTTTCAACATAGACTACATTATGGCCCAATTTGCAATTAGGAATATCTATGGTCAGAAATGGCTAGAAGAAATAGAGGAAAAACATCTCCACTAGTTAGATATTGTTTCCACCCTCCTCTTGAACATCATAGATATAATCCAAGATGGTCATTATGCCCACGCCATAGCATCTGGTCTGGTATTTGACTATCTATACAACTTGGAGAGATAGAAAATCACACTACAAGGCTATGACCTTATGAAAGGAGAGGCAATGGTCAGTGGATTATTCCCTGTGCAAACCATATGAACTTCTCTAGCAACAAATAGTGTTTAAAGCAATGCAAAAAGGTCTAGCATGTGGCTGCATTGGCAGACTGGATAGGGCCCCTACATGGCCATAGTTTCACTTTTTCTAAAGAGATGAGAGCCAAGTACAAGGATGTTTTTATTTCCATCCATTTTCTGAGGATGCATGCTCCTGACCGGGCTCCCCACCTTCCAAAAATATTGGCAAGCCATGAAGATCCACCTCCATGGAATGCTCAAGACGAATGGGAAATGTCAAGTGTGCCACTCAGAATTGGGTAAGACATGACAACTTCAGTCGAAGCACAATTGGCAATCCACTGTCCCTGGGAGAGTGAAAGGGCGGACCCATAATAGTGGGTTAGGTGTCTTTGTCTTCTTACGTGCGAGGCTGCCATGGTGGTAAGGTGTTATGCCCCTTTTATTTTTTGTTTTTCTATTTAAAAGTTTCTTTCCTACCATTTCAATGCAATTTATAGCAGCCATATCGTGTATGGGCCTTTAATATATTCTAGCTCTGGTAGTATAGAGCTGACTGTACTCTTTCTGGCAACTTTTTGTAAACTTTTCTTAAAACATTCATATTATCAATATATGTTTGGGTTGTCTACCACTTTTTTCTTATAAATTTTTTTTTTAAAAACTCCAATATAAATGTACGAAAATAAGATATTTTAAAATTTTTTTTTAAAAACTCCAATATAAATGTACGAAAATAAGATATTTTAAAAAATATATTTTTCTTTATTGAGAAACTCTGGTTTTTAGCCTCGTCCTAACCGAGAGAGACCCTTACAAAGGATCTCTTCCCATGGCTTTATTGTCAAAACCAGTAATGGTGGTCTCAGTTCCCAAAACATTATCACCAAATATTTTAAATAAATATATTTAGAACATCTTTACTAATTACTATTTTAATTACTATTGTTATTGTTATTATTAATGAGATCATAATATTAATCATCTCTGTATATAAAATGCTTAATAAAATATAAAACTAATTTTAAAAAATTACAAATTTATAAAAAAAAATAATCTCCTTATTTTTGGAATTATGAGTGCTGTGTTCTATCAACAGTAATGATACAACACAAAAAACTTCCTTGCACGCTTACTAACGATTGTTTATTCTCTTACAAGACCATAGAGACAGTGTGTGCAAGTGCGTTCCTTTCCACCCTACAGTTATAGCAGATCCATTCGGCTCAATAATAAAATTTTCTGCATGATTATATTGGTTGAGCAATAATCTTGCCTGATACCAAGCCTGATAGCTGAAGCTCATTTCTTTAAATCCCGCCCGTCTGAAGAAAGACCTCCACATATCCATTTTAACGTGTCTCACCCTCCTGTCCTCCCCCTCGCAGGCTATCATATTGCTTATTTGATTCCCACAACATACTTCTTCAAATTTGACTCTCTTCAAATCATTTCTGTCGGTTAACACAACCTCCAAACAATCAAAGTAAACGCTGTAATAGAAAAGCACCTCAATGAACCGATTAACAAAAGACGGGGAATTATGCTGCCCTTCTACTTCACAATTCACCAAAATGTGGGGCTTTAATTTCTTGATAACATTAATAGTTTTTCCGAGAAGAGCGGGGTCATATAACAGACTTCCGAAAACAGTGGGAGCATACACCGCTATAAACTCACCGGCTGTAACGTTGAATAAACCTTCGTTAATCTCGTCCAGCTTTGAGATCTTGACTGAGCAGTAGGAAAAGGGAATCGCCATAGCTTTAGCAAACTCCGTAAGCCTTCTTCCACTTTCTTCTAGCTCATAGGAATTCATTCCAACAGCTGTGATCTTGAGATGCTGAACGGAAGAAGAAGAAACTCCTAGAGCGAGAGACTGAATCAGAGCTGTCCATTGGCACCCAGTTCGAATTCCCAGATCAATCACATGAATTCTTTTTGTATGCCCCACGGCCTCAATGATAGCCTGGACGGCGGTGAATTGTAGAGTTTCGGCATACGGATGCACCCTAGTACAGAGAGAGAGTAGAGCATACAATTCACTTTTTCCATAATCACTTGTGAAATTGTTGGCGAAATCATGGGTTTTTCGCTTCCCGGTCTCTGGCTCACTGCAGGTCTGGCTTTTGATTCTCTCCTGGAGGGCTTCGGAAAAATAATAACAGAGCCTCTGTATGGGGTTCCCTAGCTGGGAAGAGAGTTTCTTGCATTGGCTTAGCAGCCTGAAGGCTTGTTCATATTGTTCGTTGCCAACCGCCTCTGCCAAGGCCAAAAGAAGATGAGCCAATTCAAGCCCGTTCTGTTCTTCCCTGGACAGGGCGGCAACGGCAAAGGAGGAGTTCCGATTGAAGCCCTGGTCAGCAGAGGCATGCATGTACTGAGCACCCGCTGCTTTAATTATTTCTTCAGACGAGAAGGCATTCCCATTGTCAAATTCAGCCGTCGCCACAGAGAATTCATGACTGGTCTGGACATTAGGTAGAGAAGGAAATTCCCCAAACTGGCCAAACAAAATATGATTATTCATGCCTTGATACAGCTGATCCTCTGCGATGTTTATACATGGATAAACTTGACTTTCTACTATTGCCAATCTACCATCTATGGCCGGGTTGAGGTAGCGTGGAAGCAGGGAAGGGACATTTTCCTGGTCAAGTGGGCTGTCAAGGGGATAATGTGAGAGAGATGAAAGTGGAAGTCCATCTGTTACTACTTCCATATTTTCTGATTTCTCTGCAATGGTTGCGAAGAGGCATAATGAAATGAAGTATTTAACCCTCTTTGCGCATAAAGGAATCCATCCGACCTAAAAGGATTTTTTTGGCTTCTCATTCCTTACAAACAGCTACAAACAAATACAATATCTGTAAAACTTCGAAATACCCGGTAAAGCTGTTGTTTGTTCAACGTTATTTGGTCAAATCAAGCTATAGTAGAATGTTTTTTCTTTCGGCTGTGTGACGGTGATTCTAAGTTATTGCTATTTAATTAACCATTCGTTCAGTTGTGTTACATAAGTTAATATTAAATAATTGAAATAACATTCATGTTAAGAATTAACTTAAAGTTAAGAAATGTTTTTGTTTTATTAATATTTGGTAAATTAAATATGTGTTACAATGAATGAATTAATGAATAATAGAATATAAGGATATTGTTACATAGTAAAATGTTATTAAGTTCCTAGATATTGTTGGATTTGTGTTCTGGACCAACAATTGCGCTAATCTCTAAAGCTATTAAAAAAATTAAAGTGCTTGGTGGAACCTACATAGAGGGAAAAAGAGTTTATAAACAAGGTTATTAGTACACTAGGGTTCTTAACAAAATAGCCATGCAATTATATAATAAATTTAAAATCAATATTAAATGATAGGAATGACAACGGGATGAGCAATATCAAAACATCCATTGGTGATGCTTTGTCTCGAAGAAAGAAATTTATATATAGATATATATTCTTAATCTAAAGTATATTTAAGAAAGAATAATCTTAAAATATGAGGAAAAGAACATGGTGATTCACAAAGTCCTAGAAATGTGAACAATGAAAAATAGAGAATATTAAGATCAAAGGAATGCTAATTTAGATGAAGGAATAAAGAATTTCAGATTGAAGACAAAAACAATATAACCTTATTCTAAGAGTTAGAGAAGGACTCCTTGAAATAAGGTGATAAGAATTTATCCCTCACAAAGAGATCATCTCTCAAAAAGAATGACAATAAGTAATGATGAAGAACAAGGAAATTTCTAGATTTCTTAGTGATAGAAGTATAAAATGATATAAACTGTAATAGCAATGCCCATAAGATCAAAGGAGTTGCACCCATAGTACTCTAAATTGGTAAGAGTGTAAGAGAAGGATGGCAATTATAGGAACATTGAAGCTCTATTTAAGTCAGTCATGGAGGTTGTGTCCCTCAACTCCTCCCTACTTACATGCAAAAATTGCTATTCTTAGAAGAAGGAATCACAATGATGGTTGTTGAAGGTGTACATATTTGGCCCTGGTGTCGGTTACAAATAGAAGGCATCGGAAACACTTATATTTTGATTGTTAAAGAGAAACCATATGGCTACACTATTGGGGGATATTAGTACAATTTTGTAAACATCAATGCAAATGTAGTTTGGTGTAAAAATAACAGCAAATAAGAACATAAAAATTGACATGGATCATGAATATATAAATAAATATAAAAGTTTTGACATTTTAATTATAGGAAAAACTACAAAATAGTCTAAAATACATCCTAAAACACACAAGAAAGGTCGGTGCTAAATGGGTACCACTGCATTTTTAGTCATTAAAGCTAGTAAATAGAACCATCCTGTCAGATGATTTACTTTTCAATTAATAAGTCATGTTCAATTTTCTCTATTAAGTTAAAATATTTCAATCAGATTTTATTGGATAGAATTGTTATATCAAAATTCTTTCCCCAATTTACTTAAACAATGAAAAACAAATAATAATACATTTATTTGCAAAGAAATACACTTTACATAAATCATTAATAAATAAACTATAAATTTAATAGTTACATGGGAAGACAAATGCACATAGTTTTTGGGAACAATGATGAAACATTAATGTTGACATTGTGCACAAAATTATGCTTTTTCATGTTCATTCATAGGTTACTAAATAGTGCTTCTATTTCCATTTCTACCTCATAATATTTCATATTAACTCCCATCACAATACACATTTTTAGTTCTAAATACTTTTTACTTTACTAAATATTTGAACTACCTATCTTTTTGGTGACAATTTTAATACCACTTTTTATTTTTAACTCTTTTGTTTTTGACAATTTTATATCCATTTTTTTTCCATATATTTGAAATAACTATTTACAATTTAATTTCATAATATTAGTAATGTTTATTGATATGTATGAAATGATAAACCCATTGCTAGGAAGGCATTCCTCCATGTCTATTCATGTAAGATAAAAATATTAATGTCTGACTATTATATTATTGTAGTATCCCATTCACCATATATATAATTATATACCATGATCAATTTATCTCCTTGATCCTATTCACACTTGAGCTAAGAAGTTTTATCATGGATCTCTATATTGCTATTTATTGCTTCATGTTTATAAAGTTAATCTAAGAAGTTTAAATAAAGGCTTTGTGTTTTCTTGTAACATCATACCCATGAATTATGCCCTTAAATATTATGCTTATAGCACATATGGTATGATTCCTTCAATATATAGCATTATATGGTATATGGTAAACATCATTCTTTCGTAACATAGTAGAATTTCACTGCTTTAGTTTCCATTTTTTAAAATTTTGTTAAGTGGGAAATAGTAGACCATAGATTCGTGGGGCCTTCTAGGGCCATTAGAATGTGGACAATATAGCTCTATCCTCGGGTGGCACTGGCAGTAGAAATGTTTGTTTAAACTAGATTAAAGTACTCCTATCTTTGAGCTCTTCCAATGCTTGCATGACTTCGAAGTGATGTGTCATGTTGGCTAATGCAATAGATGGGATTGCTATAAAGTTTCTTGATTGACCAACGGTTTATAGAGTGGTGTTTGGAAATGAAAATGTGCTATTGGGTAAGTTATTTTATTCCAGACCTAGCATAGATATGGTTGGAAAATGGATTACTAGATTATGGAAGATATAAGAAAATTTCGAAGTCTGTGCTCTAGTAGGTGCTTGTTTCTTTTTCTCTTTTTCACTTTTCTTTGTAGGAGGACCTTCTCAAAACACTGGTAGAAGACCCCTAGTTCTACATGTGATGTAATATGTCCTTGGGTAATTGGAGACAAAGGTTTGACCCTTTAATTGATCTACGTGTGGTTACCTTGACTTGGGTATGCCTCCCCTACTCCTCAAGTTATGGAATGTGGAAGTGATAAGAGAAATAGTGGGTTCTTTTGGTCAGTTTTTGGCTATAGGAAGTGTGACAAGAAACAAGACTAGATTAGTATTCGTCAGGTTTTGTGTAAATATGGAAATGTAGAAAACCCTCCCTATCTTCATAACCTTGGAATCAAAATATGGCAAATGGACTTAGGCTATCCTTTATAAAAGATCAAGGGAGACTAAAAGAGAGGTGGTTAATGGGATGAAAAAGACCTTGGAGCTATCTGTCCCATGGAACCATCAACTAAGATTTTATCTTCGAATATCAAGGGATTTAATAGTCCCCACAAATAGTTCTTGCTGAAAAACTATAGGTTAATAAACTTGATAGTCTACTTATACAAGAAGTCAAAATGTCTGAAACTAATTTTAAGGAGATTGTGCATATTTGTCCTAGGGCTGAGTATTGTATTAGTGAAGCTCATGGAGATTTGGAAGAAATATTTAGTATGTGGAATTCTTAAAAATTGATTTGGCAGGAACTTGTTTTCCTCTAGGCATAATTTAACCTAATTGATTTTTTTCCTATTCTGTTACAACCTAATTTCAAAGAACAAAAATAATTTATATTTATAATAGAAAACACCAATTTTTTTTAATAAATACAAACTTAACAATATTCTAATTCCATAATACAACAAGAGATAACATCATTAATTTAATTTATATCTAAAACTATTTTTTTAGGGGAAAAGGTGGTGAACCACCTAGACATATATTAATCTAATAAAAAACAAAATACATAGGGAAACCCCATTATATGATGTCCGGGTCCAAAATTATACATATCTGTTCTTAATTAGGCCTATCTTTATTGGCCTATACACTAAAGGCTAACCATACAAAATAACCATACTACTCCCGCCTGTAAAATAAACACACAGATATTAAAACAATTCGCAAAGAGAGGAGACAGAAAGATCTTCACAGCTTCCCCGGGGGTGATCGTCACTGAATGAGGAGAGAGACAACCTGATGCTACTCCACACCCGTTGACTCCTCCATGCCCCCTCGTTTTCTTCATACACCACTCAACGGCTCCATGTAACTCATAGCAGTCAGACCCTGTACGTTTGCATTGTTAGGTTCAATGTCTTCTTCGATATTTAAAAGAATTATTACATCAAAGTGGATTGAGCATCATCATTTAGCTAATTGCAAAGTCATTCAATGATTACATATGAAATCATACAAAATATTTCTAAATTTTAGCTAATACATCTATATGATCACACATTTGTTCAAGATCATATGATCACATATTTGTTCAAGATCAAGCTTCAAGGCATTTTGGCTGGCTGCATGGAGGGAGATTAGCATATTAGCACTTTTCCTCCTACCAAAGGATGAATGTCCCCCTGCACACCTTCCTGCTGGAAGTAGCCTTACCCATCATGAGGGTGATTAATTAATGGATCTACAATTATACCATAACCATCGGAGAACCAGGTGTATAACGTACTAACATCATTACATGCACTCTACCATACAACCCTAGATACCCTCTAAATAAATGTAACAATTGACTGACATGCAACCCTAACAGTACCATGAATCGACAATGCAAGCAACTATTACACTACTTCAATGGCCAAAGCATTTAATAGAATTACATTCTTTCTTAAGGAAATGTAGGTCATATATGTTCACACACTACAATCGGAGCTTGACTCCAAACTAGGTCAAGCCACTATCAAGCTTTCCATGTAAGAATATAAGTCAGAATATAGTAAATTTTATCATTAAAATTATACACTACTTAACTAAAAAAAGTAGCTCCATATACTACATCACAACAGGATTATTCAATATTATATTGGCTTCCATGGAGTATATACATCCCTCGTGAAAGGCTATCGAATATAAGTTTGAATAGTCATGCTGAAACAAGTAAATCAGTCATACAAAATTTGCCATAAACTACTAACAGTCTTGAAAGAATATTGTTGTCATGAGATTTCAAAAACTTCTGGACTCAACTTTTTTCTATCTAGTTATACTAAATATTCACACTCAAATGAATTTCATATAAATTAATAAAATTAGACATATGATTTTTGTGAGTCTAAATTTAGTTTCCCACACTATTTATGTTCTGTTAAAATTTAATCATTGTCAATGGGTCCTTCATCTGCTGGTGAAGTTGAATGGCTCCAAATGAGCCCACCAGGGAACAAGCCTTGTTGAGTGCAAGGCCCCGACATCATAAGGGATGAGGCCGGGATAGTGCCCTGAGCTAAATTGGCATAAGGGATGAGGCCGGGATAGTGCCCTGAGCTAAATTGGCAGAATGGATACCGCTCAGTCCTTGACTCTTAGCTGAACAGGTGTACTCGAGCTTCGTGCCCTACTGGGGCCCCTCCATAAAGAAAAATAAAAAATAAAATTTAATCATATAGTGGTTATCATAACAACATTCAACAAGAAAGAATATGACGATGATAACCATTTTACCCAAAAGAGCTCAATGTTTATACACAATTAAGTACAACTAATTGATATGCTTTAAAACATCATGTACTAGTACTTATGTTTATGACTCAATAGTATGACTACAAAATACAAATGTCACAACGTCTTGTACAACTCCTACTTAGAAATGGTTCAGACTCAAGTTGAACTAATGCTTCGAAAAATATTATAGAGTATTTGACTTCTTGTAAATAATTAATCCACTGAGTAGCCAGCAGAAGCATTTATACAAGTAATCTAACAAATCCACCTAGATCAAAATAACAATAATAATATATATAGCCAAGGAGAGATTTAATCCAAATAGATTTACCTCTTAAATTAAGAAATATATAACACAGGAAGGGGGTGGAAAGGTTTAATACAGACATTTATCCCTTCTAGAACTACTACAAGATTTCTCAGTTCAGGTTAACAGATGCATACAGAAATCACATCTGTTACAGAAAAGAAAGAGCATGTACCTCAGATAAGGTACGTCAACCTTACAAAAGATTAACAATAGAACCATATCATGTTCACAAAGAATTTACACAGATGAAAATCGAATTACCTCAGCTTGGGCACAAAAAAACAATCAAAAGAAAAAATACATTTTTTCCCAATTTCTATGTATTGGCTTCTAAGATGAAAAACCATAATAATATAACAAGATTAAATTTATGTAAGTAATTTCATGACCTTAAGGATTTCTATATATTTTCAAGAAGGAACAAATCATCTTGAAACAAAATACAGTAATGTCAAAGTTGTGGGTTATCTCATGACAATACGTAGCAAGCCCTTTTAGAGCTTATAGAGTGTTTTATGTATGGCTCTATTTGTATAGTATATGTATTTATTAGAAAATTGATATGATTTAAAACATCATGTACTAGTACTTATGTTTATGACTCAATAGTATGACTACAAAATACAAATATCACAACGTCTTGTACAACTCCTACTTAGAAATGGTTCAGACTCAAGTTAAACTAATGCTTCCAAAAATATTATAGAGTATTTGACTTCTTGTAAATAATTAATCCACTGAGTAGCCAGCAAAAGCATTTATACAAGTAATCTAACAAATCCACCTAGATCAAAATAACAGTAGTAATATAAATAGCCAAGGAGAGATTTAATCCAGATAGATTTCCCTCTTAAACTAAGAAATATATAACACAGGAAGGGGGTGGAAAGGTTTAATACAGACATTTATCCCTTCTAGAACTACTACAAGATTTCTCAGTTCAGGTTGATGGATTCATACAGAAATTACATCTGTTACAGAAAAGAAAGAGCAGGTACCTCATATAAGGTATGTCAACCTCACAAAGATTAACAATAGAACCATATCATGCTCACAAAGAATTTACACAGATGAAAATCGAATTACCTCAGATTGGGCACAAAAAAATAATCAAAAGAAAAAATACATTTTTTCCCAATTTCTATGTATTGGCTTCTAAGATGAAAAACCATAATAATATAACAAGATTCAATCTATGTAAGTAATTTCATGACCCTAAGGATTTCTATATATTTTCAAGAAGGAACAAATCATCTTGAAACAAAATACAGTAATGTCAAAGTTGTGGGTTAGCTCATGACAATACGTAACAAGCCCTTTTAGAGCTTATAGAGTGTTTTATGTATGGCTCTATTTGTATAGTATATGTATTTATTAGAATGAAGGATCGACTAAGATAATGTTGGCGTTAAATTGGAGTAAATTTATAATGAACAACTGTGTACATATAGTATGGAGAATCTAAGTCATTGAATCAAGAGTCGACTCATGCACTCAATTAGTGGTGGCAAGAAATTTTCCACCAAGTGGAAAATGAGTGTCAACATGCATCCTGGATGAGTTTGATGGACTATCTAAGTCAACAAATAACCTACCTAAGGTGGCTTAAAAACATGTGTGATATATATATATATATATATATATATATATATATATATATATATATATATATATATATATATATATATATATATATATATATATATATATATTCATACAAGTTATACCTAACCTAATCATAGTTAGTGGTTTTCCTCACATGTGGAAAGACTAAGTCCTATTGTTGAGTCATTAGTCGATTTGTCGATCCATCTTCAACACATCGCTACTATTTTGGAGGGAGGTTAAACATTGAGCTATTCTCTTGGTTCCAATTTCTTATTCTCGTGGAGTCTTGTTCCTCAAGCTTCACCTATTTATACTAGTTTGGTTGTAAACCAATTAGTTCATTTTCAATACATTGCATTTGTCTTTGATTTCTGCTCCATGATCTTGGACTTCTGCTCCCACATGGTATAAGATTGTGTGGAATAGCATGAAATCTTTTGGTTGTTGATTACATAGCTCCATTGGTGAATCTCTGCAACTTCTCTTGCACGCTAGGCTCAATCTGGCCTTTAATCAATGCATTTCAAGGAGGTAAATTTTTTTTTCAAAGCACATTTGAGATGAGTTTTTTTATAGGTCATAATCATCATTGGAAGAGCTCATCGACTCTCACCAGTGAGGTCGAATCATAGCCGAGAAAGCCTCAATAGAGGCATTTTTTTTGTGGTAGTCGTGCCTCACATAGAGGCTGGTTTTTATTAAGGTGAGGTGCCACACACAGAGGCCAAACCCTGTGCTTATCATGCCTGATATCACAGGCCAAATTCATCCCTCCAAGATACATTCTATGGTGCCTCCAAGAGGCCTGACCCTCTCATCGAAGTCACAGTCCAACACGTCCTAGTCGTTGCCTCATCCTGTGGCATTCAAAGCCACATCGTCGCCTTTCTTTGCGACATTTTTGCCTCATATCCTCGATTGACGGAGTCTTCTCAGCCACGAAGGCTCTAGCTATTTCACCCACACCAAAAGGTGGAGCAAAGGCCGCATTTCTAGGTAGGAAGGCAGAGCGAAATTAGCTTTGAAAAGCCAGGTGGCCTGGGGAAATTTGAAAGTGCCTTGGGAGGCACGTGAACAACGACAACTGTCAAATTCGAAGAGAGTATTTGTAGTACTATTCATTGTAGTTTATGTCAATTTTGCTAACATAAGAAACTAGGGGGGGTGACATAAGTAGAGAGGCAAAATAGAAAGGGAGGGGGCACAAAATTTTTAATAATAAGCCCTTGGTCATATGGGTTTTTAAGCCCATGCTCACACCCTACCACAGGGAGCTTAACTTTTTCCCTATCAAGTTTTTTTCTCCATATATTAGTTTGCACAAAATTTTATTTTCAAGCACATTGAAGACATTTTTTTAAGGTGTAATTTTTTTCATATGCAAAAATTGTAAAGGCTATAACTTTTGCATACGATCTTGTAATCAAGTCGTTCAAAAGGAAAAAGTGCCTACTTTTTTTACCTCTATCATTCTAGCTACTAATTGTACTATCATTATAAAGTGACAAATTAAGTTAGGTTTAGGGTTCTTAAACTACTTCATCTCAAAATTGTGAAGCTTGTTGGGAGAGAAACAAAAAGGGAAAAATATTGTTACATGATGTCATGCACTACTTATAAAGTGTCTCTTTAAGGGAGGGTAGATAAGTAAGAAGAGTACACACAATCAATCACTTCTTCTATCACTAAAGCAGCACCTTAATTCCCAAAACTGAGTTTAAAACTAGATCCATTCATCAACTCTAATACGGATACAAAGAGATAAAAATGCCACCATCTAAAACAAAGTTAAACCGATGGGTCATAAGTTTAGTTGTTGGTGATCATATGTCACCATTTTTGGAAATGTTTATAAAACTAGAACCTTGTAGAATCTACAAGATTTTAATGAACCAAAAGTATTATGACATCATTAGTAAAGGCACAGTTGAACTAGGGAATGGTATTCTAAATAATGTATACTATATCCCTAGTTTATTTAAAAATTATATCTTAGTATATATGCACTTACCGATTCTGAAAAGATAGTAGAATTCACTGCAGATGCTACCCTCAAGAGAGTCCAAAGATAGTAAACTACTTGCAGTTGGTAAAGTCTGCGATCCAGAAGTCTACTTCATATTTTCACACTTTACAGCTAATGAAGAAGAAGTTAACTCAGAGCCTAGTATCAATTCGAGGCTCAGCTCATTTGGCTCAATATAGCTGATTATTAGGTCCTCAATAAAGCTATTTTGTTGTACTTGCACTTAAAAAAAAGTGTCAAATAAAAATCACTTGTGTGATCAATCATGAAAATTGGGAATTGTATATACACTGAATTATAAAGTGTAATGGGAGGAACAATCACTTCTCAAATAATCACATAGATTCTGTATCTCATTCACATGTGCACATATGCACATCCTTTTATCAGGGTTTGGTATACCAAATTCTGTACACATTGGTGATGATTTGTCTAGTTTTCTTAATATCCATAAAATTTAGAATTTACAATATATTTTTCTTGGAGTGTTCTCAACATTAGGATCTAGGTCTACATCAGCATCATCATCATCTAGAGGGGCCATCTAAAGTCCTCTCTTGGTTTTCTCTCTTTAGGAGGAAAGTTTTTTCCCATAGGGTTTTCTTTCTTTCTCTATTTTATGAGAGATGTTTTGTAAATGAGTACCTAAAATGGCGTACAACCAAGACTCATATTTCATAAACCCACCTAAGCTATGCTTAAAGGGGGGTGTTGGTGTATAAACTCATACAAGTTATACATAACTTAATCATAGTTAATTGTTTTCCTCAAATGTGGAAAGACCAAGTCCTCTTGTTGAGTCATTAGTAGATGTGTTGATCCATCCTTGACACATCCCTACTATTTTGGAGGGAGGTTAAACCTTGAGCTATTTTCTTGGTTCCAATTTCACCACCTTTCCTATTCTCATGGAGTCTTGTTCCTCAAGCTTCACCTATTTATACCGGTTTGGTTGTAAAACAATTAGTTTGTTTTCAATACATTGCATTTGTGTTTGATTTATGCTCCATGATCTTGGACTTCCGCTCCCACAAAATATATATATATATATATATATATATATATATATATACACTTATTAAATAATAAGTTATAACATTAGTATTTCTACACTAACACCCCCTTAAGCATAGCTTAGGTGGGCACAATAAATATGGGTCACAACTACTAGGCATGATGAGGTACTCATGTACAAATGCATCTATCATAAGGTGGAGAAAGAAAGAAAACCCTATGCAAAAAAAAACTTTCCTCCAAAAGAGAGAAATATGAAAATTGCATGCCATGTGGCTACAATGAAGTCATACTTTGAAGATTCTCTGGAAGCCTTCTGTGATGCAACTCTAAAATATGTAGAAGTAAAGGAACTGATATCAATCTTCTACTTCGATCAATCTCTTGAAGTTCTCTAAGAATCAACTATGGGTTCACATGTAGCATTAGGTGATGGTGATGTGGAAATGTTCTTCACACTTCTCAATGTAATGAGAAAAAATGTTGAAGGATGATGGAGTAGTGGAAGTGCTCTTGACATATATCTATGGAAGTGTTCTTGGCACAACTCGGAAGTGTTCTTGACACAAATCTATGAAGTGGAAGTGTTCTTGACATATCTTTGTGGAAGTTCTCTTGACATAGATCTATGGAAGTGTTATTGGCACAACTTAGAAGTGCCCTCTACATAACTCTATGAACCCCCCATAACTCAATATTTTTATCCCCTTTTAGATTTGTTGTACTTTATAAGCTGTGTAAATGTATCACCAAATTAGTTAATTAAACCCCTTAATTGAAAGTGTGGAAAGAAGTCCAAAAGTGTTCTTGACATTACTTAATGAAGTGCTCTTGACATGACTATATGGAAGTGCTCTTGGCATAGATCAGAAGTGTTCTTGGCATGACTCAAGGAAGTGCTCTTGACAAGACAATATGGAAGTGCTCTTGGCACAAATTGGAAGTGTTCTTGACACGTCTTTGTACACTTCCCCAGATTTAGTCTTAGATGAGCCCCAAGATTTATGGCACTTTATAACTTAGTGTGTTTTACAATGCAAATAGGACCAATGCATGGGAAATGAAAAACATTAACTTTTGCAAAAAATGGTGCTCAATTTTGAGCTACCAGTCAAAAGTTATTACACAATCAATTTCCTGTAAATGATGCCTATTTAATCAAACTTGCACTAAAATGTTAAAAAAAAATCTCTATGGCAAGATGAACCTAGCCTTCCAACTAGTTGTTGGAACTGGAAAAGAGAGTATAATACAATGGTTTTACTTGTGAGGGGGTATTGGTCTCCTACCAAACCAAACCTCTCATCTTTGTTAGGTGAAAATATAAGGGTTAAAAAGATAAAATTCCTTTCCAAAGAAATTTACCCCAATTTTAAATGTTCCCCAAGTAAATTTTGTATTTAATATTTCTTAGTGTTCTTAGACAATTAAAAAATTCCTATTTTTAACATTAAAGAAATCATAATTTTAAATTCTTGCAAAAGTTAAGAAACAATTTTTAGGAGCAAAAATTAGGGATAATATAGAGAAGGGGAAAATTAGGGTAGAGGTAGCAAGTCAAAGCCCAAAATTAGGGCAAAAGAGTGAAATCCCACACCCAAAATAGAAGCATTGGTGTGATACAGGGGTTTCTTCACTCAACGACACACATGGGAGTCTCCTTGCAAGTACTAGGGGTGAATCACAACAACAAAGGGCATTGAACCACATAGGCATATGATTTTGACACCACACAGGGGGTGTGTGACCATGGGAGTTGTCTTGAGATGGGAGTCTAGATGGTAATGAGATTTTGGGTCGTTGAATGCCTCACAGGAGGCATTTCAAACTTTTTTTCCAAATCCTCATGGGAATGCAGTGTGTGGCTACATTTACATAGAGTTCAGTCTAGGCATAGCTCAACCTTTGTGCTAGTTTAGATACATAGAGGAAATCCTAGAGAGGGTCAGAGCTAGATGATGGGTGCAGTAAATAGCATTGTTTTTACGCTGCACATGACCATACCAAAGGCATTATCCCTTAGCAACCTTAGCAAGCAAGGTTGTATTCCACCTTGACAAAGCAAGTCAGGTTTCATGACCTTCTTCTTTTCCCAGGTAGAGTAGCTCAAAAAATTGACCTCTCTCCGTGTATCCTATGAATATCAATGACACAGAAAAGAAAATAAAACAAGTATAGCTTCAGATCCTTAATAAAATACCAAATAGGGATTTACGCCTTGAAAATGGCCTATAGCTCCAAATGAACAAGTAAATGAGCTTCAATCCCACTCTAATACCATGTTAGATCAAAGTACTGAGTGAGAGAATGTTGATCAAAAGAAGGAGAAAACAAGAACAAATGACACAAAAGATGATTAAGTTAGTTTGCTGGTCCATTTGGAAGGAATGTAGGTCATTGAAAGTTTCCATGAGAGGATACATAGAGAGAGGTTCATTTTTTTTGTGGTGCACTACCTAGTGAAAGGAGAAGGCCAATATACACGACTGACTTTATCAAGGTAGAACATGACCTTTTTTGCTAAGGCATAATGCCTTTGGTCTCCTCGCTTGTAGCATGGAAACGGTGTTTTCTAGCGTGTCCATCACCCAACTCTTGTCCTCTCTAGCATCTCCTCTATGCAAGGTGAAAGAGAAAACCTAAAGGCATCTGAGTAGCTTCCAACCTATGAGTAGAGGATGGTCGACAAATGGGATCTTTCTACAAATCAATAGTGATTTGCCCATGAATTTGGGCTGAAATATTAGGTATATTCCTAATAGATGAAGATGACAACTATCCAGAACCATGTGTAGACAAATGTAGAGCATGAATATCTGAAGAGAATAATGGTAATGTAGCTTCATCAAAATTTTCATCAAAGAGAAGACTAATGTCCTTAATGTGTGCTTCTAAATTACCAATGTGAAACTCTATAAATAGACAAGTAATGTCAGGTAGAAATCTGTCTGAATCAATAATGCTAGGAAGACTAATATATTTATCTTGCTACAAGGAAGTATTGGAAGCTCTCAAAGAAGTGACTATGAAATCTGATGAAACAACAATAGATGCACTGATGATTTCCTCTATGTCAAGTGGACTTTCTATATATGTGTCATGATGTGAGATGTATTTGTGATCATAAAAGGATCGTGCGAGAATGCATAAATAGTCGAGTCTCCATATGTCTCCCAAATTTTGATCCATAATGCATGTGGACAATCAATATCCATGATGGCATACATAGAAACATCTGGTATATGTAAACTAATTAATCTAATAATATGATCACAAGTATTGAACCACTTATTCTCTTGAGATTGTTTACCTAGTTCAGGAATAAATCTATATAGATATGGTATGACATTATGGTACCTAAGATGTTTCAGGATGCCATCACACTAGGACTTATAATGTAACATGACATCTCACATTACCATAACCAATCATAATTAACCATCTTATTTAAGGTTAAGAATACATCATGATTAACATAATCACAGCCAAGAAAGAATGAATCAATATCATGATGATAATTAAACATGCTATTCTTTTTTGAATATTTAAAAAATTTAGATTTACAACATGCATGGATAACTTATTAGTGAATAACCTTCACTATACATGTAAAAAGCTATGCTGATGGCATCATTTATAAAAGTTTACATACTAATTGACTATCAAGTCATATAAATAATGCACTGTATCTAGAACTTTGACATATGTCTTCATAAGTCTCAACTTGTCTTCTTCTTGGGAAGGAGAGCATCACCCGAGTGTTTTTCCTCCAACCACAGACCGGTAGTCCTCTACACAACTTCCTACCTAGAAGCAGCCCTACCCTTCACAGAGGGTATAGATATAAGGAACCGTTAGGTTTTCCATCTAAGTATCTAGTGTTGTGTCCTTCATAATGTCTCATGGCCATACAACTATAGATCCACTCTAACTATGTATGACACTACTGGAAATATTATGCCATCTAGAGCACAGTGGACTGACTAATGCATGCAGAGACGAACACATTACAATTGCCAAAAATTTACATACATATACGTTTTGCAATGAATGTAGTCATATGTCCACCACAATGACTCGACTTTGAAGCTGTCTCATCCTACAATGTTCAAAATTTCACCTTTCTAGGTTTTGGAAAAGATGGGTCTTTCTCCTGTAGTCAATCTATCTTGGACATTGACTCGATTCAAGAGTGCATAATTACTCATATTATGATGTTTGTTAATATGGAATCTATGATTCCAAATCACCCCTTTCCCATGTTTGGTTTTGCAAACTCATTGTTTCAGTTTATATGACCAACCCTGGTCTAGTTTTCTAGTCTTTCCTTTTTTCAGGTTTTCACCATATCACAATGGCTATACTTAAACTATTATAGGCTTCAAGTAGTCAAGACGAACATACTCCTTTACTCGAGGATTTTTGGAAGGGTTCTTACCACCCTATAATTCATCATGAAGCATGAACATTGAAAAAGATCAAAACATATAATGTTTTTACTAGAGGGTTTGCTCCCTTGATCTACAAGGTAGATATGCACCTATTAAAGATTTATGCATAATTATCTTTAACCAGAGGTTATCCCTTTATGGGTATCATAAGTCATTATATTTTTTCTTAAGTTAAGACTATTCCTGAAGACATGGGATTACTTCCATAGAAATAGACAAACAAATGCATAACTCCACAACCCATGTGCCTCTATGGCCACCATGGTGTGGTGATGTTGATAGCATCGATTCACAATAATTTTATTACATTGCACTAAGAATAGGTCATTTTCCTTACTGTTATTTTATTCTCTTTTAAGAGAAACAATGGCCCACAGCCTGTATTCATAGTTACTAATGTCGTTGCCAAGGTTCTCAGCTAGCATACAAAACTATATCATTACTTACAAAAGATACAAAAAATGAAACATAGCAATTTCAATGCTTTGGCTCAATAATCCATGATAGGAATGACTTCAAAGCCATCCCATGGATATCATGGCACTACTATTTGGTTGACCATGAATACTTTTATATATATTCAAATGTTATCACTATAACAAGTAGTACTATATGTTCTCTTGGCCATTACAGCCTTCAACTTGAAGAAGTTATCATTTAAAAATCACAACTATACGTGCCTGTGGCCTATAGGCCTTATCAAAATTACAGTTCATATAAGCGTTCACTATGGCCATCAATTATCTATCGAATGGCCTACAAACAATAGTGCAAGCATGTAAAATACTCATGACCAAATTACACAGTCACACCAGTGTGTTGGTTTGTAGCCGATTGCAAATTGTTAAGTAATACACTACCGTTGAAGGCTTAGTTCCTTTCTTGAGCTTTAGTGTTCAATCTTATTGTATGTGCTTCCTTAGAGAGAGACAAACAACAACTTCTATTGAGAGTAATGCAAAAACATCCTTTATATCCCCACGAAATCCTTCACACAAAGACTCTACCCACATGCAAAGTCCTCCACTTCACCTATCCCGACCAACCTCACACTAAAGGTGGTGAGTTAGTTGGCATGGCAATGAATTTGTAGGATCTCTATCAGCTCCATAAGAGCCTTACCTCCCATTTGGGAGTAGTACCAAAAATATTATCTTGTCTAAGGTCGCTACAATCCCCACTCACTCCACATTTCATGGGTCATGAGGTGGTCGATTACAAGAGCCCTCAACTTGATATAAAAATAATATTACTTGACCGTTATAAGTCAATTGATAAGGAATTATGCTTAATACAATGGTAATTACATCTAAAATGATATATTGGAAATATCACAATAACTTGACTATTAATAAAGTAATGTCATCAAGCTAGTATCATCAATATGTGAATATGGGGTCGAGTCCTCTCCCCCTCTTCACCTTATTTCAACCATAACTAATATATAATGATAATCATGAAACCTAATTAAGGAAATAGATATGGAAACAAGTGAATACTCAACAACCCAACGAGATTACCCATCAACTAAAATTGACATTCTAAGAACATCGTCTAGTTGAATCAACATGAAATACATCGAGATATCTCATCTTGACAAGATGACGCTGATGGAATTGAATATGACTAACAAGGGCAAGATGTAAACTCACTCTACCTTGCATGGGTTCAAAATGATTAACTTCGATACTTAGATGGCAATCTGACCTTTTTCCCACATCTATCTCCTCCTTCCAGATGATACTCTCCTTCCGTCCTTAGAGGAAGATTCTCTTCCAGATTACTCACAACCATATAACCATGATTAGTGTATCATCATTTGATTCACAAATCATTATAATTAAATAATTGTATTATCATGTAATCATGTTTCGAAACTAAACATTAATCAATAGTCATATAATCAATGATTCATTTTGATATTTTCCACAAACATTAAATCATTAAACTATGATTAATCATCTTGTTTACCTCATAAAAGCAAGATTTAACTAAATCAAATGTTGGGGATGTAACATATCTCCCCCTATATGAATCATCGTCCATGATGATTTAATGTCTCCAAAATTAAATCAACATAATAAATAAAAGTGTTTTCTCATCATAATAAAAAGTTTTTTAATGAGATGGGGAAATCTTGCATAAATATCCTCATATTTCTCCTAGGTGGCATTCTCTTTAGAAAATTGGTCCCACTAGACCTTGCATTGGGTTATTTCTTTATTGGGTAAGCATAGCTTACATGTTTCAAGCACCTTGATAGGCTCAATCAATACCACCCTTGAGTCCTTCACCTGTATAGCATTGCAATCAAGAATAGAGCTATGATTATCTCCTACATTAAACTTTTTCAAATAAGAAGCATGGAAAACATTATGCATCATGGCAAGAGTTGGTGGTAGAAAAATCCTATATGCAACTGGGTTGACCTCTTTGAGAACTTCAAAGGGACCCACATATCTAGGAGCCAGTTTGGATGTATTTCCAAACTTAATGGATCTCTATTGAGGTTTTACCCTTAGAAGGACCTTTTATCCTACTGAGAAATTCCTTGCAATGCATTTAGTATCTGCATAACTTTTCTACCTATCATTGGCTTTCGCTAGCCTTTTCTTCATCAGATGGAGTTGTTCTTCCATTTATTATAGCATTTCTGGACCAAGGCTATCCCTATCTTCTCACTTATCTGAGCTTATAACAGTTTGACACTTTTTTCCATATAATGCTTCAAATGGAGCCATCTTCATCACAGAATAATAGGAATTAATATAGGCAAATTATACTAGAGGAAGATAATCTTCCCATTTGTATTGTTGATCCATGCAATACATTCTCAACAAATCTTCCAACACTTGGTTTACCCTTTCGGTTTGGTCATTCATCTCCGAATGATAAGTAGAGCTTATATTCAACTGGGTTCCAAGTGAAGAAAATAAGGTTCTCCAAAACCTTGATGTCATTTGAGCATCTCTATCTGAGATAATCTTCCCAAGAATACTGTGCAATCTAAAAATTTCTTAGACAAATTTGCAAGTAATAACAGGTACCCCATCCATCAAATTCCCAGGTATAAAATGTTTTTTTTTGGTGAGTCTCTCCACAAAAACCAAAATAGCATTGTGCCTATTCCTTGACATAGGAAGTCCTTGCACAGAGTCCATGCTTATGAAATTTGCCATTTCTATTCTAGAACTTCATGAAGGTATAATTTAGTCCTGCCAAGTGATGGTATTCTACCATCACCCTCTGGCATTCTATACATGCAGCTACAAATCTTGCAGCATCGCTCCTCATTCCCTACCAAAAGTATAAGTGTTTCACATTAGCTAGTAACTTTGTTACTCCAAGATGTCTAGAAAAAGGTGTGGAATGAACCTCTTTCCACACTATATTCCTTAAATCCTCAGATTTTGGAACATACATCTTTCCTTTATACCTCAATCACCCAACTGGCTCAAGGTAAAATCTGTCATATTTCAGATTCAGGGGGTTCTCCAAAAGGGCCTATTTTACCTGCTTATAAAACTCATCTCCCTTAGACTTTTGTAACACCTGATTCTTGAAATTAGAATGTATGGAGATCATTGAGGAGATATCTCTTCTCCTACTTAAGGTATGTACCACTCAGTTTTCCTTTCCTTGAATATATTTAATCTTGAAATCATAGTCTGAGATTAACTCTAACCACCTTCTTTGGTGAGCATTTAAATGTGGTTGAGTGAATAGATATTTAAGCGCTTGGTGGTCTGTTTTGAGTTCAAAAGGTTTTGCAAGAAAGTAATGTCTCCATAACTTGTAGAGCATGTCTTATTGTTGCCAATTCCAAATCATGAGGGGCATAATTTCATTCATAAGTTTTCAGTTTCCTAGATTTATATGCAATAACTTGTCCATGTCCTGGACTAGTACACCACCTAAACCTTCCCTTGAGGCATTGACAATAACTACAAAATGACCTTCTAGGTTAGGAAATTTCAAGATGGGTGTTGAAGTCAACCTTTCCTTCAGTTGGTCAAATGCTTCCTAGTACTTGTCTGACCATTCAAACTTCTTGCCTTTTCTCTGTAAAGAAGTTATACGATAAGCAATTTTTGAAAAGTTTTTCACAAATTTCTTGTAGTATCCTGCAAGGCCAATGAAACTTTGGAACTCATGTACATTCTTTAGTGTTGGCCATTCCAATATGGCTTTAATCTTGGTTGGGCCCACATCTATTCTCTTAGCTAAAATTATATGGCACAAATTTGCACTTCGTCTTGAAAGAAAGTACACTTAGAGAGCTTGCCTTATAATTTATGCTCTCTCAACCTCTGAAGAACAATTGTTAGTTGCTAAAGGTGTTCTTCCTCATTCTTAGAATAGGTTAGGTTGTCATCAAGAAATGCTAGGACAAACTTGTCCAAATAGTCCCTGAACACTGTGTTCATTAAGTTCATAAATGTTGCAAGTGTGTTTGTTAATCCAAAGGGCAGAACAGTGAACTCGTAATGTCTATATCTTGTTCTGAAGTCTTTTTTATGGATATCCCAATCCCTTAATCAGAATTGATGGTAGCCAGATCGAAGATCGATCTTAGAAAACACAGTTTCTCCTCTCATTTGATTGAAGAGATCATCAATGCAGGGCAAAGGGTATTTATTCTTTATTGTTTCCTTATTCAACATATGGTAGTCTATGCATAACCATAAGGTACCATCTCTCTTTTGCACAAATATTACTGGTGCACCCCAGGGTGACACACTGGGCCTTATCATTCCTTTACCCAATAATTCTTGCAATTGAGCCTTTTGCTCCATTAACTCAGTTGTTGTCATTCTATATGGAGCTTTAGGTATAGGTTCTGATCCTAGAATTATATCTATAGAGAAATCAAAATCTCTTTTAGGATGTAATCTTGGTGCTCATCTAGAAATACATCCTCAAAATCTCTAAGAAAAGGGTACATGTCCATATTTGATCTCTCCTGATCTATATACTCCCTCTTCTAAACTCCATTGAGGTTCTAAGATTCATAAAACATTAAATCTTCTTGGAAATTGGTTTCCCCAAAACCATATAGTTTTTTCATTTTGACAGCAAAAAGTGGGCATTCTTTTCTTTGATCTCTTTTCATTTGTAAGGCAGAAATTTATATTAGTTTGACATCACTAGGGTTTCCTTTTAGAAAAGCTTTCTTCCCTAGGTCATCTAGACATTCTATTGCTTTGGTAAAATAGTCCACCTTAGCTTGGTGTCTCCATAACCAGTTTACCCCAAGGATAACCTCATATGACCCTAATGGGGCTATGTAAAGGTTCACCTTAGTGGAGAAACTTGGAAGTTCAACCTTAGCCTCAAACAAGCATTAATCTACTTGAGCTTTGGTCTGATTTGTATATTTAACTAACAAAGTGTTTGCCTATCCATCTTTTCTAGGAATTTTATTTAAAACTTTTGGGCAAACAAAATATTCTGTAGCACCAGTATCTATCAAAATAGAAATTGGGAAACTAGATAAAATACCTATAGTTTCAATGGGAGTGATTTGATATTCAGATTGTTTATTATCCAAGGCTGCATGTATGCATTGCTAAAAGACCACCTACTGAGAAGGTAAATATATTCCTTGTGGCTACATTCCCTACATGTTCTTAGGGCACTGGTTGGCATAATGGTCTCGACCACATGTATAACACCATCTTACGGGTCCTCACCTCTCATGAGGCTTCATAGAATTATCTCCATTTTTCTTGGAGTTATTATTGTCTTTCTTTTCTCCTGTGGATTCATTTTTCTTATTCTTGGACCCTTTATCATTTTCTCAGAAAATCCTACTTTTTCCTTTTTTTCTTAAAAGATTGGGAGGATTGGGACCAACTATACCTTTTGTGGTTCTTTTCCCTGTAAGAAGACATAGTTTTCAATTTTTATTCCTCTTTAATATCTTTTTCATAAACCCGATCCATTGAGGTGGGACCATGCACATCAATTTCTCCCCCAATCTAGGTGTTCAATCCCATAATAAATTGTCATATGTGAAATCTCTCATCCAATTGATATTGTGGAACATACTTGAGTACGCAAGTGAACTTTTCCTAGTATTCATTCACAATTAATTCACCCTATTTTAGATTCTAAAAATCTATAAGCTTTTGGTCATAATACCACTGAGGCAACCATCTTTTCCTAAAGAGTTTAACAAACCTGTCCCATGTTAAACTTATGGAACTCAACCCTAACTCCATTTTCTTATACATCCACCTTGTGGATGCTTCACCCACCAACTAGTATGCTCCCCATACTGCTTTGGTGATTTTAGTATAATTTCTTATTTCAAAGTATTTTTTCATTTTTGTAAGCCATGCCTCTATGACATCTCCGCTTATAGACTCATCAAACTTGGTAGGCATAACCTTTTTCATATCACAGGATAGATCTAAATCCAAGTGGATTCTTCTATCCTTTTCCTATCTTGTTTCAGAGTTATTCTCTCCATGTTCAACTTGGGTGGTGTCCCCATGACATGTCTCGTCACCACCCACATAATAGGCTTCCCACTTGGGTCCACGCTGACCCCTGACCTCTTGCTCAAGAGTTCCAATTCTCACTCTCATCTCTTGGAGCATAGCAAGGATCTAGTTGATTTTAGAATCAGAGTGGCCTGAAGGTTTCCCTTCTTCCTAGCTATCTCCCATATTGGTTCTTGTTTGAACCATGCTGCAATCTACTTCTCCTAAAGTTTGTAGATTAATCATTCAATTAGTTTTTCATACCAATGTATCCATTCATAAATGTAAATCCATTCTCATTCATGTAATTTGCCAAATTTTTTGAAATGCATTATAGTTTTCCCTAGATTACATATAATCCATCCATAGTTGCAAAATTTTGTTTACATCTTGCTACTGCAAGTCATTATCAGATTGGGATACCTTCACATATTCATTTCTCATCCTTGAGATTTATCAAATCAATTTTAGGAGGTGGAGATACTCGCAGGTACTCATCCACAACCTCCTTAGTAACATTAGGATCCTTAAGGTCACTTTCCAAGATTGGTTCCTTAGGTGCAAAGGGTTTCACTGATTCATTTTTAGAGATAGGACTAGTAATCCTAAGTGCTTTCCTCATCTCCTTCTTGATGTGTTTAATAGCATCAGCAAAGGTTTCATCATCAACCAACCATGCGCCTACCAATCAACTAGTTTGTTTAAGGTGTTTCATTCTTGAGGCTTTCTCCCTCAAGGCCTTAAGGTAACATCTATTTCCCATTACCTTCTTCCTTGGTGTTGTCCTTATTCTTACTGTTCTAGCATAGGAACATCCAAACATTCGCAACCATTAATGTTGGAGAAGAAAAATATTATGTAGTGAGCTCATACGTCCATGTATTGAACCTGGTAGCTCTAATACAATATGTAACATGACATCTCACATTACGCATAACCAATCATAATTAACCATCTTATTTAAGGTTAAGAATAGATCAAAATTAACATAATCATAGCTAAGAAAGAATGAATAAATATCATCACAATAATTAAACATGCTATTCTTTTTGGAATATATCAAAAATTTAGATTTACAATATCCATGGATAAAATATTAGTGAATAACCTTCACTATACATGTACAAATCTATGCTTATGGCATCATTTATAAAAATATACATAATAACTAACTATCAAGTCATATAAAGAATGCACTGTATCTTGAACTTTGACATCTATATTCATAAGTCTCGGTTGTCTTCTGCTTGGGAAGGAGAGCATCACCAGAGAGTTTTTCAACCAACCATAGACAGGCAGTCCCCTGCACAACTTCCTACATGGAAGTGGCCCTACCCTTCATGGGTGGTATAGTTGTGAGGAACTATTAGTTTTTCCATCTAAGTATCTAGTGTTGTGTCCTTTATAATGTCTCATAGTCATACAACTATAGATCCACTCTAACTATGCGTGACACTACTAGAAACATTATGCCATCTGGAGCACAGTGGACCGACTAATGCATGCAGAGACAGATGCATTACTTTGGCCAAATATTTACATACATATATGTTTCGCAATGAATATAGTCATATATCCACCACCTTGACTCGACTTTAAAATTGTCTCATCCTATAGAGTTCAAAATTTTACCTTTCTAAGTTTTGGAAAAGATGGGTCTTTCTCCCATAGTCCATCTATCTTGGACTTTGACTCAATTCAAGAGTGAATAGTTACTCATCTTATGATGTTTGGTAATAGGGAATTAATGACTGCACGTCACCCCTTTCCCATGTTTTATTCTGTAAATTCATTGTTTCATTTTATATGGCCAACCCTTGTCTAGTTTTGTAGGCTTTCCTTGTTTCAGGTTTTCACCATATCACAACGGATATACTTAAACCATTATAGGCTTCATGTAGTCAAGATGAACATACCCCTTTACACAAGGCTTTTAAGAGGGTTCTTACCACCCTATACTTCATCGCAAAGCATGGCCATTGAAAAAGAACAAAACATATAATGTTTTCATTAAAGGGTTTGCTCCCTTGACCTACAAGGTAGACATGCATTTAATAAAGATTTTTGTATAGTCATCCCTTTATGGGTATAATAAGCATTTATATTCTTTCTTAAGTTAAGACTATGCCTAAAGGCATGGGATTACTGTCATAGAAATATACAAACTAATGCATAACTCCACAACCCACTTGCCTCTACGACCACCATGGTGTGGTGTTGTTGATAGCATCGACTCACAACAGTTTCATTACATTGCACTAAGAATAGGCCATCAGGATTACTATTATTTTATTCTATTTTAAGAGAAACAATGGCCCATGGCCTGTATACATAGTTACTAATGCCGTTGCCAAGGTTCTCAGCCAGCATATAAAATTGTATCATTACTTACAAAAGATACACAAAATGAAACATAGCAATTCCAATGCTTCTACTCGATAAGCCATGACATGATTGACTTCAAAGCCATCGCATGGATAGCATGGGACTACTATGTATTCAACCAAGAATACTTTTATATATATGCAAATGTTATCATTATAACAACTAGTACTATATGTGCTCTTGGCCATTATGGCCTTAAACTTCAAGAAGTTATAATTTAAAAATCACAACTATACGTATTATAGCTCATATAAGCTTTCACTATAGCCATTGATTAACTATTGAATGACCTACAAATGGTAGTGTAAACATGCAAAATACTCATGACCGAATTACACAATCATATCTATGTGTTGGTTCACAGCCAATTACAAATTGTTAAGTAATACACTACCATTGAAGGTTCAACTCCTTCCTGAAGCTTCATTGTTCAATCGTATTGTCTGTGCTTCCCCAGTGAGAGACAACCATTGACTACTATTGAGAATAATGCAAAAACATCCCTTCTATCCCCATGAAATCCTTCACACAAAGACTCTACCCACATGCAAAGTCCTCCACTTCACCTATCCCTACCACCCTTGAGCTAAAGGTGGCAATTAGTTGGCATGGCTGCCAATTGTAGGCTCTCTGAGAGCATATGTAACATGACATCTCACATTACCCATAACCAATCATAATTAACCATCTTATTTAAGGTTAAGAATATATCATGATTAACATAATCACAGTTAAGCAAGAATGAATAAATATCATCATGATAATTAAACATGCTATTCTTTTCTGAAGATTTAAAAAAATAAAACTATCAAGTCATATAAAGAATGCATTGTATCTATAACTTTGACATCTATATTCATAAGTCTTGGCTTGTCTTCTGATTGGTAAGGAGAGCATCAACCGAGTGCTTTTCCTCTAACCACGGACCAGCGGTCCCTTGCACAACTTCCTACCTGGAAGTGGCCCTACCCTTCATGGAGGTTATAGATATAGGGAACTATTAGGTTTTCCATCTGAGTATCTGGTGTTGTTATGTTCATAATGTCTCACACTCATACAACTATATAGATCCACTCTAACTATATGTATGACACTACTAGAAACATTATGCCATTTGGAGCACAGTGTACCAACTTATGAATGCAAAGACAGATGCATTACTTTGGCCAAAGATTTACATACATATACATTTCACAATGAATGTAGTCATATGTCCACCACGTCTACTCATCTTTAAAGCTATCTCATGCTACATTGTTCAAAATTTCACTTTTCTAGGTTTGGAAAAGATGGATCTTTCTCCCATAGTCCATCTATCTTGGACTTTGACTTGATTCAAGAGTGCATCATTACTCATCTTAAGATGTTTGGTAATAGTGAATTTCTGACTCCACATCACCCCTTTCCCATGTTTGTTTTTTGCAAATTCCTTGTTTCAATTTATATGACCAACCCTAGTCTAGTTTTCTAGGCTTTCCTTGTCATTTGTTTTCACCATATCACAACAGCTATACTTAAACTATTATAGGCTTCAAGTAGTCAAGATGAACATACCCCTTTACTCAAGGGTTTTCGGAATGGTTCTTATGACCCTATACTTCATCACGAAGCATGGTCGTTGAAAAAGAACAAAACATATAATGTTTTCATTTAAGAGTTTTCTCCCTTGACCTACAAGATAGATATGCACTTAATAAAGATTTCTACATATTTATCTTTAACCATAGGTTATCCCTTTATGTGTATCATAAGTCTTTATATTCTTTCTTAAGTTAAGGCTACTCATGAAGGAATAGGATTACTATCATATAAATAGACAAACTAATGCATAACTCCACAACCCACATGACTCTATGGCCACCCTCCAATGTGGTGCTATCAATAGCATCAACTCACAACAATTTCATTACATTGCACTAAGAATAGGTCATTTTCCTTACTGTTATTTTATTCTCTTTTAAACAATGGCATGTGTCCTATATGCAGAGTTACTAGTGTCATTGCTAAGGTTCTAAGCCAACATACCAAACTGTATCATTACTTACCAAAGATACACAAAATGAAACATAGCAATTTCAATGCTTCGACTTGATAAGCCATAACAGTATTGACTTCAAAGCCATCACATGGATAACATGGCACTGCTATGCAGTTGACCATGAATACTTTTATTTGTATGCAAATGTTATTATTATAATGAGGAGTACTATATGTGATCTTGGCCATTATAGCCTTCAACATGAAGAAGTTACAATTTAAAAATCACAACTATACGTGCCAGTGACCTGTAGGCCTTATCAAAATTATAGCTCATATAATCTTTCACTATGTCGATCGATAAACTATCAAATGAGCTACAAATAGTAGTGTAAACAAGCAAAATACTCATGACTGAATTACACAGTCATACCTATGTGTTGGTTCGCAACCAATTGCAAATTGGTAAGTAATACATTGTCATTGAAGGCTCAGCTCCTTCCTTGCGCTTCATTATTCAATCTTATTTTTTGTGCTTCCCAAGTGAGAGACAACCATTGACTACTATTGAGAATAATGCAAAAATATCCCTTCTATCCCCACAAAATCCTTCACAGAAAGACTCTACCCACATGCAATGTCCTCCACTTCACCTATCCTCACCACCCTTACACTAAAGGTGGTGGGTTAGTTGGCATGGCCACCAATTCACAGGCTCTCTATCCATTCCATAAGAGCCTTACCTCCCATTTAGGAGTAGTGACAAAAATATTATCTTGGCTAAGCTTGCTGCAATCCCCACTCACTCCACATTTCATGGGTCATTACGTGGTGGATTACAAGAGCTCTCAGCTTGATATAAAAATAATATTACTAAACCACTATAAATTGATCGATAAGCAATTATGCTTAATACAACATCAATTACATCTAAAATGATGAATTGGCAATATCACGATAACTTAACTATTAATAAAGTAATGTCATCAGCTAGTATCATCAATATGAGAATATGGGGTTGAGTCCTCTCCCCCTCTTCGCCTTATTTCAACCATAACTAATATGTATATATATATATATGATAATCACAAAACCTAGATAAGGAAATGGATATGGAAACAAGGGACTACTCAACAACCCAACGAGATCACCCATCGACTAAAATTGACATTCTAAGAACATCATTTAGTTGAATCGATGTGACAGACATCGAGATATCTCAACTTGACAAGACAACGCTAATTGAATTGAAAATGACTAACAAGGGTAAGACGTAAACTCACTCTACCTTGCATGGGTTCATAATGATTAACTTTGATACTCAGATGGAAATCTGACCTTTTCCTCACATCTATCTTCTCCTCCCGGATGATACTCTCCTTCCATCCTTCAAGGAAGATTCTTTTCCTGATTACACCCACAACCATATAATCATGATTATTGTATCGTCATTTGATTCACAAATAATTATAATTAAATAATCATATCATCATGTAATCACATTCCTAAAATAAAAATTAATCAATATTCATATAATCAATGATTCTATTTGATATTTTCCACAAACATCAAATCATTAAACTATGATTAATCATCTTGCTTGCCTCATAAAAGTAAGATTTAACTAAATCAAAAGTTGGGGATGTAACATATAGTTACCCTTGTTTAGGTTGTGTTGATGTATAAATTTGTGGGTCTAATCCAACAACAACATGGGAAACTCTAAAAATGTGGGATTGCTTCTTAGAGTGACGTCTAGATTTTATGGAAGCTGGCTTTTCCTCCTTACAATGGGATTTAGGAAAAAGGGAAGGAAAACAAGATTACAGATACAATAAAATAAAATCTAACCCTATGGCGATGCGCCAGATTTAGACAACTTCCCAGAAAGTACAGTGTCAAACCGTAATAGATTTAACTAGAAACCCAAAGAGCATGATGCATGATTGATCACCCAGTTTGATAAGTAGATTCAAAAGAGGCAAAGAAATAGAAAATCAAAGCAAGAACTAGAAACAAGCTCATAGCTACACAAAACACCGTATCTCTTTATTTGAATGGAAAATAATTTACAGAGGCAAGGTTTGCACAAAATAAAATGTCACATCCTCATGAAAGAGGCACTGCATAGGCAAAAAGAAAATATCTGCTGCTGCTATCTTCTCTGTTCTATGTAGAACTGTGTATCTCTAGAACTCTATGCAACTTAGTTGGATCTGATATTTATAGCCTAGAAAAACAAAACCCATTGAAGATCTCTGCAATTGAAAATCTTTCCCAACTATCTCCATAAAATCTGCTGCAAAATCTGGCAGATAACTGTATCTGGCTGTGACCTCCTAGTGAACTAGTTGTAGCTATTTCTCCTTCATGGCTGAAAATACCTTTGTCTCCATTCTTCACCTGCATGAGTTTTTCATTTCCCACCACTCATCTCTCTTTGTTTCTTGTAGCTTGCTGTGAAAAGTGGCTATGCAAATATTAGGGATTTATTTCTTTTATCTCCCATGAGGAAAATGTCATTAAAAAAAATCTTTATGTTAATAAAGATCCACTTTATTTTCAAGGGGCCCACCATGTCTCTTCAAAGATTCTTAAATACTCCATTTATTTATTTAAAACTTCCTTGAGACTTCCCAGTGGCTTTGGATGAAAATGAGAATTCATTTTTGTTTTAAGAAGATGGCCCACCATATGTGATGCATTTTATAAGATGAAACAAAATATTTGATTTATCTCTCTCTGGGCTCAACCACGTGGTTCATCCTGGGATGGATTTCTCATTGCTATTCCTCAAACACCCGTCAGTGTGCCAAGTGGCTTCTTCCACTACTTTCTTTCCATCTGCATCCACTTCCGTTGATCTACTTTTATATCCTACAGTGGCTATTTTGCTGGGCATATGGAAACCCTATTTCCACCCCTGGCAATGGTTGCCACTTGAAAACTCTATGTCTCATCATTTCATTGCTGCAGCTCAACTTGTTTGCATAGTGACTTTATTTTATATTGTTGTGTCTTTAATAGTAAAAAATGTCATTTGTTAGTATGTGGCACCTTATTTCATAGCTGAGTGTCCTTCCTAAGGCCACAGCTTTGATGATGGCTTTATAAACTATCGGCACCTTCTCTGAAGTGGATCACACCCTTATGTGCTACGTGCTGAAACTTGGCAGAATATTTTTTTTTGAAAATAGATTAGACTCATCTTGAGCCACCATTGATCTTCATGGAGGACGCTCCCTGATGACAAACTTGCTTTAGAAACTCCTTTGAATAGCACTAAATATAATTCATGGTGCACTCCAGATGTTACTTGAATTCGTAGATGGCCGTTGGTTCTTGCTATCTAACCACACCCTTTGGGAATGCTAGCGGCTTCTTTTGTAGTGTTCAACCATGTTTTGGTAATGCTAAGTCTTTACAATGGCAGCACCTTCATAAATGGTTGTCTTCTTCATTACCAATGCTTTATTTCCTTTACTTATGGTGGTTATGGCTTAAATAAACCTATCGCCTCTTAGGGCTTCTTGTATCAACTACCTTTTATCACACTGAAAGCATCTTGCTATTTCTAAGGCTATGATCTTCATGAACATACTTATTACATCATATTGTCTAGCGACCTTCCTTATATGCATGGTGGCTTATCCTCTATGTAGTCGATCCTTCATAGCAGGTCAAGCCTTCTTTAATCTGGCACCATAAATATAACTAGAGACCTTGTGTTTGAATGGCTATGTGAGCTTAGAAACTGAGCCCGGTTTGTGTTCTAATACAAATCAGCGATCATTCTTGATAAAACATAATTTGAGCACCATATTTAGTGGCTGCACTTAATATGGCAGCTTTATCCTTCTTGATGGCTTTTAATATGGCAGTGCCATCCCTCTTGATGCCTTGCGCCCACTGTCTATGACCTGAGTTCTTCAATATGCTATCGTACCAATCTCTAATGATGCTTACCCTTAGTGATAGCGCCTTCCCTAAACTTGATGTGGCTATGTTTTGAATTAAATAGCTTTGCCATGTATTATAATTATGATGACTCACCTTCATTAAAGACTCTCTGTGCCATACGTATACAATATTGACTTCTCTTTTCAATGGGTAGCGTATCATTATGAGTGATAGCACTCCATAATACAAAGGTTGTGCACCTCACATAATGTGGCACCTTATTTGTATTAATGCTGCCATATCAAAACTAATGCCATTCCCACAAGTTGCACTAATCTTTAATTTGTGTCTCATTTTTGATAGGTCCCAAAAAGCCACACCATGCTTTATAGCCTGTGCTTACTTCAAAATAGTTTGAGCCTTTATACTATAAACCACTAGATGTATTTGGCATTGAAAATAAAAGCCGGACCATCTTTTTCTTTAAATGGATGAGCTTTACAAACATTACTCTTCCCTTTGATATGCAACACCATTTCATTTTACTGTGCTCTCATTTGAACTAGGTCAAGCTTGATTTGGCAACTCCCTATGACCGGAGATGACCTGCCTCATTCATATTGTGCCTAATTTATTATCTGAGACTCGATGACTGCTTTCAAATCATATGTGGAGATTTAAATATATAGTGCCTTCAATGACTACTAAGGATTGTAAAATGTGGGTGGCCTTCAATGACTTAGCCTCCATCTTAAAATGGCCGAGCTTTGATCCCAATATATGATGCAGTGTCTCTCATTCACAGGAGTGCTATTTGAAAAGAATTTTGAAATGGTGTAAAAATTTATCACCAGTTCTTGGTGATTGGTTGGAAGAGTGAGCCTGCTTGCTAGAATCCTAGTATCTTAGGTTTATGCAAACTAGAGCCTTAACCATTGGGTATATAGAGTCAAATGTCTAAAACTAATCAACTTCTTAGAACATGTTAGCAACTAGAACCTTTGCAACCAATTGATGCCCAACTACCCTGAAGATGCATGAATCTAAAACTAAAACATTGCTGGACCAAAAGATACTGCAACTGACAAACCATAACTGATGTCCACTGAAACCTCTGAAACTGACACAGCGCTGAACCATGGATCTTTTATTTGTAGCAATGAAGATTTATTGGTAACCAACAACTAAACATGAAAACTAATGCTACTGAGGCAACTTATCTGGAAGCACTGAGACTAGTTAAATTACTAGCATATAAAATACACAAGGACATGCCCATTCATGGGAGTGGCAAAATAACTGCCGTATTTGATTATGCTTCTCTAGTGAATCCACAACAAACTAATAATTGACCAAACAAACTACATAGAGAAATAAAGCAAGAATTGGTACCTTTTTTCTTTCCTGCATTCTAGAGAGTCTTTCTTTGCATCAAATACCTTACAGGTTGATCTACATGTTGCTCATACTTTAGCGGAGGTTGGGAAGGGAAAATAAAGCATTGAAGCTTTTTCCTCTATTCGTATTTAAAAGATTCTGTCAATAATACTTCATCCGTGATCTCTTTTGTAGACTTTTCAATAGGTTCATGATCCATGATGGTATCAAAACTAGGTGTACAGGTAACAGAGCTGCCAATTACAACCTTGAACCTGATTGTGATTCCTTCGTACAAGAAGAAGGGTATATAATGTGATTCTGTATGTGACTTAGTATGTGACTTTTCACTTTTGCATATATCTCTTTGGACCTCATCATTTTGTAGCTGTGAATCTTCATCAAGAAGAAGACAATATCCATTTTCAAGAATGGAGAACAAATCAGATCTTAGATCTACATTTGTTTCAAAAATTTCTTTATAATAATCTTCAACAGGTTTTGCAAAGTAGCCATTCACATGTTCAATTGTATCATCTCCTGCATCCAAAATCTGATAACCTTGTTGCAAATTTGAGAATAAATCCTCATCCTGCTATCCCAGCTCATGTATCTCTTTGCTATCTTCATGACAGAAAAGGTAATCACCCTTTATAGACTCTATAATTTTCTTTGCAACTTCTTCCTCAAGATGAGGTATAGATGTGGCATCACTCTGAACCTAATACTTTTCAGCTTCAAAGCCCCTCTTGAAGTACTTTTTAGCTTCTAGAAGTGTCACTTCATCATCACCATCTGATTCTTCTTCATGACTGGCCAGAATCTTTGGCTTATATGTTGCCATAGGTGCATGAGGCTGATAATTAGAAGGACACCTTGAATGGATAGGGGCCACCTCTCTTCTTGTAATTTGATCTTTGAGACTCAAGTCTTCTTTAACATCAAAGTGGCAAAGAACTTGATCTATGACCTCAGAGGGTTGGTTTGTGGATACAGAGGCTTGAAAAGCATAACTCTCAAGATAATTGGGCATCCTCTGACTATATTCATATTGCTATTCATACAAACTTGGAGACATGAAATTTGGATCAACATTATACATGGCTTGACCTTTTAGCTCATTGATCTCATAGGAGAGGGTTCTTATAAGTTCATTCATGACACTCATCTTCTTATGATTTGACAAATCAACAAGGAGGGTCAGTGGATTAAAATCTATATGCATTTGGCTACAAGAAAGAGTTTGAGATGAGATATCTATATGTGGCATCAAAGGTGTTAAAGGTAGAGGAGGCAATTTACCAGCCTCTATGAGATTGTTTTCAGCTCTAACAACAAGATCATATGACTGGGACAAAGTTTCACCTCCTAAGGCTTGGATCATCACAGAGATCTTAGGGTATAAAGCCTTTAAATAATACAAGAATACAAAAACTAGAGATGGCATGATATCAATAGAGAATTTCTACGATACCTTATCAAATCTTTAATTCAAGTCACACATGCTCTCTACAGGATGTCTCTTGATGGTGATGAAATTCTAGGTGAGAGTGCTAACATCCGTCCTGTCATTGAACTGATTGTAGGTGAGACCTCCAAGCTGATCCCATCCAGTGATTGAACCAGGCTGCAAACTTCTATACCATTCTTTTGTTTTACCTTTGAGGGAAGATGCAAGAAATAGAAGAGCATGATTCTCAGTTGTGGCATTGTGAATGGAGCATAAAATTGCAACATCTTAAATGTGATCTACAGGAGAAACTAAGCCATCTCCCAGAAAGTGAGGCAGTGCCTTCCATGCTATGTCAGGAACTTGACCCTGCTACTGAAGAATGAGAGGATTTGAATCCCAAGTCACAAAAGGTAGATCCCTTGTAGGAATGTGTAGATGCACATAGATACTAGGGGCTGCCATGGTCTGTAGAAGAAAATATCTGAGAAAGAGCCTCCAGTAGAGTCACTAGGTGGAAAATTCATGCTCCAATGAGCAGATGTTTCTGTGATTTACCACCAAAATCACAAAATACATGGTAAAGATTCAGTGAAAACAAAGACCCAAGTCTTTGAATCCAATCCTATAGGGCGTGCCAAAAAGTTGATGTATAAATTTGTGGGTCTAATCCAACAACAACATGGGAAACTCTGAAAACATGGGATTGCTTCTCAAAGTGACCTCCATATTTTATGGAAGCTAGATCTTCCTTCTTTTAATGGGGTTTGGAAAAAGGGGAAGGAAAACAAGATTATAGATACAATAAAATAAATTCTAACCCTATGGCGATGCGCCAGATTTAAATAACTACCATGAAAGCACAATGTCAAACCCTAATAGATTTAACTAGAAAACCAAGAGCATGATGCATGATTGATCACTCAGTTTGATAAAAAGATTCATCAAAGGAAAAGAAACAAAAAATCAAAGCAAGAACCAACAACAAACTCATAGCTGCATAAAACACCGTCTCTCTTTATTTGAATGCAAAACAATTTATAGAGGCAAGGTTTGCACAAAATAAAATGTCACATCCTCATGAAAGAGGTGCTCCTGAGGCAAAAAGAAAATATCTACTACTACTATCTTCTCTAATCTGTGTAGAACTGTGTATCTCTATAACTCTATGGAACTGACTTGGATATGATATTTATAACCCAAAAAAACAAAACCCATTGAAGATCTCTACAACTAAAAATCTTTCCCAACTATCTCCATAAAATTTGCCATAAAATCTGGCAAATAACTGTATCTGGTTGTGATCTCCCAGGTTATAGTTGTTTCTCCTTCATGGCTGAAAATACCTTTGTCTCCATTCTTTACCTACATGAGTTTTTTCATTTCTCGCCGCTCATCTCTCTTTGTTTGCTATAGCTTGACGTGAAAAGTGGCTATGCAAATATTAAGGTTGTATCTCTTTTATCTCTCGTGAGGAGAGAGTCATTAAAAAAAATCTTTATGTTAATAAATCTTCACTTTATTTTCAAGGGGCCCACCATGTCTCTTCAAAGATTCTTAAATACTCCATTTATTTATTTAAAACTTCCTTAAGACTTCCCTATGGTTTTAGCTGAAAATGAGAATTCATTTTTGTTTTAAGAAGAGGGCCCACCATATTTGATGCATTTTATAAGATGAAACAAAACATTTGATTTATCTCTGTCCAGGCTCAACCTTGTGGCTCATCCTGGGATGGATTTCTCATTGCTGCTCCTCAAACACCCATCATTATGCCAAGTGGCTTCTTTCGCTACTTGCTTTCCATCTGCATCCATTGCCATTGATCTACTTTTATATCCTATGGTGGCTATTTCGCTGGGCATCTGGAAACCCTATTTCTGCCCTGGCAATGGCTGCCACTTGAAAACTCTATGTCACATCATTTCATTGATGTAGCTCAACTTGTTTGCATAGTGACTTGATTTTATATTGTTGTGTCTTTAATAGGAAAAACCAACATTTGTTAGTATGGAGCACCTTATTTCATAGCTGAGTGTCATTCCTAAGGCTGCGGCTTTGATGATGGCTTTATAAACTATTAGCACCTTCTCTAAAGTGGATCGCACCCTTATGTGCTACGTGCTGAAACTTGGCTGAGAATCTCCATCTGATGGCGGAATGCTTTTTATTGAAAATAGATTAGGCTCATCTTGAGCCACCATTGATCTTCATGGAGGACTCTCCCTGATGACAAGCCTACTTTAGAAACTCCTTTGAATAGCACTAAATATAATTTGCGGTGCCCTCCAGAGGTTACTTGAATTCGTAGATGGCCACTAGTTCTTGCTATCTAACCGCACCCTTTGGGAATGCTAGCAGCTTCTTGTGTAGTGTTCAACCATGTTCTAGTAATGCTGAGTCTTTATAATGGCAGTGCCTTCATAAATGGTCATGTCTTCTTCATTACCAACACTTTGTTTCCTTTACTTATGGTGGTTATTACTTAAACAAACCCATCGCCTCTTAGGGCTTCTTGTATCAACCGCCTCTTATTACACTAAAAGCGTCTTGCTATTTCTAAGGTCGTGATCTTCACGAATATACTGATTGCATCATATTGTCTGGCGACCTTCCTTATATGCATCATGGCTTATCCTCTACGTAGTCGATCCTTCATAGCAGGCTGAAACTTCTTTCATCTGGTGCCATAAATATAACTAGTAACCTTGTGTTTGAATGGCTATGTGAGCTTAAAAACTGAGCCTGGATTGTGTTCTCATACAGATCGGCAGTCGTGCTTGATAAAACATGATTTGAGCGCCATATTTAGTGGCTGCACTTAATATGGCAGCGTCATCCCTCTTGATGTCTTGTACCCATTCCCTGTAAGTTGAGTTCTTCAATATGCTTTCGTGCCAATCTCTAATAATGCTTGCCCTTAGTGATAGTGCCTTCCCTAAACTTGATGTGGCTATGTTTTGAATCTTAATAGCTTTGCCATGTATTATAGTTATGATGGCTCACCTTCATTGAAGATTCTCTGTGCCATACGCATATGATATTGACTTCTCTTTTCAATGGGCAGCATATCATTATGAGTGATAGCACTCCATAATACAAAGGTCCCGCACCTCACATAATGTGGCACCTTATTTGTGTTAATGATGCCATATCGAAAATAATGCCATTCCCATAAGTTGCACTAATATTTAATTTGTGTCTCATTCTTGATAGGTCCCAAAAACCTGCATCATGCTTTATAGCCTACACTTACTTTGAAACAGTTCAAGCCTTTATATTGTATACCACTATGCATTTGGCTTTGAAATAGAAGTTGCACCATCTTTTACTTTAAATGGATGAGATTTACAAACATTACTTTGCCCTTTGATACACAGCGCCATTTCATTTTACTGTGCTCTCATATGAACTAGGTCAAGATTGATTTGGCAGCTCCCTATGACTGGAGATGACCTACCTCATTCATATTGTGCCCCGTTTATTGTCTGAGACTCGATGACTGCTTTCAAATCGTATATGGAGACTTAGATATGCAGTGCCTTCAATGATTACTAATGATTGTAAAATGTGGGTGGCCTTCAATGACCTAGCCTCCATCTTACAATCGTCGAGCTTTGACCCCAATATATGATGCAGTGTCTCTCATTCACAGGAGTGTTATTTGAAAAGAATTTTGAAATGGTATAAAAATTTATCACCAGGTTGATTATAGAAGAGTGAGTATCATATCCCATGATTAAGAATAGGTTAACTCCTTTATACATTAAAAATCAAACACATTATGCAACTCCCCAATTTTTACACTTTATCATGTAGTGCTATAGGTCTAAGTAGGTTGATTAAAATCGAGCCCTAATACTTAGCCTTTTTTATGAATTCTAATTTTTGCACTTTAAAAGTTATTTTTTTACAAGAACTTGCTTGATTTAGCACTAAGAATTTTTAAGATAAATCCCCCAAATTAAAAATTACCCCTCTATTTGTAAAAATCATAATTTTAAATGCTATTACATGCCTATTTTGTTTAAAATTGAAAGCATAATTTTAAATGCATTAAAAACAAAATTGAGGGGAAAAATTAGGGAAAAAACAATTTAACAAAGCATGCAGGGGTTGAATGGGTCGGTCAAAAATGGCTATGGTGGCAAGTCAAAGCCTTAAATTAGGTAAAAGGATTGAAATCCCACGCCCAAAAATAAAAGCACAGGTGTGATATAGGGGTTTCTCGACTCGCTAATACATAGGGGGGTCTCCTTACAGCTACCAGGGCTGAATCACTACAAATAGGGGTATTCTTCCACATAGGTGTATAATTTTGACACCACACTGGGGTTGTGTGACCACAAAAGATGTCTTCAGATGGGTGACCAGATGGGAATGAGGTGCCGAGAAGTTGAATGCCTCACGGGAGGCATTTCAAACCTTTCTGCAAATCCTCACAAGAGTACAAAGTGTGGCTACCTTTACGTAGAGTTTGGCCTAGGTAGAGCTCAGCCGTCATGTTGGTTTGGCTGCACAGAGGAGATGCCAGAGAGAATAGGAGTTCAGTGATGGGTGCACCAAACACTGCCATTTTCACATTGCACATGACCAAACTAGAGGCGTTATGCCTTACAAAGCAAGGTCGTGTTCGACCTTCATAGAGACGACCGCATTTCTCGGCGTTCTCCTTTTGCCAGGTAGCGTGCCTAAAAAATGATCAGCAAGCCAATGGATTCGTCCCCTCATAGGACCGCTTTTTGTCGCTCTCCCCACCATCCCTCAAAAAAATAGTCACCTAGTTACCTACCAATATGGAATACATAAAAAACTACAAATAATTTGTATGCAAAAAAAATTAAAAGAACAATAGCCTAACATGCAAATGAGCTAAGTAGAGCTTTGATACCATGAAGAACTCTAGAATTTCTAAAATGATTGAACATGAACAAAACATTGCAAATCAATCACAAAGCATAAGAATTTGATGTAAGTTGACCATGTATTAAGATAAAAGAATTCTTGAATCTCAAGATGATTGAATATGAACAAAACATTAAAAATTAATCACAAAGCATATGAAATTGATGCAAGTCGACCAACTATTAAGTTGAGAAGCAATGTACATGTAGGTGAGGAGGTTGGGTTGATTTATGAGTCAACTCTAACACTCCACTAGATATGTCGAGTTAGCTCCACAAAACCTGCTAGGGGTGGCGATCTAACCCGATCAACCTAGGACACCTAACTAGGCTTAAAGACATGTGTAGTTGACCAATGTGCAATGTAATATATATAGTAACAACTCCCTTGATTCAATATTATAGACCCCCCTAGTTTTAACACTTTATAAGTTAGTGTGTATTACAATGCAACAATGTCTGATAGATGGGAAATCTGAAAATATGAACTTTTGAGAAAATCAGCAATCAATTTCGAGATACCGATCAAACGTTATGACATAAACAATTTTCTAGTAAAAAAGCCCTATTTTAATACATTTAGCCTTCCAACTACTCATTGATATCGAAAAAGAGATTATAATACAATGGTTTTATTATTGAGGAGGTATTGGCCTCCTACCAAACTGGACCTCACCCTTCGTCTTTGTCAAAAGAAGATACAAGGTGTTAAAAAACCTTAATTATTCAAAGCAAATTTGCCTAAATTTTATATTACCCCAAATTTGTAAAGACCCTCAAAAAAATTTTATTTTATTTCCTTAATGTTTTTAGCATAATTTTAAATGCCTATGTAAAATAAAAAAGCAAATATATTGAAGGCCCAAAATTGCAAAGCCCAAATTAGGGTGAATTATGGAAAAAGGGGAAAATTAGGGTAGAAATACCCAAATTAAAGTAGGGGTGGCCAAAAATGGCTATGGAATCTCACTAAACACCATAGATCTTCCTTTCACAACTCATTGGGCAGAAGGAATGGATTACAAAGCTACCTACAATGAAGGACTCAACTTGTAATGGAGGGGTAAAATATAATGCCCAAAACAGAACCAAGGCCGGCTTGATCAATTGTAAACAAGGGTTTTTGGGAGGTATGGCACCTTGCAGAAAAAAAAATAGAGCACCTTGCAACTGTTGTTTCAAGAACAAGAAAATGCATTTAAAGCAGAACTAGATACCAACACCCAGGCCATGACTTGAAAAAGGGGTTTTCACCCAAAAAAATGTAGCTTCTTCCTAAAACAAAGCATTAACAAAATAACAAATTAGCACCCAAAAAACTAGAGATTTCCATCCAAACAATAATGGGGATGCTACTTCCAAATAGAGATGGGGGATTGCTCACAAATCGCAATCACTAAAAACTCCTATGCTATTGTGAAAGGGATCCAAGACAGAGGTCACTCACAAAATGAACTAGGCCAGTGCTGAAAATGCCCATGCCCCACCTAAATCACCCATGCCAAGCTAAGGTAGCACATAAAAAGGGTTTCAATCCTGGTTCAAATGCCAAAAAAGAGATAATTAACCAAACATAGGAGAAATGATGTGCCAAACTGGGACTTGTAACCCCCAAACAGAACATGCTAAAACAGCGAGAAAAAGACTCATGACCTACCACCAAATAGGAGAAAATTCCTCTACACACACCTCGAAATTGGCCTACAACTCCAGATGAACTAGAAACCATGCTTAGATAAGCTTTCACACCATGTAAATATAAATGTAGCTAGGAAAACTGAACAAAATAACAAATATGCAATAACAAATGACATAAAGGATGATCAATTAGATATTCATATAATCAGTGTGTTCTATGAACAATAAGGTGTACATAAATATGTGAAGAGATTGTGTTGAATTAGGAGTTGATTTTAACACTCAACTAGATCTGTCGAGTTATCTCAATAAAACTTGCTAGAGGTGGTGAGATGACTTAGTCAACCTAGGACAAATAACCGGGGTTAAAGATATGTGTATTTTACCCATGTTTAAGGCAATATATACACTAACACCCACCCTTAAGAATATCTTAGGTGGGCACAATAAAGATGGGTCCCAACTACTAGACCTGATGAGGTACCCATGTACAAGGTAACCTCTCATGAAGTGGAGAAAACTAGAAAACCTTGTGGGAAAAAAACTACCCTCCAAAAGAGAGAAAAGATGCATGAAAATTATACAAGTGAAGAAGTACTACTTCTTTGACTAAGTATGATAATTTTTTCCCCCATAGGAGATAAAATGATAGATGTTCTATGAGACCCCTAATAATATGTGTCTTCCTATAGTGCGGTTGGATGCTCGACAAAGGATGCAAATGTAGATCCAAGAATGTCAAACAATGTTCCTCCCCTTGGGAAGAAATTAAACCAACTGAAGATGAAATATATCTCCCCATTCTAAATAGGAATGTTTAGGAAGATGTACATGTATGTTCCTGAATCGTGTTGAATTTCTTCCAAGGATGATGATGGCCATTTTGGTGTCTTCAAAGATTGCTTAGGTGTCTCCATGTCAATGCCAATGGATGCCATAATCATATAGGTGCATGCCTAATAGATGAAGATGATGACAATCCAAAACCATTTGTAGATGGATGTAGAGCATGAATATCAAAAGAGGATAATGGTGATGCAACTTCATCAAAATTCTTATAAAAAAGAAAACTAATGTCCTCAATGCGTTCTTTGAAATCAGCAATGTGAGACTCTACAAACAAATAAGCAATGTTAGATAGAAATATGTCCCAACCAACAATGCTTGGAAGACTGATATATGTATCCTATTGCAAGGAAGTACTAGAATTTCTTGAATAAGCAACTCTAAAATCTCATGAAGTAACAACAGATGGAGTGATGATTTCCTATATGTCAATTGGACATTTTGTATCTGTATCATGATGTGGGATGTTATTTGTGATCATAGTTAGATTATCCATGGATTGACAAATATTTGAGTCTCCATATATCTCCACAATTTTTATCCATAATGCATGTTCACATTCAATAACCATGATCGCATACAAAGCGACATCTAGTATATGTAAACTGAATAGCCCAACAATATGATCACGAGTATTAAACCACTTATTCTTCTAAGATTGTTTACCCAGTTCAGGGACAAGTCCATATAGATATGGCATGAAATTATATGGTACCTAAGATGTTTTAGGATGCCATCACACCAGGACTTATAATTGTTAGCATAAAGTATTACATTGTTATGTAACCATGTAGTTACATTAGTTGGTTCTGTAGTTATGCCAACTGCCTTAATAGTTTCATCAACTGTTACATAATATATATATATATATACACACATCTTGTAATGTTTTGGATCATCGAATAAACATATCATTCACTACCTCTCTCAAATGGTATTAGAGCAGGCGTGGTCTGTGTAGGAGCACACCAGTGCTAGTCTTCATAGGCTGATGATGGAATTCTCCTGAGCTGTACAGAAGCGAGGAAGGAAGCACCTAAGAAAACAACGTTAGAAGATTGTAATGCGCTAGGAAGAAATAGCGTTGGAAGATTGAAGAGGTCGTTGCCTAGACTGATATTTCTCCACCCATGCCATTTGTAGCTCCCTCCAAAAGACACTTGAAGACTGAGTTGTACATGTTTGGCACTGCTTGGTGAAGTGTAAACTGTGACAAGGCACTCGGCAATCAATTAGAAGTGGATGTCCACCACACTGGATGCTCGTAGTGTGGCCAGTAATCATGCAAATGAGCCACCTCAAGGTAGACGTGTTGTTTCAGAAAGCTCAGGTTTCTATTTTGCCCTTCTAGATGCCCTAAAAAACACCGATAATCTTCAATTCGATGAATTGTTTAGGCAAGGATTGTTAGATTACTTTCTATTTGATGTACAATGTCAAGCAAGGAAGATTAGAGCAAAAATTGACGAGGATTATCATGTTGATGACAAAGATGAGGTAGAATGCACTCCCAAGCATCCCCATCTCATAGCACAGGCCTATCATGCTCATCTCAGTGCTACAATTTCTTCTTGAAAGTGAATGTATTGTCAAATAAAATAATAATAAAATTGTTATCTGGAATAGTTTTTTCTATTTGTGGTGAAAAATGTCAGCCCCGAAATTGCTTTTTTCTAATGCTCAACTTTTGAAAGGGCCAAATTATGCTGCATGGAAGACAAAGATGCAGAAAATTCTCATTTTTGAGGAGGTATGGGGAATTGTCATTGGTGACATAACCAGATTGGAAGACCTAGATGAAAGGCAAAAGTTTGACAAGGTTAATGCCAAAGCATTGATGTTGATAACACTCAGCATCACTGATGAAGTTCAACCTCACATTTGAGATGCGGAAACATCAAAGGCGGCATGGGATTCTCTCTCCACAATCTACCAAGCAAAGAATCAGACGAAGATCCTCCATCTACAGTCTAAGCTACATACACTCTGTATGCAAGCTAGTGAGAAAGTTGAGAAATTCTTATGATGGGTATCTAAACTGTGAGTTGAGCTTGTTGCAGTTGGAGAAAAGGTGGAGGATAAACTACTTGTCCCAATTACGCTGAGAGCTTTGCCATATCAGTTCAAAATCTTTGTCACCACATTGAACATCACAAAGACAGAGGTGTCATTTGACAAATTGGTGAATCTGTTGTAGCAGGAAGAAGCCATTTAATCAGTCCAAGGTGAACTTGACGACAAGGCCCTGATCTCCAGACAATCAAAAAGTTAGAAGTTTCACAGAAAGAAGCCACAAAAACAACTTGAACATCAACAGTTGAAGCCTCCTAAGGCAAATTGATGGTGTCATATATGCAACAAGAACAATCATGACACTATCAACTATTGGTACAATGCCTTAACACAAGGCAATTCCAATAAAGAAGGCTTTTCCAGTTGTAGCAATACTCAGCCATCCAAACGTTGTCATCATCGTAGAAAGCACAAAAACAATGTAGCAGCCCAACAAGATGATGCATCAGAAGAAGATGAACTAGAAATAACCAACTGCAACACTCATCACAATCTAGTCCTTGTCTCCCAAACCTAACAGCCCATGAGGGATATTTGGTTGATAGACTCGGGTGTCAGCAAGCATATGATAGGCAATCGTGAGTTGTTTGATGCACTGACAGAACAACCTACTAGAGATAGAGTTCAAATTGCTGACAACGAGGAGTATATTGTAGAGGGAATACGCAAGGTCATCATTCCTCTTGGGACAAGCTGTTGTTCCCTCACCAAGGTGTTGTATGTTCCTGGTTTGACAACAAACCTACTATCTATTAGTCAGCTTCTGAACTACGAACTGAAAGTTGAGTTCTAGGTGAAGGACAGGGTCAAGACCTATCTAATCTCAAGAGAAGGTATGATACTTGCTAGAGAATTTATGAAGGATAGACTATTTGCATTAGATGTTGTCTCCTCCCCTATAGTAGATCTATCAGCTTCAACAATAGAATCTACTAGACTCTAGCACTATTGCTATGGGCACCTTTCAGTCAGCTCCTTGCATCATCTCAGCTCCAAACAAATGGTAAGAGGACTTCCCCCAATTTCAAATTCAATGCCTATATGTCTTGGATGCCTTACAGGTAAACAACATCAGGATTTGTTCAAGGCCAGTAGCTTCCATGCTAAACATCCCCTTGAGTTGGTACACACCAATCTGTACGGACCCATGCCTGCTTCATTTTCAAGACGTAAGTACTTCCAATTGTTCATGGATGACTTCTCATGAAAGACTTGGGTGTACTTCCTCAAGAAGAAGCATGAAGCCTTTGCCAACTTTCAGGACTTTCACAAGAAGGTTGTCAAAAAAATAGGCCAGTCTCTTCTTGTCCTCCACTTAGATCGAGGGGGGGAATTCACCTCCAAGGAGTTCATGGCATACCTGAAGCATCATGGCATCAAGCAACGTCACAATCGGACTGTCATGGAGATGGCTCGATGCATGCTCTCCATAGCCAAGTTGGAGGATAGATTTTGGGTACAAGCAGTGGAGACAGCTGTATACCTCATCAACAGGGCACCAACAAAGATCCTGCAACACAAGACACCCGAAGAGGTATGGACTAGACAAAACCCTTCAATTTCTCATCTAAGGGTGTTTGGTTGCATAGCTTACATGCATGTGCCTGGCAATAAGAGAAATAAGACTGATCCTAAGACACTCCAGTGTATATTGTTGGGGTACAGTATTACATCAAAAGCATATCATCTCATAGATCCTGAGACAAAGAAGATACATGAGAGTCGAGATGTGGTATGTGATGAATCATCATTCGATATATTATCACAAGAGCAATAGCCTCCTACTTCTCATAAATTGCTCTCACAATTAGATGATGAGCATGTGGAAGACTCTCACAGAGAAAGTGAACTACACGGAGAGTTGTATGTTGATTTGGGCCCTCTATAAAATATTACACACCAACAGTAGCACAGTCAACCTCCAAAGTGGATCTAAAGTACAATCAGGGACTTTAACCTACACACTCTTCTAGACACTTCATCAGGAATCAGAACTAGGAGTCAGACAAGAAATGAAGTGAAACTTGCGCTCATGAGTACTGTTGTTGACAGCACTGAACCTAACACAGTTTGAGAGGCATTAATCCAACCTCAATGGAACAAGGCTATGGATGCAGAGTATAATTTTCTAATGCAAAATCATACTTGGGAACTTGTCGATCTACCTAAAGGGAAGAAACCTATTGGCTGCAAATGGATCTTCAAAACAAAGTACAAGGCAAATGGATCTATCAACAAGTACAAAGCACGACTTGTAGCAAAGGGATATGCTCAACAAGAGGGCATTGATTATGAAGAGACCTTTGCACCAACTGCGAAGATCAAAACTATCAAAATGGTTTGTGCATTGGTAGCGCAGAAGGGATGGAAGCTTCAGTAGATGGATGTCAAGAGTCCTTTCTTAAATGGTGATCTCAAAGAAGAAGTGTACATGACCCAGCCAGAAGGGTTTGTTGATGAACATCATCCACACAAGGTATGTCGTCTTATCAAATCACTTTATTGCCTTAAGCAAGCTCCTAGGGCATGGTACATTAAGATTGATGGTCACCTATTGCAGCATGGATTCACCTGTAGCCCCTCAGATCCTAATTTGTATATTAAGAAGGTAGGTATAGAGATTGTCATTCTGGTTTTGTATGTGGATGATCTTATTCTCACTGGCAGCTTAGACAGTCTCATTGATGATGTTAAGAATGATCTCAAAAACTCCTTCGACATGACAAATTTGGGGCTACTTCATTATTATCTTGGCTTGGAGATATGGCAGAAGAAGAACCACATATTCATCTCCCAAATGAAATATGCCAAGAATCTCCTATAAAAGTATAGAATGGTCAACTGTAAGCCTATTTCCACTCTAATGGAGAAAGATTTGCAACTATACCACTTCTAGGATTCACCTCAAGTAGATGCCACTCTCTATAGGTAGCTAGTTGGGAGCCTCATCTACTTGACCTACACCAGACCAGACTTATGTTTTGCTGTCAGCTATCTCTCTAGATTCATGCAGGAGCCAAAGAAGTGTCATTGGGTTGCAGCAAAGCATGTGTTGAGATATATCCGAGGCACAGTTGATTATGGTCTGGAATATAAGAAGAACAATTAGTTCTTCTTACAAGGATGTACAGACTCAGATTATGCAGGATTTGTAGATAATAGGAAATCAACCTCAAGTCATGTTTTTCATCTTGGATTCGGGCCAATTTCATGGGTTAGTATGAAGCAAACTGTTGTTTCTCTTTTATCCACTGAGGCTGAATATCATGCCACATGAGGAGCTATGTGAGAAGTGATTTGGTTACGTCACATTCTGGCAGATATTGACATTCCTAAAGAGAAGTCACCAGTTCTTTATTGCAACAATCAGGGTGTGTTAAAACTTGTGAAAAATCCAATTTTCCATGAGTACACTAAGCATATTGAGGTTGAGTGTCATTACATTCGGGACCAAGTTTTGAACCACCACATCCAGCTCCAGTACTACTCTACAGACTCTCAAATAGCAGATATGTTCACCAAATCTCTTGGTAGGATCAAATTTGAACTGTTTAGGAGGTACATTTGTAAAAACAATGTAATAAGGGGGGGAATGTTAGCATAATGTATTACATTGTTACGTAACCATGTAGTGACGTTAGTTGGTTCTACAGTTATACCAATCGCCTTAACAGTTTCATCAACTGTTGCATAATATATATATATACATCTTGTAATGTTTTGGATCATCAAATAAACATTTCATTCACTGCCTCTCTCTCAATAATTACCCTTGTTTAGGTTTAATACAAAAGAGTGAATACCATATCCCATAATTAAGAACAGGTTAACTCCTGTAGATAGTAAAAATCAACACATTATGCAACCCTTAGTTTAATCACTTTATCATGCAGTGCTATAGGTCTAAGTAGGTTGATTATAATCAAGCCCTAATACTTGGTATTTTTTACAAATTCTAATTCTGGCACTATAAAAGTTACCTTTTACAAGAAATTGCTTGAGTTAACACTAACAATATTTAAAAGAAATCCCCAAAATTTAGGATTACCCCTATTTGTAGGAAACATAATTTTAAATGCTTTTACATACCTATTTTGTTTAAAATTGAAAGCGTAATTTTGAATACATTAAACCAAATTCAGGGTTTGGGAAAAAATTAGGGCAAAAATAATTTATCAAAGCATGTAGCGTCTGAATGGGTTGGCCAAAAATGGCTATGGCGGCTCCAAACATAGCAAAACCAAAGGCATCTGAGCGGCTTCCAACCTGTGAGTAGAGGATGGTTAGCAAATAGGATCTTTCTACATATCAACAGTGATTTGCCCATGAATTTGGGCTGAACATTTACACTTGTCGGCGCTGGGAAGGGTCCTAATACATGGGTTTCTCCAGTCGACAGCGCACAGTGGTTTCCATAGTCGATAGTGCACATAGGAGAATATGGACACGGGAACACAAGGTTCGACTGAAGATGCTAAGGTTGACGCACAATAGGGGTCGATTAGCAACTTCTCAGGCCGACTTTCAAGTTGTAGAGGCATCAGGTCGTAGGGAACCGTTAGGTTGCAGGTTGCCTCCGTGAGGATGGCTACATGGTTTCCAACCCAATGCCAAGCCTACCGTGCCATAGTCGTTGCGTGAGGCATGTAGGTGGACTAGGTCATGTGAGGCCTATGAAAGATGCCTCCAAAATGGGTCACGGTCCAATGTTCCTCTATTGCCAGTCTGCCACAAAAAACAATCAGGGAGCCAATGCAGTCACCCCTTCAAAGGGTAATTTTCTGTCACTGTCCTCATCGTCCCTCCAAGAAATTGTCACCTATCTTCCTGCCCGTTTGCTGACCATCCTCTGCTCACGTGTTGGAAGTCTCCGAAACACCTTTGGTGTTTGCTCTTTTACCTTGCATAGAGCTATACCAAAGAGGGTAGGAGCTGGGTGATGGGCATACCAGACAGCGCTTTTTCCACCCAGCACACGACCAGACCAGAGGTGTTATTCCTCATCAAGCAAGGTCGTGTTCTGCGTTGACAAATTTGATTGTGTTTCTTGACCTTCTGCCTTTTCCAACCAACATGCCTCAAAAAAATTCACCTCTCCCTGTGTCCTGTGAATAGCAAAGACACATAAAAGAAAATAAAACCAATACAATTTTAAATCCTTAAAACTCGCCTGCAGCTCTAAATGAAGAAGCAAACAAGCTTTAGTCCCACTCTGATACCATATTAGAATGAAGAATTGACTAAAAGGATGCAAGCATCAAATCAGAGTAAATTATAATGAAAAAGTTTGTACATAGTATGGAGAGTTTGAGTCACTTTAGGAGTCAACTCATGCACTCAAGTAGTGGTGTCAAGAAAGTTTCCACCAAGTGGAAAATGAGTGTTGACATGTATCTTGGATGAGTTTTATGGACTCTCCAATTCAACACATAACCTACCTAAGGTTGCTTAAATCCATGTGTGCAATATATCCATAATTATTTATTAAATAGTAAGTAATAACATTAGTATTTCTACACTAATAGTACTGTCCTAAGTATGAAATCAGACCCAATACACATTAAAGTTTATGTGCGTATATATATTTATACAAACACTAACAATTTTCCTTATAAGTGAATTTAAAGGAAACAAACCAGTAACCCTAGTTTGTCATATTTAACAACATTATAGTACTAGGTTAGCATACCTAGCATGCTATAAGCAATATACTAGTTTTAAAAATGATAGAAGGTTTATTATGTAGCTTGTGAAAATATCATGATAAAACTCATGGTTAAACCAGGTGTATGAGATAAAATGCCCTCCATTGTAAACTTAGTTCTAATAATAACTAATAATAATGAAGTGTCATAATATAGATTCAGCTTAGAGGACAGTACAAATGATGGCAGATGGTCTCAGAATACGGATGACATAAAACAAGTCTACATTCTTCTTTGCATGCTAAAACAAATAAGAAAACTACATCTACCCAATATACCTATGTGAATATGCCTCTCATTCAATCACCTACTCTACTCACAAACCATTGCAAACATTTTGTACTTATTGTCCCCCCTTCTCTCCTTCTTTCCTTGTTTTTCATAGTTCTTAAAATTTCCCCCAAATTTTGGGCACGTGCCCAACCCCCAAATTTTCTTTGTCACTGCCAGCACTAAGATTGAGAAAATGCACCATCACTTGCACTCCGCAGTTCATTGAGGAAGAGTAATTTCTTCTAAGAGAATGAAAGAAATAGGTAAGCCATTATCACCATCAAAACTCCACTTCATTTCCCCTGTGCCCATGAATCTCTCTAGAATTTATTTCAAGACTCCATTATATTACAAGGAAAATAAAAAGAATGGCATCCTAAAAATTAAAATTTTTTAAACATTCAAATATGGAATAGGTTATTATCCTAAAGCATAAAAACGCCCTACAATTACAAACCACATCTACATAAAAAAAATAATTTTCACTAAAACTCACATGATGCCATGAATGCATCTGTGATGTTAGACTTCCTCATCTAAAACAAATGCAACATTGACAAATACAAATGATGACTGCAACCATGACATTGATGAGTACAAATGACTATTGTAAATGTGACATTGGTAAATGTGGCTGATTAAGGAAATTTTGAGTACAATGAATGCAATGTGACATTAAACCTAATGTCGTGTCATCAACTCAACCAAAATCTTACAATACAATACCAATTAATATCTAAGGAATAGTGAAGTGTGTGGATAGTTCTCAATGTCATAGTACAATCAGCCACATCTCCTTGATCTTTACCAATCTCCCATAATGATAGTCTCTTCTTCAAACGAGAGGGGAAAAAATTTTTCCTACATTCACCTCATGACCCATAAATAGTGGTTAGTCTGAAATAATTCACCAAGTCAATAATCTTAATATAATAATCAGTGCAATATAAATTAGTCCAGGATAAACTCCAGGAACATCTAGCAAGAGAAGGCTCCTCTAAGATCACAAGAGGAATTATTTTGACTATATAAAGGAGTCTCCCAAAGAAGTTGCCCATCCTTCAATCAGGGAGTAAAAAATGGAAGTCTTTCTACACCCAGAGAAGAAACAAACATCGAAAGAGACACCCAAAACCAGGAACAAAGCATACTTGGAGAGGAAGGGGCTCTTTTAAAGATATAGGGAGGCAAGAGAAGTGGCAATATAGACCAAAGATGGTCATCAAGAAAGTAATACGCATCCATATTCTAGGGGAGCCACTCAAGAGAAGAATAGAACTATTACAAGAAACAACACTAATAGGTAAAGTCCTTTCATGTGATTTCTCAGTTATTTATTTAAAAGATAGGGTTTCTCAGCACTTGCCTCCGATAGAAGACTTGGTGGAACTTGGAGCCGGATTTTTTGTCTTCACTTTCCAAAACCAAGGAGAAAGACATAAAGTCTTACAAAGAAGATTGTGGAGATTTCAAGGAACGAATATTTATTTTTGGACTTGGAAACCAAATTTTAATCTTACTAAAGAACAAATACCTTTCCTTCCTTTTTGGATTCAAATATCAAATCTCTCCATGGAGTATAGGGATTTGGAAATTTTTGAGAACGATAGGAAGTTACACTTTGGGAACATGTCAAGAAATAGTGATCTAACAAACTCACTATTGTTCATCCACAATTAGAGTGTGTATTCTATTGGAAACAAAGAACAAGCTTCCATAATGGGTTAATATTGAGACTCCAGAAGGCATTTGGGAACATAAATGTTTCTATGAAGGTGTAGATTATTTGGATTCTAACCTATTTTAGGAAGGAGTGGTAAAGAATACGATGGAACTCAATGCCAAAGAGCTTCAGGGAGAAGAAAGATCTATCAAAAATCATCATAGAAACCATCAGCATGTAGAGCTTTAAGTTGAAGGATAAGCCCTTGCTGATGGCAGGTCCTTAAAAGATACACAAGAATATGAGAATGAAATTGATCTTCAAGTAGTTTTTTCCCCTTCGCCAAGGAAGGCCGTCAAAGAATGGGAAGAGGAAGAACTAGATTTGGTCTACAAAGAGATTCCACCTAGAAGGGAAAAAATAGAGGAGGAAGTTGAACCAGTAATAACAACTGAGGATAAGGACAAACGGATGCAGACAATCTCTCAAGAAGAGGACAATGGAAAAAGGAAATGCATGAGTCATGGGTCTAGAATGAAGGTGGGGAGGAAGCCGCAGATATGGCCAAATACAGTCTGGATGCAATACTGGAGGAAGTAATTTCTAAAGTAAGCAATGATATTTGTGATGATATTACAGAAGAAGTTCTTCAAGGGAAAAGAGAGGAGGCAGACAAACATAAATTAGAAATTTCTCAGACAACAATGGAAATAACAATGAGCAGAACCACACTGACCTCTTCAAGGAAGAGCACTTGGCAAAAAAATAACACGAGCCAAATAGAAATTGCAACAAGAATTCAGACGACCATAGTCAAAGCCCCAAGAAAGAGAGTGAAAAGCTCTCCTTGGGTACAATGAGAGTTTGAACCTGGAATGTTAGGGGCCTTAATGCCCCTAACAAAAGACACCTCATTAAAATCAAATTGATGGGGTTAAAGAAGACAGATTACTTCGACAAGAAACCAAATTGTCAGCAGAGCAGTAAGAAAAAATTTAGCCAATGGAAAGAATGGGAGGTAGTGACTTCTCTAGCCTATGGAGCTTTAGGGGGATTAGAAATCCAATGGAGGAGGCATCTTGAAAAAATGGATATCATAGGAGCAAGAAAGAACATGATATTAGGGAAGTTTCCAAAACTCATATAGTCAAAAGACTTGCGGATCTTCTGTATTTATGGACCCACGGGCACAAGTCGAAAAGACAATCTTTGGACTCATTTTAGTTAGCTCTTGAGGCTTATCAAATATGAAAAGATAATCCTAGGAGGAGACTTCAATGTGGTGGTAGAAGAAAATGAGAAACTGGGAGCTATTTCCTACCCCTCCAAATCCCAAGCAGATTATAAGAACTTCATTAAGAGCAATAATTTATTGGACTTCATAACAAAGAATGGTAAATACACATGGATAGGAAGAAGAAAGGATTTCCTAAAAATAGATGAGAGGATAGATAGATTTCTCATCTCTAGTCAATGCATAAAAGATAACTAGGAATGCATAACAAATATCCTCCCTTGCAGCGACTCTGATAATTTTCCAGTAAGCCTCAAGATAGGGGATGATCTTGGCCGTAAACATAAACAATTAATATTCCAGGACATGTGGCTTAGTGGACCTAACTTTATTCCACTAATTCATGAGTGGTGGCAGTCAACACATTTTATAAAAGGCTTTAGAATGTATCAGTTAGATTTTTGTTATATGGAAAAGAGTGATCTAGCCTAAGAGGTTAAACTAGGTTAAAAACCTCTTCCACAAACATTCAGGCACAAACCGAGCTTGGCTTCTACCCAAGAAGGAGAGCCAAACTACAGAGGTTCTACCCTTTTGTTGTATAGACAAGAGTCCACCAAATCCAACTAAGATCAAGCAAGAAAACTAGGGAAAATGAACATTTATGAAATGGCTGATGTTTAAATGGCTGATCTTAAAGCATGTTGTGAAATGACAACAAAATGTGACAAGGGAGGAAATATAACTATGTGGCCGCATTTTCATCAACACTTCATACTCCTCATTCTCTTTGCAAATATCTTTTTTGATAAAGTTTTGTGAGTTTTTTCTTTCCAGGATCCTTTTGTTATGCAGGTGCAACGATGGAAAATGGCAAAACCAACAAGTGTCTTTTCTTTCCTGTGATGCTCTGGGAGCCGGATATTAGAGGAAGGATCAAAATTATGGACTTGAACTAGATTTTTGACATAGACTACATGATGGCCTAGTTTGCAATTAGGAACATCTACATACATAAGTGTTTGGAAGGAACAGAGGACATACATCTTAACTGGTCAGATATCGTCTCTACCCTCCTCTCGAACATTATGGATATAATCCAAGATGGTCATTATGTCCATGCTATAGCATCCAGAGTGGTATTTGATTAGATCTACAATTTGGAGAGATGGAAAAATGCATTACAAGGCTATGACTTGATGAAAGGAGAGGTGATGGTAGGTGGTTTGTTTCCCTTGCCAACTCTAAGAACTTCTCCAGTGGTGTATAGTGTATTCAAGGCAATGCAAACAAGATTACCATGTGGCTGCATAGATGGATTGGACAGGGCCCTAGATGGTCATAGTTTTACTTCTCTAAAGAGATGACGGCTAGGTGGAGGGATGTTTTCATTTCAATTCGGTCCATGAGGATGCATGCTCCCGACTGGGCCCCCTACCTCCCAAAATCATTGGTAAACAGTGAAGATTCACCTACCCTGGGTGTGTAAGATGAATCGGAGATGTTGACTATGCCACTCACGACTGTGCCAATCATGACTGTACCAGTGAGATCACAATCGGAAACCTATGGTCTTTGGGTGGATGAATGGGAAGATTCACAACAGGGGGCTTGATGTATTCTTTCTACAAGTGATGCTTCGATGCTAAAAGGGTGTTGCGTTTTTTATTATTTTTCTTTTATAGTTTATCCTCTCACTTGTTTCTTTTTGTTTGGATAGCAGCCATATCCTGTTTTGGCCTTTACTGTATTACATAGCTCTGGTAGTATAGAACTTACCATATACTTTTTTTTAAAACTTTTTATTATCAATATAGGTCTGGGTGTCTCTCCACCTTTTCTTAAAAAATATATAAATTAATCAAATAATGAACTAACTTTATAAAAATAATTAATTTTGATTTAGAAATGCAATCATGAATTAACTACCTATTGTTCATGGTATTTTGATAAAATTAGAATAATAATAAAACATGTTAATACTCAAACAAAATGTCATCATCACTAATAGATGGTATTTAGACACTCAAAACCACATATCAAACTTAACCAAATTTAAGTAGTTAAACTTGTCTAATTGCATAGTCCAAAAATAAGGTGTGACATCCTTCCCTCAAGAAAAAGTCATCACCTCAATGGCTTAGTTCAACATAACATGAATGCCAAATAATAAGAATAAAACATAATACTAAAAAACTAAATGTAGAAAATCTTTGTGAAACTATCCTTAGAGTATTGGTCCCATTGGACCTTACATGGACTTACTTCTTTGTTATGCAAGTGTAGGTTGTGAACCTCAAGCACTTTGAGAGGTTTAGTCATTACCACTCCTAGGCCCAGAACCTATAGAGAATTCCAGTCAAGCCCATGAGAAAAATTAAGCAAACACTTTTTGAAATAAGAAATATAAAAAACATTGTGCAAGTGAGGAAGAGCAGGGAGTAAGGCAAGCCTACATTGAATTAGGTTAACAACATCAAGTACTATAGATGATCCCACATATATGGGAGATAGATTTGGTAATTTTCTAAACTTTATACATATTTTATGTCGTTTCACTCTAAGAATAACTTTGTCCCAAAATATAAATTACCATGGTGTCCATTTAAATTAGCATAGTTTTTCTACCTATCATTCACTTCAAACAACCTCTATCTAATCAGCCTAACTTGCTCTTCCATGTCTACCACATCTTTGGCCTAATGCACAATCTATCTTATAGTTTATCCCAACTGATTGGTGTCCTACATTTCCTACCATAAAATGCTTCAATTTGGACCATTTTGATAGTAGAGTGATAATATTTATTGTATGCAAATTCCACTAGAGTTATGTATTATTCCCACATATATTGTTAATCTATATAACTTACATTTGCAACAAATCTTCCAACACCTAATTCACCCTTTCTATTTAATCATCAATCCCAAGGTGATAGGTTAAACTAATGTTCAATTGAGTTCCCAACACTAAGAATGTAATGTTTACCAAAGCCTTGAAGTCATTCACACATCCCTATCAAACATAATTTTCTCAAGAAATCCATGCAATCAAAAGATCTCATGAACAAACCTGCTAAATAGAATTAGTGCTCCATTAGTTAAGCTTCTTACTATAAAGTGGGTAACTTTAGTGAGTTTTTCTACCACCAACATAATCATGTCATGGTAATTTCTTAATTTTGGAAGACCTTGAACAAAGTCCATGCTAATAACCTATCATTTCCACTTAAGAACATCATGATGCATGTGTTTATCCTTGACCCACTGACACACTAAGCACCTAGCAACAAAATTAGTTACATCCTATTTGATAACTTTCTGAAAGTAAAGTGTTTTTAGATTAGCCATTAACTTAGTTATATGTATTATACCTTGAGTATGGTGCACAATGAATTATCTTTAGAACCAAAATCCTTAAATCAACCTAATCTATCACATATATACTAACTTTGTACCTTAGAAATCCACTTAGCTCAAAATGATAATTGATATATCTGAAGTCTTGAGCGTTTTACCTGAGATCTCTCTTTACATGCTCATAAAATTCATTACCGGGAGAGTTTTTCAAAATAAGCTACTCAAAATTTGATTAAATAGAGGCTATCAAGGCAATATGTCATCTTTGGCTAAGAGCATCAACTACATGATTTTATTTTCCCTTAATGTAGTTGATGTAAAAATCATAGTCTAATAGCAATTATAACCATCACCTCTATCTTCCATTCAAGTTGGGTTAAGTAAATGTATATTTATGCACTAGGTTATGATTCTTGAGTTCAAATTGTATTCCCAGAAAATAATGCCTCCATCCTTGTAAAGCATGCACTATTTCTACAAGCTCTAGATTGCATGGTGTGTAATTCAACTCATAGTAATAATTTTTTCTAGATTCATAAGCCATGACTTGGCCATCCTCCATTAGTACACCTCTGAAACCCTCTCCAAAGGTATCTTTGATGATAAAAAATGATCCTCAGGGTCAGAGACCCCAAGAATATGTGTTGAAGTTAATATTTATTTCAATGTTTAAAAAGCTTCTTCACACTTACTAGTCCATTCAATTCGTCGATCCTTCCTTTGAAGGGAAGTGATGGGGTTTGAAATATTTAAAAAAATTGACACAAACTTCTTATAATAGCTTATTAAACCCATAAAGATACATACTTCATGGACATTCTTAGGTGATGGCAACTCCATTATCACTCTTATTTTTTGGGTTCAATTGATATCCCATTTAGAAAGATTACATGGCCTAAGTAATTTACTTTATTTTAGAAGAATGCACATTTAGATAACTTACCAAGGAGCGTGTGCTCCCAAATTCATTGTAATACTAGTCTTAAATGATATGAATGCTCCTCATTCTTGGAGCATATTAGTATATCATCCAAAATGATGAGAATAAACATATCTAAATAGTCTTTAAAGACACTATTCATGACATTCATAAATACTTCTAGAGCATTGGTAAGACCAAAGGGTAAGATAGTAAATTCATAATGCTCATACCTTGTTCTAAAGGTTGTTTTTTGGATGTCCTAATCTTTTCTTCCTAGTTGATGGTAACTTTCCGTCAAGTAATTTTTTGAAAATATAGCTGCACCATGCATTTGATAAAGAAGATTATTAATGCGAGGAAGTGGGTACTTATTTTTTACTATGGATTTTTAAAGCATTTAGTAATCAATACATAGACATAGAGTCCCATCCTTCTTTTAAACAAAAATTACCAGTGCTCCTCAAGGAGAAATACTTGGCCAAATTTGTGTTGTTTATTTTGGTTGAATGGTTGGACAATCATTCATTAGATGTTCCATCCATGATTTAATTCGACAACCTCCATAACTAATTTACATAGAGCTTCCATATTCCTATAATTTAGAACATTATATCACACTCTTGAGAATTCTATATTACTCTAGCTACAACTTCTCTAATGTTGTGTGTATTCCCATTATAGTTTTTAGAATTTTATATTTCTACCACTATGAAATCTTGAAGTTTCCTTCTTCTTCATTATTATTTATTGTCATTCCTCTTGGGAGATGATCTTCTTTACTAGAGATAAATGATTATCAACTTATTTTGAATTCTTCCTTCTCTAACTCTTAGAACAAGATTATATATATTTTGTCTTCAATTTAAAATTTTGAATTCCTTCATATATGTTAGCATTCTATAATTCCCTAGGCTTTAACCCAAGACATTTGTCTTTACAAAAACTAGATGAACAATTTTTTTGTGATATAAAAATGGCATTAAGCAAGCCACACTAGACACCTACGTGCCCAAGGTGTCATAACAACATGTAATGACACACTTGGCATGCACACCCATGCACTAAGAAATGTGACCTAAATTGAAGACTTAAAGACACCATAGGCCAAAACACCATTGTTGGGATGGAAAATGAGACAAGGAGAAGAGTCATGATTTTAGTTGTCACATCTTGTGCATACTTGCCCATCTACATTTGTTCTCCATTGATTGCAATGCCTTTAGGAAAATCTGGTTTCAATTTCCAAAATTAGTTGATAATAACTTGCTGTCGAGTAATCTTTTAAAATATATCCGCACCATGCGTTTGATCAAAAAGATTATCAATGCGAGGAAGTGGGTACTTATTTTTTATTATGGCTTTATTAAGTATTTAGTAATCAATACATAGACAGAGTCCCATCCTTCATTTTAACAAAAATTACTAGTGCTCCTCAAAGAGAAATACTTGGCCATATTTGTGTTGTTTATTTTGGTTGAATGGTTGGACAATCATTCATTATATGTTCCATCCATGATTTCATTAGACAACCTCCACGACTAACTTACATAGAGCTTCCATATTTCTATAATTTACAACATTATATTACACTCTTGAGAATTCTAGATTACTCTAGTTACAACTTCTCTAATGTTGTGTGTATTTCCATTATAGTTTTTAGAATTTTATACTTCTACCACTATGAAATCTAGAAGTTTCCTTCTTCTTCATTATTACTTATTGTCATTCTTCTTGGGAGATGATCTTCTTTACTAGAGATAAATTATTATCAACCTATTTTGGATTCTTCCTTCTCTAACTCTTAGAACAAGATTATATATTTTTTGTCTTCAATTTAAAATTTTGTATTCCTTCATCTATATTAGTATTATATAGTTCCCTAGGCTTTAACCCAAGACATTTGTCTTTACAAAAACTAGATGAACAATTTTTTTGTGATATAAAAATGGCAGTAAGCAAGCCACACTAGACACCTATGCACCCAAGGTGTCATAACAACATGTAATGACACACTTGGTATGCACACCCATGCACTATGAAATGTGACCTAAATTGAAGACTTAAAGACATCATAGGCCAAAACACCATTGTTGGGATGGAAAATGAGACAAGGAGGATAGTCAGGATTTCCAAGGTCATTGAAAAATCATTACAACATCCTTACTATACCACCTCTCTAATGTCTTAGATCTACAACAAGTAGAAAGACCAAGCTACAAATTTTTGGACTTCAAAAAGAACTTTTCATTCAGTTAGGTTTTAGACCCAAGTTATAACATACAACCTACACACTAGCTCAAGTTCAAACATTGAGAAACATTTGCAATCTTTAATCTTGTAAAGTGTAAAGACTCTTCAAACCCCAAGCTTAAAATGATTTCAAACTTCAAGAATCAATTGCAACATGCACTTTGGACTTCATGTCTAAAAATTAACTTGCAATATGAAAAAGTCTAATGAGAGTTAAAAGGAAGACAACACCAAAGGTTTGGGCTTCAAGGTTTCACTTGTAATTTCAAATTGTAAAGTGTTGATCAACTTTGAACCTTGAACCCCTAGACAACTTAGATTTTAGAGATTGGAAGAAACTTTGAACATTTGATGGGACTATGAACTCCAAAGTAACCATGACCTTAAAATATAGAAATATATGGTAACTTGCAACATGCAACATGCATCAAATTTTTGAACTATGAACTTCCTACACCCTCAAGTTTTGGGGTCCGATTGCAGCTTGAAACATTAGACTAGCAAACCTATCCTACACTACATTTTAAACTGTGAACTCAATTTGTAAAACAAAAAATTGGAAAAACACTAAGCCAAGTAATACAACAAGGTTGAGTGTATTCACTCAATGAGGTATAACCTCCTTGATTTATGAGATGTTAAGAAATAGTTTGAGGCAAATGTTCAAGGGATCATGGGTACTAACTCCACCACATGAGAACCTCCCAAAGGGTATAGTTCCTAAGGTATGAGAAAAAAAGAAACACCATCTCCTTAACAAAATAGAAAGAACTACAAAGAAAAACATTATGAAAGTTCTACAAAACATTCTACACATTCGACACCAATGTTGACACATGACAAAAATAAAGATAAGATCACTACCACCTCTATGGGAAGAATGCAATCCCACAATGAGGAAACCATAGCATAATTACAACACATATAAAAGAGGACTCCAACATCTCAAATCAATCAATTTCTACACATAAGAATGAATATCACATTATAACAATTTCCATCCAATAGAAGGATCAAATTCCATCAAAATAAGATATTAACATGATTACAAGATAGTGGCTACTTCCTATACATAGAAGGATCAGACTACAATATAAAATTTATGTACAAAGAATAATATTACAATAATTATGAGCTACTTATAAGGTGCAATAATAGCCACAATTCACAACATGACTACACAATGAAATTATGAACAAGGAACTCTTCAATCTTCCACAAGATCTTCCTAACTCGACAAATGGGAATATTACCCACCTCCCAACCATATTACTATTGTCAAGAACAATAGATGTCTATGCCACTCTAGGAATCCCTCAAGCTATAAACAATAATATCATGGATACACTAGTATTAAGGCCAAAGCTCACACAAAATCAACAATCTCAAGAAGGCATGAATGTTCACACAAGAATCACACAAATTGGCTTCAAACAAAGATACAACATGATTTTCTTAACTCAAGATTGGATACACTCAATCCAAACAATAATGAAAAGAGGAGGATATCTAAGGCATTGGAGTGGAGATCCCCTTGGTTCTCCATAAGAAACCTAAATAGTGAAATTGACCACAAGTTCTGAAGAAACAATCACCCCATGGATGCTTTCAAAGAGGTAGTAGGGATAGTTCTTCCATGTGCTGTAATAGCACCAGAATTCAAATTAAAGTAGATTGCTCAATAAAATTTATTATATTTATGATTTATTAATTCACATTATACAAGTCAGCAAGGATTCTTTAACACATTTCCTCCAATCCCATCCCACAAGTTGGGTATTTTGACACTCAAGTGATTACTCATTTTAATCATGGTTTATTCAACACTTTACCTCCAAACTCTTCCCAAGTGTTGGGTATTTTAACACTCTTTATTGCACTTTTCAGAAAGTTTTTTTCAATATATTGCCCCTAAATCTCATCCCATGAGTTTTGCTAATTGTCTACCCCAAGCCTCCTAGGGATATCCCCTATCCTATACAATTCATGAGTCAACATCCTTCAAGGAATCCAAGAATAGGTAAGGTGCACTTTACCTAGAAAAAAGGCTTCCCAATGTACATGCAAAATAAATTCCATGTAAAACTACATGTTTCCACATAATACACATTTGATCAGGATTACAAAGCAATTTCATAATTTTTTCACTAAAATTGAAAATACATTAAAATAAAATTATAAGAATACCCTCTTGGTATAAATCTACCCAACAACACACTTTTCCAATCACATTTCAATTTTGGAATTGCCATAGTTTCAATATGAAGACTCATTTTTCAAAACTAATTTCCTACAACATAAAAATTCAAAAACAAAATTATAAAACAAATGAAATCAAGAAATATATCAATGAATCTAAAGGCAATTTCAAGGTGACCTTTTTTTTCATTCTACAAGAAAAATAATGTAGTGGAGAAAGCTTCAAGAAAATGCAAAATCAAATTTTCAAGGGATTTGAAACACATTTCCTTTCTCAAATTCTCTCTCCATAACATAACATAATAAAATAATGAAATCCATTTTTCTATATAAGATCCTTTTTCAATTTTTCCATTGAGTTTTTTACTTAGGGCTAGTATTTCTAACTTTTGCAAATAATTCTATTTTCTCCAATACATCAATAATTAAATTAAATGCATTTCACACACTAAGAATTAATCCTATTTCCATTTAATCATAACTCCACAATACCTTTCTCTTTTCTTAAATTAACAATATAATTAATATTTTGGAAGAACTATTAAATATTTTGCACATACCAAGAAAATGTATGAACAATATTAAAATCACCCAAGTAGACACATTCACAGGTCTAATAGAAGGTATTTAAAATTATGGTTGATTTGGATATTTTTTTCATGTATTCTAAAAACATGAGGACTAAGGTAAGATGGCTAAGAATAATCCATGTCAATTTCTCCACATACCAACTATTTCTTTAACAATTTTAAATTTCCTACAGTTAAGACAAACATAAGTGTACCTACACCACATAATAATAGATAAAGAAACATAATCAATGAATGTGGTATATATTATACATGATATCATATCATCACTATTAATTGTAAATAATGTAAAACTACTATGATTCAAGAACATGATTTGTAATCAACCATAATTCATAATTTTGAACTATTATTGTTAGCAAATTGTGGTTGGTAGCCCAATTAGGCTAGGATGTTGCAGTTGTTTTCTAATGCTTTCAAGAAGCAAGTGAGTTCAAAGGAAGGGGTCACAAAAAATTTAAGTGCCCAAGGCATCTAGTCAATATCTACTGCCTTAATGGAGGACTAGTTAGTAAATCATGTTACCGAGATCATTTAACAGCTCAATTAAAGTTGTTACTTGATTCAAATAAAATGGAAAAAGTGCCCCAACAAGGCAGGAGGTATTCAAAGGATGATAGGTGAACTTGAGGCTAAGCTAGTTCTTTGTAGATCAAGTTTCAAATGTGTTTATTATAGTTCATTCATTGTAGTTTGGTACATTTTTAGAAAGGTATTTATAACTTTGCCAAAATTTTCATGATTATAAACACATGTTTCATGCCATAATGTTCATTTTGTGCTATGTACTTATTTTACAAAGATAAATTATACATGAGTCATTGTATAGCATGAAATAACTATTATATTCAAAAGAAAATGTGTGTACGTAATCCCACACAAGCCATGGAAGTAATTGTATCTGATAAGAGGTATAATAACAAGTACAAAGCAAGAAAAGAAAGCATATAGAAACAAGGATGAGACCCATCATTTCCTAAGTAAATGATGAATCCCATTGTTTGAGTTTGCATCAACATACCTAGCAGTCCTAGGAACAGCTCTAAGAGAAAACCTGCAAGAAGAGAGAGAGAGAGAGAGAGAGAGAGAGAGAGAGAGAGAGAGAGAGAGAGAGAGAGAGAGAGAGATAGAGAGATGATATTAGAGCTTGGGGTACTATCTCTGCTTCTATATATAACAATTCAAGTGCACTTTCCATTCTACAACTGATGAACAAAGTAGAAGCAGATAGGCAATCATGAGGTGAAACAAAAAAGAGAATATTAGATCATACAATCAAGGAGACTCTATCAGCCTACATTAGTTATCTAACATGTTTGCTCACTATACAGATATAGGTACTTGAAGACCTTTTAGCAATGGCATCTATTACAACAGTCATGAGATGACAAAGAGAACAGCCATCATGATGTAAAATAGTGGATGTGGACTCAGTCATGAGAGCACAATTAAATATAAAAGAGAAATGGGAATGCATGATGATAGTGAGGTAAGGTTTCATGCATAGTCTCAAGGGACACCAATAGTGTTGTAGTATGCATTGATAGAAGGGAGAGTGATCAGTGGAGAGCCATAATAGTTTGAATTGTGATATAATTATGAAAGTCAAGAACAACAAACAATGTCATGAATACACATATCAATATCACTATCAAGCATAACTAAACAGTGAACACATGTCATTATTAAGCATGCAAGAGCAACAATGGATAGTTATAATCTATTATCACTATCAAGAGGCAAAAGACACAGTGGCCTAATCATTCATTGTTGGTGCAGGAGCACCTAGCACAAGGTGGCCTCCATGAGGCATTCAACTTCATGTTTTGTTTTGATGTCATGTTTTGATGTAATAAGGTCCTAGAAGACCATTAATGATTGTAAGGAATAAGGACTATGTCCAAATATCTACATATTGTTGTCATGTAAAAGGTAGTCATGAAATCCTAAGGGCAGTCATATATTTCATGTTGTAAGCCTTGCAAAAGGCATGTCTAAGTGTTAGAAGGGATGTTAAGTCTTGTCAAAGGTGTTGACAAGTCACAAACCCATCGATGACATTATGCCAAACTTGTAATTAGTTTTAATTCTAAAACATGACAGTTGCTGTCCTAAACACAAAGTAGTTTTAGAGAGGAAAATCGATGGTTATGCAATTCCATCGACCTTCAACTACCTCTAACTATTCCAAGGTATGATAGTAGGCTTCTTTAAGCCCTTCCTATGAGGATTGTACATGGTGAATACATTTTGATTGAAAGGAATAATAGCAAACAACAGTTTTTCTTCCTTTTTTGTATTACTCACTGTATCAGGCCGTACTGTATTTCTGTATGGAATTGCCATGATCCCAAAGTCAGTGGTATATGTGAGGAGTTGAAGTAGCTTCCAAAAAAACATAGTTTGAGGTTTTGACACTAACTATCAAGGAAGATATGTTTTCCCACAGGCTACTTTTTGTGATTATTTTTCTAAATTTACATGCTGCTACAGGCCGTACCATGTGAAGGTACATGATTGTCCTTAATCTTTCAATTTTTGATCTATGAGTATGATGAGTTGTCTATCATTTAAAGTGGATTTGGTTTCTTGAAAGTTGTAGTGAAGGGAGTTATAAGGTTTCTTCTAAAATTGGTTTGTAAAATCCTCCTCTAGGGTTTTGATACGAGAATATGCATCATTTTGCCATTCAACTGATTTGATCCACTTGTGGTCAGTGGAATGGATGGAGGTAGGAATATGCTAGCATGTTGTGATGGTCTTTTTGGTAGAGAACTTGCAGAGAAAGAGTTTACATTGAGAAACCCCACAAAACCTTGTGTTAGGTGTAGGTTAAGAGCACATTAAAGGAACCAAAGGTGTGTTATTGGGAACAACAGTTAGTAGAAGCCTAAAAACCACAAAATCCTTTGTTTTAGCATGCATTCTAAGTGTCTAAACCCTTGGTTATGTTCTGGGCTTGCATTCTTTCGTAGTCTCTTTGTAGTTTTGGCCTAATTGGGGCTTTAGGTCACTGACAGGGTTTATTGGTTGAGATATTCCATCCAAAACAACCTATGTCAAGTTTGGGATATGTGATAGGGGACCATAATGGGTCTCTACTAATTGTCTAAGATCTGGGTTTGGAGGTCTAAGTCAAAAGTTATTGGGTCTATTGTCTTTTTGAAGGGCTACAAGCCATTTTGGGTGGTTTGTGAAGGAAGTACCAACCTGATGTCCAATCTACCTTGGCCAATGGATGGAATGGGTCCCGTAACATCCCAAACCAACATTTCCATGATGATAGTGGTATATGAGCCATAAAAGGTTCTGTTGTTGGCCTGGTATATGTTAGCAGAGGAGAGTGAAGGAGAGGCTAGCAATATGCCTCCAAAGGGGATGACCACCGAAGTAGTCAAGAAGTTCAAGGAGATGGAAGAGAAGATCAAAAGTGGAGTCAAGGAAGCACTCCAAGAAGAGTTTAAGGCATTGAGGACAGGGAAGAGGATATATGAAGGTTCAGATGAAGAGGAATAGAAAGAGGAAGAAGAAGAAGAGCAAGAAGAGGTAGAAGTACTAGCTGATCAAAGGCATTTCCTTGAAGCCATCAAGGCAATTGGCAAGGATTCTTCAGAGGCTCGGATGGAGATTCCCATGTTCAGTGGGAAGATGAATGCTGATGAAGTCATGGAGTGGATTGAGGCTCTAAACAAGTACTTTTAATACAAGGAAGTTCCTGAAAGTAAGAGGGTTAAGTTTGCAAAAACTAAACTCAAAGGTGCTGCCCTTACATGGTGGAATTACACCCAAGGAGAGATGATAAAGAATGGGAAGAGTATGATCTCTTCATGGAGAAGAATGTTGGAGAGGATCAAGTCCCAATTCCTTCCATCAGACTATCAGGTGCAGGTCTACAAGAGGATGCAAAATCTCAAACAAAGAGATTTGGATGTGGCTACTTACACCGAGGAGTTTCACAAATACACTCTTCATTGTGGGTACATGGAGGAGGAAAAAGCCAAGGTGGAAAGGTATATAAATGGTTTGTTATTCAATATTCAAGATGAGATAAGTTTATTAACCCCTAAAGTTGTGGACAAATGTTTTCAAGTAGCATTAAGGGCTGAAGAGAAGTTGAAGAAGAAAGGTGAACAACAAAGTAGAGGAAGAGGTGGCAGAAATTTCAGAGGTAGAGAGTTTTGAAGACAGAAATCAGTCCCAAAAAGACCAAGGAGACACCAGCAGAGGTAAGGGTCAAGTTTTTTATTTTAGAGAGGGATTTAGAGGCACAAGAGGTGGAGGTATAGGTTTTAATGTTTTCACTGGGAGATGTTATCATTGTAATGAGATTGGTCATACAACATACAAGTGTCCAATGAAATAAAGTTCTATATCCGGTGATAGTGAAAGGATGAATATAAAGAGGGTTCAATATGTGCAAGAAGAGGAGGTAGATGAAAGCGTTAACTCTCCAATTGGGAATGCAGCCCCGGTTCAAGATGGAGAAGCATTGATGCTAAGGAGAACACTCTTGAAAACATCCAAGGAGATGATACAAAGGAGATCACTATTCAGGACCAATTGCAAAAGCAAAGGTAAAATATGTAAGGTAGTAATAGATTCTGGTTTAACAGATAATATGGTGTCTAGGGAAATGGTGGATAAATTGAACCTAGAAAGGATTCCTCATCAAACTCCTTACCAAGAATCTTGGGTAAGTGATAGTCAATCACTTTTGGTAGATGAACAAGCATATGTTGATTTTGAAATTGGAGAATATAAGGATAGGATTTTATGTGACATTTTGCCCACGGAATGTTGTCACCTACTTTTAGGTAGGCCATGGGAATTTGATAGGCAATCATTATATGATGGATATGCTAACACATACACCATCAAGAAGGATGGGATGACTTTTGTGATGACACCATTGCAGGAGGATGTTGAAGCAAAGAAGGCAGCCAAGGTCATTTTGGTGAGTAAGAAAGAGTTGTAAAGATCAATGAAGAAGAGACAAGGAAAGTTGAGAATACCTCAAGGAGTGGGGTTGTCCAAGACCAAAGTTTGAAGGTGGTTTTAGTTTTGAATGATGGAGATCAGATGATGATGTCTGAGATGGATCAGAAGAAGGTCAAGGAGCAGGTCTACAAGCAGCCACAAGGTGGTTGGAAAGAAGAAGATGCTATCATAGTAGGGACCATTGTTTGTCCTCTCAAGCCAAAAAGAGTTGAAAGGCAAACATATTCTTCCATAGCAGTAGTACAAGAGGCATCAACCAAGGTTTTGAATGCATGTGTTCAGGTAGAGATGACATCAAGGAAGAATGGCAAACAAAACATACATTTGGTTGCAAGCGCTCACTCATGGCAAGGTGTGAGTAGAGCGTACAATGCTAGGCATGAGTTTTTGATTCCATGGAAGTGAGTTATAGCCCAGAGATCATGGGGAAGGCATGAGGCAGCAAAGGATAAAGGTGGAGCAAGACAAAGAATCAACTCATGTGGCATGAGTTCTTTTCTAGGTGGGGTGTATGGTGCAAGAGCACCTAGCACAAGGTGGCCTCCATGAGGCATTCAACTTCATGTTTTGTTTTGATGTCATGTTTTGATGTAATAAGGTCCTAGAAGACCATTAATGATTGCAAGGAATAAGGACTATGTCCAAATATCTACATATTGTTGTCATGTAAAAGGTAGTCATGAAATCCTAAGGGCAGTCATATATTTCATGTTGTAAGCCTTGCAAAAGGCATGTCTAAGTGTTAGAAGGCATGTTAAGTCTTGTCAAAGGTTTATGACATTGTCAAAGGTGTTGACAAGTCACAAACCCATCGATGATATTATGCCAAACTTGTAATTAGTTTTAATTCTAAAACAGGACAGTTGCTGTCCCAAACACAAATTAGTTTTAGAGAGGAAAATTGATGGTTATGCAGTTCCATTGACCTTCAACTACCTCTAACTACTCCAAGGTGTGATAGTAGGCTTCTTTAATCCCTACCTATGAGGATTGTACATGGTGAAGACATTTTGATTGAAAGGAATAATAGCAAAGAACAGTTTTTCTACCTTTTCTGTATTACTCACTATATCAGGCCGTACTGTCCTTCTATACAGAATAGTCATGATCCCAAAGTTAGTGGTATATGTGAGGGGTTGAAGTAGCTTCCAAAAAAACCTAGTTTGAGGTTTTGACACTAACTATCAAGGAAGATATCTTTGTTTTCCCCCAGGCTGCTTTTTGTGACTGTTTTTCTGAATTTACATGCTGCTACAGGCCGTACCATGTGAAGGTACATGACTGTCCTTAATCTCTCACATTTTGATCTGTTAGTATATTGAGTTGTCTATCATTTAAAGTTGATTTGGTTTCTTGAAAGTTGTAGTGAAGGGAGTTATAAGGTTTCTTCTAAAATTGGTTTGTAAAACCCTCCTCTAGGGTTTTGATAGGAGAATATGCATCATTTTGCCATTCCACTGATTTGATCCACTTGTGGTTAGTGGAATGGATGGTGGTAGGACTATGCTAGCATCTTGTGATGGTTTTTTGTTAGAGAACTTGTAGAGAAAGAGTTTCCATTGAGAAACCTAACAAAACCATGTTTTAGGTGTAGGTTAAGAGCACATTGAAGGAACCAAAGGTGTCTTTTTGGGAATAACAGCTAGTAGAAGCCTAAAACCAACAAAATCCTTTGTTTTAGCATGCATTCTAAGTTTCCAAATGCTTGGTTAAGTTCTGGGCTTGCATTCTTTGGTAGTCTCTTTGTAATTTTGGCCTAGTTGGGGCTTTAGGTCACTGACAGGGTTTATTGGTTGAGATATTCCATCCAAAACAACCTTTGCCAAGTTTGGGATATGTGATAGGGGGACATAATGGGTATCTACTGATTGTCTAAGATCTGGGTTTGGAGGTCTGAGTCAAAAGTTATTGGGTCTATTGTCTTTTTGGAGGGCTACAAGCCATTTTGGGTGGTTTGTGAAGGAAGTACCAACCCGAAGTCCAATCTACCTTGGACAATGGATGGAATGGGTCCCCTAACATCCCAAACCAACATTTCCATTATGATACTAGAGTTTATTTCTGCTATTCCCACTTTTGCATAAAGATCTTAATTTTTGGGCTTTTAAGTGTAGTTGAACCTTGTCTAGTTTGTCTATCCTTTCCCATCCAATTTGCCTCTACATCAATTGTCAAAATACAGAACAAACAAATTGACAGTGATATACAGTGGTTGTTCACTATCTAAACAATGAAAGAGTGAATGTTTCTTCATTGTCAAATGTTGTGAATACATTGATCACTATAAAGCATAATAAAGAATAGTGGATGGTCAAATGCAAAGTACAGTGACCAAGGCTGATAAGAGGAGGATAGTGACTTCTAGTTCACTGTCCATGGTAAACAAATAAATAGTGAAAATTCTTTGATCACTATTGGACAAAAAGAGGTAGTGAATTAGGATATGCAGTTGGTGGTGTTAAATCACTATTATTTTCATGTTTTTTTTAGGCATTCCCATACCTATAGAGGGTAATGGCAGAGGTGACAAGAAAAATGTATGGTGGATATGCTTCACACACTTGATAATGATACAAAGAGAGACTTCAAAGGCCATAGTCAAGGGAGTTATTGGTAGTAGAAGAAGCAGCTACCTGTCAAACATAGTGACTAAAGGTTTCCCATCAATAGTAAGCATGCAAAGGACATTGAATGCCTTATTCACTAATTAGAAGCAATATAAGCTAAATGACTATCAAGAAAAGGAGAGTAGTAAAAGAGATGCTAGACTAAAGGGGCAGTCCAATCAACATAGAAAAGCAGTCATTAACGATTGTCCAATCAAGGGTAGTCATAGACAACCACACCAACATGAGAGCAGTAGTTGAAAATAGTTTGTTTGGTTTCTCAAGAGGACTCTCATACTCCTACATGCTATTGAAAATCTTAAGTATATTAATAGTCCTCTGAGATAGCCTTGAATACAAAGAAGAATGCCAAGATTTTGAATAGCCAAATCAGTTGGAGGAAAGAACAATACATGTTTTGAGAAGACAGAGACAACAAAGGGTAGATACAACTACAGGAGCATGATGGGCAACATGAAGCTAGAGACAGAGTTAAGAAGACTCTATATGAACTCTAAAGCATCTTATATGGATAGCAAAATGCAGATAGAGACCCAAGAAAGTGTAAGACACATAAGGAAGATATTTGATGAAGAAAGATAGTGAGCAATGTTGATCAAACAAAGTTTGTTAGACTAAGATGGTGTATGGCAAATGGTATGAGTCATTGTTCATTGGTAAATGCCTAATGAAATCTTGCACAGTGTAGTGAGTTTCTTACAAAACCATAAAACCCTACATAGTTTAAGTTTTCCTAAAAGTAATCATACAAAACAAAGATCATTGTCCATGTCAAGCTACAATGGAGGAAGCCATGAGCAAGGCAGGGGCAAAACTAAAAGGCAAGGAGTAACTCATAGGAAAGGAGAACATTGAATTTATAAAGTGGACAGTGTCCAAATATTTGAAGATAAAGCATATGATAGAAAATGATGACTTTTTAGAGTTGTGTGAAGAGGTCTGGAACAACCATTAACTCAGAAAATGTAAGGTGCATAGGAAGATGTAGTGCTTATACATGATGCAAAGGTCATATAGTGACAGGAGGAAGAATAAGGTTTCATTATAGAGATAAAGAATAAGAACATGACTGATACAAGAGTGCTAAGGATCAGTAAAAGGAGCTTGCTTAAAACCCTAGCCAATGTACAAAATGATGAAATATTTCCTTCAATGAATGAGTCATAAATAACACTGTCACAGGAAAAATATGGAACAGACCACAAAAGAGCTACAAGAGTAGAAAATTGAGTCTCTCCAGAGCTTTCAACAGAGGAGAAAGGGGAAATAATATATGAAACAAAGCTGGAGTCCAAGAAAACCCTTTGTCTCTATTTTTTTGTGCACAATGATTGTAAAGTTACAGCTAGCTACCATATAGCCCCACTGCTATAGAATCAAGACTGTCATGGTGAAAAAGATCATATGAAAATCATAAAGAAAAGACATCAAGATAATAAGATTTTTGATATTCTACAAATGAACTCTTATAGTGTTTCCAGTCAAAAGCAAAGTAAAGTTTTAGTTTTAAAGTTTTCTTTCACAATCTTCAAAAATAGCTTACTTAAAACCCTAACACAAATAGAATGATAGAAGCATTTTATTCATAGGGGGAGCACAAGGAACACATATATATATGCATGAAAAGCATATGGTAGAGTATTTTCATCATTTTTTCATAAAAAAACTTAGTGAAATGAAAGAGTTACTTACAAAGAGTAGAAGAGTGACAAAATAGCTCTGTAACAGTTGCAGAAAGCCCTCATAGAATGTAGAAGCCTGAACCAAAGCTTCAAACTCTAGAAACCCTCAAACATGGTGGTGGCACAGAGGAAAGGAAAGAATGAAAAGGAGGAAACAAATGATTTAGGGTTTCAAAGTAATCATGTCATTATGTCTGTGCCCTAGCCCACTCGTTTATTCTTTTCTTTTTGACTTATGTTGTGAAAGAAAATCATCACACATAAAAGGTGCTTGGGGTCAACATGTTTTAAGTCATGAGAACCTAATGAAGACCAAGGGGGTCATGGAGTAATAAGGCATCATTGTGTGTTTTGACCTTTAAAAACACAATTGTTTGATGCATGTGGTGACCAATGGGAGTTATAAGGAGAGTGACAATTTTTGAGTGTTTTGGTAATGTTTTAAAAACTCGGGACAGACAAAAACAAAATTATGACTATGAGTTGTGAAGACAAGGAGGCCCCTTTTTACCTTATTGCATGCATTAGACAAATTTGGGCAATTTTGCATTCTTTTATAAGTCCATAGGCAGAATAGAGAATTATTTTTGCATGGAGATTAGAGGGGTGTTCTTTTTCCCCTAATGACTATTATTGTAATGTAAAACCTCTTGTATTTTTTACATAAATAAATGGCAAAAATAATGTAACGTAACAAATATTAAGTACAATACTCATAATAATTGCCTTAATAATTGTTAAATAATAAACTAGAGTGAAAATAAGCATTAAATAACACTTATTAAGGCAAAATCATGTCATTGCCTTTAATATTTCTTAAATTAGACTCTTTTTTCCCTTTAGTCATGCAAAAAAACATAAGGAAGAGTTCAACTAAAGTACAGATCATCCAGGAAAGATATCTTGAGTTCTATTTTACCTTGGGGTCAAAGAAGGCTAATTTTGATAATTTTTTGGTCAAGGACCTTGAGACTTGGAGTTCTGAGCCATTTTTGCTCATTTTGGAGGAGTTTTGGTGCCTAATTTTTAGGCTTTTCACTTGTGCTCGCCCAACATCTTGGAGTTGCTTTTTGGGACTTATTCATGTAGATTTTGGAGTCCAGTTGAGCTGGAGTTGACTGTCCATTCACTTTTTGGGTACAGTTTTGCATTATATGGAAAAATCTTATGTTTTCTTCCTTAGTTCTTTCTTTTTTTCCTTTGCATTTTGTAGAGAGGGAGATTGTCTTGTAACTCAGCCATTTTTTTATAGTTTTTAGTAGAAGTAATTCTATTTTCCTAGCAGTTTATTGTTATTTTGCAGAGATTCCTTCCATTTTCTAATACAATCAGTGGTTCTTCTATCTGATTTTAGGTGTCTTGTTATTTTGTGAGTGATTTGATAGGAATTTTATGTGTTTTGCTTCAAAACCTCTAAATTCTTTGTCTCATTTATTGGATGCAAGCATACAAATTTTAGTTTATTATAGGTCATAGCTTGTGCAAGATTATTCATGCCTTTCTATGAAATACTTATGTGGTGAATCTAATCAGTTTGGATTCTAAGAACAAGTGTATTGGAGAATGTTTGTGAGTTATATTACAGTTTTAAATCAAAATATTGGTGCATCACCCCCTTTAGATAGATTTTATGTTCAATTTTTAGTTTAGGTAAGTTTTCTTCTATCTTTTCCTCCATCAATTTACAGATCTAAAGGGCATTTAAGGGGAGCCAGCTCTTCTAGAGGTTCATTCTTGAAACAAACAAACCCACAGTCTAAGAATATTCCCATGTTGCATGAGATTGTCAATCTTTTAAAGGCTTAGCATTTAGGGTGCAATTCTTTGTGACAATAATTATAATAATCACAAGTTTATTAAATATTGTTAAAATAAGGAAGTTGAAACACTGTAATTATCTAACATACACATGCACAACATATGCATCCCATAATACATAGTCAAAAATCCAATTCCAATACATAACCTTATAGGAAACACTTTGATGGTCATACAAAACATCTCCACAAAAACATCTAGAATACACCATCAAAACACCTTGATGGCACAAGAGATTTCATCAACAAGTTTAGTGCAATGTCTCATAACACAAGAATAACATATTACAATGATGAAACATTCAATACAAAATATATCATGTGAATTGGAAAGCACACAAGGCAAACACACTACTAGGCATTACACAATCCTTTCATCTTAATATTCTCTATTTCTCAGTGTTGACACTTCTACAACTTCATCTATCACCATATTCATTTCACCATATTTTTATATTATTATTGGTCTTTAATTCATTTAAGATTAAAAATATTTATATTATATATTAGTTTCTATGTTCTACAAAAAACATTCTTAATGAAAGTTTGTATATTTCTCACCCTCTTGTCATTTCAATCATTTAATATTAATTTTGCATTTATTACATGATTGTATGGCTATTTTGTTAAGAACCTTAGCATACAGATAACCTTTCTTGTAGAATCTTTTAACTCTATGTAGGTTCTAGAAAGCAAGTTTTTATTTTTGATAGCTTTGGACACTAGCACAATTGTTTGACCGCAACACAAATGCAATAATGTCGAAGAATTATAATTTCATCAAAGCTCATAGTTAGCATCAACAATAATTTATTAGGTCTTTGAACAAAAGTTTAATCTATAACAACATTATTGTATTCTATTATTCATTGATTTATTCATTATAACACATTTTCAATGTGCTAAACATTAATAACACAAAAAAAATTATTGGAAAACTAGGGAGTAGATTGGGGACAGAGCTCTACTAGGGCCCTTTTAGCTTTGCTAGCACTAATGTTATATTAGTTTTTGAAGAAAGAGTATTTATCTTTTATGTACGTTAATTGTGACACTCTTCAAGCTCTCATGCCTACAATGATTTATCACCCCTTTAATATGGTCTCGATATTTTATAACTCCACTGTTGTTGTTGGAGCTAATGGTTTGGTGGCGATTAAGAATATCAACCTTTCTCAAGTGACCTAGAAAGTTTGTTCCCAAGGTATTTCATGAGGTACATCCCTTGAAACACCCACGAATGTTATTCCCATTCCTAAATTATATAATACACATTGATAGTAAGAAAATTTTACCTTAAGATGGTATTTTCTTGGGAATCGTCCCACCTAAAAACATGCTCAATGTCTAGGTCAACAGGCTTCAAAATTTAGAGATTTTGATCGTAATCTCGGTCATCACCAAGATCATATGACATGGTACACTTGGAGTAATCTATTAGCTAAAATTGATAGGATACTCAAGCATCAAGATCAAGCCATTGTTTTAGTTCAATATTTTTCTTGCTAGTGGAGCCCTTCTCGAACATTATCCTTTTGAGATCACTTTCCAATATGGTTTCATATTTAGAATCAATTTACCAAAATTAAGGATATGAAGACTTAATTTTTATTAAACACATCATTACTCAATCACAAGGCCATGTCAACTCATATTCAATGTGTTTGGAATTTGGAATGACATCCCATGCATGAGACAAAATGGATAGCTTGGTGGAATGATACCATCACTTGTACTTCTTGTTTCCTTGACATTTGTGGTAATGAATTGGCCTATTTCAGCTATTTTTCATATGATGCCACCACCTTAGAGCTCCACCAAGATACCACCACTTTGGAAGCACAACCCTTTGATTTGTTTGTCAACTTCAAGTGCTTCAACTCTGCCACTAGAAGCAAGTTGTACATGCTCATACTCTACATGCAAACTAGATCAAATATCATATTCAGTAGCTTAAGATAGGAGACACGGTCTCAAAATATTTCTTTGACAATTTGCATTCTTTCCATACATCTCAATCCATTAAGCAAATTAAGAAATGAAAATAAAGGTCTTTAATGAGATTTCTGACATTTTACACACGTTTGACTTAGCAAGTTTTTTCTAGTCAATTATACTCTGACTTGATATGCTACTTTGTAACAATGCTTAAGTGTGGTTCCTTATCAAGTTTCCAATTCCTAGCATTTTCTTTGTGATCAACTTCTCATAAAAAAGATTTGTGGCAAGCTAATTTTTCAATGTCTAATAACAAGGCTTCTAATTTGGATGGATTTCCTTGTCAATTTTATAAACACCTTTTGGGATATTGTGGGTGAAAAACTTGACAATGTATATTTAGTGGCTTTTCAAACAAAGTATTTAGGAAATTTAATCAATAAATGCAATATCAAAATCATACCTAAGGGTAGTCACCTTGAAGAAATATATAATTTGTAGGCTATCACTTTGTTGAATGTCTCCTACAAGATTATTGGCAAGGCTCTAACTAATAATCTTAGGCCTCTTCTTCCTTATTTGGTCTACGCTAAACAAACTAGTTTCATCAAATATAGATATATTCTTGATAATAATATTGTTGTTTGGGAAGGAATATAATGGTCCCAACATTCTCAACAATCTATTATTTTTATTAAAAGTGATTTTTCCAAGGTTTATAACCACAATGAATGAAATTTTATTATTTCCATAATTTTGGTGCTTGGATTTGGACCTTCTTTTATCCAATCTATGCAGATGTTGTATGTTTATGCATCATCTTGTATTACCATTAATGGTGTACAATCCAAAACCATTTGATATTTTTTGGTCCATCCATTAGGGATGTCCTCTTGTTCGAACTCTTTATTTGCTTGTAGTAGAAGGCTTTGGTTATCTATTGGTCCATGTAGTTTCTCAAACCTTAGTTAAGGTGATTTCTCTTCTTAACTCTACCTACTTGTTGGTTAATGGTAATTTTTTTTCTATTCCTTCATCACCCTCATTAAGGGTTAGAACAATGTCAAATAGGCATTTCACTATCTTAATACTTTCTTCCAAGCCTCTAGTTTGAGTATCCAATAGCAAAAGACCCACTACTATAGGTAATCATTTCTTCCTAAACTAGGATGGTTAGAAAAATTTTGGTTTGAAATAGATTGATCATGGGGAACTAGTTTGATTCTTAGTCATTCTCTTTGCTTTTCAAATATCTCCTGCTACCCTCTTACAAGCTATTGTTGCTAGAATTGAGAAAAAAATGAACTATTGGATTACCAAGCCTCTTTCTTTGGCTTGTAAAAATAGATTTTCTCTAAAGTTTTTGTTTCTACCTATGTTTATTAAAAATTCTTATTTGAAGGTCAAGAAATTCCCTAGAGACTTTCTTTGGGTGTCTAGTGATGGGTATCAAAGATTTCATCTTGTTGCTTGGAAAATATGTTGTCTTCTCAATGATGTTGATGTCTTAGGATTGCTTTCAATCCACAATAAGGTATTGTCTTATGTGCTAAATGGATTCTCATGGTCCTTAAAGGAAATTAAGTTTAGAAAATTCTCATCCAGTATTGTATTGACTGACATGTGCAATCTGGGAAGCCAACTTGGGAGGGCCTAGATATTGGTACTCTACTCATCGTGAGTGAACTAGTTTAGATTCAAGGCACTTTTGTCATTAAAATAATTTGGAAAGATTGGAAGGCTATTAAACCTTTTCTTTTTTGGGCATGAAATAATTTTTGCAATGGCCTTTCAATCAATTACCAGTCTATTTTGTGGCATCGAATCCTATCTGATCAATAGTCTCCTCTAGCTAAGGTGGCGTGGATAAATGGCTTTAAATTTTAAACAAGGCATTAGAGTGTTGCCAGATCTCATTAATAGAGATACCAAGAGTTTTCTTTATTAGATAGAGACTAAAATAATTTTTTTATTGTCTAATCAAGACTAGGAAACCTTTTAAATTGTTATTGATGTTATTCCTCCCCAAATGATTCACAAAATTGGGGTTAGATCATTCAATCCTTGGTAGAAGAATTGGAAATCTTATCTCGAGTCATGATGTTTTGTAATTATAAGATTCATAAAGGATAGTTATGCCTTTCTCATTATCTTCCTGTGGTTGATCAGATCAACCATCATTTGTAGCTTCAGTTTTCTCTTAGGACTTGCCAAAATTGGTTGTAGCCTATCTAGTGAGTAATTCTTGAGCCTAAATTGATTCATTTTGCCTCGTGCAGTCTTTACCGAGGCATTCCTCTTGGTTATCATTTAACTCATCTACAATTTCTATTTATCCTTGTTGTCTATTATGTGGATAGATTGAGACTGTTAAACATCTCTTCTAGTTTTGCACTAGACCCCAAGAAGCTTGGAATTTGAGGCATGATATTTTCAAGCCTTGTATGCCTGATCCTTTCTCATGTCATGTGTTTTTGTTATGCAATTTTTGTTGTTTCCCTTTCAAGTACACTCATATTTGACTTACTTTTAGGGTGGATATTTTCTTCAAATTTTGCAAAAGATAGAAATTCGACTCCTTTTTGGGATGTTCTAATAATTCTCATTTTTCTTTATATACTAAAGCTATGATTTTCCTGATTATCCTTATGAAGATTTAGGTGTAAGCTAGAAAATTTTCACTTGAAGTGGTGCATTTACAGGAGCTTTTGGATCACTAGAATAAAGCGCCATGCAGTATTGCCGAAGTCAAACTAAATCCCACTTCCCCTCCTCAAGGGCATTGGTGAGGTAATAGCCAATAATCCGGACGACATCATGGATCCTAGTCCCATGGCTCTTAACCCTTGAGAAATAAAGATATTGTTGCCCATAGCTAGTCTTAGCCCTCACGGCCACCTTTTGACTACTCTCTTGGGCATGGTGTTATTGGTTGCCTAGACTCTGGCTAGGTTTTTCCTCACCTAAAGCTAGCCATTTCTCCAATTCATGCTCATCAACGTACAAATGACACTCTTGAGGAAGAGGGTGCTCTAACTAGTTGGGATCTAATTGATGATAGTTCTTCCCGTAGTGATTTTTTACGAAAACTTGATGAGAAGGGTCCCCCTCCTACAAGTGTTTCTTTAGTTGCTTTATTTTTGGCTTGACCCTTTATTAAACTTTTATCTTTGTTTATGAAATTGTCCCATATAGAATTTGATGGTGTAGCCTTCTACCACCCATCTTTTCATGTGAATATTATGCTAATATCTTTCTAGTTAATTAAAAAATTATATAAGACCTATTCATAATAAAAAAATAAAAATAAATCAATTGTTAACTCTATTTTTAGTTAAGTTAATGCTTAAAATGAATGCTAATTCAATTATTTGAATTAGGTTAGCTAAAACAAATGAATGGTTAACTAAGTAAAAATAACTTAAAACCAGCATCTCACAGCCGAAAGAAAAATCAATTTATTATAGGTCATCTGACCAAATAACGTAGAACAAACAACAGCTTTACCGGGTGTTTCAAAGTTTTTCAGATATTGTATTTGTACGTGACTCTTTGTACGTAGTGAGAAGCCAAAAAAATCCTTTTAGGTTGGATGGAGTCTTTTATGCGCAAAGAGAGTTAAATACTTCATTTCATTATCCCTCTTCCCAACCATTGCAGATAAATCAGAAAATATGAAAGTAGTACCAGATGGACTTCCACATCCATCTATATCACAGTATCCACTTGACAGTCCACTTGACCAGCAAAATGTTCCTGTCCTGCTTCCGCAATTCCTCAACCCTGCCGTGGATGGCAGATTGGCAATCTTAGAGCGTCAAGTCTATCAATGTATAAGCATCGCAGAGGATAAGCGGCATCAAGGTATGGATAGTCATATTTTGTTTCGCCAATTTGGGGAATTTCCTCCACCACTTAATGTCCAGACCAGTCATGAATTGTCTGTGGCGACGGCTGAATTTGACAATGGGAATCCCTTCTTGTCTGAAGAGATCATTAAAGCAGCAGGCGCTCAGTACATGTACGCCTCTGCTGACAAGGGCTTCAATCGGAACTCCTCCTTTGCCGTTCCGGCCGTGCCCAGGGAAGAACAGAACGGGCTTGAATTGGCTCATCTTCTTTTGGTGTCGGCAGAGTTGGTCGGCAACGAGCACTATGAACAAGCCTCCAGGCTACTAAGTCAATGCAAGAAATTGTCTTGGGACCTGGGGAACCCCATTCAGAGGCTCTGCTATTATTTTTCCGAAGCCCTCCAAGAGAGAATCAAACACCATACCTGCAGTGAGACGGAGAAGGGGAAGCAAATAACCCTTGATTTCGCCAATAATTTCACAAGTGATTATGGAGAAAGTGAGTTGTATCCTCTGGTGGCTCTCTGTACTAGGGTGCATCCATATGCCAAAATGCTACAATTCACGGCCGTCCAGGCTATCATTGAGGCCATGGGATATACAAAAAGAATTCATGTGATTGATCTTGGAATTCGAACTGGGTGCCAATGGACACCGCTGATTCAGTCTCTCGCTCTAGGACTTTCTTCTTCTTCCGTTCAGCATCTCAAAATCACAGCTGTTGGAATGAATTCCCATGAGCTAGATGACAGTGGAAGAAGGCTTACGGAGTTTGCTAAAGCTATGGCGGTCCCCTTTTCCTACTGCTCAGTCAAGATCTCAAAGCTGGACGAGATTAACGTAGGTTTATTCAACGTTAATGCCGGTGAGTTCGTGGCGGTGTATGCTCCCACTGTTTTCAGAAGTCTGTTATATGACCCCGTTCTTCTCGTAAAAACTATTAATGTTATCAAGAAATTAAATCCCCACATTTTGGTTAATTGTGAAGTAGAAGGGCAGCATAATTCCCCCTCTTTTTTTAAACGGTTCATTGAGGTGCTTTTCTATTACAGCGCTTACTTTGATTGTTTGGAGGTTGCCTTGCCAGACAGAAATGATTTAAAGAGGGTAAAATTTGAGGAAATATATTGTGGGAATCAAATAAGAAATATGATAGCCTGCGAGGGGGAGTACAGGAGGGTGAGACACGTTAAAATGGATATGTGGAGGCCTTTCTTCAGACGGGCGGGATTTAAAGAAATGGGCTTCAGATATCAAGCTTGGTATCAGGCAAGATTATTGCTCAACCAATATAATCATGCAGAAAGTTTTACTCTTGAGCCGAATGGATCTGCTATAACTGTAGGGTGGAAAGGAACGCACTTCCACACACTGTCTGTATGGTCCACTAAGAGAATGCACAATCGTTAGTAAGCGTGCAAGGAACCTTTCTGTGTTTTATCATTACTAGTGATAGAAGAAAGCATTCCTGATTCAAAAAATAAGGAACTTATATTTTATCTTATAAATTTCGAATTTTTTGAAAGTAGTTTTACATTTTATTAGGCATTTTGTATATAGAGATGATTAATATTATGATGTCATTAATAATATTATTAATAATAACAATAGTAATTAGTAAAGATATAATTTGTTTAATTTTTTTAAAATATTTTATTTTGAGACATTTATATTGAATTTGTGATATGGGTAAGATAAGTGGTTTAAGACTCACACCTCCCAACATCTTTGTGGTATAGGTCATTGATTTTGTTTAGCCTAATTTAGTTGGAACTAAATCATTCTAAGAAAGACTTTGTTTGTGGTGGACACATGGTTTTATTTTTTGATCTGATTTTCTTATGCCTTTCCTAGCTGTAGAATGTTTATGGCATCGATCAACTTGCTCTACCCATTTGCAAGATTTTATATTCTTTTATGGTCTTGAGTGCTATAGGAGGGTACAAAATCTAACTGAGATAGTGTTATAACTATTCGGAAATCAAATATTTTTCTTTCAAGCTAATTTCACATTTAATAAGGTTCTGTAATTATTGATACATGATGTTCTTATAGGTGATCTTTTGCCTCAATAAGGAATATTCGTTCCCCTATTTGTGTAGTAAATAATCCCAAGGAGGTCCCTACTTATGTAAACCTAGATTAAATCCTAGTTTTCTCTCTATAGAATAAAAGTTTATTTGAAGCAGAGATCTAAATTTGTTGTCCAGGTTAGGGGATTGAGACAACTAGCATAATCATGTGCAATGTACAACTTTGACACTTCTATAAGAAGACAATTCTTTTTTATTATAATGGTTGGTCTCTTACATAATTTCAAGCACTTTTGTTGTGTAAATAAATTCTAGGGCATCAACTATTGTGGTTCAACTCTATTTTTCTTATGCTCACATGTACTCTAGGCCAAGAGAAATTATTGAATCTAGGGCATCAACTATTTTGGTTCTACACTTTTTTAAAGTAGATTTCTCCTTATGTTTCTAATTTACTTTAAGGGATGGGCATTCTTGTGTTTCTCTCTTAGAGTAGAATTTATATTATGATGATATTGTTGATTGGTTATCCATGCAAAAGATTGTAAAAGTCCCAAAATATATTTGAAACACTCCTTAAATGTACTAGATTGATTCTATTTCCTTATAAATAGATTATTAAGTATGTATTCATATACCCATAGTTACATATAGTTATGTATTTACCTTGCTATAGAGCCCAACTTATGGCTATTTAAATGCACATTTAGCTCACTTTGTTTCCCATTTTAATAGGAACTAGTCTGGTTGGCTAAAGATAAAGCAATTAAAAATATATTTCTCAATAGTTTAGAGGTAGCTCTTAGGTCCTACCATGCTAGTATAATTTAGCAATATAATTTATACACTATCTTATGCAGGCTTGAGTTAGTAAATATTTAGGCGATTATGCTAGTATGTCTTCCTTTTGTATGTGTGTATATATTATTAAGTGGATTCACTGATGGGGATGCAAAATTAATGATATCTTGTGGTGTATATACAAGAGTTTACTATCAACATACTAAAAGGTCTTGTGAGTTATTTTGTAGTTATTTCTAAGTCATGAATTTAGTGACAAGCCCTGAGGTTCATTATACATTGTGTTTAACTACTAGATGGGCTAATCATGCTTATTTTAGTTTTCTCTAATTGTCCTACAAAGGAGACCTGTGGGAAAGCCCCCTTGGATTTAGTTGAGTCCAAAGTGAAGGAGAGATAACCCATTATGACAAAATTGGATGAAGTTGTTCCATCCTAATCATAAGTCCTTTCCTTCACTATGATATTCCTTCCTAAAGCTTGGATTTAGATGTGCCTTTAGTGTTTCAAGAACCCACAACTCTGATAGCAAACAAATTGGTTTCGTTGCTAGGGAAGAATTTATCTTGGTTTTCAGTTCATACCATTACAATTTGGTGAAGAAGTTTGTGTAACTGTCCCTTTGTTGTACATGTAGTTGGTGACCCATCCATTTATTCTTAAACATTAGCACCATTGCTAGGGATGTGTTGATGGTGTGGTTATTTTATATGCCATTTAGTTGTTTCAAACATTACTAAGGAATAGATCTCATTTTTTTCTACTCTTAGAGATCATGTTATACTTCAAGGTTTTCCTTCTTTAGAGAAGTGGTGACTCTGCTATCAAGAACTAGTGTGTTTTTTTCTGCCATCAAGCCTACGAAGGTGAAGAAAAGACACATACAATGTATTGTAGTAGTTTCTAATAAAGGTATGCAAGGATTCTTTACATATCTCTTGAGACAAAGTTTCTTTCATAATAAAGAAACACAAAATTGTATGAAATGAGTTTTTTCCCTATTGACAAAAAGTTGTAGTCATGGGTTCTTGGTATAATAATGACCACTCTAGGGTTGTTCCCTCATATCTACATTATTATGCTTCAAGCCCTAGATATTACATAGATGAATATATTTTTGAATGCTATAGTGATACCTCTTCCTATTGTTCAAATACTCACTAAGTCTTGTGCAATCCCATACAAAAGCCTAAAAGTGTCCATACTAGAATAAAATATAAGTTGTCAGATAACAACAAGAACTTGAAAATGAAATCAAACTAAAATCTAGACTTAGTCCAAACCCTAACTTACTATCACAAAGGATCACATCACTAAGTATTAAGAAGTTAATATTCCTAGTATCACCCTTGTTCATGTATATGACAGTAATGGTTAACTTATGATTTTTAATGCATGAAAAAAAAAAATTACATTTAGTTTCCTAGGTTTGATGGGCAAGATCCTTCTCAAAAAATTGCACATTTTGAAGCACATTCTCATTTTATGACTGAGTTCCAATATGAAAATGAGGACTTGTGGATGTGGTTCTTTACCAAATCTTTAAATAAAGCTACAAAGAAATGGTTATGTAGTTTTCCAAATGATTATTTCCTTTTTAGGATAGTATGGTTATTACCTTTTGATGAGTGTTGTACACTTAATATTGACTCGTTCTCTACTATCCAACAACTTGCAAGCATCAATACGTAAGAGGGTGAATCAGTTTTTGTTTCCTAACAAAGGTTTATGGAAGCATTTTCTTACATAACTAATTGTTATAGGCCAAATGAAAGAGAGTTCATTGACTTGTTCTTTTGTTGTAAGAATGAAAGTGTAGTAGTACAAAGGATAATAACACAAAAAATATTATATGCATAGAAAAAGTGAGGAGACTCAATTATTGGCAAAATAAATAATTTGTAATTATAAACTCTGAATGTGTTTCAGACTTTATGTCCTCATCAGTAGAGTGAGATAATTATTACAAATGAGTAAGTGAAACCATCATATATAGGTTTCACTTATGTCCTTTCAAAAGGTCACAACCCAAAAGAGATATGGGTTGGCCAAATTTGAAATTATCACAAAAAATGTGATAAAATAGGATAAAAACAAATTAAAAAACATTGAAAAAATGAAGGCAACCTCACCTAGGTAGGTCTAGGTGGTAAAATATAAAAGGAGGTACATCACCAGAGTTCTATAGGGGATTTGGGAGGGCCTACAAAATGATAATATAATTTGTTCTTTCCAAGGAAGCTTTGTAAAGAGCGAAAATTTCTCTAACACACCAATGAATGACCAAGATGGTTGAACTTGGGGTATAGAAATAATTTCTCTAAAAGAGGTCTATGAATGTGATGACCAATTCCAAGAGCCTTAGACAACTCACTATTGTCCAACTTAAGGACCACATGGGCCTTAGGAGGACAAATTTTATTATTCTTGGAAATAGTTTTCTAGAACAAAGAGGGCCTATCCTCGAAATTAACCTTCATGAAGATAGGAAGGAGAAAATAGAATGGGTATTCTCAAGCACGAAGGCAGTGAAAAAACTTACACTTAATCTCATGGAAATTTTATTTGCAACTTTCTTGAACCAAGTACCTCCTTAACTCACTAAGAATAAAACCACTTTTTGAGGTAGTGGGTGGTTGGAGTTAAACAGAAGATACTGATAAACAAAATGAAAGGTTTCTGGTAACATCTAGTATTGAATTGTTTTCAAGCATTGAAATCTGTACCCTTGTAGAAGATAATGTCCAAAATGTTAACCTCAAACACTGAAACACAAGTAGTGATATTGATTTCTTGATAGATAGATGAATAAGCGTTAAATAAAAGTTTCAAACTATTAGAAGAACCATGCTAAATACTAAAGGCATCATCTATAAAGCACATGTAGAAGAGTTGTTGATGAAGATTAAGTTCACATTCTACTCTCCATTCAAGGAAAAAAAGGAAGAGGCATGCATAGACAATGACAAAGTTACTACCCATGGTTGTCCCTCTAGTCTGCTTGTATGTTTTTCCATTGAATTCTAGGTAATGTTCCTTAAGAACAAACACTGCAAGGCTAAGGATGAAATTTATCTTGCTGGGAGGGAAAACATCATTGATAAAGAACTTATTCCATATAAATCTAAGCCTAAGATTTTAGATCGTATCCTTATATGGGGAGATACAAATGAGGTTTCATATAGTATAGATATTACCTCACTCAATGCTAGTAGTAATAACACTATAGATTCAATGCATTAGCATGATAATTCCTTTTATATGGGTGTTTTTCAAAATGACCATGTTGCTGGTATATGTCAAAAACAACTTTAGAAAAATAATGTTACACCTTATGATAGTTGTATAGATGACATCTAAAATTTATAGGATCTTACCTTTAACTTGAAGAGTCCATTCTTGTAAATGATAATGACACTAATGATTTTCATGTAAGGGTTCCACTCAATGAACAAGAATTTGACTCCATTCTTAGCATGATCACACATTTTGATGCATACAAAGATAATGATTACCTTGATACGTGTGTAATTTATAGATGGGTTATGATATGTTGTTCTATCTCTCATTATAACCATTTGGATAATGGATTTTTTGTATGCATAAATACTAAATATAATGGTTCAACTCTTTTAAGAGAATAATGATGATCATGGTGACTAACTGCATCATGTGAAGAGTTTGAGAATGCACCATAATTTGAAGAGGCTCTTTAAGGCTATGATGCTAGTATGTTCCTTTTTGAAGTAGAGATATATAGTCTTGCACTTTGTGATAGCCCTATAGATAAAAAGGAATGTAGTTTACAACTGTACAACTTGGTGAATCCTCTTTCATAAATGATAATTTTGATTATATACATTGGTGTGATCTAAATGAGGGATATAAAATCACTTACATGTTTGTTATGCTTCGTTGATTCATTCCCATTGATAATTATGTTCAAATAGACACTAATGAAAGCATTTTTGTACCTAAAATTGAATTTGAATGATTAATGCTTGGTAGTGAATATAACAATGATGCTAATTGTGTGCATACATATGGTCATGTGGAGGAACAAGAAAATAGCTTATTATTTGATATTTCCCTTTATTTGTTTCCTTTGATGATGATGCTACAATTAAGGATCCCTTTACGCACATTTTTATGCATGAAGATGAAATGAGCAATTCAATACACCATGAAATTTTTGCTAATATGAATGATAGTGCAAGGACTAATTGTAAGATATAGGAACACACGAACCTATATCTTTGGTGCAATATATGAAATCTTTGTCATTATCATTGTAAGATAAAGAGGATGTAATTGTAAATTATATAAGTAAATGAATAGGAAATAGAAGAGTGTTTCCAATCTAGAATTTTAGTAGTTGTGCTACAACGAATTATTATCATCATTTCAAAACAAATAAAATAATTGAATACTTTGGGTATCCACATGGAGTGTCTCAATTTTTTAATTTATATTTTGAGGGTGTACATATGGAGTTAAGACATGAATATGATTAAATCATGGAGGAGTAATTCAAAAGTTATGATAACTATAGGTTGTGAGTTTTAGATGAACCTGAGGATTCACTTGATGTGGACCAACTTGAAGATGCAACTGACCATGAGGTATTTTAGTTTGAAATTCATGGTAACCTTCTTCTTCATGCTAATTCCAATATTGATTAGGTATACTTTCCTAAGTCTTTTGAGCACGAAACATTGTATTTTAATATTGACACTCTTGGAGTGGTTGATAGTCATGTTAGCAATGTTGCAATGGATTATATGTATTGTTACTCTTGTTTGTACAAGGATTATGATATTGATGTCACTACTCAAAATGTGTATTACATTACCATGGAGTTTGGAAATATGTGTATCCAAATGGATTAACCTAATGATGATTGCATTTACTTGTCATTTCCTTGTTAAGAGGATTATCATTTTCAAGTTCATAATTATACTATGTTCATGGGAATAGTACATGTGCTTGCATGGGAGGGGTATATATGTTGTTGTAGGTAAATGGTGATTTTAGTTTCAAACTAAGGAGGATCACCTCATTCATCATAATTATATTTTATAGAAGTAGAAGGTATCCTATAGTTTTCTATGGCCTTATGCCATAGTATTTCTATAAAAGATATGACTTGTAGAATGGATATGGAAAAACTTACAACCATACAATTTGGTAATTATGTGCCTATATGTTTGAATCTACAATTTATACAAGTTTTATTAAAATTTATAGTTGTCACTTGGGTCTTACATATACCTACACCTACTTTTCTATATATACACATTTTTTATGGGTTTTTGACACACTTCTCAACTTAGATGAAATACTAAATATTCCACCTCTCTTTGAAGGAATCAACATTGTTGATGAAGATCAGTTACCCTAAGGTCTTTATAACGAGGTATTGCCCATGCAGGATAGCTTAGTAGTTGGTGTATTATTGGTTCAATCAAGAGGCATAGAAAATGTGTTAATTTGTTGGAACTTGTACTACTATTTAGTTTAATTAATTAATGATTTTTTTACAAATCTAATCCTAAATAAACATTTCTTATATTTGTTAATCTTAACTTGAAACTTTGACAATGGAAATTCAATTACAATCATTAAATACTTAGTTTTATTTCCTTTTAAGATTTAGTTCCGAAAATAAATTCAACATCATATAAAGAAAACAAAAGATAAAGAGAAAATAGAGATAGGGATAACAAACCCTGAGATTGAATCTCCATTTGCACACAACATCAGATTAATCGATAGATCTATAAAATAAACAAATCCTTGATTTTCTAAGAAATTCATAACTCCACATAGGATGATGTAATCTTCAGTAGAATCAACCAATTGTAAAAATGATCAACATGTTAAAAAATTTTATTGGTATAGATCAATGGGGTATTTCCACAAATGATGAAAGAAAGTGTTCAAGTTGATCACATAAAGTAATTGACAATAAAAATAAAACACATAGATTGATCAAATAGTCATAAAGTTGCATGCATGGAATAATAGAGAACAATTTAAAATTTTAAAAATTTATGGGAACATCACTCCAAATGAGAACAATAGAACATATGTATATTTACATTCATAGAATTCTACTAATTTTAGCAATTTTAAACTTCTCTATTTACATCAAAAGACCACCTATTTATAGATTTGGTAGCAACCTTAGTGCACTGTTTCACAAATACATCAATGGTCAAGATTAATTTAACTCAAGGGTTACAATTTTATAAAATCTAATTTTAGTGGAAATCAATGGAAAAAAGATGTCAACCACTAAACTTGAACAACCTATAATCAAACACTGAAATTTTGTTGGAAAAGTTCGAAGACACTTTGTCTTTTTATGGAACACTTTTTCCAAATATTGTATAATATAATCAAAATTAAAATAATTGATTCCTTACTCAAAGTAATTATGAACCTAGGGTACACAAGTTTTCCTTTGTTTGCTAATGAAGAAAAACAAAATTTCAAGTTCAAATGCCAAATTTAGCTAGATTCCACTCCTTCTCCATCACTAATATCTTTAACGACCACTTTGTTACCCATAACTACTTCTCTCCTTTTATATTCCATGGACATTATGAGATCTTAGTTGACTTCATCTATGTTAGGTCAATTAATAAAGTCAAACTTGAAGCAATAAGTCTCATGGGCATTAGAAATCTAGTAGGTGGATAGTTTCTCTAGCACCTATTTTTCAAAATTTCTTGAACTTGTACTTCACTATCATTAATTTCTTAATGAAATTAAGTTGAAGAAAATAGGAGACTCAAAGTATTGAAAAATTGCTTCTGTCAACCTACCCTTTAAATTTATTATAGTGTTGACATCCAACTACTTTTTTTAGTAGCATCTAGTGGTGGTGCCAATAAGTTCCTGCATACTAATTTCAAAATCTACTACCTCACCAAGGAATACAATTATCTTATTCATACCTTATTAAATCAATTTTATTTTCAATTTGATTATCTCCATCTAAATATCTGAAAGAATCGCTGTCTTCGTAGTCCACAATATTCTACTTCACCAATGTCTATTCTAATGGGAAACATAGTCAAGCATTTATCTTCTTGTCGAAAAAATAATAATCATATATATAAGAACTAAATGTAGAGTTAAATAGCCATAAGATGGGTTTTATAGCAATGTAAATACATACCCGTATGTAACCAGGAGTATATGAAAACATACATAATAATCCATATACTACATTTAAGGAGTATTCCAAATACACTTTCAAGATTTTTACAATCTTTTTCAAGGATAACCAATCAACAAAATCACCATACCAGTTCAGTGTAGTCTCAGAGAGAAACACAAGTATGCATATCCCTTGAAGTCAATAAAAAACATAAGGAGAATTTTTCATTAAAAAAAAGATCCTGCATTTAGTAACTTCTCTTGGCTTGAAGTACATGTGAGCATAACCAAAATTGAGTTGAACCACAAAATTTGATGCCCTAGAGACTATATTTAGAGAACAAAAGTTCTAGAAATTAGCTCAAAGACCAATCATTACAATAAAAGAATTACATATTTATAGAAGTTTCATAGATTCCTCATGCACATGACTATGTCATTGTTTTGAGTCCCCTAACCTTGCAACAAAATTAGATCTCTTCTTGAAATAAACATTTATTCTTTAAAGATAACATTGAGATTTAATCTAGTTTTACATAAATAGGGCTTCTTTTGTATTAGGAACTACACAAATAAGATAAAACACATTCCTTATGGACGTAAAAAATCACCTATAAGAACATCCTCTATTAACGACTACAAACTTTTTTAAATGTGAAATTACATCAAAGGAAAACTATTTGATTTCAGTAGTTATAAAATTGTTTAGTTAAATTTTGTACATCCTATAGAATTCAACACCACACAAAAATATAAAATGTTGCAAATGGGTTGAACAAGATAATAAATTCCACTAATATTCTTTATCTAGGGAAGGTATGAGGAAATTGGATCAAAAATAAACCCATGCATCCACCACCATGATAAATCTTCATAGAATGATTTAATTCCCACCAAATTCCTAACACATCACTTAAATAAAACCAATGGTGTTCATAATTCTAGAGCATAGCACTAAAAATCAAACACATGCATAAAATGATGCAATCCCAAGAGGAAAAGGTCATGAAGCCATAAGGAAATATGTGGCTACTCCCTTAAATATCCCAACATAAATAAGATGAAGACATTGTATTTCTCACATGATTTTTTTGTTGGCATACTTTTTTATTTATGTATAAGCACCAACTTCTATTAATAAATTAATAAAAGTACACAAATACACAAAAATGTATGGTGGATACAAGATCACACCCCAGAGTCTCAAATGGGCCTAGCTGAGACAAGAGAAAGCAATAAAAACAAGTCGCTTAAGTGGCGAGAGCTACACCAAATGGAGGCACAAGAGGATTATAGTCTCCTAGATTTCCCCATACATCAGCGGGGTCTGGAGTGACATTAGGAACATACCATCCATCGTCATCTTTATCTTTATATTTGTCTTCAATGCGGGTTGGCAAAATAGCCAAAGCTAACCTAGGGAGTCATTTAGAAAATTTAGGAGTCAACTAGCCACTACCACCACTAGTGGGAGGCCCCGCTCCCTTAGAAGGCCACCCAAAAGTGGCATCTCAAGGAGTAGGTGATGCAACATGTAATTGAGAAGAGCTGGGATAGCCACAAAAATGGCAGGGATGAGCCTGGGAGCTAGGGGAGCAGGAGCACTAAATAGAAAAACTTTGACCTTAACGGTGACCAAGAGAAGGAGCATGACTATGAGAGGTAGAAGAATCAGGAGGCACTCAAGAAACAATGCACGGGGCATTATCCTAATGATCAATAATCTCCAGGAGATGAGCCACCTCTAGGGCCACCTTTTTGGTGTACACTTGAATCTGTAACAGAACATTAGAGAAAATAGTAGATTTAGCATAAATCAAAACATTTGTACCCATAGAGCAATGAGAAAATATAACAAAATTTCTATCCTTCTGTAATTGGAAGAGGTCCTCCACTCTGAAGGCATGCCAAATTTGAGTATACTTGTAGGGGATACAAGGCCAATCCCTCAATAGAGCCCTGTGCGATGAGAAAGGTTTAGGATGGAAGGGGTAGATAAAATCATGAATCCAGCTCCAAAAATGCTGGAATCAATGACAATACCAGAAGAGGTACATAAAGGACTCTGGTTGCCCATAGAAAGGACAAAAAGGATCCTGGAGGCCCATGGGGCAGAGGTGAGAGCCTAATAGTAAGCCTTGTAAGATAATACACCAAGAAAAATGAGCCAATTTGGGTTCTACGAAAGCCATCCAAATATTATGATACTAGCATTGTCAGGCTGAAAGAGGGGACTACAAATTCCATCTCAAATTGAGGTTGGGCACCATGGGAAGATGCAGTGAAATCCATTGATATCCCAGATGTGATTTGTAATTATAGAAGCCTGTATTAGGCATCCAATGCTGGTCCTTCCACTAGGGCTTGGAAGAATGGATACCAATTTTATGCAACAGTTCAATCAGGATAGCCTCCTTAGTAGCCCAAAAGTCTCTCAGTCAGATTGAGAAAAGTGAATTGAACACTCAAATCATCCAATGAGAGAAGACTCATGGTAGCTCTGGAAAAAAAAGCTTGAGCACAAATGCCTTTCTTTTGAAAGTGCAAGGCCTTGACCCTAGGAATAAGGGTGAGAGGGAGCCCTTGAAGCTAAGTGAGCAAGGACCACTAGAGATTGTCCTAGATGAAGGAGAGACCATCTATAAAACCATTTCTAGCCCAAAAGAGCTAGATCTTAATAGCTTCCAAGGCATGCCATATACTTTTGGCGACAAAAGATCCCTCAATATGCACAGGTTCTTTCATAATAAGAAGGGTTTGAAAACCAATCCCCTTCAAGGCCAAATAATTGACGAGAAACCTAGAAGAAATACAATGTTTGATAAGAATCTTCTAGGATTTATTTCAGAGATGGCATGGACAATCCATTTGACACATAAAGCCAAGCATGGTCTCTAAGTTGAAAGTACACCAAGCATACTAGAATCACGTGGAAGGTAACAGTTTTACCATGTCACGTAATGGAATCCTTTATGATCCTCAGAGGAGGCCCAAAGAAAATCATGAAGGAGCTTCTCAAGCTTCATATAAGAGGATTTAGATGGATCCCAACAAGAAGAATAATAAACATGGGTGGCCACCAGAATTTTGGAGCAAACTTGAAATTTTCCAGCCAATGAAAGTGGTTTGGTAATCCAGAAAGAAAGCTTCTTCTCAATTCTGGATAGAAATGCATTCCAAAGGTCAACCAAAGATGCTTCAAAGGCAAAGAGAATGCCAAGAAAGTGGAAAATTTCTCCATGAGAAATCCACTTCTAGCCATAGCTAAGAATCCATGGAGGTGGTGGAAGGAAAGACTGGTGATAGCATTGAGTCTTGTGCCACTAGATAGCTCTTAGGCATGCTAGACCGCCCAAGCGTAACATCCCCAAAGAAGAGCATCTTGCTTTTAAAAGACTTACTAAGAAAAATGTCGTCATTGTCAAAGCTGCTAAGGAGAATGCTACTGTTATCTTGGACAAGCCTGACTATACCACCAAAATGCTAGACCACCTTAGCAATAGTAGCAACTACAACATCCTTCCCCACAATCCTATCTCCAAAATCTTTAAACAAGTGAAAAGTGCCATCTCCTCTTCTTCCTTTGATGAGGCTACAAAAAAGCGTCTTATGCCCAATAAAGAGATTACACCCCGCATCTATGGTGTACCCAAAATCCACAAACCCAACATTCCTTTGAGACTGATTGTTGACATGACCCATTCCCCCACTTACAAACTAGCAGCCTACTTGGCCAAATTTTTCTCCTCTTATTGGCTAATCCTCTTCCTTCATCAAAGACTCGTCACATTTTGTTGACTTTATCAAAGATAAAAAAGTCAATGATGACGACATTTTGGTCAGTTTTGATGTGGTTTCCCTTTTCACCAAAGTCCCTCTTCTTGACTCCATCATGCTCATCAGGCATAAGACCAATGGAGAAATTGCTTCCCTGGTTGAGTTATGTTTAAAATCCACATTCTTCACCTTCCAAAATGTCGTCTATGAGCAATCTAATGGGGTGGCCATGGGATCTCCTCTATCCCCTATCATTGCCAACCTTTATATGGAGCATTTCGAAGAACTCACCTTAAACTCTTTCCCCCTCAAACCAACTTGGTGGAAACGTTATGTGGATGACACCAACATTTGTTGGCCACATGGCCTTGAACAACTTGAACTTTTTCACCATCATCTTAACAGCATTTCCCCTTGCATCAAGTTCACCAAAGAACTAGAATCTAATAACGAACTCCCCTTCCTTGACATCCTTCTCATTAGAAAAAGAGATGGTTCTCTTGGCCGGAGTGTTTACAGGAAATCTACCCACACTGACCTCTATCTTCATGCCTCTTCCCACCACCATCCGGCCCAAAAGGCTAGTGTCCTCAAAACCTTGACATTGAGAGGCTTTTGCATCTGTGACAATGGTCACTTAAACCTAGAGCTGTCCCACCTTTCCCATGTCTTCAAGCTTAATGGTTATCGCAACAAGTGCATCAATCGTTCCTTCAAACAAGCCCAAACCCGCCTTTCATCCAAACCTATGGTGAAAGACTCTGATGTTGTTTATAGTGCCACCCTTCCTTTCATCGAAGGCATATCTAATAAGATTGCTAGAATCCTTCATAAGAAAGGTCTCAATTGTGCCTTTAAACCTCTTTCCACCATTAGAAATCTCATCCCGTCCACCAAAGACTCCAAGGACATTCTCTTAAACTCAGGGGTCTATAAAATTGATTGTTCGTGAGGCACCCCTTACATAGGTGAGACAGGTAGATCCATCTATACTAGAATCAAAGAACATAGTGTAGATATTAGACATGATAGGGTCACTAAATCAGCCCTAGCTGACCACTCCTCAAGTACCAAGCATCACATTCGGTTGGAGGACACCCTCATCTTGGCTAAGGAAGATAGCTTCTTTAAGCGAAAACTTAAAGAGGCTATCTTCATTAGAAGCCATCCTTCAAACCTTAATAGGGATGATGGCTGGACCTTGAGTCACACTTGGAACCCTCTCCTCAATTCCCTCAATAAGAACCCCCCTTCCCCTTGATTCCTCCTCCTCTCCTTTCCATTGTTTCCCCTCTTCCTGATTTCCCCCTCTATCCTCGTCACCAATTTCCTTCTATCTCTCCCTTCCTTTCCTTCTTTCTGTATCTGAACCTCTCCACCCTACCCTCTAACCTCTTTTTTACCGTGCCACCTTCTTCCTTTTCTTCCCTCTCCTTTGTTCCCCCCACTCAGCTCCTTATACCTTCACTTTCCTCCTCTACCGGACCATCGACCCAGCCCGTTTCCCTCCCTCTCCCTTGCTTGAGTCCTTGCTCCCCTCCTCTCTTGACCTTGCTCCTACAATTTGTGTCCTCCCTATCCTTGGTCTACGTGCTTACCGATTCCCCACTAGGTGTTCCCCTCTGGTTTCTCCCTCTTCTTCTCTTCCTTTCTTCTTGGATCATGGCTCTCACTCCCATGGTCTTACTCTCTCCTCTTCCTTTCTTGCCGCTACCATCTTTTTCTTTCTCTTTCCTCCTAATTTTTCTTTAGATTTATTCTCAATTTCTCTTTCGTCTTCTTCTCCGTATTATTTTTATTTTCATTCCTATTGTGTAATTTTAGTATCTTATCTTCTTATTCTTACTTCAATTTTATTACCGTCTTCATTCGTTTTGTTCTTATTCTTTCCCTTTTTACCTATATTTTGTTTTCTTTTTGTCTCACCAATTCTTGGTTGATATCAAATTCTTTTAGATTTCTCCTAGTTTTGTTTTGCCATTTATCTTTAGTTATATATTCTTATTTTTATAGTTATTATTATTACTTATTTAGTCTTAATTTGTTTATACTCTAGAACCTATCTAATTGTTTTATCCATTTTATTTTCTTTCTTTTCTTTCATACTTTTATGGCTTATTTTCTCTATTTTTATCATTCCTTCTTTAACTTTATTTTCTTGCGGTTATACCTTTTCTAGTATTGTGTATATCGTATTTCTTTATGCTTTCCTTGTAATTATTAATATTCAGAGTTACATTTTTAATTAAAGGTTATAGACTTATAGTCTATTTACTTATTTTATATTTTTCTATATGCAACAATTTCTTGGATAAGTATTTATATACTTTTATTACTCTAATCATATATATTACCTTGTTGTTCTTTTATAGTCACCTTTATCTATGTATTCTCGGGTTTATGTCTTTTTGTGACCTATTTTCTTTTTTGTCTTCTCCTTCCCCATTCTTACCTTTTCTCCTTTCTCTCCTTCAACCTCTTATTTGTCCCTTCCCCTTTTTCTTTTTATTTTAGTACCTTAAGTCTACTCCTTGTCCTTCGTGCCCTCAACCCTCTCTCCTTTTATACAAACCTCTCTGCAATTTTATCCATTTCATTCTCCTCTTTAGTCCTGATGATGGATCATTGAGTATGATCTGAAATGTTGACTGTAAAAAAGCAATACACAGTGATTCCAGAAGCTCTACATTCATGCAAAAGGTGTCAAGACACCGAAGTGCTTTCTTAACATTCTGTTCTTTCTCAATGAGAGTGAGAAATGAATCAGCAACAAAATGACCATTGACCAACTAATTCCATGAATCAGGCAAAGTAATTCTTTGGCAAATTGATCGAAAAGGACCAAAGGCCTGAGACTGGTAGCCATTGATGGCGATGCAGGTCGATGCATTAGCAAAAAGTGTGTTAACCATTTGAAGGAAACTAGGGCCAAACCACAGAGCTCCTAGCCTGGCAAGAATGAAAGGCCACTCAATGCAATCATAGGCATTAGTGAAGTCAATCTTTAGAGAAATGGTTTATTGTTTAGAGTGTTAGGCCCATTCCATACCTTCCCAAACTGTAATAATGTTGTTAAGGATGAACTGAGACTTGACAAAGCTAGTTTTCTTGAGTTGAAAAGTGAGAGGTAGCATGTGACAAATCTTCAGAGTCATGGCCTTAGCTATGATCTTGTAGGATACATTGAGCAGTGTAATCGACTGCCAGTTACAAATGTCTTCAGGATCATGAGTTTTAGGTATGAACTTAATATTTCCTTTATTAATTAGTTTACCTAATAGTTATTGTGAAAGGCCTCAAGATAAAAATTATGATGGTCAAAACCAACACATGCCCATGAGGCTTTGTAGAACTCACACAGGAAGCCATCACAACCCGGTGCTTTGTCATCAGCCTATTAGCATACAGTTTTTTCATAGTAGAAAACACATGACTCACCCAACAATGCAGCAACAAAAGATGCCAACAAATGGAGAAATTGTTGCAAGTGCAAAGATTCTCCTCTGCATTTGAGAGGGGCAGCTCCCTTGTATGATGGGGTTTCTATATTTTTGAGTACTTTTAACCAGAAAGTACAAAAAGGTAGGAGATAAAAAGATGGGAGAGAAGGAAAAGAAATCACACTAAGGACATAAGAAACATAGGATAAACTTCTTGAAGAAAGATAAACTAAACTAAAGCAAAGAGCACAAAGTCTCCAAGAGATAGAATTACAAACTACAACAGAAGTACCTGAATGCTAAGTGCAACAAAGGAATTAATAAAGATATAAGTAACTAATTGAATGTAAGAGAAATCAGCTACTAAGAAGGAGAGATGAACATAGGAACATCACTACTTCATTACTATCAAAAACATAACCAGAACTTACAGTCTCTATCACCCCTTCTACAAAGTACTCGTAGTTATTTAGGTAGCAAAAAGATGCCCACATTGAATGGAAAGGAGTTTATAAAACCCCCATTTAGATGGGAGACTAAGATTTTTTCTCTAGAAAAATAATTATAAAAATGAAAAAGGAAAATGAAGTCTTTGGTGACTTTTGGCATTTAACATTCTCTCCAATGTTTAGACTATCCTTTCTCTAACAATTTTCATCACAAGCCTCACATTTATTCGAAACCAATCCTCTTTGCATAAAAAATGTTGAATGCATGTGAAGCCTTCAAAACATGGTGAAGTAATAGAGCATCATCTTCTTCTTGTAGTGATGAAACATTAATAACAAATTGTCCTATGACAAGCTCCAAAGTGTAATGCTATATCCAAAAACATCTACCCTCTCCAAAGTGTTATAACTAATGTTTCAAGAGAAGGCATAGGAGGAGTGTTGATGTAGAATGAGCAAGTGGTTGCATATCAGTCAAGAAAGTTAAGCAACATGGGTTCAACTATGTGTTGCATGATCTTGAGTTAGCCAACATAGATCATGCACTTTAGATGTGGAGGCATTATCTTCTAGGTAAGCCCTTTGAATTAAAGACAGATGATCTCGAGCTCAAGTATATATTTACTCAACCTAACCTTAATGCATCACAAAGAAGGTGGTTAGAATTCCTTAACGAGTATGAATTTGAAATTGAGTATATAAAAGGAAAGGAAAATAGAGTAGCAAATGCTCTTAGTAGAAGAAGACATTTGGCTTCCATGGTTACAATGAGATCCAATTTGAAGCAGAAGGTAATTCAAAATCTTTAAGGGGATGACCATTATGAAAGGGTAAAGCAAGATTTGGAAGTAGACCCCTTAGATCATAGGTTTGATGGTTATGTGATTGAATCAGATGGACTTTTGAGATTTTAGGGATTCATGTTCCTAACTCAGAAGAGTTGAGGAAGTTAGTGCTCGAAGAGATCCACAGTACACCATATTTGGGACACCTTGGAGTGACCAAAATGGTAGAAGGTTTGAGACCCTTACACTTTTATCCTAGACTTAAGAAGGATGTGATAGAATTTGTGGCTTGATGTTTGGAATGCCAACAAGTCAAATCTGAGCATGTGCATCAAGCAAGATTGTTGTACCTGGACAATATTACTAAGCATAAGTGGTAAGTAATAAGTATGGATTTCATTTAGGGGGCTCCCATATCTAAGAATAGGCATGATGTCATCTTAGTGGTTGCGGACAAGTTGACAAAGGTAGCACATTTTATTCTAAGGAATCTTTCAAATGATTCTATGGTTTTAGCTAAGATGTTTGTTCAGGAGATTTTTTGACTACATGGAGTGCCTAAGATGATCATTTTAGATCAAGACACTCAGATGACATCTAGATTTTGGACAACTCTTAATTCATCATTTGGCACAAAGTTGAATTTCAATTTGGCATATCATCCTCAAATGGATTGTCAGATAGAAAGATTCAATCAGGTTGTAGAAGACCTTCTCAGAATGAATTGTATGGATCAGCAGTATAAATGGGAGGAGTATCTTACATTGGTAGAGTTTGCATACAACAATTCATACCATGCATCATTGGGAATGACAATGTTCGAAGCTCGTTATGGGCGTAGTTGTCAAACACCTATTATTTGGTATAAGGTGGAGGACAGAATAGTGATTGGTCCTGATCTGTTAAGGGAAATGGATGATTAGATGAACTTGATCAAAGAGAAGTTAAAGCAAGCTTCAGATCATCAAAAGAGTTATGTAGATAGGAATAGAACACCTAGATAGTTCTCAATTGGTGATAAAGTCTTCTGGAAGGTCAAACCTCAGAAGAGTTTAGTTTCATTTGGCAAAGCATCCAAAGTTGCTCCTCATTTTGTAGGACCATTCAAAGTTCTAGAAGTGATAAATCATGTAGTATATAGACTTGCTCTACCACCTACACTTTCTAGAATCCATAATGTTTTCAATGTGTCACATATTCTTGATTGGCATGCTTTACAGGTTCAGGATCTAGGAGTGATGTTGGTGGAGCGCACTTGAATCTTGGAGAAGTGCAATGTTAAGTTGTAGAGAAGAGATGTGGTATAATATAAGGTCCAATGGGACCAGTATTCAAAGGACAATGACACATGGGAGGATGCATAAGAGATTGATAGATCTTTTCCTCATTTGAGGATATAGTACAGATTTCTTATTCATGCATGGATTATGATACTTTGAGTTTGGTTATTATTTTTGACACTTTCAGTTATCGTTATTTTTTTTTGATACTTTGATACTTTGTTTGTGGTTGATTGATACCTTATTATTTTGATGTGTAATAAGACGTTACGATGATGTCTTGTCCAAGTGGGGAAGGATGTCATGTATCATTTTTGTGGACTATATAATTATTCTAGATTAGTGAACATTTACAATGATTGTTTTACTTTGAGTAAGTTCCATGTGTGTGAAGGTAATTATCATGTAGTTATATTTGTGTAAATTAGAAAATTGATTTTAATATTGAATATTATCGATATGATTATAATGATTTACTTCGGCTATTTTTTTGGGAAACTAACCAATTGAAATGAAGTTGAGTGTGAATGAATGTAGGTACTCATCAAAGATGAGAACATGGTCGAGGTAGAGGTGTTCTAGCCACTTGGCAGAAACTATTTAGGATGGTTAACCTTGATGCAATCACACACTCACGTAGTCGCATATTGCATTTTGAATGGCTTATTTTTAGGCATCACTGTGTGGATAATAAAGGTGATTGATGGTTAGATATTTAGAAAATATTGTGTTTTAATTGCGATAGTAACTTCATTTCGAATGCATGAATTAATTATAAATATTAATGTCTATTAGATATATATATTTTAAATGTTGTATTTTATTGGATATGTTTTTATATTAATTAATAATAAATAAATAATGTTTTCCTATATGGATGCTTGGAAGACAATATATTAATTAGATTTAAACAATTATATTAAATAATAATAAATATATCTAGATTTATATATTATTTTATTATAAATAACTTCTTGATTTATTTAAAGTGATTGTGTTTTAATAAAAATAGTTAAATTATGTTAATAATATCATTATTATATTTAGAACATTAAATAAATAAAAAAAATTAAAATCAACTTACTGTCACTCATGCGAGAGTAAGCTAGTTAAAAGTTATTTTAAATAAAATAGAAGTTTGAGAGCTTTTTGAACAGATAATTCACATGCAAACTAAAAATAATCTACAGTCTTTCAAACCTAATTGGGACACCAAAAATAATATAGAGAGATTTTTAATAAAAAGAGGAGCGCTCAGTAGAGAAAAGTACCCATGATCTTTTTGCAATGAGAAGAAATTGTCTTTCTATAAGCATTGAAGGTACCAAAGATTTTCATCTGGAGCGACATGAAGCAGGAGAAAGGCAACAATTTGGGAGGTAGGATCAACCTTTTTATAGGCAATCTCATCCAGGTATTTTTCCTTGTTATTTTGCAATTAATAAAGTCTATTGATTGACTGATAAAACTTAGTAAATCAACTTGTATATCTTCTTTTTGGTCTGTGATGTCTCTTTCTATTTTAAACCATTCCACCTTGGATTTATCTTTGCCGTCAGTCTTAAAACCATGGCGTCTTGACTCATAATCGACCCTCTACAAATGCCAAACCTAAGTTTGTTCCTCGCACCAATTCTTGTTCTATTTGTTGATTATCTCTCTCATTCCTGGCATTGACCTATTGTCAGAAGCATTGATAGATATTTAAAATCTAAGTGACCTTCCTTTAATTCATTCCTACCACCTTTATTCTTCTTCTATGGCAGTGATATTAAATCAACCTATTATTCCTATTGGATCAAATCTGTTGTTCTTGTTGTTATTATCAATCAGATATGCACCCTATGCTAAGCTTATGGAAGACTTAGTTATCTATTGACACATGGAAACACTCTTAGATTGTGGGTGATCTTTGTTTAGAGTGAATCTCTAGAGTGAGCTGGCTCTCTTAATGATTTTTCTAATCTAATTGACATGCTAAGGGAAAAGGGATAGAAGGAGAACTGTAAATAAATAACTAAAATTAAACTCTAAGGTGATGCACCAATACTAAACTCCTATCAGATCTTACTCACAATTAGACTACAGAACTTTAGTCTTCACAACACATTGATTCTACCTAATTTATAAATATTTCACATGAAGGTTCAATAGAACACGACATACAACTTGAATCAAACAAAATAATCATGTAATTATCACAAACTCAAGACAAAACAGAGGATAAATATTTATCACAGTGCAATATCAAATCAACTTTTCAAAAATAGAGGCAAAAGTGAAGGAAAACTGCTACTGTATAAACTAAAGGAATAATGAGTACATGAATTGGAATACAACACTCTTATTGTGAGGGGAAGACTATGATATCCTGAACTCTGATCTCTATAGCTCTCTAACTCTCACTAGAACTCGAACTTGAACTCTCTACCATATACGCTGTAGAATGGTCTACCCGAGACAAGCTAGGAAAAATTCCTAAAATAGCCATCCAAGTCCATTTTTAGAATCCATCAAAAAGATGATAAAAATCCCACCAAAATACCTCAAAATTTTAAAATAAAATCTACCAAGGTGTTCTCTTAGGTGGTACCACCAAAATCTGCTTTCTTTATCCATAAAAACTCTATTTTTGTGTCCATTCTGCCCCAAAAGAAAGCAAATCTGGAAAAGAAAATTTGATTTACTATATTATTTTAACTCAATATAATGACAAAATATTAAAAAGAAATTTATAAAGAATATTGCATTAATATTTATCTTACAATAGATTTGTAGTTTTATTTCTCTGATTTACCCAATCTAGTCTGAATTTGATTTTCTTTTACAAAAATAATACAAGGTTTTTATTTTTCCTATTTTACCAAGTATATTACATTACATAGCATATGATTTTTCTAGAAAAAAATCATAAAAATATCTGGAGGTATCTCAAATAATTTTCAAAGGAAAAAAATAAAAGCCTATGAAGGATTATCTTATATCTAGCTATGTAAGCTATGTATAGGATATATGGGCATATGGTTTATTTCTCAAAGGGACTAAAAGGGCTTTTTAGGTACAATGTTTTGTCATTGAATATTTGAAGGAGACCTAAGGCATTAAATATCCTAAGGCATGTGGACCTAGGGTCTTACCTTCCAAGTGTGATCAAAAGACTCTAAGGCATGTGTAGGCATTAAACATATGCAAAGAAATACTTGATACGCTCAGGGTATTAACTGGGCCATTGAATTTTTGAATGCAATGTGATAAAATGTCATATTCAATTTAGGTCTTCATGAAACCGTAAAGCAAAACATTGAGCCTTCTGTCTTTTTGCGTTCACTTTCATGTTACTTTTCGATGGAGAATGCTCTACATGTCGGCGTGGCTAGGGTTTGATCGCTTTCCTCAACTTCTCTACTGCTCCTTGGGTGATTTCTCTAAAATATTCAAAGGCAATGAAAAGGTATATTGTTCTACATCAAAATTACACCATTTCTTTTATCTAAGACAAATCTCAGCTTTAAAGTCATAGCCAAGTTTGTTTCTAATGCATCTCTTGATCTGTGATTGTTATTCCTATTGATATGCCTGGATTGAGACCACCATGGCAAATGGATTGCTAGTTTGAGAAGTTTTGAGGGCAACAAATCCATGCCCTATTTGCATCTATCAAGGTAAGCTTTCCTCTTTTCTAGCTTGTCATCCCTTTGATTGTTGTGGAGTCAAGCTTTTCATTTTTTGCATCATTTCGGCCTTATAGGCCGTGGCTATGGTCAGAACTTTTGAAGCATTTCCTATGGCCATTTGACTTGAAAACTTCTATTCTTCTATTGATAATACCAAGTTTTAAAGCATGAAACTATTGTATTCTAATAAGCCACAACTGGGATTTGTCTTTCTAGGCATTATTTGTGATTTCTCTCCTATATCTACTTTGTTCCATGAATTGTGACAAAAGTTTTATGATGATTCCTCACTAAAAGTGCATTTGTTGATGGTATTTCATTCTTTCCAAATACATATATCTCTTTGGTTTCTTTTGAAAGGCCACGGCAATAATTGCATCTTCTGAGCACTTTAGTATCTTCTCCCTTCTGCATTTGTATTTCTTCTACACTTATGACTTCTGTTTGAAACCCTCTGTTGGTTTGAGCAAAGAGTTCTATTTAATCACTTCCTTGTAAATAGGTAGCTTATGGTTGAAAACCTCAAAACAACTGTGGGAGATCCCTGGCATTCTCCATTATTTCTGCAACTGAAAACACCAAATGGTTTTCCTTGATTGGGTCGTGGCTGTAGTTTGAGTTCTCTTTGTGTGTCATGAAGAAAAACATATTGTAGACATCATACTCCATTGTTACTTTTGAATTCCTCTTGTACTTTAAAAGCTTGGGCCTTTCATTTCTCTCTATATTTAAGACTTCCCATATACAAATTTGTATGATAGTGGTTTTAACATTTTGCATAGAAAAGTAGGTTCCTGGGTGCGGCCTATTCCTCTGCACATTCGACCACTTTTGAATGTCTCTATGCACAACTTGAAAACTCTTCGTTCTCTGCATTTGAAGTTTCAACTACAATGCTCATCAGCCAGATCAAAATGATGTTCATCTTTTGTAATTGCTGGCCCACATCTAGCTGAAGTAACATGTATCATGAAGTTATTTTGTTCATTTTAGCACTAAGATTTGGCATTGATTCATGAATACACTTGATGACTCCATACTGTATCCCTCTTGTGGCTATTAGTCTTCACTATTTTAGATACATGGTATAATGATGTTATTTAGATGAGAAGTCAAGCTTGTAGCTGTATCTTACTGGCATATACCTAAATGGCATTAGTTAACTATTCTATAATTGATCATGAATGTTATGTGGTTGTATTCATTCTGATTGTTGACATAGTGATTATCCAACATCATAGATGTTGTTTCAAAGATCATTACCCCTCATTTGTTAAATGTGACAATGATTATTCATGAGCTTATGGCGGTCCTGGCCTTGCCATCCCACTTGTTACTATGTTTTTATGTACCTATAGATGAACGTGGACATTGGGATTGAACTATTCAAAGTTGAATTCATTGTTACTTATTACATACCTTCATGTGTAGTCTTTCACAAATAAGCATTACTATAGCTTCTTGAAAGCTATACTAGAACTTATGATCTTCTTTTCATATACTTGGCAATGCTCTTTTCAATTTGTAATATGTGATATATACTTTGGCAGCTGACACCTATTACATCAGATGAAATGCATTTATATACCAATCATAACGTATGATGGAAGCTCCTGTGTACAAACTATAACTATCATCTTCACTGTCAAAGACAGTATGCTTTTGTATCACTTGTAATTATGCCATCATGACTGCCAATCTGCATTCTTTCAGTTTGTCATGCATAAATGATAATGATATTTACTCTAGCCATCGATGATACACACATGGTTGAAGCATTACATATCATGAGGTTATTTTATAAATGGGACTTGGTATCAAATATATTGAGGGCAGTTATAAAATTCATCTCTAATGATAGTATCTTTGGGTAGTGATCAATATATGCATCTGCGACTTATGATTCTTCAGCTGTTCCATTTCACTTGAACAGTAACTTGATATTTGATGGTTACTAATTGACTGTTTAGTCAATATCATGATTTTAAAAAAATGTATATGAACAATACATGACATTGCAACTTTGATGTTTAATTTCATACCTCATTGGTAGCCTCATGAAAAGTCCAATGTTCATAGATGATTATCACTTCAATTCACCTTGAATGGTAGTCATAGGTGGACATTGAGCTTCAAGCTCTATAAGCAAATTTGATATAGCATTATTTCACTTCACCATATTCTTTTTTGCATAGTAGAAATGAATACTCCATTTTCATTCCCCTTAAAACTCTGGGACAACATGCTGAGCTCTACCCTTGTGGGAGCCCATTTTGCACCACATGCTGAAATGTCTTCAAACTGTAACATGACTTATCCTATACCTGCACATGAAACCAATAGATTTGATAAAAATCAATGAAGTTCAATGTGTGTTTCATTTTTCAGTTCCTCTGTATGTGAATGATGTATTTCTGATCCAGTGCATTATAGGCAATGTGTTATGCCTCTTCTGATAGGCCATAGAGAACTCATAACTAGAGCTCTAATAGGTCTTTTCCATTTTTTTGTAGGTTGCTTGTCAGAGATTAGGAGAAAGGATAGAAGGCATCCTCAGAAATTGAAGACACTAAAGACAATGATGGCTATGAACCTTCTCTCCTATTCTCATATGCATAGTATATTCCATATAGTTGCACTTGTTCACCTATTCCCACAACTTGTGTGGCATGATTGATCTATCATCATTTCATTCAATGCAATGTTTATTTCTTTTATGTATTTCATTTGTAAAATGGATAAACATCGTAGTGAAATGAAATAACTTATCTCTTATGTAACTTTCTGCAAATGAATGATAATAAAAAATTCTTCTCTTTTGTTGAACAACTGAACTGCAATATCACTGAATCATCCAACTATGAAAATAACTTATAACATAAAATGTTAAAACCTTCACTTTAAAATGAACTTACTGAACCAGCTCTACCGGTTTGAGCTGTAAGTGAAAAAGTGGTAACATTTCTGGCGACTTCTGCTATACGCTTGCCTACTAAGCATCGGATCAGTTGCCTTGAATATCCATTAGGCATTGAGTCACATTCTGCTCATCTCAAACTTAGAAAACACTAAAACTCAACATTCTAACCAGTCCAAACAGTGATAGAAAACAAAAACAAACCAAAGTAAAAACTAACTAGAAGGCCCTGGTGGCTAGAAAACTTGTGTAGCAGCACTTAGAGAAATAAAATTGCTGAAAGTAAATGTGCATGAGTACTTATTAACTGTAAACACTAACTCTAACATACTCTAACTAGCCAAAGTGTCTGATCAAATAAACCCATTCACTGGCTCAAGAAAATAACTACCCTTCCTTTACAGTCTACAGTACTCCATAAGCTTGTTAATCAGACTAAAAAGGTGGAGAACAATTAAAACATCAGCAAACTGCTACAACACCTTTCTAAATAGAAACATGCAGTTACTTACCCACCTAACCTTTTTGGCAAACTGATCAAATGAGCACGTAGACTGGCAGTGCTCAACCTGATACCCTCTTTGATGATCTAGGTCAGTGTCACTATGAGGTTGATCCTCTTTGTTGGCTTCCAACCTGGCCAGATACTGAATAAGACATCCCCTTGAAGGTCTTAGACTATAAATAATAGCATGATATGTACCTTGTATGATAGCCCACCATTTGGCTTCCTCCTATTTGATTAATGGGTCATCCTCCTCCATTAGAGTAGCTAATAGCTCATCAAAACTATAAAAACTTGGAAGATGCATATCAAGAGCTATACTAGGCTCAAAATATTCAAGATTTCTCAACGAGATACACTCTGAAATAGGTGTTTCTTCAACAAATGAAGGAAATAATTCAAACAATGGACTAACCTTTGTCAACAAACCATCAATTTACTTATCAACCTCTAGTTCTTGTGTTTAACAAAAAGGTGGCTTCTCCAACCATGATTCATTTAGCTGCAAGTTAGGCTATTCCTCACTTGATTTTTCATGAATATTCACTTTGCCCAACTAATTTTCTTCCTCCTACTTATTGTCCTCATCATCAACTGGCTTGGGCTTTTGATTACTACAAGAAATCAGGAGAGTGGCAAGCTCTCTACAAGCCAAACAATTAGGATCCTGACAATCAAATATGAAGTTGTCTTGGATAGGTCGATCATCTATAGCTGGTCGACTTGATTGCTTGGCAAGGCAAGGTGCCTTAGTCTCGTTCATGATAACCTCTTCATTACAGTACAATGGGAGCTCTGAGAAAAAACAAGATGCTTCATCATCATAATGAATATGATCTGATTTAACCTTGTGCTCAACTTGGTAGTCAGGGTCTTCTTACAAAACAAGCATGCTAGATTTAGAAACCAAACTACCTCTTTGCTCTTCAAATAGAACTGAGGCCCCAATCTCATTATTGCCTTTACGAAACAATAATACATGACTTTCTGCAATATCTTCTAGTTGTTCCAAATCAGATGATAAGTGGGATTCCTACATGTTGTCTTCATCATCACCAACATAAGCGGGCAACTGATCAAACAAGAAAACTGAATTGTATCCTTTTCCTGGTCTATTCTCTATTTGAACCTGAGCAACATGTCTTTGTAATTGAAGACTTTTGCCCTCCAATCTCTACATCCTACTTTCATATATCTTATAAAAGAATCAGAAAACTTGACAAATGAATCAAAATGCAACAGGTTTAGGATCAAGTTTGAATCAACTTTCTTTACACATTCATTATGCTCATAATCAGCTGAGGTTGTAGCACAAACAATAGCAACCTCTTGCTCTCTATTTGATCTTTCAACTACTAGCTTGACATTTGAGATTTCAATTGGTTTGGGTCTTGAATGTAGACAAGCTCTTGAACAAAATTAGAACTTTTAAAACTCAGGATTTTGATTTCCTAGGGAGTCTATTTGCATTCAAAACCCATCTCTTGGCCTTGGGGCCAATTCACACCACAAAATTCAGTGCCTTGCCAATTCATAAAAACCACCTCAAGGTTACATTTTCTTCTTTGGGCCTATGGATCAGTTTGGAAAGGTGGCCTATTTGGTTGATTAGACTGATACGGGGCCTGGTATGGCTTATGTTCTTGACTGATTTGCCTCTTAAAATTAACAAACTCATTTGCCATGTTTTTAATGGTATTTTAAATCTCTTGTAATTCTTGAGTTTGGACTAGAATAATGGTTTTTTGGGCTGTGGCTTGGTTTCCTATTGCTGGTATAGCTAGGACAATAGCCAAAAGGGGAACTGCCATGGGTACAGGTGGCTAAATTTCTAGAAAAATCAGTAAGGGAGGCCTTGGGGCTATTTTCCCTGCTTGAATTAAGCAATTTTCTGCTCTAACAACAATCTCAAAATCATTGGGAAGGGTATATCCACCCAAAGACTGAATCATAACAAATATCTTGCTATTTAAATATCTAAGATAGTATAATAGAGCATGATTTGGTAGGGGTTTTACCATTGTGGGGATCCTGTCCCAAGTCCTTTGAAATTGGTAGTTTAAATTTACCATGTATTCATGGGGGGCTCTTTTGATGGTGCTCAACTACTGTAGTAGAGACAAAAGATCAGATTTGTCCTAAAAATGTTGATGCAAACCATCTCCCAGATCATCCCATGATGTGATTGAGCCTATTGTGAGTCCTCTAAACCACTAGAAAGCTTTACATTTTAATGATGCAGCCAAGAGTCTGATTGCTACATTTTATTGAGTAACATTATGCATTGAACATAGAGTTGCAACATCCTTAATGTGCTCAGCCGGTATAGCGTGGTCTTCTTCAGTGAAGTTTGGTAGTCCTTTAAGGGCTGCAATAGGAATCTTGTCATGTTGGATGAGTTGTAACGAGCTGCCCCCGTTAAATGCAACAAAAGGATATGATCTGGTCATTTTGCATAGCAAGCCAAAATCATATGGCACTCATAATATGAACATTAAGAATGACACCACCAACCTAGTTCATTATAGATTCTTGGGATGCTGAAACTAGCTAATATATACTCAGAGTCACCGGGGTGTTTAATAATTTTGCCTCCAAAGAATGTTAATACTGAAGAAAACACCCAATCTTTTAGTATGTAATTCTTTTCTTGTGCTATTCACTAGATCTGCTTGAAAATCACATATTTGAGTCACCAAGTATGTTGTTTTTACCTCTGAAAGGCTGAAAATCTTGATGTGCATACCAAACAGCAGAGGAAAGATGTACTTTTCTCCCATCGGGTGTGCCAAAAATTGTTATCAATCAGATATGCACCCTATGCTAAGCTTACAGAAGACTTAGCTATCTGTTGACACATGGAAACACTCTCAGATTATGGGTGATCTGTGTTGAGAGTGAATCTCCATAGTGAGTTGGCTCTCCTAATAATTTTTCTAATCTAATTGACTTGCAGAGGGAAAAGGGATAGAAAGAGAACTATAAATAAATAACTAAAATTAACCTCTAAGGCGGTGCACCAATACTAAACTCCTATCATAGTCTTAATCAGACTACAAAACTTTAGTCTTCACAACACTTTGATTCTACCTAATTCATAAGTATTTTGCATGAACGTTCAACAGAACACGACATGCAACCTAAATCAAGCAAAATAATCACATAACTATCACAAAATCAAGACAAAATAGAGGATAAATACTTATGATAGTGCAATATCAAATCAACTTTACAAAAATAGAGGCAAAAGTGAAGGAAAACTACTGCTCTATAAACTGAAGGAATAATGAGTACATGAACTAGAATACAACACTCTTATTGTGAGGGGAAGACTCTGATATCCTAAACTTTGATCTCTACTGCTCTCTAACTCTCACTAAAACTTGAACTTGAACTCTCTGCCATATATGCTGTAGAATGATCTACCTAAGAAAAGCTAGGAAAAACTCCTAAAATAGACATCCAAGTCTATTTACAGAATCCATCTAAAAGCTCATAAAAATCCCACCAAACTGCCTCAAAACTGTAAAATAAACATTGCCAAGGTGTCCTCTTAGGTGGTCCCACCAAAATCTACTTTCTCTGTCCATAAAAAATTTATTTTTGTGTCCATCCTGCCCCAAAAGAAAGCAAATTTGGAAAATAAAATTTGATTTTCTTTATTGTTTAACTACATATAATGACAAAATATTAAAAAGCAATTTATAAAGAATATTGCTTTAATATTTGTCTTACAATAGATTTGCAGTTTTATTTCCTTGATTTGCCCAATCTGATCCCGAATTGATTTTCTTTTACAAAAATAATACAAGGTTTTTTTTTTTCCTATTTTGCCAAGTATATTATATTACATAGCATATGATTTTTCTATTAAAAAATCATAAAAATATCTAGAGGTATCTCAAATGATTTGCAAAGGGAAAAAAAAATCCTATGAAGGCTTCTCTTATATCCTGTTGTGTAAGCTATGCATAGGATATATGGGCATATGGTTTATTTCTCAAAGGGACTAAAAGAGATTTTTAGGCACAATGTTTTGTCATTGAATATTTGAAGGAGACCTAAGGCATGTGGACCTAGGGTATTACCTTCCAAGTGTGATCAAAAGACTCTAAGGTATGTCTAGGCATCAAACATATGCAAAGAAATACATGATACCCTCAGAGTATTAATTGGGCCATTGAATTTTTGAATGCAATGTGATAAAATGCCATATTCGATTTAGGGCTTCATGAAACCCTAAAGTAAAACATTGATCACCCTGTCTTTTCACATTCACTTTCACTTTACTTTTTTATGGAGATGCTTTGCATCCAACTGTGGCTAGGGTTTGATCGCTTTCCTCCACTTATCTGGTGCTCCTTGGGAAATTTCTCTAGAATATTCAAAGGCAATGAAAAGGTATATTGTTCTACATCAAAATTGCACCATTTCTTTTATCTAAGACAAATCTCATCTTTAAAGATGTGACCAAGTTTGTTTCTGATGCATCTCTTGATCTCTGATTGTTCTTCCTATTGATATGCCTAGATTGAGACCACCATGGCAAATGGATTGCTAGTTTGAGATGTTCTGAGGGTAACAAATCCATGCCCTATTCATATCTACCAAGGTAATCTTTCCTCTTTTCCAACTTTGTCATCCATTTGATTGTTGTGGATTCAAGCTTTTCATTTTTTGCATCATTTCGGCCTTAGAGGCCGCAGCTATGGTCAGAACTTTTGAAGCATTTCCTATGCCCATTTAACTTAAAAACTTCTATTCTTCTGTTGATAATCCCATTTTTTAAAGCATGAAATTGTTGTATTCTAATAGGCCGCAACTGGGCTTTGCCTTTCGAGCCATTATTTGTGATTTCTCTCTTGTATCTGCTTGCTCCATGAATTGTGACAAAAGTTTTATGATGATTCTTCATTGAAAATGAATTTGTTGATGATATTTCATTCTTGCCAAATAAATATATCTCTATGGTTTTTTTTGAAAGGTCACGGCCATAATTGCATCTTCTAAGCACTTTAGTATTTTCTCCCTTTTGTATTTGTATTTCTTCAACATTTATGATTTCTGTTTGAAACCCTCTATTGGTTTGAGAAAAGAGTTCTAATTAATCACTTCCTTGTAAATAGGTAGCTTATGGTTGGAAACCTCAAAACAGATGTGGGAGATCCTTGGTGTTCTCCATTATTTCTGCAATCGAAAACCCCAAATGGTTTGTCGTGACTAGGTCGTGGCTGTAGTTTGAGTTCTCTTTGTGTGTCATGAAGAAAAACATATTGTAGACATCATACTCCATTATTACTTCTAAATTCCTTCTAAACTTTAAAAGATCAGGCCTTTCATTTCTCTCTGTATTTAAGACTTCAAATTTACAAATTTGAATGATAGTGGTTTTAATATTTTGCATAGAAAAGTAGGTTCCTAGCTGCGGCCTATACCTTTGCGCATTCAAGCACTTCTGAATGTCTCTATGCACAACTTGAAAACTCTCCATTCTCTGCATTTGAAGTTTCAACTACAATGCTTATCAGCCAGATGAAAATGATGTTCATCTTTTGTAATTGCTGCCCCATATCTTGCTAAAGCAACATGTATCATGAAGTTATTTTGTTCATTTTAGCACTAAGATTTGGCATTGATTCCTGAATACACTTGATGAATCCATACTATATCCCTCTTGTGGCTATTTGTCTTCACTATTTTAGATGTATGGTATAATGATGTTATTCAAATGAGAAGTCAAGCTTGCAGCTGTATCTTACTGGCATATGCCGTAATGGCATTAGTTGATTGTTCTATAATTGATCATGAATGTTATGTGGTTGTCTTCATTCTGATTGTTGACACAATGATTATCCCACATCATAGATGTTGTTTCAGAGATCATTACCCCTCATTTGTTAAATGTGATAGTGATTATTCATGAGCTTATGGTTGTCCTGGCCTTGCCATCCCACTTTCTACTATGCTTTTATGTACCTGCAGATGAACATGGACATTGGGATTGCCCTATTCAAAGTTGAATTCATTGTTACTTATTACATACCTTCATGTGTCATCTTTCACAAATAAGCATTACTGTAGCTTCTTGATAGCTATACTGAAACTTATGATCCTCTTTCCATATACTTGGCAATGCTCTTTCAATCTATAATATGTGATATATACCTTGTCAACCTGCACCTATTGCATCACACCAGATGCATTTATATACTGATCATAACGTATGATTGAAGCTCCTATGTACAAACTCTAACTATCATCTTGATTGTCAAAGGCAGTATGTTTTTGTATCACTCGCAATTATGCCATCATGGCTGCCAATCTGCATTCTTTCAGTTTGTCATGCATAAATGATAATGATATTTACTCTAGCCACTAACGATACACACATGATTGAAGCATTACATATCATGAGGTTATTTTATAAATGGGACTTGGTATCAAATATATTGAGGGCAGTTATAAGATTCATCTCTAATGATAGTAGCCTTTGGTAGTGATTAATATATGCATCTATGACTTATGATTCTTCAGATGTTCCATTTCACTTGAACAGTAACTTGATATTTCATGGTTACTAATTGAATGTTTAGTCAATATCATGATTTTAAAAAAAATGTATGTAAACAATACATGACATTGCAACTTTGATGTTTAATTTCATACCTCATTGGTAGCCTCAAGAAAAGTCCAATGTGCATAGATGATTATCACTTCAACTCACCTTGAATGGTAGTCATAGGTGGACATTGAGCTTCAAACTCTATTAGATGATTTGATATAGCATTATTTCACTTCATCATATTCTTCTTTGCACAGTATAAATGAATACTCTGATTTCATTCCCCTTAAAACTCTGGGACAACATGTTGAGCTCTACCCTTGTGGGAGTCCATTTTGCACCACATGTTGAAATGTCTTCACACTACAACATGACTTGTCCTATACCTGCACATGAAACAAACTGATTAGATAAAAAGCAATGAAGTTCAATGTATGTTTCATTTTTCAGTTCCTCTATATGTGAATGATGTATTTATGATCCAGTGCATTATAGGCAATGTGTTATGTCTCTTCTTATAGGCCATAGAGAACTCATAACCGAAGCTCTAACAGGTCTTTTCCAATTTTTTGTAGGTTGTCTGTCATAGATCGGAAGAAAGGATACAAGGCATCCTTGGAAACCAAAGACACTAAAGGTAATGATGGCTATGAACCTTCTCTCCTATCTTTAGATGCATAGTATATTCGTTATAGTTACACTTGTGTTAGCTATTCCCATGGCTTGTGTGGGATATTTGATCTATCATCTTTTCATTCAATGCAATGTTTATTTCTTTGATGTATTTCATTTGTAAAATGGATAAAAATCATAGTGAAATGAAATAATTTTTCTCTTATGCACCTTTCTACAAATGAATGATAATAAAAAAATTCTTCTCTTTTATTGAACAACTGAACTGCAGTATCACTAAATCATCCAACTATGCAAATAACTTATAATAGAAAATGTTAAAACCTTCACTTTAAAATGAACTTGTTGTTGTCAATTCAAGTATGCACCCTTGCTAAGTTTGCAGGAACTTAGCTACCTATTGAAACATGGAAGCATTCTTGGATGTGGGTCTCCTTTTATGAGAATGAATCTCCAGAGTGAGCTGGTTCTCTTATGATTTCTAAACTAATGACTTGAGGGGAAAAAGGATAGAAGGATATGATTGAAATATAAAACTGAGCATTTATAACTAATCTAGATGAATCTCTATCACTCACAAAATAGATCCTCAAACTTGAATCTTCACAATTCCACTAATAGTTTACCCCTTAAGTCATTTGCAACAAGGTCATAATCAAACACAAATTGCAACCAAGAAAAAACTAAGTTTTAACAGCATTGAGACATAATAAAGGATAGAAAAGTCACAATATAGCATCAGATCAAGACTGCAAAATATGTTAAAAAGGATGATTTTCTATTAGAACTAGAAGGACTACAATGCATGAAAAAAAATGAGCCAACTGTCTGTATACAACTCTGCCCGTGAACAAGAGAGAAGAAACTGATGCTAACTGACTGAGAAAAACTTAGACTTTTCTCCCATAAATGCCTCCAAAAGATCTCCTTAGAAGAAAGCTGAAAGAGCTCCTAAAAATAGACCCTAAGTCCATTTTCAAGCTACTCATGAAAGGCAAAAATAAAGCTCTAGATCTGCCACCAATCTGGAAAATAAAGCTGTAAAATTGCCCTCTCATATGCTCCCACCATATTTTTCTACTCACGAAAGCTCCAAAATTTGTCCTATATGACTCTAAATAAAATAAATCAAAATGGCATATTTCATTTTCTTTATTAGTCTATAAATTGCCTAAATATAGTTAAGTTTTAAAAGCAATTTGTCAATGATTGCTTTAAAACTAACTTTACAATGCTATGGCAATTTTGTTCTATATTTCTATTTGATATGATTTTTTACAAAAAATAAACAATATCTCACTCATAATTTCACCAAGATATTTTACAAGATATTACCATTGATTTCCTATAAAAATCATAAAAGATGATGAAAATATTACATATATTTGCAAAAAATATGAAAGCCTTAAAGGCCACAAATGCATATCCATGTGTCAATTCTACCACCTCATCCCTGTCTTCATGTCTTGGACAACACCACCTCACTGCCCATACAGTGCCACCATGTCGAATTTGACCCTTTGACCATGCCATTATTCATACATGCATCTCATGTTTCCAAAGGTTCTTGCTTTGATCTTCTCATACATTTGAAATATATGAAGGAAATAAAATAATGCATAAGAGGGAGGTCAATGATTGTCGACCACATGCAGGACACTTTGATTGCAGTAGGTGTCAGCCATACTGAAGGTTCAACAGTTTATCAAAAGCATAAACTTCATCCACTAATGATATCCACCTTTGACTTGCAAAGATCAAACAAAAAGAGGGAATGTCGGCCCCTTCAAATTATGATTGCTAGGCACCATCGATTGCAAGGTTTTGACCATGATGATATTTGGATAAAATACTTATGTTTGTTTGCAAACTCAAAATGAGAAAAGAATGTCGAACAAAACCACAACATGAACCCTAAAAGTTATTCATTTCATTTATTGTTTTCTGTTGAGTTTGCTATGCAACTCTATGCCGCCGACTTGGGGTTTCATGGCTCTACATTCTCTCCTCCATATCTGGTCTTTTGTGGTTGAAATGTTCCACTTGTTGAGTCAAAATAATGGGATGAACTTCATGAGTATGTATTTGAATCTTAAAATGGCATTTTGACTTTACCTTAGTGGCATTTCTTTCTTAAATGGCCCTGGCCATAGTTGCTCTTTCCTCAATTTCTTTACTTAGCTCCTTCTAAGTTGAACTCTATAAATGTGGCAAAATGACAAAAACTTCAAGATGGGCCGTGGCCATGATAGCTTTCCTCCTTTGCGACTATATTGTGAGTCCTTATTCTCTCTTTCTACTATGGCTTCTTTTCATTTCTGTATGTATAAACTGTAATGAGGGTTTCATTTTACATTAGCTGGGTATCTCAAAATACCTTCATACATAATATGGCAGTGGCATAGAATGCATTCTATGACTTGTTCTTTGTCATGTTTTATGAAAAATTTGAATTTTCCTTGACTGAGAAATGAGGGTTTCTCCTTACATTACATAGGAACTCGTTTTCCTCCACGGCTATGCCTACAAACTCTCCATACTTGCTTTGTTTGGCTGTATCTTGCAAGAAGAAAGAAGACACTTGAAAACTCGACAAGGGTTTCATTTTTTCACTGTATACAAAGTCATATCTTCTACGGCCTTGAAACAGACAATTTGCTTTACCATTCATCTTTTCTAGCATTGCAAAAATGTTAGGGTTTTAAAAACTTGACATGGGTATTTTGAAAAAAGACATGAATGGCATCATATGTTATGACCTAGCTTAGATATATCTCTGCATTTTTTCATTTCACTGTATGAACCAAGATTTTCAAAACTGAAACAAGGGTTTTATCTTTCGAGCACAAAAATACTTCTTGTAGCATACACTGCACATGATATTCTTATATCTTTCCTTATGTTGTTATTGTTGGGTCATATTAACTGTTATTGCTTTAAAAAAGTGAGGATTTCATATTTTGTTTTCTATTTATGTAGTTCCATTTGCTCCTTCTTGGTGTTTGTAAATAAAGTGTATACTGTTGGCTTTGAATTTAAAACCCCTCTCTTCTTTGTGGTAGCATATGTGTCTTTCATTTCTATAGCTCCACTTGCCTGTCTAGTGGACTATAGCAAATACATATTTTAAACATAACAGATGACTTCACTATGTCATGACATTCTGGCACTATAATAAACGAAGAAGTCCCTTTATTCATCTATTCTATATATACTATGGCGACATGATGACTTTCTGTTGTTCTTCTCTGTAATTTATCATATCAAATGCATTATGTATTAAATTCTGTAGGACATCAATCAGGTCCACTGTATCTTATGTCACCAGTTTGACAAATCATTTCTCATGATGAAGATTTTGTTTGAACTCATTCATAACCAGATACAACTATGCACTTATACACTTCACTTGATACATAATGGCATTCTAGCATGAAAGATGATGACCACACCTATTTAATTAAACCTCTACCACATGATAATGATGTTCTTTTGCAACCATGTAATGAAGTGTCCTTTTAATCCTTTTGAAAATGTCAAAGACAAAATGAGCCATCTGATCTAGTTGTCTTGCACTCTTCTACTACAGATCTGCAATACTAGCATGTTTCTTTCATAGATATACATTGAATGTAGCATGTGATATACATTGTTCTGATGCTCAACTTGTCAGTAGCAAAATGTGATGCATAATTGGATATATTTTCATCATCTGAAAGGCATCTTATGTAATTTAAATTCTAAATTTAATTTCACCACTTCATAAAATGAGAAAGTATAATCCTTTGGTACTCACCTGTTCTTGCAAACTTTCTTATTGGTTTATAATAGATACTCCTATTGGATTATTGATCATGGATGAGTAAGAAATCCTCAAATAGGCATGCCTTATGAACACTTATTCTTTTATCAGTATGATGATCATACATGCATTATGTACTCCTGATCATTAACATGCCTGAGAATGTCATTTTCATGATAGTTGGAGAAATGACATCATTTGTTACATGCATTAAGTGTTGTCCTTCATTAGTTCAGGTCATGTTCCTGGTTGCATTCCATACCTTGAAGTGAAATCATGGTCATGTCTTGAAATGGGACTAATGCATATTCCTTCAGCTTGTCATGTCTTGAAATGGGACTGATGCTATTCCTTCAGCTTGTCATGTGAATGTGATCAATGATTTTCTTCTTTCTATTCATCCCTTCTAAGATCAAGGGAAAGTAATATGCTGGGCTCAACCCTTGTGGGAGCCCATTTGATACCACATGCCAAAAGTCTTCAATCAGCTTCATGACTTGTGCTATACCTGCACATGAAACAAATAGATTAGAATAAAACAATGATACTCTATGTTTGCTTCTCTTCAGTTCATTCTGCATATGGATGTTGCTCATTTAATCAATGCATTGTAACTAAAGTATTATGCCTCTTCTGATAGATGAAGAATTTTCATAACTGGAGCTTCTAACGGGACCCTTCCCACAATTTTCTTAGGTACATGTCAAGGTCAGGAGAAAGACTAGAGGCTACCATGAAGATCAACAAAACAAGGCACTAATGGCTATGTCTTTCCCTCCTCCTTCATTAGATGCATAGTATTTTGTTTATATTTACATGAGTTCAGCTATAACACACGGCTTGTATGGGACATCTGATATGTCATGGTTTCCTTCAATGCAATGTTTATTCCTTTATGTATCCAAACTTGTAAATAAATAACCATTGTGATGAATGAATACTTATCTCATTTTACTGCTCTGCGATGTAATGAATGATTTGAAACTTCTCTTTATTTCCTGAACAACTAAACTACATTTGAAGATAATAACTATGCAACTATCTCATAACAAAAGTAAATCAAACCTCATTCAAAAATGATAAATGTTAAATCTGCTCAGCCAATTTTTTAGTTGTAAAAAAATGGTAACATTTCTAGTGACTTCTGCTATATGCTTGCCTACTAAGGATCTGACCAACTGCCTTGACGTCCATTGGGCATTGAGTCATACTATGTCCTTCATTAACTCAGAAAACACTATAATTCAACTCTCCAATAGTCAAAACAACAACAGAAAACTGAAAACAAACTCTACTAAAAGCAAACTAATAGGCCCTGACGGCCAAACCAAAATGCTGAAAATAAATGTGCATGAACACTTATTCACTGCAATACTACTCTACTATATAGAAAAGAAGTCTCTTATCCTTAGAGGCAATGCCTGAGGTGAGTCCCATTAACTGGGATAGAAAGCACCTCTCCACTCAACTTGGACAACTGAAATGCATTGTTTTCTTTGTACTTTGTGATAACATAAGGCCCATCCCAAATGGCATCAAATTTAGAATGCTTTCCTAGCTTTCTCCTTAGTTCATTCCACTTCAACACCAAATCTCCAACAATAAAGTTTCTTGGTCTTCCTCTCTTATCAAATGCATTCTTCATTTGGGTTTGATGCATATCAAGTTTTCTTAAGGCCTCTTTCCTTGTCTCTTCTAGCTCCACGAGCTAAACTAGCCTGATTACTAAAGGTTGCTCATGTAACAGTTTAAGTTCTTTGATAAAGGCCAATGTAGGAAATTCAACTGAAATAGGTAACTAAGCCTCTTTTCCATAAGTAACCACATATGGGGAACAACTAGTAGCCCTCTTAGGTGTAATTCTGTCAGCCCAAAGAGCTAACTTTAACTTTTTGTGCCAGTTTTCTAATTATCCTCAATAGTCTTGTTGATGATCCTTGTCAGATTTTTGTTGGTAGATTCACCCTGCCCAGATGAAGTATTCAAATAGATATTATTTCTAACAGACCAAGATGAAATTCTCAATCCTAAAAAGGCTAGACCATTATCAGAGATGATCAAATCTGGTGTACCAAATCTTGACACTAGATCCTGATAAAAACTTAGGACATTAGATTCATTTGTCTCTTTTAAGACAACAACCTTGGTCCACTTGGTAAAATAATCTGTGGCAGTCAAAATCCACTTGTGGCCTACACTTGAAGGTAGGTTTATTGGTCCTATGAAGTCCAGCCCCCATTTCGCAAATGGTTTTTCAACTTTAACAAGATGTAGGGGTAAGGCAGTAAGTCTTTGCTTACCTGCAAATAAGGAACACTTCTCACATCTTCTCACCCAACCAAAAGAATCTTTAAACAAGTCAGGTTAGTAATAACCAGCCTGTATAATCTTCAAGGTAGTTGTCCTAGTTGCAAAGTGACCACCTGAAGGTCCACTGTGAAACTCTTCTAATAGTCTATCAACTTGATCAAGTCCAACACACCTCAGAAATACACTATTAAAGTCTCTCCTATATAAAATACCATCAATAATAGCATAAGGAGTAGATTACAATCAAAAATACCATCTACCTGCCATGTCTAGACCAATTGGGCACTCACTAGTCTGCAAATAATGCACCATCTGATGCACCTAGCTATCTATTTGAGCTGGTGCATTGACTGGTTCATTATTGTTCAGCACTATCTCAGTGTCCTCTTGATGATCTTGCTAAAACTCTTCACTTTCAGCAAGCTGATCACATAAGCCCTTACCTCTAATCAACTTGGTTACTTGGATGTCAACATCAAATTCCATAACCTTGGTTATCCAACCAACTCTCTAGTCATTTATATCTCTGTTTAATAAGAAACTCTTGACAGTGGGATGAGCAACCATTAAGTGAATTTTATTATTAGACAACATGTGTTTGAATTTCTTGAGGGTCCTTACAACAGAAAAAACATGTTTTTCCACAAAAAGTACTTTACCTCATAGTCATGCAGCATCTAGATGAAAAATGCAATTGGCTTCTCTAAACCTTCATCGTTTTCCTGACATAAAATTGCAGAAATGGTGTTAGTTCCTCCAAAAGCATATAAAATGAAATCCTTCTGATAATTAGGATTGATGAGGGTAGGGACAGCAGCAAGGGCTTCCTTTATCTACTCGAAGCTTCCTTTTCCCTCCTTAGTCTAGTTGAATGGCACATTCTTTTTCAACATGGAAGTAAGAGGTTGTAACAAATATGCAATATTCAGAATAAACCTCCTAACAAAGTTAATTCTGCCAAGAAAGCTTTGCAAGCCTTTTTTGTGTAGGCAGCGGTAAATCTAGAATAGCTAAAACCCTCTCAGGGTCAATAGTAATACCTTATTTTGAAACAATATGACAAAGGAGTTTACCTTCATGAACTGAGAATATACATTTTTTGGGGTTCAATAAAACTCCAAACTCCATGCACCTCTAAAAAATCTGCTTCAAGTGGTCAAAATGATCATTAGAATCTTTGGAAAAAACAATTATATCATCTAGATACACCAACACTATTCTGTTCATAAGACCATGGAAGGCCATATCCATTGCCCTTTCAAAGGTTGCCCCTGCATTGAACAAACTAAATGGTATTTTCTGATAGGCCATGGTACCTGACTTAGTTGTGAATGTAGTTTTGTATTTGTCCTCTTCTTTGACCAGAATTTGATTATATCTAGAGTACCCATCTAACAAAGAATACATATCAGAACCTAAAATAGCCTACAGTATTTGTTCCATGGAAGGAAGAGGGTAATGGTCTTTCAATGAGGCCTGATTTAGATTGCAGAAATTGACACAAAGTCAGATTTCACCATTTTTCTTCCTAAATGGGACCAAATTGGAAACCCAGGAGGTATGTTTTATTGGGAAAATGATAATGCTTTCAATCAGTTTATTCAGCTTAGCCTTCATTAAGTGTTCAAGTATGGGATTGAGGGGTCTTTGCTTTTGCCTAACAAGCTTGGCATTATGTTCTAACTCTATGGTGTGCTAGGCCAAACCAGGATCAAAAGCTCTCAAGTCTTTATACTCCCATGCAAAAACATTAGAAAAATCTTGACATAATTGAATAAAAGACTGTTGTTCTTCTCTAGTACATACCTTCCAAAGTTTCAGCTATTTATCTTTGAAAATCTCTATGGTCTGATAGTGTTCTTACTTCATTGTCATGCTGCACTTATCTTTTTTGAATTGATCATCAGTGTTAAACATTGATTCTAATGTAACTAATCCCTTTGGAAACTTATTGGTCCTCAACTAAACAATCTGATCTTTAAATTGCTGCTGATATCTATACTGATTATCAGCTGCAAATTCAGCCTCTACACTTAAAAAACTCAAGATTTGTTCGTCATTGTTAAAAACTTGCCATTAAACACTATTGTTAGGTACAAAATGTCTGACAACTATCTTAACATATGATTGTACCTCAACATTCTGAATCTCATTAGGAATCTCAAATTGAGATCCCAAGGCTACAAGCCTATCTGCATACTTATTTGGGTCCCTGGGAACTGAAATCAGATTAAAAGTATAAAAAAATTAAATTGAATCCCACACTCTATGCTTGTATTTTTTGAGTAGGTCATTTTTAACAACATTCAGATTCCTAACCTAGTTAATGATCAACTTAGAATCACCAAAAACTTGAACAGATATGATACCTTTTTTTGGAGATCACTCTAGACCATGCATTAGGGCCTCATGCTTAACCACATTATTTGTGCAGCTGAAGGTAAACCTTAAGGTAGCATAATACTTGTCTCCTTGAGGTGAAATTAACATATTACCTCCACCAGCACCTATCTTGGTCCTTCATCTATCAAAGTATAGCTTCCAAAGCTGATCTTCTTGCTATTCTAACTAATTTTGATCCTTAATCAAAATAGGAATCACTACATCAGGTTCTTATATCATATAGATTCCTAATCCTACTTCATTCGTGTGACAGAAAGGGTCACTTTCATGGTCTTCAGCTGCCCAATCATCTAAATTTATGTCTTCAATAGGTGCATTGGGATCTAGGCTCATGGGTTCATTCTGCTACCCACAAGTGATGTATAGATTAGCATTTATTGGATTGGGAACATAGGGTTCGATATGGTCTTTTGCAAGTGGTTCAGAGTGTATTGTTACTTTCATACCATCTCGTTCTAAAGAACAAGTGATTCTAGTCAGATGAGAGAAACCCACCCAATTTGGCTATGAACTCCCTAGAAAGGTAGATTGCAAAACTAGGTGGAAGGTCAATGATGTAAATGCCTTGATGAATGGAAAAATTAGGACAAGCATGCAATGTGAATGGAAATTTTTTTATTATCCCCGCAATACTAAGTGTAGACCCATCTAACTAAACTACTCCTTTTGCAAGGGGCTCATAAACCAATCCTAATGAATCAACTACACTTTTGGGCATAACTAAACTACTTGCCCCTGAGTCTACCATACAGTTATGAAAAAGTTTATCACTAATAATGAGACTTAGATAGAAAGGAGGTGGTTTTACCTCATTTGCTGGCTGCCCACTCTTGGCCTCTGAGGTATTGGCAAGTACAACCTTGGCCTTCTCTTGATTCGAATGCTTAGAAAGTGATAGTTTAGCCAATGCCTCTTGTAGATTATTCTTTTGGCCAAGGATGCATAAAGCATCCATAACTGACATGCTCACTGTAGCTTTCTTAAGATGATCAACTATATTAAAAGAAATAGGGGTTACCTTATGCAGTCCTCTTGCTGCAACTACATCAATATGTCCTTATGAAGACTGTTGTCACATTTTGGGTTGTTCTTTCACTAGTACTGTTTGGTCCCTTTGTAGAATTTGTACTTTTTGCTGTGGTACAGGGGTAGTTTTTGATGGATAAACTTGATTTTTGTCCCTTATAGTGTCATGCCCACATTTTCCATGTGGTCACAACACACAACACACGTGTCATAGCCACATCTGTCATGTGGTTATGACACGAAAAATCAAAAATTTTCTCACGTTTCCCCTAGAAACCCCCTCGTATGCGTAAGCATGCTCGGTGGTGTTCACTCAAGGCGAAGACACTACAGTTGTTGGCAGGGTACAAGTACAATTGCGTGCAACCAGACGCGAGTAGACCAACAAGGGGGTCTCTATGACGCCGTTAACGTCATTACAAGGGTGATATTATCAAGGTTCCTAAATCTAAATCACGGCAAATTCCAGCAGCATAACGCCTTACGGCGTAAGTGGGAATTACTCAACACTATTTTACGCACGTGGTTCACTGATAGATTAACAACTTCCCACGACACCTTGTTCTGACTAAACCGACTCGTGATCTCCCTATTGAATCATTTTTCAGCAAGGCACGGTTGTCTGTCTCCTCTCTTGCTTCCTGAAATATACTCCTCCTTCGACTTAGCATTCTCAACAAGGCGGTTTGTTTGCTCTCTCTTCCCTTTTCTCTGGGTCTTAATTTTGATTGTATTTTTATCGCACTCACCTTAACTATTTCTCTGATAATTTAGTTTATTTATATTTCGGTCTCTCTCTCTTTCGGTTTCTATGCTTTCTTTATGTTTATCTGGACCTTTCTTCATATTTTACATCAATCAGGGTTATCACTGTATCTATTCTTGACATTAATCCTAACTCCCGAATGGTCCAGGTCATATAGACTGGTTTACTACTTCGCTGGACTCGATCTCCTAGTTTTCTCCGATCTAGGTTTCTCCTCTCCATATGTATTAATTAAACTTGTTCCTAAGCAAATTTTGGCAGGAGGGTCCATCAACTTAGTTCTCTTATCCCATGTGGGAATTGCCACGCATTTTCTCCTCTGTGTTTTCCAATGTTAGTTTTTCTTCTTCTGACTCTCTTACAGGTTTACTTATATGGACATTTACTATAGTTGAGATTAAAATGGCCTCACATGGAATGTCTGTGATGGCTTCTTAAGTTTATTTCCAGTGATCTTTTAAGCAAGGTGATGTGTAACTTTCCTCTTCATTTTCCCAGTTATTGAATCACGTTGATAGTTGAAACTTCTGAGAAACTCTTCCCGGAGTAATACAATATATTCCTTTATGCTCTCGTTAAATTATAATATTATTTTCTTTTATTATTGTAAAGAGAAAACAGCCTCTCTGAAAGTCTTAATAATTAAATAATATAAGTATGTGACGATATATTTATATGTATATATAAACATATATATTCAATTATATTTCTCATATTTATAATTACTGTTGTTATTATTACTATTATTTATTACAAATAATATTATTACAATTGCTAGATTACCTTAATAATTTATTTATGATATCTATCATACTATTGTTAATCTTCTATTTTTTTTTAAATATAATATATATATATATATATATATATATATATATATATATAAACATATAAATATTCAATTAGATACCATTGTTAATAGATATATAAATATAGATGAAATAATTCATTATATATTGATATATAAATAGACATATATAGTTATCTATATATATGTCTATATATATAAAAATATAATTTATTTCATTTAACAAAAGCTAGTGGATTAACCACTAAAAGCTTATACATTCTTATATATTGTCCAACTTATATGTTAGGGCTAAATAGCCCTAACATTTCTTATTTCACATATGTTAATGCTGTGAATGAGCAGGGACATGGCGGTGGAAGCCATAGCGGCGGCGGATGGAACCAGAGGGCGAAGGGTAGGGTGAAGGTGGAGATATGACAGTGGAGGGCGGCGCTAAGCGTGGCGGCGGAGACTGCACTGGACAGCGCAGAGTTTGGGCAGTAGAAGGGCCGCGCGGTGGGGAAGGTACTGTGCGCAGCACGTGGTGAAGAGCATAATGGCGGGGCTGAAGGTTTATAAGGGATGTGGGGAGGGGCGGAGCCCCACCCACATCCCACGATGTGGGGTGTGGGTGGGGCTCCGCCCCTCCCCACACCTAAAAAGGGACTGCGGTGGGGTTTCAAACCCCACCGCCAACATGTAAATTTTTATTTTAAAACTGTGTTTTACACAGCGAAACCTCCATTACCTTATTTCGAATTTCATGAGTTTTAATTTGCATCTCATTAATATTTATTGATATATATATATATATATGTATGTATGTATGTATATATATGTATGTATGTATATATATATGTATATATATATATAACATTTGCATGATATTACTCAATAATATTTACAGTGTCTCAAATTTTTGTTTAACAAATAAAAAGGTTAAATATATAACAATTCAAATATATATATATATATATATATATACACTTTTATCTCTCCTTTCTTTTTGTTCTAACAGAGAACAAAACTTCCCAATAAGATAAAATGAATGAATAATTTTACCAAGTAGATGCATTTTTTTTTTAAATTACAATATTTCATAATTACAATTTCTTCCATCCTAATCTTTAAATAGAAGTAGATACATACTAGACTTCCTTTAAACTTTACAAAAATAGCTGAGACCATCATTTATGAAGAAGAATCTTAATCATTTAAAACTGTCTTTTCCATTATAACAATGAACTATAAAACCGACCTTTCAACTAGTTAAGCAGTTCTATTCTTATAATTACATAAACAAGCTCAGATTTGATTGCAAATAAGTAATGATCTCTTCCTTTCACTAACACATTTAATACAGTAAGACTTTCTATTTAATTTCAAACTTTCCATATGAAATTCAAGGTAAACAATTACATCATACACAATACAGGAAGAATTAACTCTTTCACTACCCTTAACAAGATAAAAGATAAGGATTTCCTTCTCCCAACCAACATACAAAGAAGTTATGTAACAACTAAGTAACAGTCACACCCAATAACAAGATCAGGGAGGTTATTTCCTTCACTCCCAGGGTGACAATAATTTACAAAAATATCTAGAGAGGTGCTCTCTTTTACACTCTTTACAAAAGATCATGAACTAATTCTCAAGACAAAGAAGAAGAATCTGTTTCTTCATAAATATAACTTCTCCAAATCCAACCAGAAGCTCCAAGAGGAAACCTACGTATCAAAGACAAACAAAGAAGAAAACACCACTCATCTAGCTCTCCTCCCTTCTGTAGACCCGCAAGAGGGTCACCCCCGAGCTAGGGAGACCAGACTCACACCTGGGTAACTCAAGCACTCCACTTCACAACAGGGACAACAACAAACCCAAAGCACACAAACACCCGTGGGTAAATTACACAACACGGAAACTCAACTACAGTGAGTTTCATAAGGGGCAGGAGAGTGGACACACTCGACTCCAGAGTGTCACCCTTACAGATAATTTAACCAACACAATTTCTCTTGGCCTCAAACCAAGTTTGATCACAAATTTTCAATGAAGTCTGTATTTGACTCTCAAGACAAAGATACAGACACAAATACATGCTCTCAAGGCTTTCAACATCCCAAAAGAAGAAACCAGGTATGCACCCGAGGAGGATCACTCCTCCCCTACCCCAAACTTGATGAGCATTTCTCCCAAGTGGGAGAAGCTCTGTCAAACAACCTGACAACAAACCCCACAGTAAACAAATCTAAACACAAACAAATAAGCATCTTTCACACACTTTACATACACATTCAAATATACGAAAGAAAGGTAAAAATCAAACCAACCTTACAAAGCCCTCCTGGAATGAAACTGTTGCAGAGCTCCACTGAGTTCTCTTCCAACCTTAGCCACCAACTCCCTCTCCCTTTCCTCTCCTCCAAGCTAACTTTCCTATTTTTGGCAATAATAAAAAAAACTCTCCCAAAATTCCACTAACCCCCTCTCATCCCAAAATTGGAAACAAATAACCCAAATTCTTTTCAGTTTAGAGGAATGGGGAGGTGACACTTGTCACCTCCTCACCCTCCCCCAAAACCACTATTCTGTCCTGGTGGCTTATGTCACTCACCCATCCCTAGAGTACTCCTTATCCCTCTCCTCATGTCATTTCTCTTACGCATGGGAGAAATAAAAGGAGTTAAAGGAGGAAAAGACAGGTGACCCATGCCTCTTCTTCCCTCCTTCACATGGATGGCCCCACAACACATGGGGGAATCTCACTAATGGAGGGGGTGACTTCAAGTCAATCCTTCAATAATGGATGGGTTTGTAGTCATCTCTTACCTTGGGGATTGAAGAGGGATGGGTTGGGTGTTGGTACAACCCATCATGTCCCCTCCATACCTCCAATTTTCGCCACTTAACTTCAGGGGGAAGTTAAGATGACTAGATGGAGGTTACTCAAGGGTTACCCATGCCAAATGGGCCTCTGGACCCATGGGGTATAACCCAGGGTCAACTTTAACCCATTTAGGACACCCATGGTCAAGGTAAAGCACATGAAAAGGCCTCAAAGATTTAAATAAAATAAAGAAATTCAAATTCAATCTTTTTACAACACAAATCATAAAATATTGTTACAAGAGGGTAACCAAACCCACTCAACCATAAGAAAGACCACATTACAACATCACATCAAACACAGGAAGATCTTGGTTCCTCGTGGAACCAGATCGGCTTAACAGGGAATAACAATAACAAGGTGCGGAATGATCTCTGAAATCTGTGGTTCGATTAGTAAATCCTGCACACTAAATTATAAGATCAGTATCCACATATAATCATCATAGCCAAAGCAACTTAAAAACATGCATTATCATGACATAGTTCTAATTAACATAAATGAAATCATATTACAATTTTCCATCATCACCTAATTAACTTTTCTGAAATGTAAACTTATCCAAACATCACCCAATTAGTTTTTCCGAAATCATAATAAAGTTTAATAGTTTTGACAAATCTAGGAACTGCTATCCCACAAATATAAAAAGTATCAATAACAGTAATGTAAATAGTCATAAGAATAGAAGTAAAAAGGGCGGTCCTCACATATAGCTTGTTGTTGTACTACAATAGCTTGCTGGTTAACATTTGCAGCTCTCAGTTTTGACCTTGTGTTGGCTGAAACAAGCATGCTTTGTTGATTATGACCTTGTAAATAATTTATACCACAAAAATTAGATTCTTCCAAATTTATTAAGACTACATCAGCCTTATTCTACTAAGTTGAAACTTCACCGTTAACCCCCTCTGAATTTGCATAGCTATTCTTAACCATGAGTGCCTGATTTCTCATTCCATTCGTGTAGGTAGCTTGATTATGTGGTTGGTGACATGGGTAACAGTAGTCGCTATCTTGAACCAAATTATTCTGTGTGGGCACAAGCTCCTTTGAGGTACTAGCAATATTTGGATTATAATCCTGAAAAGGTCGAGGGTTATAGTTCCTTTTCTATCCCTAAGGATCAGCCTAAAAGGGTTGCCTATATTGCTGATTGGGCTGATATTGGGCATTTTACTGATTAGGCTAATACTACTTTTGGTAAGTTAAGTGTTTCTCCATATTTGCTAGCTTATTTGCAATTATCCTCAATGTATTTTTGAGCTTTGGGGTACTTTGGTTTTGGACTAGGACAACAGTTCCTTGGGCTATTTGATATCCTATTGCTAGAACAGGTGCTATAGCAACTAGAGGAGGTACTGCGATAGGTACAGATGGTTGAATTTAAAGGAAAATGGGTAAAGGAGGCCTAGGGGCTATCTTCCCCACCTGAATAAAGTTGTTTTCTACTCTGAAAGTGGTCTCAAAAGAATCTAGAAGGGTGTTCCCTCCTATAGACTGAATCATTACAAAAATTTCACTGTTTAAAGCTTTAAGATAAAATAGAAAAGCATGCCTTGGCAAGGGTTTTACCATTGTGGGAATCCTATCCCGGGTTCTCTAAAATCGGTAGTTGAAATCATCCATGTGTTCATGGGGTGCCCTTTAGATGGTACTCAGTTGCTCCAGCAATGAGAGGTGATCAGACTTGTCCTCAAAGTGTTTGTGTAATCCATCTCCCAGTATGTCCCAGGATGTTATTAAATTTTCAACAAGTCCATTGAACCACTGTAAGGTTTTTCCTTTTAATGATGCAGTCAAAAGTCTGAGTGCCACATTTTCTTGAGTGACATTGTGCATGGAACAAAGGGTTGCTACATCTTGAATATGTTCAACAGCAGTAGTATGATCTTCTTCAGTGAAATAAGGCAATCCTTTCAGGGTTGCCATTGGAATATCATCTCTTTGGGCAAGTTGTAATGGGATGCCTATATTGAAAGTAGCAAATGCATATGGCCTAGCCATTATAGGTATCCGGACTATCAGCACTAGACTTCTACTTCTTTTAATCATACTTGTAGATCTAAATCGTGAAGGTGTAGACTTTGATCTTCTTGATGACTCAACTGTTCTGTTTGTTGGTCTTCCTCTCCTTTTAGGTGTAGACAGCTATAAATAGTCAAATGGGTCTGGATTAGATCAGGTTTTCATAAGCTGCAAGCACTTATCTACATACCAAACTAGAGGGAATGAGTCACTAGGTATATTGAAAGGCTCCAAAGGCTAGTAAAACTGTTGCATATACCAAAACAACAGCTATTAGGGTACAAATCTCTCTAAAATTACTTCCAGAGTCCCACCCAGCATGCCAAAAAATATTGTCAATTCAAGTATGCACCCTTGCTAAGTTCGCAGGAACTTAACTACCTATTAAAACATGGAATCATTCTCGGTTGTGGGTCTCCTTTTATGAAAATGAATCTCTAGAGTGAGCTGGTTCTCTTATGATTTCAAAACTAATGACTTGAGGGGAAAAAGGAAAGAAGGATATAATTGAAATGTAAAACTGTGCATTTATAACTAATCTAGATAAATCTCTATCACTCACAAAATAGATCCTCAAACTTGAATCTTCAAAATTCCACTGATAGTTTATCCCTTAAGTGATTTGCAACAAGGTCTGAATCAAACACAAACTGCAACTAGGAAAAAAATAAGTTTTAACAACATTGAGAAATAATAAAGGACAAAAAAGTCACAATACAACATTAGATCAAGGCTGCAAAATATGTGAAAAAGGATGATTTGCTATTAGAACTGGAAGGAATACAATGCATGAAAAAAATGAGCCAACTGTTTGTATACAACTCTGCCTGGGAACAAGAGAGCAGAAACTGATACTAATTGACTGAGAAAAACTTAGACTTTTCTCCTATAAATGCCTCCAAAAGATCTCCTTAGAAGAAAGTTGAAAAAGCTCCTAAAAATAGACCCTAAGTCCATTTTCAAGCTACTCATGAAAGCCAAAAATAAAGCTTTGGATCTACCACCAATCTGGAAAATAAAGCTGCAAAATTGCCCTCTCATATGGTCCCACCATAAAACTGCTTTTCTGTGCTCATGAAAGCTCCAAAATTTGTCCTATATGACTCTAAATAAAACAAATTGAAATGGGATATTTCATTTGTTTTATTAGTCTATAAATTACCTAAAAATAGTTAAGTTTTAAAAGCAATTTGTCAATGATTGCTTTAAAACTAACTTTACAATGCTATGGCAATTTTATACTATATCTCCATTTGATATGATTTTCTAAAAAAAAAAACAATATCTGGCTCATAATTTCACCAAGATATTTTACAAGATATTACCATTGATTTTCTATAAAAATCATAAAATGATGATGAAAATATTACATATATTTGCAAAAAATATGAAATCCTTAAAGGCCACAAATGCATATCCATGTGTCAATTTGACCACTTCATCCCTGTCTTCATGTCTTGGACAATGCCACCTCACTGCCCATACAGTGCCACCATGTCGAATTTGACCCTTTGACCATGCCATTATTCAGGCATGCATCTCATGTTTCTAAAGGTTCTTACTTTGATCTTCTGATACATTTGAAATATATGAAAGAAATAAAATAATGCATAAGTGGGAGGTCAATGACTCTTGACAACATGCATGACACTTTGACTACACTAGGTGTTGGCCATATTGAAGGTTCGAAAGTTTATCAAAAGCATAAACTTCATCCACTAATGATATCCACCTTTGACTTGCAAAGATCAACCAAAAAGAGGGAATGTTGGCCCCTTCAAATCATGATTGGTAGGCACCTTGGATTGCAAGGTTTTGACCATGATGCTATTTGGATAAAATACTTATGTTTGTTTGCAAAGTCAAAATGAGAAAAGAACATCAAACAAAACAACAACATGAACCCTAAAAGTTAGTCATTTCATTTGTTGTTTCCTGTTGAGTTTGCTCTACAACTCTATGCCGCTGACTTGGGGTTTCATGGCTCTACATTCTCTCCTCCATATCTGGTCTTCTGTGGTGGAAAATGTTGCACTTCTTGAGTCAAAATCAAAGGCCGAACTTGGTGAGTATGTATCTGAAGCTTAAAATTGCATTTTAACTTTACCTTAGTGGCATTTCTTTCTTAAATGGCCATGGCCATAGTTGCTCTTTGCTTAGTTTCTCTGCTTGACATTTATTTGCTTCACTCCTTCTATATTGAACTCTGTAAATGTGGTAAAATGACAAAAACTTCAAGATGGTCCGCGGCCATGATAGATTTTCTCCTCTATGACTATACTGTGAGTCCTAATTCTCTCTTTCTATTGTGGCTTCTTTTCATTTCTGTATGTGTAAACTGTAATGAGGGTTTCATTTTACATTAGTTGGGTATCTCTAAATACCTTCATACATAATATTGCCATGGCATAGAATGTGTTCTGTGAATTGTTCTTTTTCATTTGATATGAAAAATTTGAAGTTTCCTTGATTACAAAATGAGGGTTTCTCCTTAAATTACACAAGAACTCTTCTTCCTCCATGGCTATGCCTACAAACTCTCCATACCTACTTTATTTGACTATATCTTGCAAGAAGACAAAAGACTCTTGAAAACATGACAAGGGTTTCATTTTTTGACTGTATACACAGTCATATCTGCTACGGCCTTGACACAGATAGTTTGCTTTACCATTCCTCTTCTCCAATACTGCAAAAATGTTAGGGTTTTGAAAACTTGACATGGGTATTTTGAAAATTGACATGAATGGCATCATATGTTACAGCCTAGCTTAGATATATCTCTGCATTTTTTCATTTCACTGTATGAACCAAGATTTTCAAAACTGAAACAAGGGTTTTATCTTTTGAGCACAAAAATAATTCCTATAGGATAAACTACACATGATATTGTTTTCTCTTTCCTTATACTATTATTGCTCGGTCATATTCACTGTCATTGCTTAAAAAAAGTGAGGATTTCATATATTGTTCTCTATTTCTATAGTTCCATTTGCTCCTTCATGGTCTTTGTATATAAAGTGTATACTATTGGATTTGAATTTAAAACCCCTCTCTTCTTTGTGGCAGCATATGTGTCATTCATTTCTGTAGCTCCACCTGCCAGTCTAGTGGACTATAGCAAATACATATTTTAAACATGATTGATGACTTCATTGTGTCATGACATTCTGGCACTGTAATAATGAAGGAAGCTAATTTATTCACCTGTTTTGTATATACTGTGGCAACATGATGACTTTCTGATGTTCTTCTCTATACTTTATCATATCAAATGCATTATGTATGATCTTCTGTAGGACATCAATCAAGTCCATTGTATCTTATGTCACCAGTTTGACAAATCATTTCTTATGATGAAGATTTTGTTTGAACTCATTCATAACTAGATATAGCTATGCACTTATACACTTCACTTGATACATAATGACATTCTAGCATGAAAGATGATGACCACACCTATTTAATTATTCCTCTACCACATGATAATGATGTTCTTTTGCAACCATGTAATGAAGTGTCCTTTTAATCCTTTTGAAAATGTCAAAGACAAAATGAGCCATCTAATCTGGCTATCTTGCACTCTTCTACTATAGATCTATAATACTAGCATGTTTCTTTCATAGATATACATTGTTTTGATGCTCAAATTGTCAGTAGCAAAATGTGATGCAAAATTGGATATATTTTGATCATCTAAAAGGAATCTTATGTAATTTAAATTCTAAATTTGATTTCGCCACTCCATAAAATGAGAAAGTATAATGCTTTGGTACTCACCTGTTCTTGCAAACTTGCTTACTAGTTTATAATGGATACTCCTATTGGATTATTGATCATGGATGAGCAAGCAATCCTCAAATAGGCATGCCTTATGAACACTTATTCTTTTATCAGTCTGATGATCATACATGCATTATGCACTCTTGATCATTATCATGCCTAAGAACGTCATTTTCATGATAGTTGGAGAAATGACATCAGCTGTTATATGCATTAAGTGTTGTTGTTCATCAGTTCAGGTCATGTTCTTTGTTGCATTCCATACCTTGAAGTGAAATCATGGTCATGTCTTGAAATGGGACTGATGCATATGATTATCTTTACTATTCCTTTAGCTTCTCATGTGAATGTGATCAATGATTTTTTTCTTTCTATCCATCCCTTCTGAGATCAAGGGGAAGCAGCATGCTGGGCTCAACCCTTGTGACAGCCCATTTGATACCACATGCTGAAAGTATTCAATAATCTTCATGACTTGTCCTATATCTACAAATGAAACAAACATATTAGAATAAAACAATGATGCTCTATGTTTTCTTCTCTTCAGTTCATTCTGCATATGGATGTCGCTCATTTAATCAATGCATTATAACTAAAGTTTTATGCCTCTTTTGATAGATGAAGGATTTTCATAATTAGAGCTTCTAATGGGGCCCTTCCCACAATTTTCTCAAGTACATGTTGAGGTCGGGAGCAAGACTGGAGGCTACCATGAAGATCAAAAAACAAGGCAATGATGGCTATGTCTTTCCCTCCTCCTTCATTAGATGCATAGTATTTTGTTTATATTTGCATGAGTTCAGCTATAACCCACGGCTTGTGTGGGACATCTAATATGTCATGGTTTCCTTCAATTCAATGTTTATTCCTTTATGTATTCAAACTTGTAAATGAATAACCATTGTGATGAATGAATACTTATCTCATTTTACTGCTCTACAATGCAATGAATGATTTGAAACTTCTATTTATTTCCAAAACAACTGAACTGCATTTGAAAATAATAACTATACAACTATCTCATAACAAAAGTAAATCCTCATTCAAAAATGATAAATGTTAAATCTGCTCAGCCAATTTTTGAGTTGTGGTCAAAAAATGGTAACACTTGCTGAACTAGCTCTACCAGTTTGAATTGTAAGTGAAAAAATGGTAACAGTTGTCTAGGTTTTTCTACCTATGCATGACCTCTTGGTGGTCATTCTAACTTCTTTCTAGAGATCTTGTTTTCTTTATTTTATGATAAGTAAATCACCTCTTTCTTGTTCTTGAATTTTATTGTTGGGACATGTAGTTAACCAAAATCCTTAGACACTATTAAAAATATTCTCTATCAGACATAGATGATACAACTAATTATCTTTCTGTATGATGTTTGGAATTGGTTCTTGTTAATGAATCAACATATTTTATTGAACAAACAATGTGAACATAACCTCTTAAACATAGATGAAAATATATCTTTCCTATAGACATATTCCAATATCAATTTGTTCTTCGAAACATAATTTTTAAACATTATTCTAGAATGATAGTAAAACTTATAAACTTTGTTCTTTTGTTTTTAGTTATTTCTACTACAGTTACTATCATAGTTGTGACAAGAAGATTGTTTATATGATTCTAGAGTTCCTTTCATAGATTTGACAGTAAGAATATTAACTTAGATTGATTATAATATTGAGAATCTATGAGTGAAATATGGATTCATTATTTATATCATCTTGATAGCCTTATGAATGCAATTGTATGTAACAAAAGAGGGATTTTTTCTTGGAAAGTATGTTTCCTTGATTTGTATTTTGGGAAATAGATTTTGAAGTGAATTATTGGTAAACATTGATTCTTTATTTTATTATTTATTTGCTTGTTTCTTGGGGAAAGAAATAGATTGTTATCTAGGAATGTTATCAGGTTACTTTCTAGGAAAGGATGCCAAATCTAGATTATTAGAGATGGCTTTTCCTCTTCTCAGGAATTGAACTAGGTTACTATTTAAAGGATTAGATCTAATCGAGTTGTCATTGAAAAATATGATTATTTTTGTCTAGAAAACTTATTTATATATATCTCTGCCACATCCTTATTGGCAAGAGGCACTGCAAGGCATGTCATGTGTTGTCATTGATGGTAACTCAGTCCATTCCACTCATCCGTAGTGAAGTATCAGATCATACTGAAAGTCAGTTCTAAGATTTATCCAGTCTGGAAAGATTGGAATAGGGTATATGGTAGAATTCAGTATTTTGGTCAGCGGACCTCTCCAGTTAATCATTGCATGTTGTGAATTTGAGGGAGTGTAGAGGAATGTCAAAACAATCCAAATCCAATATTTTAGCCTTGAGTGACAAAGGGATTAAAAGTTATGAGTATTTGAATACCGGGTCCTAATATGACAGGACAATTCAGTGAAGAATTGGCTAACTTGTGTTAGATCCTTGTGCGGATCTAGTAGAAGTGTTTTGGTAAGTTGTGTATGTGATATAATGTTAGTGGTCAACATGAATGGTGACCTGCAAGTGTTATTTCTGATACGCATCAATATTGATGTATGGATTCAATCGACAGAATAGAGTACTTGTATTATTAAAGCCGATAGATAGGTGATTGAGTTTGTTGATGCGAATATATATAACTGATGGATTCAAGTGATGTGGTGTGAGTTAGTGATGCGAATATGGAATAAGTGCAAAAAAGGTAGACATAAGTGTGAAAGAGAAGAGATCTGAGGTTTGGATTATGACAGAGTAGTAAACAAGGCAAAATAAAGATGAATTGCGTAAAATCCATATCCTGTGCTTAATTGGAACTGAATTCTTGCATTGGCAGATGCTGCTTATTAGTTCAACAATCTGGAATCCTTTTGTAAACATTCTTGTAGGTAGTGAGCCTCTCTTAAAGAGTGACCTCTAGGCAGTGAGCCCGAATGCATGTTCATTCCCCTCTTTGTAATATTTTTAACATAGTATAATCTTTGTGGGTTAACCCCCACCGTGGTTTTTCCCTTAACTGAGTTTCCATGTCAAAATCTTGGTGGGAAGTGTGTTATTTATGTTTTTTCTCATGTTTTATTAATTCTTTCTTTTCATGATTATGTCATTAATCTGTTAAGAAGTGGTAAAGAAGAATTAGCTACAACAAGCTTTAAAAGTTTTAAGACAATTGATTCACCCCTCTCAATTGTTAGCCCTAATTCCAACAATTGGTATTAGAGCTAGGTTCCTTTGAAAAGTTTAGTAGCTTGAGGAAGATCTCGGAAGGTAGTAAAATGGATGAATACAACTCCAAGGACAACTTAAACTCACATTAATAGATCTTAAGCAGTCCAGAGCAGAAGCCAAAGAGCTCCAAGAGGACCTTAAAAATGTTGAAGACTTCATTGAGATGTTAAAAGTAAAATTGAGTAAATCCAATGGAAAGAGGAAGGAACAACCTCTTCAACTGGGAAATCATTATGAAGACAATGACAAGGACAAGCCCTTGAAAGAGAAAACAAAGGAATGTGAGAAGTTAGCTAAAGAAATTATTGTCCTAAAATATGAGATGGAATCTGGGGTGATGAGGCTAACCAAGGAAATCAAAGATAGGAAGAAAATTGAAGAAGACCTGAATCAAAATCTAAAAGAAAGAACTAAAGAATGCTACAGATTGGATGGAATAGCTGGCCTCCTAGAGTCTAATCTACAAGAAAGCAGAGATAATGAGAAAGAACTTGAGAGATAAATTGTCATTCTTAAACATGACCTAGAAGTTGCAAATGATTACAAGGAGAAGTTCAAGATAAGCTTAGCTAAACTTGAAGCACTACTTCAAAGTCAGAAAAGGGGTGATGACAAGCATGGTCTTGGATATGAGAAAGGTGAATGCCATGGATCTGAACAAAGAAACTTTCAACCAAGGAATGGGAGAAATGGACCTAGAAGACCTCTGGTAAGACAACCCAATGCTCAAAGATATCCATCCTTCAATAGAAATTGCTTCAAATGCAATAAATTTGGTCATAAAGCTAATCAATACAAAAGTAGAGTAAATCAAAATGGTCAATCCTTCTCTGGTCAATGCTTCAAATGTAAGAGGTGTGATCATAGATCAAATGAATGCAAAGTATGATAATGAATAACTCTAGAGGAAAAGGTAAATCTTTTAATGGTTACTGCTTTACTTGCAATGGATTTGGACATATTGTAAAGAAGATTAGGGAAAGAAGAATAGAGGATTGACAATCTACTAATCAAACATGCAGAAGTAAATAGCTCAAAGCACAAGAGAAATACCAGTATACAAAATACACCAAGGAGACCAACATAAAGTTGTAAAGGGGGAAAAGCAAAGAAAAACCCCCTGTGAATATGCAAGTGGCAAGAAGCCAAAAAAAAGATTATAGAGATATTTGAGAAGCTTCTCAAGGAGAGAAAATAAGGAAGACAAAGAAGAAGATATCCGTGAAGGGAATATGTGTCTATAGAAAGAGAGAAAGACACCTCTTAAATAAAGGTGGATAAATGGAGTTATGTGTAACTCCCATATGCAACCTTGCATAAGGTGTGTGCCACATGTTTCCTCTTAAGGAGGAATCTACCAAAATAGATCATTCCTATAGAAGGAATAAAAGAGGTGTTATCCGACATGTGGGGATAAAACACCAAATTAATAAAATACAGAAATATAAAATAATCTTCACTAAGTAAAGATTAATTTCTAATACCCTCCCTTAAGCTTTACTTGGGGAGATTTATAATAAATCCATCAAAGTATGATTACATGTTACATGAATGGCATTAAAGTCTTTACAATGAATAAGAATTTAAGAAAGAAGCTTGATTTAGAGCCAAGTCTTCAAATCTTCAAGGAATAGAGTGAACCAAAGTGCTTGTATAGATGCCTTTGAACAATCTGAACATTGAGCTCCTTTAGAGCCAAAAGAAGTGGATTGAAGGTTCATGAACTACCAAGATATTGAACGTGTTTCATCAAAGAAACCATAACCACAAATAGATTTCCCATCATTGGGATCATCTCTTAAATTGAATTAGTATAATCATATAAAGAGATATAAATTGCATATAGCATAACAAAAGTTTGCAGATAAAATGAATCCAAATTTGAGTCTTGAAGCCAAGAAGGCAAAAGGTTAGCTTAGCTAACATAGGAGTGATTCAATGGAGAAAACCTTAAGTCTTGAATAGTAGCACAAATCATGGCTTATAGCCCAAAGTATAAAATGCCAACATATATGCATAGCAATAACAGTTCCAGGTTGCTTCTCAATACATTATTTGTTGAATAGTAAAGGGAACTTATATCAATTTTAATTATAATGGACTTTGAAAATTAGTCCTAAGATTATAGTGCCATCATTTGAAAATACAAAAATATGGACTTTGAAAAATAGTCCTATAGATGGTTATAAAAACCATAATGCCTTTATTAAATATCAAAGGACTTTGAAAATAGTCCTAAAGATGGAATAACAACCATATTGATTTCAATAGAAAGTTAGGAACATGATCCCCAACGATCAATTCATCATAAAAATGTAAGTGCATACCATCAAAGTGGATGGAAATATTTTCCATGGGGCCAAAAAAACACTCCAATGAGACCTAAAGGGCTCCCTATACAACATTACTATAAATGCATCTAGCACATAAAAAATAACTCCATTGAGACTAGATGAAACATTGGACTTCGCAAAAAAATGTATAGATGGGATAAAACCATCAAGAAGGCAGAAGCTTCATTGAGCTTTTAATATCTCAGATAAATGAGGCATAAAAAACTAGATTCCCTTTATCAAGACAACATAATCATAGTTGAGAAGAAATACTAGACTTGTTTTAAATATTGAGATAAATCAAGACTTAGGTAGAGAACTGATAAAAGTCACAAATTGTGAGAAATGTAATAAGTAAGAACCTAACATGTAATGTGCCGTACCTGTTTGTATATTTAAAAAAAAATTATGTGTTATTTTATTATTTTGTTGTGTTCTTTCAGACTAGATAGAAGAATGCAGAAGGGGTTTTTTGTTTTCCTACAAATGTGTTGCGGGAGCATACAATATAGAGCATATAACCAAAACCCAGAAAATTTACAATGAATGTAAGGAAACTAATGACTACCCAGATAGTAAAATGGACAAATATGAATTATCATGACATACCCATACCTAGAAATGCAACTTAGTATAATAGCCAAAATGGACCAGTAAGTGGGTATAGCTGGAAATGCATTAAATCTTCATAGAATGATATAGAATGTCCATACAATGTGATCAACACATAGAAGGGATTGAAATGCCACTCCCAGGCCAAATATAAAGCATAGAATGAAAAGGAAAGAGCCTTTAAGGACCCACATCCTCACTGGAGTTGGTACGACTATGGCTGGGAGTCCATTTTGCAACAAATACTTCTAAAATTCCTTTCTAACTATTCTGAAATGGATATGCAATGACCCCCAATAAATGGTGACTCATCTCCATGAAGAGAATAAACCTAGTTCTTCCTCAAACCCTCAAAAATCAAAATCCAATGAAGCATAGTTGTGAATACTGGATGTATCCACCAAAGAAGCACCGTTGGGTGGTATTGCACACCTGTAGAATGTTGTTACCTATGGAGGGTTCTATCTCCACAATCCTCTAGTTTCAATCCCAAAACCTCCACAATAGCAGACTCTAGCAGAGATGAAAAGAAGGAGATATCATAAGCAAGCATATCCCAAAAATGAGGCACTTTTCCCTCTTTTAACTCTTCAAGTGGGGTGGTTTACTTTGGAGGGAAATATTTCTTTTAATTTCACTTTTTAATATTTCCCAATGTGAGCGCTCCATAAAATGACTTAAGTGACTTTTTAAATATTTCATTCTTCATCACTTAACCAAACTGCTAGTCCACAGGAATTCTATGATGGACTAACCATGAGTCTAAAAGGGGACATTATAGTCTACCCTCCCTAAGATTGCTTGCCTCAAGCAATCTCTAGTCAGGATGCTCAATATCTACTCATTCTCCCAAGTAGCATCTTCCACTGGCAGGTTCTTCCATTTAACCAAGTACTCTTTGATGATCCCCCCCCTCAAATTACATTCCTTGGTATCAATTATAGCCTCGGTTACCAGTATCAACTTCCCCTCTTCATCAAGAGGAGGTAACTCCGTTAATGGTGTCACCTTATGCCCCAACACCTTCTTGAGGCAAGATACATAAAACACATTATGTACCCTACTACCTAGTGGAAGTTCCAACTCATAAGCCACTTCTCCAATCCTCTTGGAGATCTGGAAAGGTCCATAGTACCGTGGCTTCAACTTCTCTGCCCCACTATTTTTGAGAGTGGACTGTCTATAGCGCTGTAGCATGAGATACACCATGTCACCAACCTCAAAAGACTGCTCAGTCCTTTGTTGATCTGCATACTGCTTCTGCTAATTTTGAGCCTTTTGTATGTTCTCCTTCAAAGACTTCATGATGTCTTGACTCTCCTGGAGAAGGTCTTTGGCCTTCGGCACTCTGCTATCACCAAACAACAAATCAACAAATCTTGGTGCCTCATACCCATACAGGGCCATAAATGGTGACATCTGAATAGACATGTAGTATGTGGAATTGTAATAGAACTCTCCCATGTGAAGCCACTTAACCCATGCCTTTTGCTGCCCTAAAACATAGTTTTAGAGGTATCCTTCCACCCATTTATTAACTATCTCCGTCTGACCATCTATCTGAGGGTGGTAACTCATACTGGGTGTGAGCTTTGTCTCTGTCAACCTGAAGAGCTCCTACCAAAAATTACTAAGGAACCTGTTGTCCCTATCACTAACAATGTTCTGAGGCAACCCATGGAGTCAAAATACCTACCAAAAGAATAATTTTGCAACCTTTGCTACAGTAAAAGTGGTAGGGATGGAAAAGAAGTGTGCATACTTTGTCAACCTGTCCACTACCATGAAAATGCAATCCGTACCTTAGACTTTTGGTAAACCTATGATAAAGTCCATAGAAATGCTATCCCACTTCCTCTCAGGAATGGGTAGGGGCTGCAATAAACCTCCTAGAAATGATTGCTCTTGTTTGATCTGCTAACATATCAGGCACTCTCTCACATACTACATCACCTCCATCTTGAGGCCCTTCTAGGTGAACCTCTCTCTAACCTACCTATAAGTTTTGAAGTTCCCCAGGTGTCCTACCATCGGCAAGTCATGGAATGCCCTCAAATTCTTCTGTTTCATCTGAGAATCTAACACCAAGAAGATCCTGTTCTTGTAAATGATTAAATCATTTACCACTATATACCTGTTATCCCTGATGGTGCCATCAATTATCCCAGTAGCCCATGCATCCTTTGCATACTCAGCTGATATCATCTCCCTCCAATCATCTGCAATGGCTCCAAGTACACATAAATGGGGCCTCCTAGATAGAGCATCGGCAACAATATTTTTCTTTCCTTTGACATACACAATGTCAAAGTCATAGGCCTGTAGCTTTCTGACCCACTTCTATTGCCTCTCATTTAAGTCTTTCTGGCCAAGGAAATGCTTCAAACTGTTGTGATCTATTTTGACTACAAACTTACTGCCCACAAGGTATTGTTTGAACTTAGCCAATGCATGCATTATGGCTAACATCTCCTTGTCATAAATTCTATAGTTGTGTTTCACACCCCTCAACTTACTACTCTCAAATGCTATGGGGTGCTTATCCTGCACAATTACCACACCAATGCCTTCCCCTGAAGCATCACACTGCAACTCGAAGGGCTTGCTGAAATCTGGTATGGCCAATACAGGGCATGTACTCATAACCTGTTTGAATCTGTCAAAGCACTCCTATGTACCCCCTATCCAACTAAATGCATCCTTGCAAGTCAAATCTGTGAGGGGAGCAGCTGACTGAGAAAACCCCTTCACGAACCTGTGGTAATATCCACATTAACCCAAGAGTCCCTTCAGCTGAGTAAGATTCTTTGGTGGTGGCGAGTCTACTATTGCTTGAATCTTCTCCGAGTCTACCTTCACATTACCAGCACTGATGATGTGACCCAAGTATAGCAACTCGGTCATCCCAAACTCACACTTTGACATCTTAGCATATAAAGATTCCCTCTCTAGAATACTCAACACAATGTCAATGTGTTTCACGTGCTCTTCCCATGTCTTGCTATAAATTAGGCTATCATAAAAAAATATCAGGACAAACCTCCTCAACTACTCTCTAAAGACTCTATTCATGCAAGATTGAAAAGTAGCTGGTGCATTAGTCAAGCTGAATGTCATGACTAGGAAATCAAAGTGCCCATAGTGACACCTAAATGTTGTCTTCTCCACATCCTCATCTCTGATCCGAATCTGATGGTAATCGGATTTCAAGTCTATCTTGGAGAAAAAATAGGCCCTGTGTAGCTCATCAATCAACTCATCTATCCTAGGTATGGGATACCTGTTCTTGATTGTTTTCTTATTGAGTTCCCTGTAATCAATGCACATCCTAAGAGTCCCATCCTTTTTCTTTACTAACACAATGGATGATGCAAATGGGCTCTTACTCAGTCTTATGTGTCCCATGGTGAGAAGCTCTTTGATAGCTTTTTTGATCTCATTTTTGGACCTTTTCAAGTGTCGGTATGGTGTGGTGATCACCGGTTTTGCACCCTCCTCCAACTTGATCACATGCTTGATACCCCTGTTGGGCAGTCTACCTGGTGGAATATCACTAAACACTTTGGTGTGTTTAGTTAGAAGAGCCTGTATGTCAGATGGATACTCATGTTTCTACTGCTCTGCAACTTTAGGCATCATCAATATCTCTATTGTCCATTGTACCTGATCATGGCGAATCAGTCTCTCCATTCGCTTGAGAGAAACAACTCTCAATCCACCATCTGAAATTCCCTTGAGCACATGCTTAACTCCGTTCCCTTCAAACTTCATTTCCATTGTCCTCAAATTGATAATGAACTCCCCTATCTCACGAAGCCATTTCATTCCCAACATAACATCCATGTCACCCATGCTAACCACATAAAACTTTGACTGGCAAGTATAATGGTTTAGCTAGATTGTCAAGTTGGGAATCCTCCTAGTGCAAGTGAGTACAAACCCATCGGCTACCTTTACCTTAAATCCCACAAACTCCTCTATTTGTAACCCCCTCTTAGCAACGGAGCCATCATCTATGAAGTTATGAGTGGCACCTATATCTAGCAAGGTAATGCACCTCTGTCCACCCAATACTCCTCAGATCCTGAATGACCCTTCTCTCTGAATGCTAGAAATGTGGGCTATGGGTAGGGAGGTATCATTATCTTTATCTGGTACTTCAGATGCAACATCTGTCCCTGAATCATCATTCTCTGTATGTTGCTTCGAATGCGTGTCTGACTCCACAAACTCAACTGCTGAGAAGTATTCAATCTATTTTTCCTTCCCTTGGGCAGGACACTTGTGCTTAGGATCCCAAGGCTCTTTGCATTGAAAACAAAGCTTCTTCCTCTTGAGGTCATTTAGCTAATCATTATCTAACCTGGAAGAACTCTTATGTGGCTGGTGTCCCAAGTCCCTATGGAAATGTCTCATATCTCTCTCCTTATCTCTCCTATGCTGAAAGTTCTTACTCTGAAATTTGCTCCTCCATGCGGATGATTCCATATCACTAGCCTTCTTCATGGCCTCTTGCAACGTCATAGGGTCTAAACCCTTCACCCATCCTCTTAAAGGATCAGACAACCCATCAACGAAGAGCATGATCAACCTCCTCTCTGATATATCTGAAACTATGACTGAGAGATCCTGGAACTCTGAAATGTACGAGTCAACTGATCCACTCTGTCTCAACTATGCTAGCTCCTTGAACTGTAATTTAGGATCCTTCTTGTCGAACCTGTCTATGAGTCTGGTTATGAACTCAACATAAGATGTGATCTGGTCATGTCCTAGAGTCACCTTCCCATTGCTCCACCACTTATGCGCACTACCCTCCAAGTGTAAGGCTACGTATGTGATGGCATCTATCTCTGGCATGGGGCTGATCTGAAGGTAACTATCCAACTTTTGTACCCACGCTCTTGCTGAAGTTTTTTCTGAACAATCAAAATATGGTAAGGTCATCTTGCTGACCTTCTTCTGCAGCTCATTGTTCTGTTGTCTTTTACCCCCTCTAGGTTTGTGTCTCATCCGAAGATGTGAGTAGTCTCTAAAAGTCATTTCAGCTCTAAACCCTTCACTGGAAGCCTACCAATCCCTAAAGATCTCTTTCTGAAACTCCAATTGTGTAGCATCCCTATATGGTATCTCGTCCCTCACCCTGAAAGTTGGAATGCCTGGTCTATCTGTAGCCGTGAGCTGTGTAGCACCCCGGTTATTCACCGAAGCCTCTCCATCATGATTCATGTGCCCATTTCTATCACCAATGTTTCAGTCACCATTCCTATCTCCATTTCCTTGGTCTCTATTCTTGTCATGCCGGTCTCCATGCCTATCATTCTTGCCTCCATTCCTATCATTTCTATATCTGTTTCGATCTATATTCTCCTCATCTTCATCCATCTCAGGAAATAATCAGCCAACAAGCCTCCCAAGTGCCTGCTGAGACCTATCCAAGATAGCCACGATTTGTTGTTGACATCTAGCCAAGTTGTTGAGGATATCTCGTGTGCTTGGTTCTTCAATCTCCGTATCTCCCATTTCCCCTGTATGCTTTGTAAATGGAGGTAACTCTTCAGAAAAGGGGTATGTCTGTGAAACCTGAGAATCATCCTCTACAGCTCCTACCTCTATCTCTGGAACTATCAACTATGGAATCTGTGTTCCTTACCTTGCTTTGGTATTCCTATAAGGAATATCTATCTGTCGGTCGCATATCTCATTTTCACTTCTACATGTCTATTTCACCTCACAGGATGGCAAGATCATAGTTCTGATGCCACTGTAATGTGTCGTACCTGTTTGTATATTTTTAAAATCTTTTATGAGTTATTTTATTATTTTATTGTGTTCTTTCAGACTAGACAGAAGAATACATAAGGGGTTTTCTATTTTCTTGCAAATGTGTTGCGGGAGCATACAATATAGAGCATATAACCAAAATCTAGAAAATTTGCAATGAATGTAAGGAAACTAATGACTACCCAGATAGTAAAATGGCCAAATATGAATCATCATGACATACCCATACCTAGAAATGCAACTTAGTACAATAGCAGAAATGGACCAGTAAGTGGGTATAGCTGGAAATGCATTAAATCTTCATAAAATGATATAAAATGTCCATACAATGTGATCAGCACATAGAAGGACATGAAACGCCATTCCTAGGCCAAATATAAAGCATACAATGAAAGGGAAAGAGCCTCTAAGGACCCACGTTCTCATTGGAGTTGGTACGGCTATGGCTGGGAGTCCAATCTACAACAAATAGTTCTAAAATTACTTTCTACCTGTTCTAAAATAGATCTGCAATGACCCCCAATAAATGGTGACTCATGTCCATGAAGAGAATAAACCCAGTTCTTCCTCAAACCCTCAAAAATCAAACTCTAATGAAGTACAGTTGTGAATACTTGATGTATCCACCAAAGAAGCACCACTGGGTGGTATTGCACACCTGTGGAATGCTGTTACCTATGGGGGGTTCCGTCTCCACAAGCCTCTGGTTTGAATCCTTAAACCCCCACAATAGCAGACTCTAGCAAAACTCAAAAGGAGATATTATAAGCAAGCATATCCCAAAAATGAGGCACTTTTCCCTCTTTTAACTCTTCAAGTGGGGTGTTTTACTTTGGAGGGAAATATTTCTTTTAATTTCACTTTTTAATATTTCCCAATGTGAGTGCTCCATAAAATGACTTAAGTTACTTTTTAAATACTTCATTCTTCATCACTTAACCAAACTGCTAGTCCACAGGAATTCTATGATGGACTAACCATGAGTCTAAAAGGGGACATTACATAACATTAGGTCAGAAATGACGAGTATAAAATACTCAAAATAAGACAATATTCATGCATTCACGACTACATGAATATCCTCTATTATAGAAGACATATTCAAGGTTATTGGGTTGATCAAGTCCAATAACAAAGTATATGTTAAAAATAGGAAAAAGTTTCAAAAACTTTGATAAATGTGCCTATAATTAGCATTTGACTTTTTGAAACAATCATTAGTCCAATAACCATCTTTGTTACAATAATTACAATGTGACTTCTGAGAATTGTGTCAATTGTTAGAAGTATGGTTGTTGGGAAATTGGGGACCACGTTTTGCAAAAATTAAAATCGACAAATATACCTTCTTATGAAAAAATGCCTAATTACTTAAATTTTTTTTTTGAAAAATCACTTTTATTTAGATGAAGAAAAGGCAATTTTTTTTTAAAAAAATGCCCACAGAAAAGATAAATTTATATAAAAAAATATTCAAAAAAATCTTTCAGTCTACATTTGATGTCTTCAATCATTTGACAGCGGGGAGAGGCAGTGAAGGAGGATCCTCCATTGGTATGGAGCGTGTGACTGGTCAATCCAGACTTATTCGAAGTGGCAACAAAACCAAAAATGATTAACTGATATCGTCGACGGGGAGTGTCTTGCCATAATGCTAGCTTATGGTAATGACCCATCGAGGAAATCATGGATTGGGTGCCCACCCAACTACCCTATAAATAAAATAAAAGAAATATTAATTAGAACTTAATAAACATTATAATTTTTTAAATAAATATTAAAAAACATATATTAAAATTTTTAAGAAACTTTAAATTTTCCTATCATATAATATTTTAAAAAAAGCTTATTAAAAAAACATCTATTAAAAGCTTAATAAAAATCAACTTAAAAAAAACTAAACACAAGAATTTAAAAAAAAGAAACTTCCTTTATATGAAAAAGGAAACTTTTCCTCTAAAGGATTAGAGGATTATAAAAAGCTACGAATCAACAAAAGATGAGTTATTTGTTTTTTTTGCAGAGAGGGTTTTATTTGCAGTTGGCAGAAATCGATCACGGTCGGCGGGGAAGAGGACACAACGGGTTGTCAGTGGTGGTGGCCGGCGGTACAGACACACGGAGGCGGAGACACAGGAAGGGGTCGGGGGTTATCTCCCACCCGCAGCCCTCAAAATATATATTTTTTGAACACTGACTTATGCAGGCTGAAAGAATTAAAAAAAAGTTTATTTTTTTAAAGAATTTTAAAATTGCTTATTGTTTATTATTATTTTAAAAAAAAGGGGGCCGAGGTCTCCCTTAGGCCAGTGAAGCCCAAAAAAAAAAACAATAAATTTTTTTAGGGTTTTTAATTTAAAATAAAAGCTTTGCAATAATTTATTTAAATCTGCAAAAAAAAATATTTAGAATAAAACAAAATACTAATTTTTGTATATAAAAAATTAGCTCTTGTTTAAATAGAATTTATGTAAAAGTTAATTTGCATGGATCATAGCATGCAAAAAAATTTAAAAGAGAAAATCTTAAAAATTTTAAAAAATTAAATTTTTTTTCCAGAAATCTTATAAAAAATTTTAGAAGTATTTATATATTTTTTAAATCTGATATGATTTGTAAAAAAAATTGTTTTTAATTTACATGTAGGAAAAGATTAAAGAGGAAAATATAGAACCTCTTTTTTTAAGAGAATAGATTTTTTTTAATCTACAACAATTAGATTAAAAAAATTCAAAACCCTTGCTACAACAAACTGAATGAAAAAGGGTTACAATAAAAAATGAAATAGATTTTTTCTTTGTAGTTTTTAAATAAAATCAGAAAGTTGCAACATAATTTTTTATTATGAATTTGTAAAAAAATAGAATGTGCCATTCTGAAAAACTTAAATATAGATTTTTTAGAGAACTTATGATTTTTTTTCAAACTATATCATTTTTTGTAAAAAAAAAGATAGATCTAAGAGAATCAAATTAGAGGAATAATACACAAAATACAAAAAAATTGAAACTACTAATCTCTTCTCAGGTCCAGAAATAGGTCTTCATCAACTGCTCATAGAAACTTCATAGAGAGATTAGTAAAACCTGATACCATGTAAAGAAGAATAGGGAAAGAAGAATAGAGGATCAACAATCTACTCATCAAACATGCAGAAGTAAATAGCTCAAAGCACAAGAGAAATACCAGTATGCAAAATACACCAGGAGACCAACACAAAGTTGTAAAGGGGGAAAAGCAAAGAAAAACCCCCTATGAATAGGCAAGTGGTAAGAAGCCAAAAAAGAGATTACAGAGACATTTGGGAAGCTTCTCAAGGAGAGAAGAAAAAGAAGATATCCATGAAGGGAATATGTGTCTACAGAAATAGAGAAAGACACCTCTTAAATAGAGGTGGAGAAATGGAGTTATGCATAACTCCCATATGCCACCTTGCATAAGGTGTGTGCCACATGTTTCCTCGAAACTATCAAAATAGATTATTTCTGGAGAAGGAATAAAAGAGGTGTTATCCGACATGTGGGGATAAAATACCAAATTAATAAAATACAAAAATATAAAATAATCTTCACTAAGTAAAGATTAATTTCTAATACACATGGCTAATCAGTGCAGATCAAGAGGAAATCAAGTATATAAGCAAAGAAGTGTTTTGTGCTTTAAATTGCAATAGATCTAGTCATATTACAAGATTCTGCAGAAGTAGGAATAATGAAAGAAGAGGTCCGGCAAATAGAAAAATGGAAAAATTGATGTGAATGAGATCCAGAATGAAATGAGAAAGACATGGGTCAAGAAAAGTGTTGTGAATAATAATAATGGGTTTGCACCAGAATCTGGTGTTGATAATTCTTTGAGGAATTGAATTAGGAGCTCTGGCTCAGGGGGAGCTGCAATGAAATCTAAATTCCCCCAGCTAGTAAATGGGTCCCTAAATTTGGCACAATGAGAGAAGATAATTTGGATTATTATACATCATTTGAAAAGATTTTTAGAAGATAAAAAGTGGATATGACGATTTGTAGAACAATTAAAGATCGACTATATGCAGAAATAGTGTAACTAGATATGTTAGGTCAGAACATTTATTCCAAAGACAAATTAGGTTTTTCGGAGCATAAAAAGGTCATTCATTCCTCATTTGAATCACTTTGCACCCAAAGAAAGTAAGAAGAATAGTGTCTGAGCTGAGATTACAAAAATTGAAGTGCGACCGGTGAGTTTATTCGTCAACCCTAATTTCGTGAAAAAGGTATTTATCTATGAAGCTTTGAACTTGTAATGTTTTTGCAATGGCTACACCTTTGGTTGTTGATATTACTGAAAGGCCTTGACCAAAATTTAAAAAGCATCCACACAAGTCAATAGAAGTCAACCCATTACGTACATTTTCAAGTGTTCCATATGGTGTGCTGCATACTGAAGATATTAGGGTTTATATTCATGCAAACACAGATGAATTTGGGGACTCAAGGTATGTAGATTTGTTTGAGAGTCATCTCAGGGATGAAAATCATGACCTTAAACACAAGGATAAGGCACTACTTGATAAACATTTTATCCAGATTATCCTGTTTCCAACATTCGATGAAGATGAGTGGGTCTGGTATGTTTTGAGTCAGATGCATGGTGAATTCATATGGTTGTTAAAACAATTCAAGATTACCAAGGATGTTATCAGAATTGTGATTGGGTTTAACTCAACCGATGGATTACCCATGTTGAAATCTGTGAAAAACCAAACTGTTATTGATGCAACCGGTGTAAAGTTTAACAAGAGGGCAATGACCATCAATGAAATTATAGAACCAGATGTTAAGCTTGCCTCCATGGTGATTGGCTACAAGATATATCACTCCAGCAAGGAGAATTCTATCTCTGGAATTGCCATATATGCAGCATATCAAATGTTGAAGGAGAATGCAGATTATGACCTATGTGAGCTGTTATGAAAATAATTGATTAAGAACTTGAACAAAATCAAGAAAGATAATAAAAACACTTTTAAATATGGTACATTGGTTCTATGCTTGTTTTTCTACTATATGAATGAAGTACCTGGAGTAAAGGGTGTTCACTGGACTAATGATAAGCCAGTTGCCATTCAGATCAAAGATCATCATCGCAACATTGGTGATTATACAGCTTAGAAAACTATAATTTGGTGATACTTCAAGAATTTTTAGAGTATGATGCATTCAAGGGAAAGAATCCCTAAATCGATTGTTAGAAGTACAAGAATGAAACATGTTTTATGGTTGACACTAATTAGTGCTTAATGGAAGCAGTGGAACCTAGAACTATTTGGATCATGCCCATGGGGTATGAAGTAGATGGAAAAATCTTGAATATGTATGTTCAACATCTTTTGAGCAAGCTAAAAGACACAAGAGTTGAAATATTTGGGACATATGAGGAGCTAAGTTTAAAACAACATACTAAGCTTAGAGAACCTAAAACTAATAGAAAAGTAAGAAAAGAAGTTGAGCAGTTGGCTGAGAATCTAGGTCTCACAAAGGAAGCCGTGAGGCAATTCAAGGAAAGAACTAAAAAGATAGAGAAGGAGAAGTAGGATAAGAAACAAGGAAGTGCTCTAGTAGGATCCTCCTCCACATCAACGACTACTAGAAGCTCTACTGCTACCCCTATTCCTCCAAAACCTACCAATCCTGAGAAACCGAAAGGAAAATCATCAAGAAAAGAAGGGAAAAGAGTAAAAACAAAGGCCACAAGAACCTATAAGAGAGCAAAAGTTGATGTAGAAGAAATAGATTTAGATGCTGAGGTAAAGGAGCTAAAAGCCTCTAGAACAAAAGCTGCCAAGATGACTAAGGAGAAGCCCTCCAGAAGCACAAAGTAAAGCAAAAGGTAGAAGATAGATATATATGTTGAGAATCCCACACTTTCTATGGAAGATATAATAAAATCAGTCACTGTGGATGGAAATTTGAAACCCATGACTGAATTCTGTGATGAATACAATGATACAGATAAGAGGTTAGAGGAAGCAAATGCTAGATATTTGAATATCTATAATAAATCCCTAATTGAAATAACTTCTAAGATTCCTCAAAGTCTTGTAGACATTTTGGAGTTGAGGAAAGCAAATGCAAAAAGCAAGGATATAGAGCTTAGAGAACATATATTGATGAAAATATGCCCTTAGATCACTCAAGCTCAAATGAATATGATATTTAAAGAAGTGAACGACAAATTCAGAAGCAAGAAGGGAATGAACAAACTAATGCTTGGAGAATTAGACAAAATAGTCAAAGAAACACAAGAAATACTTCTATGTGCATTGAAGAGACATAATCTTCCATTTGTTGAAGAAGAGACTAATGATGGGATTGATTCATAAATCCTAGATATTGAAGAAATAAAAACTAACGAGCACCAGACCAAGGTCGATGACTCCTCAGTTCCAGAAGTGGAGAAAATAATCAAGGAAGATACATAGATGGTGGATAAAACTAATGATGCAGGAGATACTCAAACTCTTTCTGATCAATCCGTTAATGAAGACAATGTTGAGAATACTGCTGCTACTCAAGATCCTCTAGAATAGATTGCAGATGGTGAGGACAAAGGAAAGAATCCTTCTACAGATAACATAGAGAAAGGTGAAGCAGAGAAAGAAGAAGAAGTCAAAGGTAAGAAAGATAAAGCAGAAGAAGATGGTGCAAATATTGATGCACCCAAACAAAATAGTCCTGATATTAAGAAAACTCAAGAAAAGAAAGGTAGTCTAGAAATTGTGACAAGAGACACTGCAGATGCAGTGAAGAGTTTCTTGAGTAAAGAGATGTTAGAGTTTGATGAACCAAAACTATTTCAAGGACCAATCAACCTAGATGCTCTCTCTCTGGTCCAAATGATGAAGATAACATCTTTCACACAAGCTAAGGCAAGTAAAAAGATATTGAAATCCCACATAGAGGACAGTGAGTTGTTAGGCCCTATATCTGGTATATTGGAGAAGAAAATGCCAACCTTCCAGAAGAATCCATCTGATTCTCCCTCCAGTAATCTGAAGAACCTTGTAAATTCTGTAAGTACACACTTTGAGTCCTTTGAGAAGTCTGCAGAGATTAAAATCTAGAATGAATTTTTGGATAAGAGATTTAGTGAGCTAAAGGGCCTAATAAGGAATGATAAAAGGATACTTGATATCAGTATAAAGAGTATTCAAAATTCTCTCAAGGATGGAAGTGATGTATAAAATTTTTGTCTATCTAGGCCCAAAGTTATTGAGGATATTGAGAAGAAGATAAAGGAGTGGGAACAAAGATTGCTAAATCTATCTCAAAATTTTGACCCTCTAACAATTTCTCCAGCAAGTCAGGAGTGTCAAGCAATTAGTCTGACTGATGAAATAAAGAAGCTTGTTAAAGAAAGGAACAATATTGTCGAGATAATGTGTGAGCTCAGGGGATTGATTGCCCCTAAGTTAGAAACAATGTTTTCTGCTTTATCAGAAGCACAAGTTGTAGTCTGGACAAGTGATCCTTCAGATTTGAAGAAAGTAGAATCACATGCATTCCTACTAAGAGAACACAACTCAATTTTGGATGGCATGAAAAGTAGTTGGGCCTTTGAACTTTTGCAATTGAAAAAAAGTTTTGCAAATATCCTCAAGTTCATGTAAATATAATGCATGGATTATTTGTACATATGCAACCCTATATACAGATTTCTTGTGGAAATTTTGATTTGCGAACCCCACCCCTTGCCATTGATGTCAAAGTTGGAGTGAGAGATAGTGAAAAATGAAAATGAAGAATCCATCAAAGGGGGAGCAGTGGAAGAATATATAAGTATACACAGTAGGAGGAGTCAATCATAAAACTTAGTCATTTTTCACTAACTGTTGCCATCAATGCCAGAGGGGGAGATTGTTGGCAATAGACACTGCAAAGCATGTCATGTGTTGTCATTGATGGCAACTTAGTCCATTCCACTCATCCGTAGTGCAGTATCAGATCATACTAAAAGTTAGTTCCAAGATTTATCTAGTCCAAATAGACTGGAACAAGGTATATGGCAGAGTTCAGTATTTTGGTCAGCGGACCTCTCCAGTTAATCATTGCATGTTATGAATCTGAGGGAGTGTAGAGGAATGTCAAAACAATCCAAATCCAAGATTTCAGCCTCTGGTGACAAAGGAATTAAATGTTGTGATCATCTAAATATCAGGTCCTAATATGATAGGACAGTTCAGTGAAGAACAGACCAACTTGTGTTAAATCCTTATGTGGATCTAGTAGAAGTGTTTTGGTAAGTTGTGTATGGGATATAATGTTAGTGGCTGACATGAATGGTGACCTACAAGTGTTATTTCTTGTACACATCAATATTGATGTATGGATTTAGCCGACAAAACATAGTACTTGTATTATTAAGGCTGGTAGATAGGTGATTGAGTTTGTTGATGCGAATATATATAACCGATGGATTCGAGTGATGTGGTATGAATTAGTGATGTGAATATGGAATAAGTGTGAAAAAGGCAAACAAAAGTGTGAAAGAGAAGAGATCTAAGGTCTAGATTATGACAGAGCAGTAAATAGGGTAGAATAAAGATGAAGTGTGCAAAATCAGTATTTTGTGCTTAACCAGAACTAAATTATTGCATTGGCAAATGCTACTTATTAGTTCAACAATATTTAATCCTTTTGTAAACATTCTTGTAGGTAGTGAGCCTCTCTTGAGCAGTGATCTTTGGGCAGTGAGCCCGAATGCATGTGCATTCCCCTTTTTGTAATACTTTTAATAGAGTATAATCTTTGTGGGTTAACCCCCACCATGGTTTTTCCCTTAATCAGGTTTCCACGTCAAAATCTTGGTGTCAAGTGTGTTATTTATGTTTCTGGTCATGTTTTATTAACTCTTTCTTTTCATGATTATGTTATTAATCTGTTAAGAAGTGGTAAAGAAGAATTAATAGCAACAAGCATTAAAAGTTTTAAGACAACTGATTCACCCCCCCTCTTAATTGTCAGCCCTAATTCCAACAATCCTGTTGTGAGACAATCTTCTTTTCATTATTTAAAATTGCACATTAAGACATTAGGTTGCATTGGAAGTTCCCACCTACTAGTTATTCTAGGTAGCTAGACATTTCGTGTAGGGCTAGGTTTCCTTCATTTTATGAAGGAATCTAGGGAAGTGTAATTGCTTCATGGTTGGGTGGAAAATCATCTGGGCCATGTTCCCATCTCTCGACTAATAGGAGGACCACTTGGTTCATTGTGACAGTTGAGCATGTTGATTTATTTATTCTTGTTGTACATGATTATTGTAACTTGAAATTGGATGTATTATGGCATGAATGCCCATGGGCTTTGTATATGATTTTATAGTGCTTTCACTTGGATTGAGCACATAACTTTGTAAGATTTAGTGAGATTTTTTATTCATATTTATGAGATTTATCTTTTACTTGTGATATTGTAATTAAGCGGATTACACCTTTTTTTATCTTTTATATTGTAATTAAGTGGATTAATTGTAGAAATTTTTACTTTGGACATTGTGATGTTGTATTTAAGTGGATTATTTACATGTTTTTACTTTTGCAATGGTTTTGTGGCTATTTATAGCTTTTACAATTGTGGAGAGATACATGTCGGATAGGGTATTTAGACAGTTTGGGGAGCAACACATAGTTACCATACATGACGCCATCTTTCACAGAGTACGATAGGATATAGGGACGTGGGGAGCAACCTTGGATCCACAAGCACCATTGGCACACTTTCGTGGATTACATCCAATACCATGGGTGCCTCTAGGCTGTGACATAGATGGTGCAAGGACTAGTCCAGAGTTTGATGCAAGGTGGGTATCACATAGGCCAATGAGGCTCACCATCCTAGGCACTCAAGAAAGACATGTAATAGAGCCTTCTATACAACAGGTAGAGGGAGGTCATGTAGACATCACAGAGGATGGAAAGGGAGAGGACAAGGATAGCCTCTAGATGGAGCTAGAGTGGTTACAAGGTGTTGTGGCTGGGATGATAGCAAAGAGACAGTTCCCTTTTTTAGATCTAAACTTTACAAGGGATAGATATAGGTGTTATAGGCATAGGTACATGCACCTATTATGGATGGTGATGGAGACAAGATACTACAGTAGGTGATGATAGAGAATGATGCACTGAGGGTTGAGAGACATGTAGTAGTGGCTTCTTCTTTACATCTCTAGTAGGAGCATGACACAACAGAGGGGATTATAGCAGGTGGATGGATGCAGTAGATGTGTACTAGCATGATGAGAGTGTAGGGACATCTGAGAGTAGCAGGACAATAGGCAGAGTACTATCGTACTCTATATTATAGTGTGGTGCTAGAGGGAGAGAGAGAGTTGACTTTCAGTTCATGGAGCAGATCTATGATAGCTAGGTAGACATACAAGATCAAGGCCATCGGTGATGGGCCCTCCTAGGGTTACTGCAACATAGACTCTACCACTGCCAAGGCCATTAGGGTGAATTGCAGGGACACAGGGACCACACCCACCTCCACCTCCAAGATCTAGCCCACAGTGTTCACTGTCAACACATGTAGAGAAAGGGAGATCTACATGAGATGATATGATGACTATGATGTTATGTATTTTGATGCCTATGGGATGATATGTATTTCTTATACATGGACATTGTATTTGGCCATTTTGGATTTATATATGATGATGCCAGTATTGTGATGGTGTTTATGATTATGTTACGATGCTTTATTGATGATGTCATGATGATATGGTAGCATATGTTGATGTTACATGATGATGTAGGTTTATGGATGTATTATTTTATCTTTACATGGGATGTTATGATTAATGGTAATATATGGATGTATGATGTAGATGGGTTAGAATAGATGAGGGTACATTATTGATAATGATGTATGTAGTTTAGATAGATGTGATGATATATGATTGATGTATTATGGATTGATGGTGAGGTATTTTTCATGATGATGTATGCATTTATGGTATATGTGATGGCATAATTATAATGGTAATAAATGATAATGAGAATTATAATGGAAATGAAAATTATATTAACAATGGTAATGATAATGATGGATAAGGAAAATGATAATAATAAATGGCCATAACAAATAGAATGTGTTTAAGAGAAAGAGATAGTTAGCATGGAGACATGTTAATGAAAATGATATTGATAAGGAAATGATAATAATAAATGGCCATAACAAATGGAATGTGTTTAAGAGAAAGAGATAGTTAACATGGATAGAAAGTGACAAATGTCATGATGAAATGTTTAGGATGAATGTGAAAAAGATAGATGTAAGAATATTGATTCATTATTGGTAGTAGTTATGTTGACATGAAGTAAAGCAATCATTTATTTAATATAGGAAAATGGATATTATGCACCAAGGTATAAGGGACCAAGGTGGCTTTGTATCCTTTGCATGGACTTGACGTTGCAAACAAAAGGATAATCTTATACATGCCCAACATAATGCAACCTTGTCTAGACATGTGAGGAAGAAAACTTAGAGCATGAGTCCTTAGTGCACAAAAGGTATTGAATAGCCTTAGATGCAAAAGGACCACATAGTATGGAAAAAACTATTTCTACACATACAAGGTATGAATATTAGCTGGAGTAAATAGAGCATCCACCAAACATGACACACAAAAATCAATGACTATGCCCCATTCCATGCCAATCTAAACACACTGAGATATAGAAAGATCTAGGTGGTCTTTGAATAGGCAATAGAAAGAGACAAAAGATAAATAAAAAAAGAAAAAGACCAACTTTTAAAACCAACCAATAGACATTGTAATCTCTTGCCCCAAAACGTGATTGATATTGGGTTATGTCAGATGGAGGAAGGATCTGTCATGTTGTAGGCACGAATCTGGAGGATATCTCTAGATGTTGAGGCAATGGGTACTTAGGTACCAAGGTATTTCGAAAGGTGGTTTTACATATGATTTTATAGTTTGGATTTTTGTATGTTTTATTTATTTATTTATTTTGGGAATATTTGATGTGTTTGTGTTTTGGGATGTTTTTATTTTTTTGTGTTTTTTGGGAATATGTGATGCTTTTGTGTTTTGGGATGTTATGATTTTTTTAATGTTTTTTTGATAAATAAGGTGGGTATGTTTATTATGAAAAGTCTACATCTTAATGGTAGTGGTCCCTCTCTAGGATGACTAGGTATATACAAGGAATACCCCTAGTTAGGTACAAGGGTATTTATTATGGAATGGGATATTCAATACTTATTATGAAAATAAGCGACGAGGGTAAAAAATGATCAACTTCATTCAATTATCAAGCCATGATAGTGGGATATGTAGATAAATGGGAAAAATAAGATATGGTGGATGGAATGGAATGGGTGAGAACTTGATAGATGGTGAATAGTAGCCTCTACACATGGTACCTATTTGCCAGGTTTTCAGCATACGACGTATTATTTCTCATTACTATTTTTTATTTTTTTTAACTATAGAACCACTTGAGATGAATGATGTTAATGGGTTCTTCAAGAGGCTATCCCTATGGTGTTGCAAGCTGGTAGGCACCTAATCTGTATGTAGTTATAATGACAATGGGTCCTAACCAGTTTGGTTCAAATTTTCCCTTTTTCTCTCATTCTTGGAGATTGCATTGATTTTCTTTAAGGACAAGGTCACCAATTTGAAAATGGTGGGTCTTCATTTTATTGTTGTAACTCCATCGAATGCGGTTATGATATGTTTGAAGATGATTAAGGGCATGAAGGTGACTATCATCCAGGAGTTCTAGTTCTTATAACCTTGATATATAATACTCCTCTTCATTCATGAGATTCTATAGTGAAATCCATAGAGAAGGGAGCTTGACCTTGATTGGTAAAATGGCTTTAGAGCAAAAGACAAGTAAATATGGAGTGGCTCTGATAGGTGTGCAAATGCTGGTACAGTAAACATAAGGCAAGATTTAATTGCAGGTTCTAGTCATGGCCAACATCATTGCCAATATTTTTTAGGATTTTTAGGATGATTTTATTTGATGCCTTGGCTTGGTCGTTACCTTGTTGGTAATAGGGATGGAAAAGTGATGTTGGATGTGGAATTTATCACAAATGGATTGAACTTATTGATTCTTAAAGAGGTCTACCATTACCAGTGATGATGGTAAGGGGAATTCCATACCAGTAAATGATGTAATGTAGGATAAACTTACCTATTTGGATACCGGTAATATAAGTGAGTGGAATTGCTTCAACCCACTTAGTGAAGTATTCAGTAGTAGTTATAACAAATTTGTGGCCATTAGAGGATGGAGGGGTTATTTTACCAATGAGATTGAGCCCCCACTGTGAAAAGGGGTAAGGTGTAGTTATAGGCTACAAATCTTGAGACGACGCATAAATGAGATCACCATCTTACTGACACTATAAACATTTCTTAGCAAACTGAAGGGCATATTGTTCCATGCTAGGCCAATAGTATCCTATTCTCAACAACTTCTTTGCAAGTGTAAGTCCACTAGAATGTGTGCCACATATTCACTTAGGTACCTTGTGTAACATAGTTTGGGCTTCTTTCAAGTTGAGGCACCTAAGAAGTGTACCTTCAAGACTCCTTCAATATAGGGTATCACCTAGGATGGTAAAGTGGGATGACCAATGAATGAAGGTTTTTCATTGGTTGGTGGATAGGTTCAGTGGAAGGGATTGGTCTCAGAGATAGGCATAAATGTCTTGATACCAAGGGGAAGTAGGTCTAACTATTTCATAGACATGTTCAAAATCTGGGGTATCATATGCAAGGATAAAGAGTCATTCCACAAGAAACTCACACCGTTAGTTGTTGGCTAGCATGTAAATGAGAGATACAATGGTTGGCATGGCATATGTAGCTCTATTGTTTAGTCGAGGCACTTGTTTAAACTGAATCTCTAAGAAGTACTTTTTGAAGTCATCAACCATTTTCTTGTAGGGAACTAGCTTGTCATCCTTGGTTTGAAACTCATCATTAGCTTGCTTGATGAAAAACTAAGAATCTCCATACATGTGTAATTTGTCAATCTTCTATTGAAGAACCATTCTCAATCCTTTGATCAAAGCTTCATACTCAGCAATGTTATTAGTGTACAAAAATGAAATCACGTATGCCTTAGGGATGCAATCACCTTGAGGGCCGATGAAGAGAATTCTTTCTCTAGAACCATGAGAAGTGAATGATCCATCAAATTATAGTTTCCAATGTGTTGATGGGATGACTGAACATATGGATTCATCTGGGAACTCTCAAGTAATTGGATGATCTAAATGGATAGGAGCATCGACAAGCTAATATGCTATAACCTGTCCCTTGATAGCTTTTTGGTATACATACTCTATATCAAATTCACTAAGAATTATAACCCACATTTCCATTCTTTCCATGAGTGTAGCCTTTGACAATAGGTACTTCAGTGGATCTACCTTGGAATGAGCTTAACTTGGTGATTTAGCATATAGTTTCTTAGTTTCTAGGAACTAAAGATAACCGCTAGGCATTCTTTCTCCATGGAGTTATATTTAAGCTCATATCCTACCAAGGCTTGGCTGATATAATATATAGATTTTTCTTAGCCCGATTGATTGTGTTGTGCTAGTAAAGCCCCTAATGCTGTTGATATTACTAAAATATACAAAAGTAGGGGTTTTCCTTGAATAGGAGGTATACGAATTGGAGGAGAAGCTAATTAATCCTTCAGCTTATCAAAATCTATCTGGCATGAAGCATCTCATTGGAATATGACATTTTTGTGGAGAAGATGCATAAAGGGATGACATTTGTCTACAAGTTGAGAAATGAAATGACAAATGGCTTGAACTTTCCCTTGTAAACTGTGAAGCTACTTTAGATTCTTTGGTGGAGGCATGTCAACTATGGCCTTTACTTTAGTTGGATCCACTTCAATACCTCTCCTTGATACCATATATCCCAATAATTTTCCAGAAGTGACACAAAATACACACTTTTTAGGATTGAGTTAGATTTGATATTGTTCTATTCGGTCAAGGATTTTTGCTAAGACTTATATATGGTCTTTTCTTGTTGTTGCCTTACTAAGGAGGTCATCTACACAGTCCTCCATAATCTTATGAAACATATCATGAAAGATCACTATCATTGCTCATTGATAGGTTGTGCCAACATGTTTTAGACCAAATGGCATGACTTGTCAATAGTAGGTACCTCATGGACAAGTGAAGGTTGTTTTATGTTGATCTTCTTTAGCAATGTGGAATTGGTTATAACATGAAAATCCATCCATGAGTGAGAGCATCTCATGTTTGGTTGTGACATCTACAATAGTGTCAATATGTGGTAACGGAAAGTCATTCTTGGGACATGCTTTGTTTAGATCTTCGAAGTCATTGCAAATACAGAAGCCCCCATTTGGGTTGGAAACTAGGACCATGTTGGATAGCCACTCTAGATAATCAATGGGCCGAATGAATCCTACTACTACAACTTTTCAAGTTATGCCTTCACCAAAAGTGTGATATGTGGGTGCATCTTTCTCAATCTCTACTTAACTAGTTTGGTATCGAGATATACTATTAAATGATGCACCACTAAAGATGGGTCTAGACTAGGCATATCAGCATAAGACCATGCACAGTTGTGAGAGTATTTTTGAAAGAATGTAGTGAAATTGTTTGTTTCTTCAACTGATAAAGAAGCAATTAAAAATGTGATTTTTGGACTTTCTGTTGTGCCTTGTGCCCAGGTTTAGCTCTTGAGATTTTTCTATCAAAATTGGAGATTTTTCAGTAAAAAGAGCACCTTTCGAAAGGTAAAATCTACCATCCTCTGGACTCTCAGAGAGGTTTTCACCATTGGATGTATCCTTTCTTTTTACTTTTATATGGTTTGATAGTGCCAAAAAGTGGTTTTCACTAGGGGACCTTTATATTATGTTACTTTTGCGACTGAGGGATTTGACCTTCTCTCTGAAGTATACTTCAGTGTTAGTCTCTATGATGAAACTAGCTCTTCGATCCCCTAAAGCAATGTGTTCTTGGAGTTCTATGAGTTTGGCAAGTGCTTCACCTTTTTGAACGATATCTAGGATATGAGGGCCTTGTTGTTCCCAATCGATTAGTTGGGCATAGATGAGTGGCATGTTAATGGATGTGTATGAAATGGTAGAGGATAGGGTATAAATGGAAGTCTTTGAAGAGTTGGGTGATATATTCGAAGGAGTCTTCATTGGTATCTTTATCAATGGTCTTCACAATAGGAAAATATTTAGCTACCTCATTGAGGATAAATTTCATATCTAAGAATGCCCACTTGACTGATCCATAACCAAGTTCTTGAAATCAAGGTCTTCTTGTTACACTTATATGTTCTACGATACCTTGTTCCTGTGGCCCAAGTCCACCTTGTCCCTTGTAACCCATATTTTTGACAATTCAGAGCCTAGTAGCATATTTCTCTACATGTAATAGGACTTGTTCCTCTTCCTCTTTATACAACCATTTGGAAACATCTTTCTTCAATGGACTCTCTATCTAACACTCCCCAATGCTCAAATGTTGTTGGCTTGTATTTGATGACCACATTTGATACTAAGCTTAAGGGTTGGGGTTTGGAATGTGATCATGAAAAGATTGGTAGTTGGCCTATGTAAAATGATTCTAGTAGCTTGTATTCTCCACATCCCTTGTCTTTGATTTGGACCTTGATCTCAAGAATTAGAGTTTTTGAGGTAGATGGTAATGAAAGGGATGATGGTTCCATATAGAATGATGATGAGGATGTGATATCATTGTTAGGACAATGGTTGGAACTCTTTCCTTCTACCATCCTAAAATATTGAAATGGGTGGGCATCAAAGAAAATGGTAACTTCTGAGCCATTATAAGGAAATTTTATGCATTGATAGTATGTTGAAGGGATGGCCTACATGCTATGAATCCATGGGCATCCTAAGAGGATATTAAAAAGGAGATCAAGGTCCAAAACTTGGCAGGGAGTTTCCATTATTACAGGACTAGCTTGAATGGGTAATTTGATGATACCCACAGACTCGTGCTCAACATCATCATAGCCTTTGATAGTAGTACTTTTCTATAAGTCTATGACATTTTCAGAATATCCCAGCTATCTTATTAATTTCAAAGTACAAATATTGAGGCCCAATGCACCATCTATAAGGACTTACTTTATTTTATGTTTTTGAATGAGTACTTCTAAATGGAGGGCATTGTTATGTGATAGGGTGTCTGAAGGGAGATCCTTTTTCAGTGAGTTCAAGATGATGTGGTGAGGATAAGTGTTCTACCATGGCTTGAAATTTATTGGTATCAATGTTATTAGGAACACATGACTCTTGGAGTTCTTTATCAAGGATTTGTTTATGTGTGGGAGATATACAAAGGAACTCAAGGATGGATATTTGTGCGGGAGTTTTATTCAAATGATCAAGGATTCTATATTGAGGTGATGGTTGCGAAATAGTTGGGGCTTCTTGAAGGGTTATTCAACCTTGTTGCATGGTCACAAAACAATCAGATGTTCTTGGTGTAATGGTAATGCTAGCAACTTGGGAATGGCATTCGTCAATATGACATACAATGAAGTCATAGGAAGTAGAGGCATTAACATTATTTGTGTTGTTGGAGCCCTTAGCTTTGTTGTTAGTTTGACCATGGGCTGGAAAGACATCTTGATATATACCCAAATCTACATTAGTTGTCTTTTGAGGGCCTCCTTCTACCATAATTTCTCCTTGGTCTATGAGGTCATGGATGTAATTTTTGAGTCTCATGTTGCTATGCCCTTAATATTGGTGTACATTGGGTTATGAATAGTTAGCTTGTGGATATCTTAACTCCTAATTAAGTCATGTTATCATTATTATGTTATTATTTAGTTAAATAGGTCAGACTAGGTCTTATATAGGGGTGTGTCTATTCAGCCTAAGCATAATTAGGTATATATAGGAGGATGTGAGTCTTATTTGATCATCATATTGTGAAGTGTTTTCTCATTGGAGATATTTGGAGGTTGCCCCCTTGAAGTAGCTTGTTATTATCATTTATTATCAAGTATTTGTAGAATATTTCATATCATCTTCCATTGTGCAAGTTATTTCATTACAAGTGGTATTGGAGCATGATCTTGGCACCGTAAAGGCAAGGTTTTTTTCTCAAAATTAGAGGCATTTTTTGGAAGAACATATCTTTCAGATTTTAGCAAATTCTTTTATAATTTTTTAAGGGTTTTTGAAAAACATATTAAAGAAGCTACAGTATAGATTTCAAAGGAATTAGAGCATAATTGAGCTAATTATTACAGATCTACATATCTCTCACATCTTGTTGAATTGGATCCTAATTTTTATTGGGTTTTTGAAGACATAATAGAGGAGCCTACAGTACAAAAATTGGAGAAATTGAAGTAAGCATAAGTGAGTTATTGTAAAATTAGGGTTTCTAATAAATTCACTGTCAAGGCTACAAATCTGGTAAAATTTTTGGAGTTTTTTCTGGGTAAGTGGTATCTTGGCCCTAGTAAGTTACAGTAAAAAATTTAGAGAATTACATTTCATTTGTGTGATTTATTTCAAAAATTTTGGTTTCCATCATGACAGGTCCTGCAACAAGAGGCAAAAAGAATGTTGTCACACCAGGGAAATCCTCTGATAAGGATGGAGAAACAATAGAGAATAGTAATCCCAATGAGGAAATAAGTTCAAAGAAGAGGTATCCTCAATTAAGAGGGGCATGTGTGACCTAAGAGGAGATATATCAGATATACAAAGCATGTTAAGCACCTACATGAATGAACCAAGAAAGGAGTTCTCAAGCAACCAAGGTGAAACCTTTAAGTCAGCTAATACTGACACAAATTTTAATACTCCTATGGGATCTAGGAATTTGTTTCCAAAGGTGGATATGCACAAGTTCGATGGCAAGGATCCTCTAACATGGATAAACCAAATCGAGAATTTTTTTTTAAGTACATTAAATGCCATGTGGACAAAAGGTCATGATGGCATCCCTATATCTAGAACCAGATCAATTGATTTGGTATCATTGGCTTTGTACTCATTAGAGGAAAAAGGGTCTCACCATCTCATGGTCAATTTTTATAGAAGAACTCCAAGCACAATATAGTAAGTGTGATAGACAACTTCTTCAACCAGCTTGCTAAACATCATCAAATAGGATCAGTTAAGAATTATATTCAGAAATTCCAAAATCTATTATTAAGAGTAGATACAATTATAGAGGAGAACGTGAATGATTTATTCTTGGGTGGTCTCAAGGATCACATTCAACATGAGGTATGTATGTTTAGTCCTAGCTCAGTAAATGAGTCTTTTATCTTGGCACACGGGGTAGAGGAGAAGTATTTGATTCCTAGGAAGCAAGGGACTAATGTGACAAGAGAGAAAGGATATTCAACACCTTCTCTTCCTCAACCTACTAGGATGACTCCACAACAAATTGAGGAGAAAAGAGCAAAAGCATTGTGTTTCAACTGTGATAGCAAATACAGTCGAGGACATAAATGTAGTGAAAAGAAATTGTTCTATATTGAAGGTCCAAGTGAGGAAGAAGAGGAGGAGCCCATATTAGAGGAGGATAGGGAGTGAAGTGAGGAATCACATGATTCTCAACCAATCATTTCTTTTCATTCACTCTCAGGTTTTAGTGTACCACAAACTCTCAAGGTAGTGGGTTTCTTAAAGAAGCAGAATGTAACAGTGTTGATCGACTCAAGTAGTACTCATAATTTCATCAACAAAAAGTTGGCAACTCGTCTAAATTTTTTTATATATCCAACCCCAGAGTTTTAGGTTTTGATTATTGATGGTGGTATAGTTGGTTGTTTGGGGAAGTGTCATAACATTAAATTATCCATGGGAGATTATCAACTTGATACCCCAATGTATGTGATATTCATGGGTGCATCAGATATTGTTTTGGGAGTACAATGGCTTACTACAGTAGGGACAATTGAGATGAACTTCCAAGAACTATTCATGAGATTTCAATCAGAAGGAAAGGTAGTGGAGCTAAGGGGGTTGAAGGTAAAATCCCCACTGATGGTAAGCTTTCATCAAATGTATAAGTTTCTTAAGAAAGGAGCGGATGGATTTGTGGCCTAGCTATGTTCATTAGAAGTCTCTCAATCTAATGCTCCTACTTATCTAGATTTACAAGCAATAATTGATTGTCACTCAGTGGTTCTTGGAGATATGCCTAAAGGACTTCTTCCTAAGAGGGATCATGATCATGCCATACAACTAGTTCCAGGGAGCCAACCACCAAACATTAGGCCTTATAGGCACCCATACATATAAAAAAATGAGATAGAAAAAAATGTTGAGGAGATGCTAGAGGTAGGAATTATCAGGCATAGCCAAAGTACTTACTCCTCGCCTGTGGTGATGGTGTGTAAGAAGGATGAAACTTGGCGCATGTGTCCAGATTATATAGTTCTTAGCATGTATACCATTAATGATAAGTTTCATATTCTAGTCATTGATGATTTGCTAGATGAGTTGAATGGAGCTATGTATTTTACCAAGTTAGATCTTAGATGAGGTTATCACCAAATTTGGATTAAGGAGGAAGATATTTGTAAGACAACATTTGAAACTCATGAGGGTCATTACGAATTTTTGGTGATACCATTTGGTCTTACCAATGCACCATCTACATTCCAAAGTTTGATGAATTCCATTTTTAAGAAGTTCTTGAGAAAGTTTGTGTTAGTGTTCTTTGATGATATATTGATTTATAGGAAGACTTGGGAAGAACATTTGTAGCATGTAGATCAAGCATTACAATTACTCAAAGATCATCAACTCTATGCTAAACCATCCAAGTGTGATTTTGAATTTAAGGAGGTGGAGTATTTGGGACACATAGTTTCACATGAAGGAGTAAAGTTGGACCCTAACAAAATTAAGGCTATAATGGAATGGCCTATTCCAAAAACCATTAAGAAACTGAGGGGTTTCTTGGGATTGGCAAGGTACTATAGAATATTTTTGAAGAATTATGGTCGTATAGTAGTACCCCTCAAAACTCTATTGAAGAAGGATTCTTTTCATTGGAATAAGTCCACTAATGCAACATTTGAGAAATTGAAGGAGGCTATGTGTACAACTCCAGTGCTTGCCACTTTAGACTTCACCAAGGAATTCATTGTGGAATGTGATACTTTTGGAAATATGATAGGAGAAGTTCTCATGCAAGAAGGTCAACCAATTTCTTTTGAGAGTTGCCAATTAAAGGGTAAGAATTTGTTCAAACCTATTCATGAGAAGGAAATGCTAGCGATCCTTCATGCAATTAAACAATGGAGGCCTTATCTAATGGGTCGACACTTCAAGGTTAAGACAGATCATGATAGCCTAAAATATTTTTTGGAACAAAGATTATCCTTTGAAGAGCAACAAAAATGGATCATTAAGATGTTGGGATATGACTTTGAGATTGTAAATAAGAAAGGGAACAAAAATATTGTGGTCGATGCACTTTCTAGGAATGATGAGAAAGATGAAGCCTTATTGTGTGCCCTTTCAATATTACAAGCAAATTGGGTGGAAGAAGCCTAAGTAGAGTAGTAAAATGATGTGGCGACTAGTAATCTCATCCAACAATTAAAAAGTGGCCCTAGTAGTTCAGATAAGTTTTGTTTGAAGGGAGATATTCTTTGGTATAAAGAGCATTTGTATCTATGCAAGAATTCCACTCTTAAAAATAAGATTCTCACAGAGCTACATGAGTCCCCAGTTGGTGGTCATTCAAGATTTTTGAAGACATATCATCGATTAAAGCAAGATTTTTTTTGAGAAGGGCTAAAAGGTGATGTTCAAAAATTTGTGGCTGAATGTTTGGTTTGTCAAATAAATAAGGGGGGTATAATTAAGACACTAGGTCTCTTGCAGCCCTTATCTATTCCTCGCTAGCATTGGGAAGAGGTATCCATGGATTTCCTCATAGGGCTTCCCAAATCTAAAGGTCATAATGCCATCATGGTAATAGTTGATCGCCTCACTAAATATGCACATTTCATTGCATTATCACATTCTTTTACAAGTGCAGTCACAAAAGTTTTTTTGGAGAATATCCAAAAGCTACCTGCTACACCTAAGGTTATTGTCAGTGATCATGATCCTATCTTTACTAGTCACTTTTGGAAAGATTTGTTCTCATGTTTGGGTACTCAATTAGCTCATATTTCTTCATACCACCCTTAATCAAATAGGCAAACTAAGGTTATTAATGAGTGTTTGGAAGGATATCTACATTGTTTCACTTCAGAGAAACAGTCTCAATGGGTAGATTGGCTACCACTTACAGAATGGTGGTATAACACTTCTTTTCATAGCTCATTAAAAATGTCTCCATTTTGGGTACTTTATGGATATCATCCTCCTTCCATAATGTCATCATTAAAGGTGTCACCAAGAGTTCAGGTAGGAAAGGACCACTTTCTTCATCAACAACAGGTACATTCAGGACTCAAGGAGAATTTAGCCATGACACAAAATTGAATGAAGCAATAGGTAGACCAACATCGTAGTGAAAGAAATTTTGAAGTTGGGGATTAGGTCTTCTTGAGATTGCAGCCTTATAAGCAAATCTCACCGAAGAAACAAAAAAAGAATAATAAGTTGTCTCCAAGATATTATGGGCCATACCAAATCATGCAAAAGATTGGTAGTGTTGCCTACAAGATAGAGTTGCCACCAACAACAAAGATACATCTAGTTTTTCATGTTTCTTGTTTGAAGAAGGTAATTGGGCATAATATTCCTACTCAAATAGTACTACCAAAGCTTGATGAAGAAGGAAGAATAATTTTTGAACCAAAGTACATTCTTCAAACATGCACCAAGAAGTTGAGGAATAGAACCCTTACTGAGTATCTCATCCAATGGAGGAATTTACTAGTTGAAGAGGCCACATGCGAGGATGAGGAGTTCATTCAAAAGAATCCACACTTGGTTAGCATTGAGGACAATGCTTCTTTGAAGAAGGGGGCATGCTATGCCCTTAATATTGGTGTACATTGGGTTATGAATAGTCATCTTGTGGCTATTTTAACTCCTAATTAAATCATGTTATCATTATTATATTATTATTTAGTTAGATAGGTCGGACTAGGTCTTATAAAGGGGTGTATCTATTTAGCGTAAGAATAATTAGGTATATATAGTAGGATGTGAGTCTTATTTGATCATCATATTGTGAAGTGTATTCTCATTGGAGATATTTGGAGGTTGCCCCCTCGAAGTGGCCTTTTATTCTTAGTTATTATCAAGTAGTTACAGAATATTTCATATCATCTTCTTCCATTGTAAAAGTTATTTCATTACACATGCAATTTGATTTTTTATGCCCATTTACCCTATGATACTCATAGTATCCATTCTCATTGAAACATGGGGGTGAATAACTTGATTTTTATCATGTGGTCTTATGGCGGATAATTTTATGAGGTTTGATTGCACCAACTTGCATAAGATGACTTCAATGGGTTCACCTAAGGGAGTAAATATTCATCAAAATGTAGATGTTTGTATAGATGGTCCCTTAGAGATGATATTATTGTGATTTGTGGGTTATGAGTGTGAAGGTTTGGTAGTTTGCAGATTTTAATTTTGTTTAACATTGGTTACCCCATTATTCACAATATTTTTTATTCTTGGCCCAAAAATGAGGTTTGTCGTTAGTTTGATTGTTGTTGTTGTCTTCGTTATCTTTGTAAATCTTGACTAAACCTTTGGTTATGAGTCCCTTTTCAATAGTGACACCTTTGTCTATGATTTCTTCAAATATGTTCACACATTGAATTTACAAGTGAAAACCCATCTCTTTATTCAAGTTCTACAAAAATATGTTGACAAGTTATTTGTCAAGGATGGGACAAGAGAACTTACTAGCAAGTTTCCTCCAGCATTAAAGGAAGGCATCAAAAGATTCTCCATTCCTTTTCTTGGTATTGTAAAGGTCTGTCATAGATACCTCTTGTTTAATGTTATATGAAAAGTTTGCATTAAATTTCTCAGCAAGTTCTTGAAATGTCTTAATGCCGTGAGATAAATGGAAGAACCATTTGATAGCCTAGCCTCCAAGACTATGCGAAAAGAGTTGCATGACATAGGTGTTATTATAAGTGACTTCCATACATGATATGTAAAATTCTTTTAGATGGTCCCTAGGATTATTTTTTCCTTTATATTTGTCAAAGTTAGTTATATCAAAGTTATATGCAAATGGGATCATGACTAAGGATCTATTAAAAGGATAGGGACATATCTATTCAAAAGATTATTTCTTCTTTGGATGTCCCATCTCCATATCTTGTACCTTCTTTCTCAATTCATCAAATTCTTGGTGAGATTAGTAAGAGGAGGTAGATTCAGGTTGGCATGTGGAGGCTGTTAATTGAGCAATTATTGGATGAAGGAATTTTGTTGTTGTGATGTGGTGGTGTTGGTAGTTTGGAAAGGGTGAGATTTAAAGGGTGGATTAGAGACTTGAGGGTTAGTATATGAGTATGAGGTGGTGATTTGATAAGTTTAGGGATGGTTGAAGGACATTAATGATGAGTATTGTGAAGTTTGATAATTAGTGGTAGAATGGTGGTTGTAACTTGGGGGATAGAAATAGTCAATTGCGATTGACTATGAGGTTGAGAGATAGAAGTTAGAATTGAAGTTTACGATGCATTGGTATGAATGGGTTTATTAATTCTTGTGTTCGTGTGAAGATGGGATGAGGGATTATTTATGAGAAGTTTTGATGTTGATGGAGGATTGTAAAGATCATATGCAGATGGATCTTGTGACTTAAAATTGGAAATATCATAGTCCAAGGGTAGTTGAGCTCCATGTTGAGGCAACATGAGAAAGTATTTATCAGGATTAGCTTCAAGAATTTGTTGCATAGGTTCCATGCATTCCTCATCTTGTGGAAAGTCCTACATGCATGGGGAAATAGGTTGATGGTCTTGAGAACTTTGGCCTAAGACAGGTACACTTGGTGGTGATGGTTGGGAGTTTTCTTTATAGTCACTTGGGATGTAAGATAGAATCCCAAATTCTTGTTCCACTTCCATGCGAGGGAGAGGGTTCTTTTGAATGGTGGACTCCATAATATTTTTCGCTTGCAACCTTGTGAGTGGCATGCAAAGACAGGACTTGGGGATTATGAAAATGGGATGAAAAGATGTACGAACATTAGAAAGAGAGAAATAGAATGTGACGATGACTTGGGGTACTCCAAATTTGGACTTTGATACCTTGGGGATGATGTTTGGAATGGGGAATGAAAAATGACCTCAAGAATAAACCTAGATCTTAGGATTGATGATGAATGATGATACCTTTCACTAGTTAGGAGAGATAAACACCTAAGCGACAAAGGGGTAAGGAAACACCTTTTCCCACTCGAGGTAGACAAGATCTCAAAAAACATACGGAGTAAGAAAAGGATTTCATTAACTCAAGAGTAGTAAAAACTCCTAAGATAATTAGTCCACAAGATCAACTTAACACCACTTGAGGCTGATAGGATCTCAAGATAGATGCCAAGCTAAGGATGAAAAGATAATACTTGATCTAGATTTGACAACGTGGATTTTGGATTCAAGGATGATTTGGGATGTGGATTGATAAGATCAAAATGATTGACAAGATCAAAGTCCCAAAGTGGTTGAGGAGCAAAGCCAAGTCTATGAGTAAAATGGAAGCAGTTGTAAAATGGATGGATGAGTGAAATGAAGTTTGGAAAATGGTATTGATATGGTAAAGTTTGTGTATGGAAAGGCTAAATGAGGAAGAAGGTTGATAGATCCAAATTATATGCTATGAATTTCCAAATAGTTTGACCAAAGGTGACAAGTTTTCCAAAGGTTGATTTGTGAGACAATTTTGACAAAAGATTTGAAGCGAGAGATTATTGCAATCAAAAGACACAATGGATGACATAACTTTCAAGGTATTAATGCTGCAAAGGTACTAGACCTTCACAACCAACAAATGGCCTTTACAGGTATTTCACAATAATAACACACCAATCACTTGAGCACATTCCTAGATATCTATTCAGGTCAGAGTGTCATATCCCATAGACTCACTCAAGTATGACTTCAACCCCCACTATTAGATAATCATGGTTTCCATCACCTTGATACCATTTATCATTGCTTAAATAGGTAGGGAATGCAAGGTCCTAGACCACCTTACACCACTTACTTTGGAGACAAAGTCTTTCCCAAAGTGTAGTCTATCTCAAATCAATAAAGTAATAGCATGAGCTCTTCTCCTCCATGCAACTGTGATGCACTGAAGGATATGATGGTTGAAGGTCTTATCTAGGATTTACAAGCTTCTAGGAGCTGTCCCAATATAAACAAGGTACATGGGATGATTTGTGAATGGGGGTGTCCTTGTCCACCCAAGTGCCAACCAATACAAGTCTCGAAGGACCAAGGGTATCAGGGTCTTTGTAAGGGGGTAGAGGGTCCTTCCTTTCAAGTGAGTCTTTCAATTCTCACAACATTTATATCCCATGCCAGAACACATTATTGAGGTCCTCCCTAGGGGTGATGAAATCCCCTAGCAGGTCTCTTAAGGGGAAAGATAGATAATAATTACTTTTGATCTCCAGGGTCACACTAGAGGCACAAGGAGAGAGCATACACAAATCACCACTACCTTGGGATTTAATCTAATACAAAAGGAAATGTAATATTTTTGATCTCCAAGATCACACGAAGTGCATGTAGAGAGAATACATATTAAAAAATCCCACAAGCATGGAAACCAAGTTCATTAACTAACTAAACTTAGTGCCTAAATTAGTGAAAAATAAGAGTCTTTGACTAACAAGGCTGTAACAAACTCATTAATAGTTTTGAAAGTGATCATGGACAATCAAAATATGTTGCACCAAAGAATTTATCTCAAAGCTACACAAAATGTTAGCCAAAAATAGTAAATTGACCAAAAGTGAGAAAAGATAGTTAGACATGAATAGATACAAATAAAAATAAAATAGAAAAAGAAAGAGATACCTACTTTACCTTTGCAGCCATAGGCATGTTGATAGTGATTGAAGGCATGTTGACAAGGAAAAAAAGTGTATAGACAAGAACTGGAAGCACGTTGTTACAAACATAGGTAGAAGCCATAAGCGCATTGACAAGATCCATGGGCACATCGATAGAGAACAAAGGCATGCTTTTACAGACCAAAGGCATGCTTATGTCATTGTGCTACTAAAACATACCAAAAATAGAAAGTTAGATGTGACAGAAAGAAAAATTCATTGATAGGGGATGATCCTGAGATCCTAAGGGTCATATTTGGGTCACATAGAGGCTATCAATTGTTAGAGAGACCACAAGCACGTTGCTCTAAACCACATGTGCTTCTATAACTATATCTAAAACCTGCAACAGAACCAATTTTAGATCCTTTAATAAACAAATGTCAGGTGATTTTGATAGAGGTATATGAGGGTTAGCCATCAACACCAAACAAAACTAGTTAGACAACCTAAAAAATAACCACTAAACAACACAAAACATTAGAGTCCAATTAGCAAACACAAGCGCTCAAACATACACAATTGACTTGAACCACAAGCATGCCAACCTGAATGACAGGCACACAGTTCCAGTCACAGGCATATTTCTGTAGTAGCATGACCAACAGTATAAAATTTCTTCCAAAAAATGTTAAATTAAACATGCACATGGATAAATAAATAATATATTTAAATTTTATTTAATTGGAGGGAATGGAGGGGAGAGGGCCCTAGCTCGATTGGCTAAAAAATTATGTTGTGGTAAAGAAGGTCATGAGGTCCAATCTCCCCCCCATCCTCGTGGTACCAAAGGGTGTGTCATGCCAGCGTCATTGGTCAAGTGAAAAAAGTTTACTAGGCACACTGCAGTTTATAGGGGGGGCTACCTGATTCCTGCAGTCTAAAAAAAATTGGAGGGAATGGAATATTTAATTAAATAAATGATTTGAATTTATTTAATTAAAATATGGAGGGAAATTAGCTTAATTAAATAAATAGAATTATTTAATTAATATGGACATATGATGAAGATAGATGAATTAATTAATTAATATGGAAGAAAAGAAATTGGATGATTAAGTTGGAAATGATGTGAAGGTGATGTAGTGACATGAAAAATACAATGGTGAATATTAGGTGTCTACAATCACAGCCCTATCCCAGACCAAAATATACTCTAGGGACCTTTTGATATCCATGCCAATATAATTATCTGGACAAAAAGGGTTGGGATAAAAATTATATTTAGATCTAATTGGTACTTTGTTAAATCATGACCTTAGCTGAGATATTTATTTAAGTGCGTAATGAACTATAATCTGGGACATAGGTCATGCATTTGAAATGATGATTTTCTTTGATATAGGTAATTTTTTTATATTTGAATGCTATTTAAAACAAGTTTAAGCTGAAGATCACAAAAGCTAGGATAAATCCAATGTGTATTTTCTTGATCGGATCCAAAATGGATTTTTTTTTCCTTGTGCACAAAAAGTGTTGAGTGACAAATATTCTAAGCACATAACCTCACTATAGGAGATGAGCTATCATGTTAAACTTTATTTTATGCTATTCATGATTGAACATGTTGGAAACTTGCATCTGGAGGTTGTAGAATGTTAAATTCTTGAGAGATATTCGTTGGTGAGGTGGGATGGATGTTACAATTTTGGGTGTTTTTTAGTCTTTGAAATTTCCCATTTTAACTAGACAATTCACAAGGAACATGAATGTAGATATATGAATTTGAGGTTTGCAACTATAGGATTTTATAACACACCCAGTTGACCATAGTTTTAGGAAGGATTGAGCATTAATCATTAAAATGGTTATGTAATTGAGTTGTGCATGGTTACAATATGCAATATAGGGGAAATAAAATTGTCATGTTTGATATTTTTTAAATTTAAGCCAAGGGAGAGAAAAATGCATTAGTAAACCAAAGGATGTATCATATGTTTTAAGTATTTATTACAACTCATTCTGATAGAGCAGAAAATATCATGTCTTTAATGGATAATTTAATGTGTATTTTTGGTGATAGGCTATTATATGTACTTTCTATGTTTACAAGTAACACTTATGGTTAAGAATTGTGGACTATATTCCAAATAGTTATGAATTTAGACACAATTTTCTATCAAGAAGGGCATGATTCATAACAAGTAAAATTTAGAAAAAAGTTAACAAACATTAGTAATGTAATTGGAAGATATGATTATTGGAAAACCCTGATGGGTCAAGCAAATGACTCAATAAGTGTTGAGGAGTGTCTAATGGTTGATGAATCTATGTATTTATATGCCACAAATAGTATGTTCATGCTCCACAATAAGAACATGCTAAAGTCACCCAACATGCCAGTGTAACACAATGTGTCTACATATACTTGACCTATAGAATCACTTGACGCTATTGATGATCATTTGGATAGAGTGGTTTTACTATGTGTTGACAAATTCATGATATTGGTATGCAATTTGTGGGTATATGCTAGATTAGTTAATGGAGCACTTGGTACTGTAAAGAATATAGTTTATCATCAAGGTGCTTGACAACTAGAGTTGTCATTATGTGTGATTGTGGAATTTAATAACTAGGTGGATGCCCTTGTGATGTTAACAATTTAAAGTTTGTCCCTCTTTCACCTGTTACAAGAGGCAATCATATAGAAATCCCCCTCATAATAGCATGGGATTTAACAATACACAAGTCACAAGGGTTAACATTGGAAAGGGCCTGCTGATGGTGGTTTTAGCATGCAACAACATAGGTGTGATTGTTGGTTTCACACCTCTCTTGAAAAGTATCCTACCCTAGGTAAGACTACTCTAACGATAATATAGCTAGGTCTTAAAGCTTGCTTGGAATCTCTCAATTGGTATGTTCTAGCTGTGCCTACAAGGGGTCTTACATGCAATCTACAAATCTTCAGGTTTGAGGTAGCAAATACACATAAACCCTATTATGATTTTCAACTGATAAGAAAGATAAAGTGTTGCTGAAATTCTGAATCCAACAACTAACAACGGTTTTAAAAGAAAATGCAAAAAGGGGTAGGGTTTAGATGGATCCTAAGTGACATTCACAATGTCAAGGTTATCTTTAGTAGACAAACACTCCAAAACTTTGAAACAGCTTCCTGAGTTACCAAATTGAAATGGGTGCTACAGTGCTGCAAAAAACGGTGCTATCTTCAATGGAGGTAAAAAGATTTTCAGATCACATTCATTTCTTAAATACCCAACAACGGTGCAACTTAACTTATGAAATACAATTGAACATCAGCACAAATAATCAGTCCAGGCTAACTTTACATAGCTATTTACCATCAACAAACAACTAAAAGTATGGACTTAGAGTATTCATCAAATGCTTCAGTAAACCATAAACATTACAAAAGCACAACTAATCTAACTATGGGAGAGCAAGAAGCGAACCATGAAAACTAAAATGACTCAACACAAGACACAAATTCTCAGAAGTACTACAGAAACTTGCTTTGTATTAGCTCAAATGGGATAGAGTTAACAATTTAGCATCAAATTCTCTCTTACAAATAGTGGAAATGGTAGCCCTTTATATAGAAAGTAGCATACCGAATTTTCAAATGAATGGTGGAGATTAACTAACACCAATGGTCCAGATTACATCAATAACCATAGCTGTAGCAGCTCACATCAAATCTAATATTACAATTTATCCCTTATGAAAAAGACGAAAAACAGTCTCCAAATACATTGAATCTAGTCATTTTGACTAGCCAACTTAGTATATTAATAGAAAAGGACATTTTTGAAGTAAGAAAAAGACAAAATTGAGTCACATGCTGCCATGAATACAACAATTTACACTTGTGATGGGATTGCATCATTACAATATTCAAAATAATATTAAGACTCCTTGTCTAAGTCAATTTTGTCTTCGCTGGCCAGCTTGTTATTATAAGTCAACCAAGCATCAAGTGTAGGATTAATGTCAGATGCGTCTGGGTCCTTCAAATGATTTATCTGATAATCAAACACTTCCAGTTCCTGACTGAATTTGCCATGTATTCTTTCTATCTATACCTCTGCTTTCTGAAATGCCTTGAATTCTACCCTAAGGTCGCTTGCTTTGTCCAACCTCTCCTCCATACTAAGTGTAGCATCTTCAAAAATTACTTTATGCAACTTATCTTAACATTTCTCCACATACAAAAGGGGCATAATCATCATAGGACACTTCCCTGCAATCCCTCAAAGAGTCATTGATATCATATATAACTGATCTCAATTCTTCATCAGTTGGTTTATATGCTTCTTTTATATGCTAAAAGGTTTCTTTTCTCAAAAGTAGTTGTTGATACCATTAAATAGCCTTTGGCAGCTGATTCCCAGTCAAAATATTTTCTACAACTAGAGTCTGAGCTGGGAACTCTCTGATACCTTTTATTTGGGGATACATATGTGAATAATACTCATCAAAAGAATCACATTCTTCACACAAGTCTTTCCATCTGTTATGTAATTCCACCAGTCTTTTATGTGCTTGAGCATAGGCACTTATGGCTTCACATCCCATTTCAAAAACTTTTAGTAACCAATTCGCTGTACCTTGGGACTTTGATCTAACCTCACCCAATTTAGTCATCTCATTGGTAGAAAGGAAAGTAGGTATTGTCCTTATATCTTCTCTTGCATCTACTAGCTTTATAAAAAATTGAAGACATGCTTGAAGTTTTTTGTTTTGTTGTTTCAAGTATTTCTTGGACATTTCATCTTTGTCTAGTTCCTCCAAAATTGATGTAACTGAGCCTTTGAAAACATCCACTCTCTGAGCACGAGTGGCTAGACCTAGATCAATGATAGATATGATATAATCCTCCACCCTGACTTGTTCTCTTGCGGTATCAGTCGGCGAGACCGCTATTTCAGCTATCCTTGATCCTGATTCATTCTTATAAATTCTTGATTGGATCTTATCCTTTTTTGGCTTCTTAGGCTTCTGAGCCTATAATAGGATAGCACTCTGGTCAAGCTAAATTACTTCCACTTGTGGCTCAGGATATGCCATTCTTCCTTATAGCCATTCAGGAGCAGAAGATTGTTCAATTCAGAAGCCCTATCCTTATCAGATATAGCCAACTCTTTGGATTGCTCTTGTTCTTGCTCTTGATTCTTCTCTAGACTTCTCCCTTCTCCCTTCTCTTCTTCATGGACCAAATTCTTCAGATTGATCATTATATTCTCTTGTATAGACTTGAAAACTTCTTCTATTTGATCTTTGTCTAGAGGACTATTAGATATGTCAATAACTTCTACATTGGCTAAAGGTCCCTAAGAGTCATCATTATTTACTTTAGTCAATGCCTCCTTTTCCTCCTCGGTTACTATTTTAGGCTCTTGCATCCCCAATTCTGCACACACTTTCTCAATCCCGAGCTGTAGTGGTACTGCTAATGAATCTGCATGCACTTGTGAAATAGGGACAGCAGAAGAGATGGTTAAGGAAGGGGTACTAACCTCTGTCAGGTTAGTCAAGACTAGTAATAAGGAGGAAGAAATGATAAGAGGTGAAGAAAAGGGTAGTGAAGGTAAGGGGAGTGAAAGGATGGTGGAAATGGGAGGGAATGGTAAAGAAGAAGAAGATGTAGGTGTAGTGGTAGTGGAAGGGTATGAGATGGCAAGAGTGGAGGAAATAGGGCTGCTAGAGTCACTAGAAGAAATTGCCAGTGAACAAGAAGTGGTAGTGATGATAGAGGCAAGAGAGGTGGTAGGAGATGTTTCTTGAGTTATGGGTGAATTGGATGCAGCAGAGGAAGGAGGAATGGAAGAAGAAGTGGTAGCAGAAATAGCAGGGGTTGAGACAGCAGTATCAACACTTTGGGTAGGAGGTTGGACAATTGAAGGATTAGCATCATTCTTAGTAGTGGCATCCTCCTTATTAGCTTCTTTTACTTTCACCCTTTTAGCCTTAGAGCTTTCTTCATAACCACTAGGCATATCCCTTTTCTTAGAAGTCCTGGCCCTGGTTGAGAGAGGTTGATCCTTCTTCTGGGGAGACCTCATAGATGGATTCTTCATCTTCTTTTCTTTTTTTGTTAGAGATGTGTGCTGTTCACTATCGAATTTTTGTTTTTCAGCTGGCTTTGTCTCATCTATGACCTGAATGGGTTCATCTTCTTCTCCCCCAGAGTCCTTGTCTGATTCCATTGCTGTGTAGGTAAGGTAGACTCCTTGTCCATTTAGAATAGCCACTTGAGCTCTGGCCCATGCCTTACTTAATCTGATTAGTTCCCTCATAACAACATCTAGGGATCTCTCCTCTACATTTGCCCAATTTGGCAATGGGATAGGCTAATGGTATTGTGCCTCCCATGGTCCTCTAACCATAACATTTTCATCATCTTGCAACTGATCAGGGACTGCCATTATATGAAACCTTTTGACACAGTCCAGAGGCAGCCTTGCATGTGGTTTCTTCATAACCTTGTAATCATCAGGACAATTGGCCCAAAAGTCTTCACTATGCACTTTGTGGAAAAGCTTCTTACTTATGAACCTTTCCATCACTCTGTTTGGATCAAAATGACCCCTTGCATTGTAGTAGTGCAAATTCAAGAGTTGCAGCTCTTTGTCAGAATGTTCTGCTAATGCTAGAGAAGGGCATGCATAGAGTCCCTTGCCAAACTTTATGGGGAATTGAACATTGGTTCTATGCAAGTGTTTAAGTTTCTCCACACATGGTATCAGTTGCTTAGACAACTCCAGAAGCACTGTCTTATCATCAGGATATCGAGGGAGTCTGTAGGCCATTCCAGTGAAGCCTTGCACACTTATGTATGTAAATTTCTCAAATTAGATATACCACCTGCCATATTTGGTTATTTCATTCATGGCCTCGGTAGAAATCCTTAAAGTTGTATTACTTTGCAACTTTCTAGCTATATAAATTGTGAATGCATCATTTACCCTTTTGAAGTGTATCAATTATTGAGATAAAGTTAGTTGTGGATAGCATTCATATACTTTTATCTAAGATTATTTGTCATTTCCAACCTCACCAACTTTGGACAACCCATCATAGTGGTTTCTTCTTGCTAAGGCATAGACAATATAGGATGTCCATCTGAAGTACTTGTTTTCTCTGAAATTGTTGAAGGCTTCATGGATGTTGTCACTGAGGATCTGAGCCCAGTGGAACTTAGTTCCCTTTAATATTTCAATAATTATGACAAACATCTAGTCCTCAAAGGTAGAGGCTATTGGTAACCCATATATTCTACTAAAAAAGGTCACTATGTCCCTGATCTCATTATGGAAGTCACTTCTGTAAAGTACTCTAGGGAGCTTAACAAGAGAAGACTTTCTTCTTTTAACCCAATGGTCATTTATATACTTCCTGCATCCCTCTACATCTTTATTGTATGTTGTTTGTGATCCCTTTTTATCTGGCATAGTCACAACCTTTTGCCAGGGGATGTCCAAGGTTTTAGCTAGAGAAGGTGGGGTCAGGTCAGCCAAGATATCCCCACTTACTGTTTGAATTGTCCTAGTCATAATGTCATATCTATCTGCACAGGTGGCCATTAGTTCTGCACAATGCACTGAAGTAGGAAAGGTAGTTGCTTATGCAATACCACTATCTCTGAGTACTCTCACTCTATGAGTTGGATTTGGACCAAAGACTCTTAGTTTGAAGTCATCTAGGTCAATGTGACCTAAGTCTGTGTCCCCTACATTACTCCATCGGGAGTGAATCTTAGTTTCTGGAGGGACTCCTTTGAACTTGTACTTCATTGCTTGGGATAGAGAAGTCATTTAGTCTGCAAGACCAGACCTTATAAGTTTGATACACCAAGGAAACTCCTGAAATACTCTTCAATTTCAGATGAATCAATACAAATCTTCTATTTATCACTAACATGCTTCTGAAGAAAATTCAAGTCTAATTGCAATAACAATGTGTAATCAAATATCTAATGTTGCAAGAAAATTCATGAAAATTACCATTAACAATGCATTACAATATTAATCTCATCATTTTGAATCACCATCCCTTTGAAAATTTTAGAAAATTTAACCATTTGCATGGTTTTATGCTAATTTGAGGGTTGTCCGACCCTCAGGTAGAAAAGCACTAAATTTGAGGTCATCCGACCTCAGCGGGGAAACTGGACAGGTCTGACCAAAGGTCTACTTCCTTTAATGCCTTTGAGCATTTTACACAAGTTTTGACAGTGTCTGACTTGCGCAAGATTTAGAGGTCTCAGACCTCTTATAGTTGTCAAGTCGGTCAGTTGAGTTTTCGGCGCAAAATCTTATCAATGTAAACTCTATTGTGTTTGCGTGGAAATTAGCTTGGTCTGACCTATGTAAGTTTGGGCAGTGTTTGACTAAGTCAGTAGGAGGGTATTATAGCGCAGGTTGGAAGGGGTCATTTTTAGCGCTAAGTTGAGGCATTATTTCCAGTGGGATTTCAGGATAATACTAACTTTGTGGAGGAATTTGTGTCATCCGACCAAGTCGGAGACATGATCTTTTAGCACAAAATCAGAGCGAAAGATTTTTAGTGCAAAAGGTGTTTTTTAGATCTTACGGGGCTTTTGAGACCTTCCGACCAAGTCAGAGAAACGTGCTTTGGGCGCGTTGGTCAGACAAGCGAGTTTTTAACGCAAGATAAAACTAGGTGCTCAACACGGGTTTTGGAGGTCTCTGACTGACCAAATGATGGTTCATTTTGCAAGTCGGTTGGACCTCGTTTTAGCACCAGATTGATCTAAGGGTTTTTACAGAAAATTTGCCTAAGTTTGGATTTTTTAACTCACGATGATTCATTCATCTACATAGTAAGTCTAAACTAGGGTATTTTAGATGAAAATCTCATGGTTTTTATGAAAACCCTGACCCACATGCCGATTTAACATTTATTTTCCTAACAAATCTTGTTGTTTAGACTAAACCCTAATTTCTTGGAAACAAAAGCTTGAAAACCACGGTTAAACCCTACCTGGTAAGAGCGATGGTGTGTTTGGCTTGCGCAGGTAGGTCGCAGGTTCGAGCTCAGATCAAGTCGGCAGAAGGTGAATGGAGCTCCAAAATCTTCAGTCTAAATGTGATGAAATGACTTAAAACATGATTAATTTCCCTTTTAAACCTCTGCCAAAACTGCCATTAATGCACAGGTGTATGACTTGTAAGTTTTTTAGGGTTTGCGCGAATTCTCTTCAGCTTAGACCTGGTGGAGAATTTTGGTATGTCAGACTTGGTCAGACAGGACTACATTCTGCGCAAAGCTTGGAAGTTTGGTTTGCACAGTTTTACAGAGCTTTCAGGTTCATCTAACCTATGGGCCTTTCAGGGTTGTCTGACTTAGTCAGTGATCACTGATTTCAACGTAAGTCGGAAGACGCAGTTTTCAGCGTAGAAGTCTAATAAGGAGAAATCGGTATTTGAAGTTGGTAACAATAGCTTTTAGCACAAAGGTCAGTCAGACATGAATTTAGCATAAGGTAAGAGCAATGGGAATGTACCACTAAGGTCAGATAAGTGACATTTTAGTGCAAAGGTTAGTTGCAGGGTAATTTAGCACAAAAGGCCATTCCAAGGCCCTCAAACGGAAAATAAGGATTCATCCTAGTAGATTTTTGAAGTGATTTTCAATATCATCTTTCAATCAAGGTCAAAATGCACTTTGACCATTCAATCTCTTAGGAGACGAAGAGATCCAATGACTCTCATGCCAAACCAAAAGAGAGGGTCTCCATTTTTGAATGGGGTGTCTGTGCAAGGCACAACAAATGGCAACTTTGCTGGGAAATGCCTGAGCATTTCGATGATAAACATTTAGTTTGAACCCAAAATCTCTGTGTTTCCCACATATTAAATGAAAAAGCAAGGTACCTTATCAAAGAACCTAAGATCACTAACCAGTGCAACCATCCACATCTTGAAAACCTGAGTGTGTGCATTTGTATTCATTCCCATCCCTTAGCAACTAAGTTCACCCAAGATCCGCTGAGACAACTTAGAAAGATGAGATCATTCCACCACCAAGAAATGCTCAAATTTTGAAATATTGTCGAGCCTTGAAATGGATTGATGACCAGTCAAGTTTGCTAGTAAAATGATATTTGATGTCAATCATTTCTAGGAGTGTCTTTTGTAAGTATTTTTCAATTTGGTAGTTTCTTTTACTTGCACTGTGATGGGTCTGGTGTTGAGAAATACCTTTTATTTTTACCCAATATAGGCTAGTAACACTTAGTGTCACCTTTTGTTGTCTTGATTGATAATGCATGTGGTAGGAGAGGAAATCATCCCTTTTCACTTGACACAAGATCACATAGACTCGTCTAGCTACTTCAGGATTATTTAAAGTGTAAAAGATATATGGTTAGAAAATACTTTAGGTGTACTGACTAATAACTTATTTTTAGTGAAGAGACACCATACCCCTTGGTATAACAGCGGAACCCACAACAAAGACTAGGTGGAAACCTTGGCTTCTTGAAGGAAGACTCATGATTATTCGCCCATTAAAGAAGCATTTACAAGTCTGCACAACTACCACCACATCAGAAACAAAGACCCCATAGAAAAGAAAGTGTAACAAACAAAAACAAAAGGACAACTAAACTAAGCAAAGCACCCAACACCCAAGGAAAGGAAAGGTAGGAAAGAAAACTAAACTAAAGGCAACCTAAACTAGAAAAAGTAAACAAACCCCTAACTATTTACACTAAAACGAGGCATGACTACCTCTCAGGCCTGAAAGTAGTGCTTTAGGAACTGGCCATTGACAGGTAGTGGCAGCTCCTCACCAGTAAGGCTCTTGAGTAGATATGTACTGTCTACAAGGATCTCATAGATCTAATAGGGACCCAACCAAAGTTTATCAAACTTACTATGTTCTCCCTTCTTCTCATGTGTTTTATCCCAATATAGGACCAAATCAAAAATGTGGAAGGCTTTGACCTTGGCTCTCTTGTCGAACCATCGTTTTATGACTCCCTGATGTTTGGCAAAGTTTTCTATGGCAGCGTCACGTTTCTCTTCAAGGTGCAGTAATTGGGCCAATCTAGAGGATAATTAATCATCAGTTTCAAGGTAGTCTTGCATGAATTGAAGTACTGGGATTCTCAAATGGATGGGAAAGATGGGTTCAATCCCATAGACTAGGTGATAAGGAGATGTGTTCAGAGATGCTTTGTGTCTGATTCTATTAGCCCATCAAGTGAACCTAAGCTGAGTATGCCAATCTCTGGGGTTTTTTTTTCAATAGTTTCTTGATGACCTCAAGCAGGTTTTTGTTTGTTGATTCAGCTACCCCATTCGCTTGTGGATAGTAATTAGATGAGAACTTGAGAGTGATCCCATAGTCAAATGCCCAATTAGAAAAACGTAATGATGAAAAGGTAGAGCCATTATCACAAACTAAAGCAAATGGACAACCAAATCTAGTGATAATACATTTTTCAACAACTCAATGACTACCTCCATGGTGCATTTCTTACGAGCTAGTACTTTAGACCATCAAGTGCAGTAATCAGTAGCGGTTAGAATATACCTGTGGCACTGATTACTGCACTTGATGGTCTGAAGCAATAGCTTATAAGCAATGCACCATGGAGGTAGTCATTGAGTTTGTTGAAAAATATATTATCACTAGATTTCATTGTCCATTTACTTTAGTTTGTGATAATGGCTCTGCCTTTTCATCATTACATTTTTCTAATTAGGCATTTGACTATGGGATCACTCTCAAGTTCTCATCTAATTACTATCCACAAGGGAATGGGGTAGCTGAATCAACAAACAAAAACCTGCTTGAGGTCATCAAGAAACTATTAGACAAAAACCCTAGATACTGGCATACTCAGCTCAAGTTCACTTTATGGGCTGATAGAATCAAACACAAAGCATCTCTGAACACATCTCCTTATCACCTAGTCTATGGGATTGAACCCATCTTTCCCATCCATTTGAGAATCCTGGTACTTCAATTCATGCAAGAATACCTTGAAACTAATGATCAATTATCCTCTAGATTGGCCCAATTACTGTATCTTGAAGAGAAATACGACGCTGCCATAGAAAACTTTTCCAAACACAGGGAGTCGTAAGATGATGGTTCGACAAGAGAGCCAAGGTCAAATCCTTCCACATTTTTGATTTGGTCCTATATTGGGATAAAGCACATGAGAAGAAGGGAGAACATGGTAAGTTTGATAAACTTTGGCTGGGTCCCTATTAGATCTATGAGATCCTTGGAGATAGTACATATCAACTCAAGATCCTTACTGGTGAGGAGCTGCCATTGCTTGTCAATGGCCAGTTCCTAAAGCACTACTTTCAGGACTGAGAGGTAGTCATGCCTCGTTTTAGTGTAAATAGTTAGGGGTTTATTTTCTTTTACTAGGTTAGGTTGCCTTTAGTTTAGTTTGCTTTCCTGCCTTTGCTTTCCTTGGGTGTTGGGTGATTTGCTTAGTTTAGTTGTCCTTTTGTTTTTGTTTGTTGTGCTTACTTTTTTGCGGGGTCTTTGTTTCTGATGTGGTGGCAGTTGCACAGACTTGCAAGTGCTTCTTTGATGGGTGAATAATCATGAGTCTTCCTTCGAGAAGCCAAGGTTTCCACCTAGTCTTTGTTGTGGGTTCCACTGTTATACCAAGGAGCATGGTGTCTCTTCACTGAAAATAAGTTATTAGTCGGTGCACCTGAAGTATTTTCTAACCATATATATTTTACACTTTAAATAATCCTGAAGTAGCTAGACGAGTCTAGGTGATCTTGTGTCAAGTGAAAAGGGTTGATTTCCTCTCCTACCACATGCATTATCAATCAAGACAACAGTAGGTGACACTAAGTGTTACTAGCCTACATTGGGTAAAAATAAAAGGTATTTCTCAACACCAGACCCATCACATTGCAAGTAAAGAAACTACCAAATTACAAAATACTTACAAAAGACACTCCCAGAAATTATTGACATCAAATATCATTATACTAGCAAACTTGACTGGTCATCAATCCATTTCAAGGCTCAACAATATTTCAAAATTTGAGCATTTCCTGGTGGTGGAATGATCTCAGCTTTCTAGCTTGTCTCAGGGGATCTTGGGTGAACTTAGTTGCTGAGGGATGGGAATGAATACAAATGCACACACTCAGGTTTTTAGGATGTGGATGGTTGCACTAGTTAGTGATCTTAGGTTCTTTGATAATGTACCTTGATTTTTAATTTAATGTGTGTGAAACACAGAGATTTTGGGTTCAAACTAAACGTTTACCGTCGAAATGCTTGTGAGCATTTCTCAGCAGAGTTGCCATTTGTTGTGCCTTGTATAGACACCCCATTCAAAAATGGAGACCCCCTCTTTTGGTTTGGCTTGAGAGTCATCGGATATCTTCATCTCATAAGTGATTGAATGGTCAAAGTGCATTTTGACCTTGATTGAAAGATGATATTGAAAATCACTTCAAAAATCTGCTAGGATCAATCCTTATTTTCCCTTTGAGGGCCTTAGAATGGCCTTTTGCACTAAATTACCATTGCTCCAACCTTGTGCTAAATTCCTGTCTAACTGACCTTTGCGCTAAAAGTTGTTACCAACTTCAAACACCGATTTCTCCTTATCAGACTTCTACGCTAAAAACTGTCTCTTCTGACTTGCAGTGAAATTAGTGATCACTAACTAAGTCAGACAACCCCGAAAGGCCTGCAAGTTAGATGAACTTGAAACCTCCGTAAAACTGTGCAAACCAAATTTCCAATCTTTGTGCAAAATGTAGTCCCATCCGACCAAGTCTAACATACCAAAATTCTCCACCAGGTCTGAGCTGAAGAGAATTCATGCAAACCCTAAAAAAATAATAGGTTGTACACTTGTGCATTAATGGCAGTTTTGGCAGAGATTTAAAAGGGAAATTAATCATGTTTTAAGTCATTTGATCATGTTTAGACTAAATATTTTGGAGCTCCGTTCACCTTCTGTTGACTTGCCCTGAGCTCGAACCCATGACCTACCTACGCAAGCCAAACACACCATCGCTCTTACCAAGTAGGGTTTTAATGGTGGTTTTCAAGATTTTGTTTCCAGGTAGTTAGGGTTTAGTCTAAACAACAAGATTTGTTAGGAAAATAAATGTTAAATCAGCATGTTGGGTCAGGGTTTCCATACAAACCATGAGATTTTCATCTAAGAAACCCTAGTTTAGACTTACTGTGTAGATGAGAGAATCACCGTGAGTTAAAAAATCCAAACTTAGGCAAATTTTTCATAAAAACCCTCAGATCATTCCAATGCTAAAATGAGGTCCGACCAACCTGCAAAATGAACCATCATTTGGTTGGTCAGAGACCTCCAAAACCTGCATCGAGCACCTAGTTTTATCTTGCATTAAAAACTCGCTTGTCTGACCAACACGCCCAAAACACTTTTCTCTGACTTAGTCAGAAGGTCTCAAAAACCCCACAAGATCTAAAAACACCTTTTGCGCTGAAAAGCCTTCGCTCTAAGTTTGTGCTAAAAGATCATGTCTCCAACTTGGTCAGATGACACAAATTCCTTTGCAAAGTCTGTAGTATCTTGAAATCCTGCCGGAAACAATGCCTCAACTTAGTGCTAAAAATGACCCCTTCTGACCTACGCTATAATACCCTCCTACTAACTTAGTCAGACACTACCCAAACTCGTGCAGGTCTGACCAAGCTGATTTCCGCGCAAATGCAATAGAGTTTACATTGATAAGATTTTGTGCCGAAAACTCAACCAACTGACTTGACAACCGTCAGAGGTCAGAGACCTCTAAATCCCGCACAAGTCAGACACTGTCGAAACTCGTGCAAAATGCTCAAAGGCATTAAAGGAAGTAGACCTTTGGTTGGACCTGTCCAGTTTCACCACCAAGGTCAGATGACCTCAAATTCAACACTTTTCTCCCTGAGGGTTGAACAACCCTCAAATTAGTGCAAAACCATGCAAATGGTTGAATTTTCTAAAATTTTCTAAGGGAAGGTGATTCAAAATGATGAGATTAATGTTTTAATGCATTGTTAATGGTAATTATCATGAATTTTCTTGCAATATTAGATATTTGATTGCACACTATTATTACAGTTAGACTTGAATTTCCTTCAGAAGCATGTTAGTGGTAAATAGCAGATTTACATTGATTCATCTGAAACTTAAGAGTATGTTAGGAGTTTCCTTGGTGTATCAAACTTATAAGGTCTAGCCCTATAGACTAAATGACTGCTCAGGCCCAAGCAATGAAGTATGATTTCAAAGGAGTCCCTCTAGAAACTAAAATTCACTCCTGATGGAGTAATGTAGGAGACACAGACATAGGTCACATCGACCTAGATGACTTCAGACTAAAAGTCTTTGGTCCAAATCCAACTCCCAAAGCCAGAGTACTCAGAGATGGTGGTATTGCATAAGCAGTTGCCTTTCCTACTTTTGTGCAATGTGAAGAACTAATGGCCACCTGTGCAGATAGATATGACATTATGACCAGGACAATTTAGACAACAAGTGGGGATATCTTGGCTGACCTGACCCCACCTTCTCTTGCTGAAACCTTGGACACCCCCTGGCACAAAGTTGTGACTATGCGAGATAAAAAGGGATCATAGACAACATACAATAAAGATGTAGAGGGATGCATGAAGTATATAAATGACCATTGGGTTAAAAGCATAAACTGTTCTCTTGTTAAGCTCCCTAGAGTACTTTATAGAAGTAATTTCCATGATGAGATCGGGGACATAGTGACCTTTTTGAGCAGAATATATGGGTTACCAACAACCTCTACCTTTGAGGACTGGATGTTTATCATAATTACTGAAATATTAAAGGGAACTAAGTTCCACTGGGCTCAGATCCTCAGTGACAACATCCATGAAGCCTTCAGCAATGTCAAAGAAAACAAATACTTTAGATGGACATCCTATATTTTCTATGCCTTGGCAAGAAGAAACCACTATGATGGGTTGTCAAAATTTGGTGAAGTTGGAAATGATGAACAATCTCAGATAAAAGTATATAAATGCTATTCACAACTGACTTTATCTCAATCATTGATACACTTCAAAAGGGTAAATGATGCATTCACAATGTATATAGCCAGAAAGTTGCAAGGTAATACAACTTTAAGGATTTCTACCAAGGCCATGAATGAAATAACCAAATATGGTAGGTGGTATATCCAATTTGAGAAATTTACATACATAAGGGTGCAAGCTTCACTAGAATGGCCTGCAGACTCCCTCGATATCCTGATGATAAGACAGTGCTTCTGGAGCTGTCTAGGCAAATGATACCATGTGCGGAGAAACTTAAACACTTGCATAGAACTAATTTTCAATTCCCCATCAAGTTCGGCAAGGGACTCTATGCATGCCCTTCTCTAGCATTAGCAGAACATTCTAATAAAGAGCTGCAACTCTTGAATTTGCACTACTACAATGCAAGGGGTCATTTTGATCTAAATAGACTAATGGAAAGGTTCGTAAGTAAGAAGCTTTTCTACAAAGTGCATATTGAATACTTTTGGGCAAATTGCCCTGATGATTACGAGGTTATGAAGAAAGCACATGCAAGGCTACCTCTGGACTTCATCAAAAGTTTTCATTAATGGTAGTCCCTAATCAGTTGCAAGATGATGAAAATGTTATGGTCAGAGGACCATGGGAGGCACAATACCATCAGCCTATCCCATTGCCAAATTGGGCAAATGCAGAGGAGACCTCCCTAGATGTTGTTATGAGGGAACCAATCAGATTGAGTAAGGCTTGGGCCAGAGCTCAAGTGGCTGTTTTTAATGGACAATAAGTCTAGCTTACCTACACAACAATGGAATTAGACAAGGACTCTGGGGGAGAAGAAGATGAACCCATTCAGGTCATAGATGAGATAGAGCTAGTTGAAAAATAGAAATCCAATAGTGAAGAGCACACATCTCTAGCAGAAAAAGCAAAGAAGATGAAGAAGCCATCTGTGAGGTCTCCCCAGAAGAAGGATCAACCTCTCTCAACTAGGACCAGGACTTCTAAGAAAAGGGATATGTCCAGTGGTTCTGGAGAAAGCTCTAAGGCCTAAAGGGTGAACGTAAAAGAAGCTAATAAGGAGGATGCCACTACTAAGAATGATTCTAATCCTTCAATTGTCTAACCTCCTACACAAAGTGTTGATACTGCTATCTCAATCCCTGTTGTTTCCACTGCCACTTCTTCTTCCATTCCTCCTTCCTTTGTTGTATCCACTTCACCCATAGCTCAAGAAACATCTCCTACCACCTCTCCTACCTCTACCATCACCACCACTTCTTGTTCACTAGCAATTTCTTTTAGTGATTCTAGCAGCCCTATTTCCTCCACTCTTGCCATCTCATACCCTTCCACTACCACTACACCTACATCTTCTTCTTCTTCTTTACCATTGCCTCCCATTTCCACCATCCTTTCACTCCCTCTACCTTCACTACCCTTTTCTTCACCTTTTATCATTTCTTCCTCCTTATCACCAGTCTTGACTAACTTGATAGAGGTTAGTACCCCTTTCTTAACCATCTCTTCTGTTGTCCCTATTTCACAAGTGCCTACAGATTCATTGGTAGTACCACTGCTGCCCAGGATTGAGAAAGTGTGTACAGAATTGGGGTTGCAAGAGCCTGAAATAGCAACTGAGGAGGAAAAGGAGGCATTGAATGAATTAAATAATGATGACTCTCAGGGACCTTCAGCCAATTTAGAAGTTAGTGACATATTTGATAGTCCTCTAGACAAAGATCAAACAGAAGAGTTTTCAAGTCTGTACAAGAGAATATAGTGATAAATCTAAAGGATTTGGTCCATGAAGAAGAGAAGGGAGAAGAGAGAAGTCTAGAGAAGAATGAAGAGCAAGAACAAGAGCAATCCAAAGAGTTGGTTGTATCTGATAAGGATAGGGCTTCTGAATTGAACAAATCTTCTGCTCCTGAATGGCTACAAGGAAGAATGGCATATCTTGAGCCACAAGTGGAAGTAATGCAGCTTGACCCGAGCACTATCCTATCACAGGCTCAGAAGCCTAAGAAGCAGAAAAAGGCTAAGATCCAATCAATAATTTATAAGAATGAATCAGGATCAAGGATAGCAGAAATAGCGGTCCCACCGGTTGATACCGCAAGAGAACAAGTCATGGCAGAGGATTATATCATATCTACAATTGATCTAGGTCCAACCACTCATGCTCAAAGAGTGGATGATTTCAAAGGCTCAGTTACATCAATTTTGAGCAACTAGACAAAGATGAAATGTCCAAGAAAGACTTGAAACAACAAAACAAAGAACTTCAAGCATGTCTTCAATTTTTGATAAAGCTAGTAGATGCAGGAGGAGATATAAGGACAATACCTACTTTCCTGTCTATCAATGAGATGACTAAATTGTGCGAGGTTAGATCAAAGTCCCAAGGTATAGAGAATTGGTTACTAAAAGTTTTTGAAATGGGATGTGAAGCCATAAGTGCCTCTACTCAAGCACATAAAAGACTGGTGGAATTACATAATAGATGGAAAGACTTGCATGAAGAATGTGATTCTTTTGATGAGTATTATTCACATATGTATCCCCAAATAAAAGGTATTAGAGAGTTGCCAGCTCAGACTCTAGTTGTAGAAAATATTTTGACTGGAAATTAGCTATCAAAGGCTATTAAATGGTATCAACAACTATTTTTGAGAAAAGAAACCTTTGAGCATATAAAAGAAGAATATAAACTAGTTGATGAAGAATTGAGATCAGTTATATACGATATCAATGACTCTTTGAGGGATTGCAGCAAAGCGTCCTATGATGATTATGCCCCTTTTGATGTGGAGAAATGTAAAGATAAGTTGCATAAATTTTTTTTTGAAGATTCCACACCTAGTATGGAAGAGAGGTTGGACAAGGTAAGCAACCTCAGGGTAGAATTCAAGGCATTTCAGAAAGCAAGGGTAGAGATAGAAAGAATACATGGCAAATTCAGTCGAGAATTGGAAGTGTTTGATTATCGAATAAATCATTTGAAGGACCCAGACCTATCTAACATTAATCCTGCACTTGATGCTTGGTTGACTTATCGCAACAAGCTAGCCAGCAAAGACAAAATTGACTTAGACAATGAGTGCTAATATTATTTTGAATATTCTAATGATGCAATCCCATCACAAGTGTAAATTGTTGTATTCAGGGCAGCATGTGACTTAGTTTGTCTTTTTCTTGCTTCAAAAATGTTCTTTTCTATTAATATACTGAGTTGGCTAGTCAAAATGACTAGATTCAATGTATCTGTGGACTGTTTTTCATCTTTTCATAAGGGACAAAATGTAATCTAAGAATTTATGTGAGCTGCTATAGCTGTGGTTATTGATGTAATCTAGATCGTCAATATTTAGTTAATCTCCACCGTTCATTTGAAAATTCGGTATGCTGCTTTCTATATAAAGGGCTGCCATTTCCACTATTTTCAAGAGAGAATTTGATGCTGAATTGTTGACTCTATGCCATTTGAGCTAATACAAAGCAAGTTTCTACAGTACTTTTGAGAATTTGTATCTTGTGTTGATTTGTTTTGGTTTTCATGGTTTGCTTCTTTCTCTCCCATATTTAGATTAGTTATGCTTTTGTAATGTTTATGGTTTACTAAAGCATTTGATGAATACTCCAAGTCCATACTTTTAGTTGTTTGCTGATGGTAAATAGCTGTGTAAAGTTAGCCTGGATCAATTATTTGTGCTGAAGTTCAATTGTATTTCATAAGTTAAGTTACACTGTTTGTTAGGTATTTAACAAATGAATGTGATCTAAAAATCTTTTTACCTCCATTGAAGATAGCAACGTTTTCTGTAGCACTGTAACACCCATTTTAGTTTGGTAACTTAGGAAGCTGGTTTAAAATTCTAGAGTATTTATCTACTGAAGATAACCTTTACATTGTGAATGTCACTTAGGATCCTTCTAAAACCCTAACCTTTTGTATTTTCTTTGGAAACCATTGTTAGTTGTTAGATTAAGAATTTCAGCAACACTTTATCTTGCTTATCAGTTGAAATCATAAAAGGGTTTATGTGTATTTGCTGCCCCAGACTTGAAGATTTGTAGATTGCATGTAAGACCCCTTGTAGGCACAGCTAGAACATACCAATTGAGAGATTCCAAGCAAGCTAAGACCTAGCTATATTATCATTGGAGTAGTCTTACCTAGGGTAGGATACTTTTCAAGAGAGGTGTGAAACCAGCAATCACATCTATGTTGTTGCGTGCTAAAACCACCATCAACAGGGCCACAATAAATAATAGTGATGTAGAGAGAGCTGGTTTGACATTCAGTGCTATCTCTCAAGTTAAATCTCTCAAAAATTTGAGAATATCACCACCATTCTCATTTTAATGGTACATTAAGATAGAAAATGCAAATTATGTTAAGAATATGAAAAATGAAGAGCATCAAAATTGTAAATTTTGTCTCTAAGTTTAACTTTGAGATAAAATCCAATAAATATCCAATTTATTTGTTGGTCATTGACATAAATAAATATTGTGTTGTTAAAATAATGTTATGGTCTTTGTACTTGCAATAATAATCTCTCTTTCAATTGTGTCTATGCAATTATAATTATATAAAATAAATATTTGATGTGATTTTATTTTATATATCTCACTTTTTAATATCATATGCTAATATGATTTCTTAGAGATTACATTCAAAACATTGATATATTTTCATGTTGTTATTATATATGTTTCTATTCTTATTTCAATGTCTTCATGACCCTTTATGTATACAATATTTGTATTGTACAATCATTATTTTTCATAGTTTTATATTATTGAGCAACCAATTGCCAAAGAAAAAGTGATAAAAGTGTGGAAGGGGTGTTGGCTTTCACTAGCAGGCAGAATTGTAATGATCAAAGTTGTTTTAGCTGCAATACCAGTTTATATGATGTGAATCTTTCAAATTCAAAAAGGGGTAAATATCAAGATTGAGACGATTTGTAAGCAATTTATGTGGCAAGGTACATCCCAGGAGACGAAATTTCATCTAATGGTCTGGGATAAAAAAATGTAAACCACAATCCGTAGGAGGGGCATGCATTCTGGATTTAAGTGTCCAAAATCAAGCCTTAGGAGCAAAACTAGCATGGAGACTATACAAGAAACTAGATACAAAATGGGCTGAACTGATGAAAGCCAAACACCTTGACTCCCATGAAAGTGAAAGAATTTTTACTATCAAAAAACCTCCTAGGGGTTCAATGATCAAGAATCTTATTTCTAAAAGTAGAGATATTATTCTTCTAAAATTGTCTTGGGTTATTCCTAACAGAGAGAAAGTATATTTCTAGGAAGATTCTTGTTGTGTGGAGGCCAAGCTTTTAGGATGGGAAGCCCTTAGAGAGGTTAAAGTATTCCTTCAAAGGAATTGGGGAAAAAAAGTTAAAGACTATTGGTGTGTTAGCAAACTTCATGATTTGGTGTCAATCTCCTAGAAAAGAACCAAGGATTGCAACTTTCCAAATGAGCAGAAGGACCTTCTGAAGACTCTTATGGGGAAAAGAGTGGTGATCTTCTCCAATAAGGATGTTGAATTGATCTAGACAGGGTAACAATGGGTACCTACTCGGTTAAATATGGTTATAGATATACCATGGAGAGAGTGACGTTGGATTGGCCAATAAACTTGTGTTGGAATAAAGCTATATTGCCCAAGGCTAGAGATTTTGCTTGGTTGGCTCTTCACAACAAAGTTCTAATGAGTGATAGGATTAAAAGACTAGGATTTTGTTCTAATTTTGCTTGTATCTTCTTTGGTATGGTTTAGGAATTAGTGGATCATTTATTCATCCATTTCCCATTTAGTAGAGAATGTTGGCTCTAGCTCATGAGGAAGTTGAACTGACTTTCTCATTTATATGCAACATTCGTCCATATGTTCAAAAACTTGCCAATTTTGTTTCCAGATTCATTTCTTTCCTGCATATGGGAATTGTGCCCTTCCATGATTGTTTGGCATCTATGGAGGGAGAGGAATCATATAATCTTTAGAAGGGAAGCTTCCACATGCAATGCTATCTACATCAGGCTAGAGGAGGCCATTTCAGAATTGACAGTGGCAAATGTTAGAAGACAGGGTCCACAACAGCCTTTTGAACAAATTGGGACATGTTATTGGTACAAGGATAGCAATCTCTTAGCAAAGCTAGAATACAGGGATGTTGTTGGCATAATAGACATAATGGTATTACATTGTTAGTTAAATAAATGTTAGTAAATAAAGCAATAGGTAGTTTGTGGGAGTTACATTCCCATATGGAAGTTATGTAGGTAGTTAAAGGGAAGAGGCCTTTATAAAGACAATGTAATGCAATGTAAAAATTATTCGAAGACATAATATATTATTCTAGATTTTTGATATTTCTTTGCAATGACTTAATATATCTGTTGGCTCTACCATTTTCAATATGGTATTAGAGCATACATTTTTTTGTGCCTATGAAGCGGGAAGGAGTGAACATAAGATGTAATTTGAGACAGTCTTTTCTTAGCACCTGAGCATGGATCTCTAGCGTCTCATAGAGTATTATTACTACTGCATATAGATCTCTTTGTAAAAAGATAAAGCAAGGTGTCAATGTGAGATCTCATCATTTTATTTATGTGTGGTTGTAGAGAACGGAAAGTCTGAAGATATTTTTTTTTGTGGAATTGCAAAATACTTTGAAGTGGCACGTAGACTAAGAAATTTAGAGATCAATCTGGAGATGGATAAATTGTGTTAAATTTGGTTGTATTTGTGTAAAACATTTTTATTTGCATGGTATATTTGATGGTAAGGAATCGTGAAGGAAGATGTGACTGTATTCTCTATGCATGATGTAATTTGAATGTGTTTCATATCAAATGCACATGTTGAAATCCTTTTGAAGGCTATTTTCCAAGTGTGAAGACATTGAAGGTTGTATTTCAAGACATGAGAAATCAAAGGTTGAACTGAAGAAGATTGAGCAAGCATATACTCCATCGTATAAGATTGAATCACTTTGGATGGTTCTCAAATTGTGAGTTCATAGAAAAGGCATATTAGGGTTTCATATTCTTGTTTGCGGTGTGTTTTATATTGTTTGGGTAAAAAACTTGGGAAGATAGTAAACTAAAAATTTAAATTTTTATTTTGTTTAGCAAAGTAATATTTTTGGAGAATTAAGGAAGATAATTTTTTGATTCAAAGTTTAAAATAAAGATCTTTCATTAGAGATAGAAGAATTTATGACTTTTGATAATAGAAGTGATAAAGTTAGTGTGTTGTTTAAATGGAGAAATAAGGGAACCTCTTATCTTGTTAGAGGTGAATATAAGGTTGATTAGTGTATGGGTCTATCATTGGTTCAAATTGACATTATCATCATGAATGTACATATGTCAAAAATAGCTTATGCTTTCAAGGCCATCTTTTCTATTCTTGATGAGGCCTCCAAAGACTCATCCAAGACATTAGTTGGTTAAAGTGTAACGGGGTCATATTGGAGGCAGGCGACATCGAAGGATGGAGGATTTTCCATCATCTCAAGTTAGCTTCTCACTTTGAGATGATGCTTTCCATGAGAAGCATTTTTACTGACAAATTTGAAGAATGTATGTTTTGTGAAGATTTTGTTTTGGAGACAGGTTAGGGATTCGGTGTTGAGCTCAATATGGATTGTTGTCTAGCAAGCTTCAGAGTATATGATCGAGAATTATAGCCTTTCGCGGTCACTAGACAATGATAGAGATCTGTCGTATCTCTTAGGGATTGTTGTCGAATAATTCAAGACTCTGTGATTTGAGAGTTCGGCACTAAAGAGCTCAAGAACATAGCTCAAAGCTACGCCTTTCTGAGGGTAGACAAGACAGCATGATGGAGCCCTACTTGGTTCAGGATTTGTTCTTTGGGAGAAGATCTTCTATAAAATATGTATTCATATTATGTAATCAGCTTTGTTGAGTATTTTAGCATTCAAGGGGGTCCCTTGGTACTTTTGCAGGAACAATGTAATAAGGGGGGGAATGTTGGCATAATAGTCACAATGGTATTACATTGTTAGTTAAATAAATGTTAGTAAATAAAGCAATAGGTAGTTTGTGGGAGTTACATTCCCATATGGAAGTTATGTAGGTAGTTAAAGGGAAGAGGCTTTTATAAAGAAAATGTAATGCAATGTAAAAATCATTCAAAGACATAATATATTATTCTAAATTTTTTATATTTTTGTGCAATGACTTAATATATCTATTTTCTCTACCATTTTCAATAGATGTAACATGGTTAGATGCTTCACTACATTGAGAGAGGACGTTAGATGGATCCCTCCCATAGAACCTTTTTGCAAGCTGAACATTGATGTTGTATGTAGAGGGAATCTCTGGGTGTCTAGGACTGGGTGTGTGCTAAGAAGAGGGGATGGATCTCTGAAGGCAGCTAAAGCAACTAAGATCCGTAAGGGGTCAAATATCTAAGCAGAAGCTTGGGCTTTGGTTTATGGACTCTAATTGACGGTTAGCCTAGATATTAAGGATATTTGGATAGAAGGTAATTCTCAAATTATTATCAATGCTCTAAAGGCAAAAGGTTCAGATAATTGGAAAATTAACTATATCCTTCAACAAGAAGTATCCTTGCTAAATTATTTCGACAGCTTCCTTATTTCACATATGTATAGAGAAGGAAACAAGGTAGTAGATGGAGAGGCCAATTTGGCGATAGACCAAGACATGGTCGAATAAGTGTTCCTTCCTAGGCAATTAAGCTTGCCAAGTATGTTGCTGACTCTATTGGACAATGACAAGGATATTTCACATGCCAATCAATTTGCTCTCTGATAAAATGGATCTTTCTCCAAGGATGTCATACCTTTCTCAACAACTATGATATGAGTTTGTTGTACACTGGTGGTTATGATTTTAAGGCTCTTTAGGATGGCAAGAGGGGAGCAGGCTAACTTTAGCTTTCATTTAGTTTGTTGGCAAGTATAACAGCTACCCTATCAAATTGACAATGGGTGACTTCTCTTGGGTATCCAAGCTTATTTAAGAAGACATCATTTCAAGATCTTTGAGTGGTTACATACTTAATTTTAAATATGGCCAGATACTAAACAAAGATGGAGAGTTCATTTGCTATATTTGTGGGCCATCTTTTTTTTACATGTCGCTCTTGAAGTACAATAGTCATTAATGGAAAGTATGGGTTTGGAGAACTTCTCCTTTTTATTTATGACATTCTTGTGGCTTTCCATATATTTCCTGCCCTTTCGAACTGATACGATTATCTTGGGATTGAGAAAGGATGGCAGTCATATCTCCAATCACATGGATGACCTCGTGATGGCTTCGCAACTTGTTATTTCAATGGACTTTGGCAAACAAGGTAGAAGGGTTTTTTATTTCTTGTCTTTTATTTCTTATTTTGTTTGTTGCAGCTCCCTAGCTTGTACATAGCTATGCATGGTAGAAACACTGCTTAACCAAAGTCTCTTCTTCCCCCTAGACTGGGAGCCAGAGGTGAGAGGGAAGGTCAAGGTCTCAGACTTGATGACATTGATAGACTGGGATTGCACGATGATGCAGTTTACAGTAAGTTTTATTGCTGGGCACAGATAGATGAAAGGTTATGTCTTCAGAATCCTCAATTACTTAGAGATTGTTTCCCAAATCCTTTCCAATATTATGGATCTAGTTCAAGATGCCAAATATGTTCACACTCTTCCCTCTGTTCTCTTCTACAACAATATCTATATAGTGGATAGATGGGCTATGACACTTAAGGGGTATGATATGGACCAGGGTGATGCCCTAATTGGTAGGTTGTTCAATATTCAAATTCTAAGAACCTCATGCCCCCATCAGGCAGTGTATAGAGCAATGCAATCTAGCCTTAAATCACTAAGAAGTAATGAGCTTGATAAAGAGCTCAATGCCTATAGATTCCTCTTCACAAAAAAGGATACACGGTGCATTAAGGATGTATTAATGGGCATAAGATTTATTAGAATCCATGCCCCATACCTTGTGCCTCACATACTGAGGAATGCTGTGGTGGTGTTGGTAGCAGTCTATTTGCAGGTGTGGGTGCTTGTCTTCTATCTAGTTCATAGGGGACTTTCTTTTGGGTGGCCAACTCATCTTGGTGTTTTACTTCTTTTTCTATTATATGTTTTTGTTCTATTTGGCCAGTATAGGGTTGTTCTACTATAATCTTTTTTATGGACACGTTGTTTTTTTGGTGTTCCATTTACATTATGTATAAACTTTTTATTTTAATGGTATGGGTGGCTCACCACTTTTTTCTCAAAAAAAAAGTGATGGGATTCATAATGATAAATACATTCCATAAATTATGCTACTACTACTAATATGCATAGTATAAGAAATAGACAAGTTAATATTTCTTTAAAATTTTTAAGAATAATGCAATTTTATGTGTCTTATTGCATTATACTATATTGTTTTCGGAATGATACATAACTTAAAATAAGATTATAAATTTATCCAAGCTCTTATGGTTACTACTAAATACACATTCTTGTCTAAAAGTACTACCAAACAAATCATAAACATATATTATAGCATTCTTCAACAACTACTAAACATAATCACTTTGCCAAAAAATAAAAAGTACATTTTTTAACAATATAGCTATAAATTTGTGTGTCTATCAAGAGGGAAATTAGTAACACATCTTTTTTGTTATCCTACATTATTTAGGTACTACGATTAACCTAATGTCTTGATTACTTAGAATTTATTTAGTGGATGGCTTTGGGGCAACAGTAGATATACCACTTTTTTTTGGTTGAATGAGAGGCCATAATTCTAATGGTTTCTTTATGATATAGTTCTCTAATGGTTCATTTATAATTTCTTTCATGTGGTTATTCATTTAATACCATTCCATTATTTTTATTTGTAAAAAAAATGAATTCCTTTATATATATATATATATATATAGTCTTGTCCATCAACTACTACATGTAATGACTTTTTAGTAAAAATATAAATACATATTATTTATAAATAGGCCTATAAATATTTGTGCATATCAACCATTTGATAGCAACTTTGTTTCTATTACTAGTATTATGTCTCTTCCCAACCATTGAAGTTAAATTAGAAAATATGAATGTAGTTCCAAATGGACTTTCACTTTCATCTCTATCACAATATCCACTTGACAACGCACTTACCAACAAAATGTCCATCTTGCTTTTGCACTAGCTTAACCCCATTGTGGATGGTCGATTGGAAATCTTGGAGTACCAAGTTAATCAATGTATAACATCACAGAGGATCAACTACATCAAGGTATGAAGAGTCATATTTTGTTTGATAGTTTCAGGAATCTCCTTCACCACTTAATGTCCAGACAAGTCATGAATTCTTTATGGTGAGAACTATGTTTGAAAATGAGAATCCCTTCTCATCTAAAGAAATCATTAAAGCCCTCTTCATAATTCAACAAGCCGTACATGAATCTATTTTACCACATATAGGTGCAATTATAAAATCAAAACAAGCATGTTGTAGACACCTAAAATTGACCCGTTCCTAGATAAGGCTTTCATCTGTCATACTTTACCATCAATTTATCCTCCATGTTAATTAAATAATCTTGATTATTTAATTACATCATTTTAATCCTCCATATTGATTAAATAACCTTGATTATTTAATTAAATCAATTTATCCTCCATGTTAATTAAATAACCTTGATTATTTAATTAAATCAATTTCCTTCCAATTTAAATAAATAAATTCAAATTATTTATTTAATTAGTCTTTTTCCTCCAAAATGAAATAAATTTAATATTTAATTCATTTATCACATGTGCATGAAATTAAATAATTTATTTATTTAATTCCCTATTATTCCCTCTCATCCATATTTCACTCTCAATCAATTTAGATAACTAATCAATCAAATTAGTTAACTAAATCAATCAAATCAATTAACAGGTTAGTCAATCTAGTTAACTAGTCAATCAATTCAGTTGACTACTCAATCAATTGAGTTCACTAAGCAATCAACTAAGTCAACTCACTAATCAAATCTGTTGACTCCCCTAGTGCATGAGAGGGTAATGGTACTTGTCCCTCTCTCATTCGTGCACATCCTCTCAACTATTTTTAGCCATTGATCTCTTAGATCATCCACAACCATTGATCTTCATACCTACGAAACTATAAATTGAACCTCATTCTCCATGTTAATCCTCTTTGATCTTCATACAACATTACTTTGTAGAAATAACTCTAGATCTTATCATCCTCATATCACAAAGCTATGCTGACAAACTAAGCAATCCATATAATCATAGAGCAAAGAGCAATCGATTGCAGTAGGGTACACTTCAATAAGCTTGATCAGTGAAGGCAAATTTATATTTGCAAAGGGAGGTACATTGTATTATTTTTCATTTTCTTTCATTTATTCTTTGCATTTGAATTTCACCTATCACACATGGAATTTGTTGCAAGATGCATATCAAGGAACCGGGTAATAAAAACAATTAAACTTCAAATGCTCCAAAGAGATTTTGAAAACATATTTATGAAAGAATTTGAACCTATGTAAGAGTTCTTTTACTCATGTGATGAGTTTGGTTAATTAGATAAGAACTTATGGAGAAAATTTATATGATCAAAAAATTGTAGCAAAAAATGAGATGTCTCCTTTTTTTTATTTGATCCTATTGTAGTGGAAATTGAGGAGTCAAAATATTTAACTCTCCTATCTGTGAATGATCTTATGGGTTCTTTTCAAACCCATGAGAAAAACAATGAATATGTCTACTAAAAAATTAGTTGAACATGCATTTCAAACAAAGATAAATACCTCAAAAAATAAGGGAAATGGATCCAAAGAGGGATCTTATAAGGGAATAGGAAGATTTGGAGGAAAAGGATGAACTCATAATTTTAACAAAGTAACTAGTAATAGATGAGGCAGAGGTTATAATAGTTATGTTACATGTAGAAATTTCAATGAGAATTAAAGACACAATCAAATTCATGACAAGTCACATGTTCAATGTCATTATTGTGAAAAATGACCATTATGAATGCTGTAAGATTTGGTTGAAAAGCCACCCTAGAATGCAAATGAATGAAGGAAAGAAAAGATGGAAATTAGAAATGAGAAAGTTCATAGATGGTGTTCCACTCAAGATAATGTAAAGCATACAATGGAATGAGATTTCTCTTATGAGAGAAATGGATGGGTATTTATAGGATTTACAATCGAAGAGACTAAACAAACAACCAATGTGGGATAAAAAAATCCCTAAGTAAACTTAATCTAGTGTGAAGAGAGCTAAAGTGGAGAACTAGCTAGGAAAATACTAGATATCTAAATAACCCTAAATAACCATTTTCACATTAAACCCCCCCCCCCTCCCCTTATAACTTAGTGGATAGGAAAACAAGGATCAGTCCCAACAACTAGGCCAGATGAAGTACCAATGTATGAAATATCCCCTCAATAGAAGAGAAGGAGAAAACCTAGTGGGAAAAACTCCCCCCATGAAAGGATAAAGTAGGAAGGGCTAAGAAACCCCCTCGAAAGTAAGCAATTGTGCTAGTGGTTGATGCTCTAAATTGGATGGACAATATGGTCAATAATCACAAAACAACATTCCTACCCCTAGGAAGAAACAAACCCAAAGGTGAATGTGGAATGTCTTCCCATTCATGAAATGAATATGAGGGGAGAAAGCCCAAGATGTATGATGTTTTTGTGAAATAATCATGTGTCTCCATGTTGATGCTAAATATGTCACAACGAAACTAGGAGTCCATGGCCTAACTTATGAAAGTGCTACACAACCAAACTAGGAGTCCACGGCCTAACTTATGAAAGTGCTAATCTAGAAACAAGTGGAAACTGAATTAGAACATGATCCAAAGATGAGGATATCTCCTTTGAAGGAAAAGATGCCTCTTCCAAGTCCTTCTTAAGAATCTCCAAGCCGATGCCAAAATCTGAAAAATGCTTAAATATGATGTATAAAGTACCATAGAAGATTTAGGTACAGTAACCATGGATGCATGGTGCTCACTATCAACAAGACAACTAGACCAAGGACAATTTAGTACTTATTTTGAGGGTGCCAACATGAATGATGATTGAGTCAAATATTTAGATTTATAAATATTTGTAGAAATTGACACTGTAGAAGAAGATGAAGGTGAAGAAGGAAAAGGAGGGTTTGAATGTACCTTCATATCATTTGAAGAAGATTCTCCTCCATGAGAGGAAGATGAATTCAATCAATAGTGTCTCCCAAAGTTGAAATGTGGGACTCTACAAATAGAGATGATATGTCTAGTAGGAATATGTCCCAAGCGACAGGATCCGAAAGACCAATATTGTCATGCCCACATTTTTGATGCGGTCACAACACACATCACACATGTCATGTCCACATCTATCATGTGGTTATGACACGAAATATAAAAATTTTTCCCACACTTCTCTAGAAACGCCCTTGCATATGTAAGCATACTCGATGGTGTATGCTCAAGGCGAAAACACTACAGTTGTTGGGGGGGTACTAAGTACAATTACGTTCACCCAAATGCAAGCAGTCCAACAAGGGGGTCTCCATGATGCCATTAATGTCGCTACAAGGTTTGTAATATCAAGGTTCCTAACCCTAAATCTCAGAAGATTCTGGCAGCATAACACCTCACGGCGTGAGTGGGAATCTTTAAACAATACACTTATTACGGGGTTCCCTGATAGTTTAACAACTTCCCACGATGCCTTATTCATAATGAATTTACACTAGATCTTCCTATTTGGTCTTTTTTTAATGAAGCATGATTATTTGTATCATTTCTTATTTCCTGAAATATACTCCTCCTTCGGACTTAGTATTCTCAACAAGGTCATTCATTTGCCCTCTCTTCCATTTCTCTGGATCTTAATTTTGATTGTATTTCTATCATGTTCACCTTAACTATTTCTTTGAAATTTATTTTGTTTATATTTCAGTCTCTCTCTCTTTTGGTTTCTAAGTTTTCTTTATGTTTATCCTGTCTTTTCTTCATATTCTTCATCAATCAGAGTTATCACTGTATTATTTATTTACATTATTCCTAATTTTTGGATGGACCAGATCACATAAACTGGTTTACTACTTTGCTAGACTCAGTCTCCTAGTTTCTCTGCTCTAGGATTCACCTCTACATTTGTATTAATTGTAAAATCATCTTGTTCCTAAGTAGGATTATCAGAAGGGTAAAACTACTTAGTTCTCTTAGTCCAGTTTGGAAATGCTGCGCATTTTCTCCTCTTTGTTTTCCAATGTTAGTTTTTCTTCTTCTTTCTCTCTCTTTTATTTTTCTCAATTGGACATTTACTAACTATAGTTGAGTTTAAACTGGCCACACATGGAATGTCTGTGATGGCTTCTTTACGTTTATTTCTAGTGTTCTTTTCAAATGGTAGGAACCTAATTTCCTCTTCATTTTCCTGATTATTATTTTGTGTTGATTGTTGAAACTTCCGAGAAACTCTTCCTTAAATATTAAAATATATTTAATTATGCTCTTGTTAAATTATAATTATATCTTTCCTTATTGTTGTAAAGAAAAAAAGGCCTCTCTAGTAAATTTATATCAAATAAATAATATATATAGGATTATATTTACATATAATAATAATATATATATATATATACAAATATAGTTATTTTATTATTATTATTACTATTATTATTTGTATATATATATATATATTTTATAGTAAAATGTTAAGTTTTCTTTTATTAATTCCATACAATTCTACTTTCTTTATAGGGCTGGAGCCCTAATATCTTTATGTCATTACAATTGTGCCCTAACATTATTTTGTTCTTTTTTTTTGTTGTTTGGAAAATGCAGAGGCAATGGAGGGCGGCGCACTGGTGGAGCGAAATCCACAGCAGTGGTCGCTGGGGTGGAGAGGGTGGACCAGAGAGGTGGGTGGAGGTGGCCTCCGTGGGTGGTAAAGGTGGAGCGTGGGTTTTAAAGCCTGCGCGGGAGGCAGGAGGTGTGCTGGCCGCTCAAGGAGCAGCGAAGGGGGATTTGCAGGCGGGGAAATGTGGAGTCCGCAGCTTCAAAGCTGTGGCACTATTTGTATTCACAGGGGGTTGTGGGGAGGGGTAGAACCCCCACCCACACCCCACTTTGCCCCTTCCCACACCCAAAAGACTTGACGATGGTGGTGGGAAGGTTCAAACCCTTCCCACCACCACTCCACTATTTTTTTAATGTGCTGAGTACACAGTGATCAAACTACGAATAAAACATCTTTATTTTTTTAATGAAAATTTCTTTCTACTATTTTATTAACACCTCTAATTACAATTATATATATATATATATATATATCCCACAACTACTCTAAGACATATTTCTTTCACAGTTCATCTACTAAATAGGAAATTTATAAATACAGAGAAATTAAAAAAATAAAGCTATTTTATCTGGTAATCACAGTTTCATATAATATTTGAAAATTTCAAATATAGAGAACAAAATATAATTCTATCTAAATGCCATTTACAATCACCGCTCATTTAAGAATTGAAATTTTAAATGCAGAGAATGAATTATAACTCTATTGAACTGCCATCCACAATCTTATTAATATATGTATATAGAATTGAAATTATAAATGCAGAGAATTAAATATAACTCTATTTAACTGTCATCCACAATTTTATTAATATATATATATATATATATATATATATATATATATATATATATGCAAATTTAGAAATTAGACTTCATACAAATAGTGTTAAACAAGGAGTATAGTAAAATCAATTTTTTTTTCTTCTATTAAATCTAACTTGCTAACTTCAATTTAGTGTATATTAGCATAAAATAGAGAATGGAAAGAATACTTAAAATTACATTGGCTCACAACTAGTTAAAATTACAATATCTAAAAATTAACAAAATCCATAATTTCCTCCAAACAATACTATAGATAAAATTTATCACCTTTGTCTAAATCAACAATACATTTCACTACTTAACACATAGTTACACCAAGTATAAAATAAACTGTCAAAATTCATAACTAACAAACACTTAAGGGGAGGAATTTCCCTCTTCTCCCAAATAATAATTCTTACAACTTCAGAGGGAGAAAAAAAATCTCTCCACAATGAACTTAAACAGGATGAAACTTAATGAACCAACTCTCCTTATAGTAAGGATGAGATACATTCTCCCTAATTATAGAACTCCTCCAATTCCATCAATAAGCTTCAAGAGGAAACCTGCATATCCAAAAACCAAAACTAGAATACACCACTCATCTAGCTCTCCTCCCTACAATAGACCCGCAAGAGGGTCACCCCCAAGCTAGGGAGATCATTCACACACCCAGGGAATTTCCACAAACCACTTCACAACAAGGAACAACAACAAACCCAAAACTCAAATACACCCGTGGATAAATTACACAACACAAAAACTCAACTACAGTGAGCTTCACAAGGGGTAGGAGAGTGGACACACTCAACTCCAGAGTGTCACCCTTACAGTTAATATAACCAACATAATTTCTCTTGGCCTCAAGCCAAATTTGATAACAAATTTTCCAAAGAGTTCGTATTTGGACTCTCAAGCCAAATGACACAATTCTTTTCAAAGTCACACTCACATACCCTCAAGGCTTTCAACATCCCAAAAGAGAAAAACTAGGTATGCACCTGAGGAGGATCACTCTTCCCCTACCCCACATTTGATGAGCATTTCTCCCAAGTGGGAGAAGCTCTGTCAACAACCCAACAACATTTCCCACAATAACAAAATCTAAAACACAAGCAAATAAACAACTTTCACACACTTTTCATGCAACAATCAGATATACGAAAGAAAGGTAATAAAAACTAACCTTACAAAGCCCTTCTATGGATGAAGCTGATGAAGAGCTCCACTGAAATCTCCTCCCACCTCAGCCACCAAACTCCCTCTCCCTTCCTCTCTCAAAAGCAAACTCTTTTTAAAAATAAAAATAAAAACAAAAACAAACTCTCCAAAATTCAACTAACTCCTTCCCCATCCCCAAATGGGATTCAAATAACCCAAAATTCTATGAGTTTAGAGGAATGGGGAGGTGACACTTGTCACCTCCTCACTTTTCCCCAAACTACTATTGTGTCCCAAGGGATGAGTGTTGGCTTATGTCACTCACCCATCCCTAAAGTCCTCCTTATCCCTTACCTCATGTCATTTCTCTTACGCATGGGAGAAATAAAAGGAGTTAAAGGAGGAAAAGATAGGTGACCCATGCCTCTTCTTCCTTCCTTCATTATGGATGACCACACAACTCATGGGGAATCTCACTAATGGTGAGGGTGACTTCAAGTCAATTCCTCCATAATCAATGGGTTTGTAGTCATCTCTTACCTTGGGGATTGAAGAGGGATGGGTTTGGGTGTTGGTACAACCCATCCTATCCCTCCCATACCTCCAAAATTCGTCACTTAACTTTAGTGTGAAGTTAAGATGACCATATGGAGGTTACCCAAGGGTTACCCATGCCAAATGGGACCTTGGACCCATGGGGTATAACCCAGGGTCAACTTTAACCTATTTAGGACACCCAGGGTCAAGTTAAAACACAAGAAAAGGCCTCAAGAATTTAAATAAAAGAAAAGAAATTTAAATTCAATTTTTTTACAACACAAATCATAATTCAGTGTGACAAGAGGGTAGACCTAACCCATTCAACCTTATGAAAGACCACATTACAACACCACATCAAACACAAAGTTGATCTTGGTTCCTTGTGGAACCAGATTAGCTTAACAAGGAATAATAAGAAAAAGGTGCGGAATGATCTCCAGTATCTGTGGTTTGATTAGTAAATCCTGTACACTCAATTACAAGATCAGTTTCACATATAATCATCATAGCCGAAGCAACTTAAAACATGCATTACCATGACATAGTTCTAAATAGCATAAATGAAATTATATTACAATTTTCTTTCCATCATCACCTAATTAACATTTCTGAAATGTAAACGTTATCCAAACATCACCCAATTAGTTTTTCCTTTATCATAATAAAGTTTAATAGTTTGAAAATCTAGGAACTACTATCCCACAAATATAAAAGTATTAGTAAACAGTAACATAAGTAGTCACAAGAATGGAAGTAAAAAGGGTAGTCCTCACAAATATGAACCTTTTGCATCACAATAGTGTGAATCTTAGAATAGGCATGAGCCGGAGGAATAGGAATACAAGGCTCAAGAACTAGATTAGATGTGAGAACACCAAGATTCAAGTAACAAAAAATCTCCTCAAAATTGAGGGTCACACAAAGAGTGTGATCAACAGCCAATGGATCAGAGCCATCACCAAGGGTAAAATATGAAAAGGAGTATAATTGAGATGAATGATCAAACATCATAGTAGAAATAATCTCTCTACTCTCCATGTCTTGAATGATAACTAAATGAGGTCTCAATTCCATAGTATTTCCTTCTCCACCATGGGAGATCTGATAAATGGAAAGAAGATTGTTTGATAAATAAGGCACACACAAAAAATCATGGAAAGTGTCATCTCCATTATCAATAGATCCATTACCAATTACATTCATGTAAGTATTATTTCCCATCAATATAGGTGGAATAATACAAGGCTCAGAAGAAGAGAACAAGGACCATGAAGAATCCATATGGTGAGAAGCTCCAGAATCAAGAATCCATCTACCTAATCCAAGACCTACAAAAGAACAAAGATCTTTTCCTTCAATTTTATGTGACTTACAAGAAAAATCTGCATGACCTTTTTCTTTATTAGATCTTGACTATTTGGAATCTAAAGAAGAAGAAGTGGACTTATACATTCTATAAGGGAGACCAATGTTATTCTTTTTAAGAAGATGTTTCAATTCATCAGTATCCTTCTTATGACAAGAATGTTCTTAATGTCTAGTTTTCTTGCAATATGCACAAGTAGGCATCTCCTTCTTATATGAGTCCTCTTTTGAAGAGTATTTGTTTTGTGCTTCATCTATGTGTGGATTTTTTTCTTGGATTTCTTTTATTTATTTTTAGAATGACCCGACTCTTTCTATCCCTTAGGATAACTAGCCAACAAATCCTGAGAGTGTGATGGCTTAATGAGACCCATAGTAAGAATCTTTTGTTTGTCATGCATTGACATCTCAACAAATGCTGCAAATGAAGGCATAGTGTATACAAATCCCATAGTTAGTCTATGAATGTGAAAACTATAAACAAAAAGAAAAAAATTAGGTCAAAGTTTAGTGAGAGTAGTTAAGACAAGTTTTATGTCTTTTTTCTCAATGCCACATGATTTACATTGTGCTCTTAGATTATTAACCTTTGTTCATAATCATGGATGTTGTCCAAAGACTTAGGATCAAGACTCATTAATTCATTGTCAAGTTGATATCTCTTAACTTCATTAGTTCTCATATAGAGTTTTTAAATTTTTCCCATGCATCATGTGAATATGTACATCCATCATGAACATTCAAACATAATGTTAATAGAAACTAAACTCCTAAGACAACCAAGAGCTTTTGTTTGTTTAATCATCTAGAGTACTTTTTTCTTTATTATTTGTGGATTTAGTTATCTTTTGTTCAACATAAGGTGTATATCCTTGTTTCATTAAGGTATTCCATGCATTTTGATACCATGTGTTGTAGTTGTATGTTGTTAGCAATGGAAATTTAAATTGACCTATTTGTGAAGGAAAAAAGAGAACAAGAAGAAAGAAATTTATAGGCAAACACTAAATCAAAGAGCCGCCAAGAAAAATAAATTATCACTTTATATTTAGTGTGGTTATAGAAAAAATTGGGAAAATTTGAAATTAGGGGTGAAAATGATGCCTCGTTGAAATTTGATACAAATCATACTTTGGAGGCTAAAAAATTAGTTTAAACTATACAAATTTAAAAAGGTTTAAATTCCATTATATCAGTGATAGAATTAGATTCCTATCAACTATACATTTGTCAAATTTCACCTATATGAGTGAAAGTTGTGACAAAATGGAAAAAAACCCCTATTTGGGACTTGGAGGATAGGCTGTCTTGTTTTGGGATAGTTTGTCCCTTTTCAGGAAAGGGTGTCCAAAATTAGGACAATATGTTTTGTTCACGGACAAGCTATCCTAGGCAAACACCTAGTCTATTGCTGGAGCAAGAGGGCCTAGCTGGCCGGATTTTGTGTCAAATTGTGAACAAGTTGGAGTCATAATAGAAGGTCAAATTACAACTAGAGAGAGACTAGCGTGGCTAAATAGAGACCCAAAAATAGAATGCAGGGCCTTGACAGGTCTACCAAAATGAGCTGACTAGGTCTGTGAATGGGTCAATTAGGCTGAAATGGTATTTAAGGCTACGTGAATGCCTAAATGTTGAGGTTAGGATGAAGGGGTCGAAGTGACTAAGTCTTGTTCTTGAGTCTCAAAAACATGAGTCAAAGTAGAGAGCTTGTATAGCCTACATGGTCATGAGGGTTGGATCAGGCTCCACATAGAATAGTATGGGCTGAGTACTTGAATGGATGTGTCAAATTGAAATAGGGGCAACTTTATCAGTCACCAACAAATGTTGCACCCTTGATCAGGCCTGCTAAATACACCTAAAATGACCCAAAGAAGTCAAGCACTAACTATATAGGGATGATTCCTGGATGGAACAATGCACCCTAAATAGAAAGGTCATGGGTATGAATGTTATCTTAATCTAAAAAGTAGGAATGTCGAATAGGATGCATTCTCAATGGATTCGAATAGAAAAGGTGCACCATAGCTAAGCCAAGGAGCTAGGCCCAAGAAAGGGAAGCAATATCCTTGGGCTAAGTTGTTGTAGCCAAGGAGATCGGCCAAGCGGGTTAGATATAGGGGCCAAAATGATAAAAGGGACCAATAAGGCTGAAATCAAAGTCATAGCCTAGATCTGAGAGGGAAGGATTTGGAGTTGGCAAGGGCTAAGTTTGAAGCCTTGGACTTAGTTTTGAATGAGCTCTACAAAGACATTGATCAAAGACTAGAATAGGGTCAAATTCCATGTGACCAAATGGGAAGAGGGTGAGTACCCAAAAAGGTGTGCAGGGTGGCTTGCTCTCCTTGAACCAGGGTTGAGGAGCTGATAAACGGGGCCATGGAGGCCATAAACATGGCTGAGGGGCCTAGAATAGTGTAGATCACCCGAATATCAGCTTGATAATGGGCTAAGAACATGAATAGGATCCAAATTAAGAACCATTGGGCTAAGAGACATGAGAACTAGAGTAGGACCCAAGAGCTTGAAATGGGGCCAAAAAATTAGATGCAAGCGTTGAAAATGGGCTAGGAGCAAGATGTCTTCGAATGAGGCACCTTGTCCTAAAATGAGACAGTATGTCTTAAAAGTGGCCTCCTTGTCCTGGAGTGGGATAGAGTGTCCTAAAACACTGATTGAGGACAAGGGGGCTTGAAGAACCCAAAATGACCTACAAACAAAAAAAATTGCCCAAAAATACCTAGAATATAACAGGCAACAATATGGCCCTCTACTTTTTTAAAAAAATATTTTTTAACAAAAAAATGTTCTGAGAAAATATAGGCCCAAAAAGAATCCCAAAAAATACCTAATTTTTGGATAGTCAATCTTTATAGATTTGGGCCTTCTAATCTCAATGGTAATGTGAGAATGTCTCTAGGAAGCTTCATAAAAAAATTGCAACTAGAAAGTCAAAACAAGAACCCCCCTGAAAACTGATATTTTCTCCATATTTTTGTAATTCTCTAAATTATCTGAGGATGCAAGAGGAGACAGTACTCAGTGCTTCAAAAAATAATATCTCTACACTCTGAGTTGTTCTCCTCACTTTTTTGATTTTCTAGATCATCCGAGGATGCAAGAGAAGAGCATATTGAGTGCTTCGAAAATAACAACTCTACACTCCTATATTTCTTTAAAAAGATGCTAATCCATAACTCACAACTACTTTGATCCCATGTAAGATTTGGCTGAAAATCCACCCTAGAATGCAAATGAATGAAGGAAAGCAAAGCTAGAAATAAGAAATAAGCAAGAATGAACTTATTCTACTTAAGAGAATGCAAAACATACAATGGAATGAGATGGCTCTTATGAGAGAAATGGGTGGGTATTTATAGGATATACCACCGAAGTGACTAAACACACAACCAATGTGGGATTAAAAAATCCCTATGTAAAACTTAAGCTAGTGTGAAGAGAGCTAAAGTGGAGAACTAGCTAGGAAAAGACTAGATAGCTAAATAACCCTAAATAGCCCTTTTCACACTAACAAATTTGGGCGTGTTGGAAAAAGAATAAATAGCATGCAAACTTTTCTTAAGAAAAATAAGAACAAGAAATAAAATGATTTTCTGCATGTAGTTATACAAAAGAAGATTCTGCAATTATACAATGCAAAGAGGTCCTAGGGGTTGCATGAGGGTTTCACCGAAATCTTTTGTGTGCTTCCTATTTGGGTTCCTCTCTCTACATTGGAATCATTCCAAGATCTTTGATTATTCTAATAAATTGCATGATTTTAAGGTTTCTAATTGTCATGACTTAGGTTTCATGGTGGAGTCTGCATTAATGTTGTCTTTTATTTTTACTTCGCAAGACTTATTGTGTGTTTCATGTTATTTTAAATTTTTCAAAAGATAGTGGTTGCCATTTCCCTGGCCAACTGTTGCCTTCGTCACCCTGGTGTCACCTGGGTGTATTGATGTGAGGGTATTGACGGAGGTGGTACTAGATTTAACTCTGAATTAACATCTACATTGAATTTGATATGGAAAACAAAACTGAGGTAGAAGTTAGAATTCATTCAGAATAATCTAAAACATACAAAGAGGCGTCAAGGGTGGAGGATGCCAAAGCTCCACTAGAAAATATAGGCTTTAAGATCAAATTTGCACTCAGAATCAATGGTGGAATCACCTTGGAAAGGTGTGTGGGAGGCGACGTTGGAGAGCAACCTCAAGATGAGTCCCTTGCCCAGCCAAGGAAGGTCTCCTTGTGCCCAAATGATGATATGCTTAAAGTTGTAAAGAATGTAGAATCTAGATTAAAAAACATAGCTGTGTTTTTTACGTGCATTAATATTGAGAAAATGTCATCAAGGAGATTTTTTGATAATTGGTTGATAATTGTTTGGGGTAGAAAACTAGGTATCCGCTTCTCCTTCTGTAGGATGGTTCAAACTGGTATTTTTGTTATATTTTTCAAGAATCATAGCAAGCAAAGGAGAGTAGTTGATAAATATTATTGGAACATTGGTCCAGTGCTTTTTAAAGTGTTTCCATGGGCACCAGACACTAGACACAAGGAGATTCAACTTTGTTCAGTGCCTAGATGGGTGAGAGTTAAAAATCTTCCTGTTCAATTTTTGTGCTTTCTACCAAAGATTATCAAACCATTTGGGAAAATTATTAAAATAGACCAAACAAGATCTAGTTTACCACATCTAGATGTAAGGCTACTTGTAGCCTTCAATACTGGAGTTAAAATACTAGAAACAATAGATTTAAACTGGGAAAATAAATGTGTGCAATGTGAATTTGTAGGTCTTGGGGGGCTCAATTCTTTTTTTCTATGTAAGATGGATGGGCATAAAAGGAAGGATTGCCTAGTTATTAACATAAAGCAAAAAAAAACAATCTGACCTTTGATACTAAAGAAAAAAACCATGATAATCTCCCAGATAATTTGGCCTCAGACTCTTCTGGCCCCAATTCTGGGGTTCTTCCTCAGGAAAACTATAGGTCACACAAAGTGCAAGAGCCTAACTCTGTTATGGTAGAAGATAAATTAATTGAAAAAGATGATGAAACTAGTATTGATGACAATAGAGAACTACCTTCAGTGGGGTCGTTCCTGGCAGAGTGCACCAAGATGACGGTGACTCTGACATCACCCAGGATTGTAGTTTAAGTCTTTTCTCTATTGAAGAATTTGAAGAAAAGGAATTGATGGATGAAGATCAATCCTTTGTTTCCCAAATTGTAGAAACTCAACCGCAGATAGACTTTAATAACAAAGAAAAGGAAAAAGAGATTGAACTACATTTAAAAGGCCATGATAGGGCCTCAGATGATCATAAACAAGAATCCATTTCTGATGATGGATTTATTACTATGAGGAAGAGGAAAAATGTACAATAGTTGGACTTATACAAAATAAGGGAGGTGGTAGACCAAAGGAATAGATTAGATAAACTGAAGGAAGAATTCCTTAAGAAAAAAGTTGCAGATCCCTAGCGGTTAGCAATTGACCTCCACAAATAGGGTGGCATGAATGCTAAGCCTATATCAGTTGCAAGTAAAAGTAAGTCATTATTTGATGTTGAGGGGAGAAAAGTCACGCTTGATCTTGATTCCTCAGAGGAGGAAAGTAAGAAAAGAAATAACATGAGCAGGTCTAACAACTCTGTTAAACTAGGCAAAAAAGGTAAGGATGATATGCCTTAGCCACTAGATAGTATTAACAAAGGGAAGGAAACCATAACCCTCATACACTTATTAAGAGATGAAAAACTTACATTGCTATAGCTGCAATGTCAGAGGGTTGGAATCCTCTGACAGGAAATATGCATCGAGGGACTTCTGTAATAAAAACAAACACATGGATATCATGTTTATCTAGGAATTCAAAGCACTAGGCTTCATGATGGAAAATATATTGTGATTTGTTTGGAGAGATGCATTGTCCTCCTCAAATCATGAAAGGGATAGAGGAGGTGATGCTATTTTTCTTAGTAGGAAAAGGGAAAAACTTGTTAAGGACTCAAGACGGTCCCCTTGCAATAGGTGTATCTGGATCACTTTAGATGTTGGAGGGATGATTATTGGTCTTTTCTCAATCTATGCACCAAATGATTATTACAAAAGAGCATATCTATGGAAGTGGACGACCTTTGAGCTACCAAAGGTGCCTTGGGTGCTGGGTGGTGATTTCAACATGACTAAACAAGCAAAAGATAAATAGGGAGGAATCCCCTTGGAATGGAAAGGTAATAAAAAAAATTTCTGGCAAAGGTTAAAAACTTCTCTGAATCTTATAGACCCATTAGAAGGTGAAAAGAAGAGAAGTAGTGGAATCTGATTCTCATGGACTAATTGTCAAAAATTCAACAAAAGAATACATAGAAAACTGGATAGGTTTTATGTAGATAATGATGCTTTTCTGATTCAGTGCAGGAAAGAAGTGAATAAGGTGCAAGTGATCTAGAATCCACTATCATATCATCATCCTATTAAAACTATGATACAAATCAAGAAGCAAGAAGAAAGTGCCAGAAAACAAAAAAAACACCTCTTATAAGATAAACTACGAACTCCTAAAAGATCAAGATTGCCTAAATGGAATTAAAACCTTAAGAAGTCTCTACAAATCACAATATAGTAATAAAGATGCCTCTCTTTACTGGAGCAAATTGGTAGACTCTTGTAAGGTTGTCTTTCAAATTGTAGGTAAGAAATATGTCTGAGATAGGAAAAAAGAAGTACTAATCCTACAAGAATAGTTTTTAAGAATGGAGGAAAAAGTCCAAGCTAACCCAAATAAGGAAATCCTTGTTGAAGGACTAGTGAAGTCAAGCATAGATTAAGAAAATTTCAGATTAGGAAATCTCGGAGTGCAAGGATTAGGGCAAAGATGAATTGGTTGGAGGATGGGGATAAAGGCACAAAGTATTTCTTCAATCTCCTTAAGTATAAAAACATTAAAGAAAACATAGAAATTGTAGTTGAAAATGGAGCCACCCTAAATAAACAAGAGTAAATGTTGGCTGCCTTCAAAAACTTTTATGAAAAACTAGTCAAAGAAGAAGACTCCAAACAAGGGTTTAAATAGGCCCAAGAACTTTGTGGAAGAATATGTAAGGAAAAGGTGAATGAAGAAATGAAGAGGCTTCTAGACAAAGAAATATCAAAAGAAGAAATAGAAGCTGCAATTAAATCCATGAAGAATGGGAAAACCCTTGGTGCTGATGGCCTCCCAGTGGAGTTCTATAAAGCAAATTTGGAATGGATAGTGGATGACCTATTGGAGATGTACAGAGAATCGATAAACAAGGGATCCTTGGGAGGAGACATAAATAAAGGAATAAGCAAACTTATACCTAAGGAGGGGGATAAGACACTAATTAAACATTGGAGGCCCATAACCTTATTGAATATTTCTTATAAAATAATTGCTAAGATTCTAGCCCTAAGGGTTAGAGATATTCTGCCAGAGCTAATTAGCTCCACCCAAACAAGATTTATTAAGAGCGGGTACATTCTAGAGAATTTGATCAAAAGATTCTAATCCAAATGCAGGCATTCTTCTTTTGGATTTTGAAAAGGCTTATGATCATGTTGAGTGGTCCTTTATTTTTAAAATTCTCAATGCAATAGGCTTTCCTGAGAAATTTTACAAAATGGTCATGATGTTGTTTAAGGATGCCTTGGCCTAGGTAGAGGTGAATGGGGAATTGTCTGCCCCTTTTGAAATGGGGAGGTCTATTTGTCAAGGTTGCCCCCTTTCCCCCTTATTATTTGTGGTTGCATCAGAAGCTCTCCATTTTCTTTTAAGAACAGAATGTGTTCAAGGTAGTTTGGAGGGTATCTCACTACCTAATGGTGAGAGACTACTCAATGTGTAGTTTGCAAATGATATTGTTCTTTTTCCCAGAATCAACAAGCTAAAATTTGAAAGGTTAGAACATAGGCTTGACATATTTTGTATGTCCTCGGGTGATAAGATCTCCCCCTCTAAATCTATTCTCTTGTCTTGGAACCTTTCTACTCCTAATTGGCTTGACCTTGGCAAATGGTAATGGGGGGTCCAAAGATGCAAGTTAGGTTCCTTGGAATCCCATTCACTATTAGCCCCTCTATGAAATCTATGTGGGATTGGATTTTTACTAAAATTGAAAAGAAACTTAAGAACTGGAGTAGATTGCATCTCTCTTTGGTTGGTAGGGTTTAGGCATGCCACAAAATCTTGTCAGCATACTCAATTTATTACTCTTTTATGTGGCTTTTTGCTAACTATTAGTTTTACATAATTCATAAGTTGATAAGGAAATATTTGTGGTCTGATGGAAACTGTAAGGCTAAAAATAATTTGGGCTAATGGGGGTGGGGTTGCATGACCAAAGATGTGGGAGGGATGGGGCTTAAAGACTTGAGGCTCTAGGGTGTTGCCTTGGCTACTAAGTGGATAATCAAATCTCTTGTTGGTGATGAACCCTGGTAGGTCTTGTTAAGAACCAATGTGACTCTACTAATTGTGAATTAAAATATATTTGCTACTATCAATTATCAGTATATATATGTACATATATATGTATATATATGTACATATATATGTATATATATGTACATATATATATGTACATATATGTACATATATATATGTATATATATGTACATATATATATCTACATACATATATATATGTACATATATATATAGTTGGGAAGCCAGGCTAATTTTAGGTGTCTACACTTAATATAGGTCTTCTAGGTCCTCATGTAATAACTAGTACCATATATATATATTAAGTGGACACCTAAAATGAGCCTGGCTTCCCAACTCATTTAATCGTCTACCAAGCCTTCACATTAATTAAATAATTATTAGAAATCAAGATCAATGGTTGTGAATGATAAAAGAGATACAATGGGTAGAATTGGTTGAGAGGACGTTAGCAAATGAGAAAGTGACAAGTGTCCTTGTCCTATCACAAATGAAGGGAGATAACAGAATTGATTGATGAGTTAACTGAGTTGATTGCTTAGTTAACTAAATGGATTGACTTGTTAACTAAATTGATTGACTAGTCAACTAAATTGATTGATTAGTTAACTAGATTGATTGACTTGGTTTTGATTATATAAGGCAGCTAAAATAAGGGGCCGAACCCTTACTGTATATGCCTAAAAATGACATGATTCATCCTAAATAAATATTCTAAATATTTATTCCATTCTTCTATCAATTAAATAAATATTCTAAATTTATTTAATTGATTCACTATCCTACAATTAAATAAAATTATTTTATTTAATTAAAATCCCTAAATTCTTCTAATGTCTCAAATCAAAAAATCCACCTCACAAAATCCACCTCATCTTTCCACCTCATCTCTTCCACCTCACCATGTTGCACATATAATTAAATATTCTTAATATTTAATTAGCTAATATCCTCCATTTTCCAAAATAAATCTTTAAATCCATTATTCTGCACAAATTGAATTTTTAATTCAATGTTCCCCATTATCCTCCACAAATTGAATTTTTAATTCAATGTTCCCCATTATCCTCTACTCTAAATTTTTAATTCAATTGTCATAACCCATTGTCCCCCACTCTGAATTTTTAATTCAATTGTCATAACCCATTGTACTCCACTCTGAATTTTTAATTCAAATGTCATAATCCACTGTGAATAAAAGATTCACTTTTATTCCTAGCCATTGATCTTCATATCTTCTCTCAACTATTGATCCTCATTCTTCCAAGTCTATAAAAGAAGCTTCATCCATCCATTCTACTCATCTAGGTTATTTGTATTGTTACTCTATAGAATTCTACCCCCATGCCTTTGGCACCCCAATACTATTCGCTTGAGATCACCCTTTTGCTTTGAAGCCCTACTTCACAACAATATCTATCAATATAGCCATTTACAATCTGACATCCTCCAACTCCATATTGTTTACTGAGCAAGATGACCTCTCTGTATCCCAACCTCATAACACCCCCCTACACATTGTCGCATTCATACACAAGCACTGCATCAAGAGGGTTCTCATTGATGGGGGTGTTGGTTTAAATATTTGCACATTAAAGCTAGTCCTTGCACTGGGGTTCTCCGAATAGGCAGTTGATCCAAGGAGGAAAATTACCATCAAAGCATATGACGAGGAAGAAAGAACCACAAAGGGAACAGTTGTCCTACCCATTCAAGTGGGACCAGTAATAAAAGATGTGGTGTGTCAAGTCCTTGATTGGGAGCTCGCTTATAATATCCTACTAGGGAGACCATGGATTCACGCCATGAAGGCTGTCCCCTCAACCGTGACAGGACCATACCGCTGAAGCTTCCTCCTCAAAACCAAAAGAGCAAAAGATTACCATAAAAGAAATGGGGGTGGGAGAATACTCAATTGAGCACAGTCTCAATCTTGCCAAGCTACCTTTATCTCCTAGATCTTTTGGCAAACCCAAGCATTTTCCAAAGCCATCTACTCTGCTTGTAGCTCCCACAACTCCCTTTGTAAAATGGGGGACCTTATCTGATGAAACAGAGGAGTGAGATCTCTTGTAATGGCTCTATACTGAAGAAGAAAACACACCCCAAGATCTACCTAGACTCCCAACAGAACTCTATGGGCGAGGTGAGACTATCTTGCATAGAATGGGGTACGAAGGACAAGGCCCTATTGGCCTCAGAAAAGAAGGAATCATTGAACCTATACAACCTTCTTCATCCTCATCGGCTAGAAACACAAATGGCCTAGGATGCAAAGGCAAGGGTGAAGCCAAGGAAAATGCCTATCTTGTAGAAATGATCCAAACAATCCAAGAAGATAGTGACACAGATTCTGACGAATATGAGTGGGATGAGCTAATAGAGCATTCCTACGATGACAAAGAGGTTGACACCATCCAAACTCTTAGCCCCTACCATGAGGGACAAACGTAATGGAATAGACCACTAGAGTCTGATTCACCCATCTCTGAGACTATGCCTTTCAAGGAAGGTTCAAATTCCATTGCAATAAACAACTTGGAGGAAGGTACCATCCCGAACACCACCCATTCCTATACTCCTAGCATATCCATTCACACCATCAATGAATTAGGCCCATCCTCTGATTCCATCCCCCTTATGCATCTTGAGCTTATTAATTGGGACCTACAAGGAACTCCCCAACTAGACATGTTCCAAAACGATGATGCCTACATTGACTATATGAACCTTAGGGACCACCTACCCAAAGGAGATCATAAAGTTGGTTTCTCTATTGAACTTAATACCATGGCTTATTTCAAAGAGGGTGCCAAGCCTACCAGTCACAAAAATATCAAAATAAAAATAGGATCTGATGGTGAAAACCATTTTGCAATAGTGTCAAATTCCTAAACAGTAAAAAGAAAACATGCATTTGAAGGTGAAAACCCAACTGTGGCACCTAATGATGGAAGGCTTGACACTCTCCCTGATGACATGCATCAAGAGAAGTCTCAGATTGTTGTGGAACCTATAGAGCCAGTCAACATTGGTACAAAGGAACAGCCTAAAATCATTCATTTTGCTAAAGCTCTTACTCCACCAGAAAAGACCAGGTTTGTACTGTTCTTCAAGGAAAAGAGGGGCAGCTTCGCTTGGTCATATGCAGACATGCCAGGCTTAGACCCAAACTTGATTCTACACCATCTTCCATTAGACCCAGGAGTAAAACTAGTGAAACAAAAGCTTAGAAAGATGCATCCACACATAGCACTATTGGTCAAAAAAGAACTCGAGAATTTACTAGATGTAGGGTTCATCAGAGCTATAGACTACTCAGAGTGGATATCCAACATTGTGCCAGTGTCTAAACCAGATGGCTGAGTCTGACTATGCAATGATTTCAGAGACCTAATCAAAGCTTACCGCAAGGATGATTTTCCATTGCCGAATATAGATATCATAGTCAACTTGACAGCAGGGCATACCATGTTATCTCTCATGGATGGTTTCTTAGGGTATAATCAGATCAGGATAGCACCAGAAAACTAGCACAAGACAGCCTTCACCTATCTATGGGGCACTTTTTGTTGGAACGTCATGCCATTTGGGCTAAAAAATGCAGGGGCCACATATCAACATGCTATGACAACTATATTCCATGATATGATGCATGTAACCATGGAGGACTATGTTGATGACATCCTAGCAAAGTCACTCACAAGAGAATCACACCTGGATGTGTTAGAAAAAGTCTTTCAGAGATTAGACCAATTCAAAGTCAAGTTGAACCCAAAGAAATGTGTGTTTGGAGTCACTTCAGGAAAGCTACTAGGTTTCATAGTGTCGACAAATGGAATAGAGATAGACCCCGCAAAAGTCAAGGCTATCACAAACATGCCACCTCCCAAGACTCTTACACAACTAAGATCACTACAAGACAAGCTGCAAGCAATCCGTAGATTCATATCATAGCTAGCAGACAAGTGCCATCCATTCAATCATCTCCTGCACAAGAACATTCCATTCAGATGGGATGAGAAATGTGAAGAAGCATTCAACAGGCTAAAGGAGTACCTTATGAATCCACCCATTCTCATGCCTCCAATCCAAGGAAAACCTCTAATCCTCTACATATCTGCTACACCTACGGCTCTTGGAGCTCTTCTAGCACAACAAGATTATGAGAACAAGGAAAGAGCTGTATACTACATCAGTCGAACCTTAGTGGGATACGAATTGCAATACTCACAAGTAGAAAGATCATGTCTCGCAGTAGTTTTTGCTTCACAAAAACTCTAACATTACATGCTTGCACATCCAGTAAAACTCATTGCAAAAATTGACCCACTGAAGTATCTCCTGAGTAAAGCAGCTCTCACAGGTCACCTAGCCAAATGGGTAATGCTCCTAAGTGAATACGACATTGAATATATAGATAGAAAAGCTATCAAAGGGAAAGTCATTGCTGATCAGTTAGCAGAAGCACCGCTATAGGACACTACCCCAATGCAAGTTGACTTTCCAGATGAATCCTTATTCAACATCTCAACACATTCTTGGAAGCTCTACTTTGATGGGTCCTACACAAACCATGAATCAGGGGTAGGAATATTGTTTGTAACTCCTCATGGAGACACTATTCTGAAGTCTTACTGTTTGCTATTCCCATGCACCAACAACATAGCTGAATACGAAGACATGGTCATTGGTATCAAGATGGCAACCGAATGGAAAATTAGAGAGCTACATGTCTATGGTGATTCTCAACTAGTGATAAATCAGGTCAATAATGATTACCAAACCAAAGATGAAAATCTTGTCCCTTACAAGTGAATGGTCGACGACTTTAAGGAATACTTTGGGATCATCTATTTTGAGCAGATACCTCAAATTAAGAACAAAGCTGCAGATGCCATGGCAACCATTGCATCCCTTCTTGAGATTCCAGAGAATGAGTCATGGTATGAGTTCTTAGTAGAAACTATTCGACAGCCAGCTTATGATCTTCCAGAGAACCATACCATATGCCTTTTAGTTGCGTCTGATTCACCTTGGTACGGTAAGATTTATACTTACCTCAAGGACAATACCTTCCCACCTGACCTATCTTCAAACCAACGATGGACCTTTATTCGCCAAACCTCTCACTATACCATTATTGCTGATACCCCATACTGACGTGGTCTAGATGGTACTTTACTCCGTTGTTTAGAACGAGAAGAATCCACAACTGCTTTGCTAGATGTACACGAAGGGATTTGTGGAACACACTCTAGTGGTCCTTCCTTGGCCAAGAAACTCATCTGCTTGGGTTATTATTGGCCGAACATGGAAATGGATTCATATCAGTTTGTCAAGAAGTACAAGTAGTGCCAAATACATGGGAACCTGATTCATGCACCTAATCAAGAGTTGAGACCTTTAACGACACCCTGGCCCTTTTGCCAGTGGGGACTTGACCTTGTGGGAAAGATCCATCCGCCCTCATCCAACGGCCATAAATTCATTATAACTGCCACTGAGTATTTCACAAAGTGGATTGAGGTTGTTCCCCTAACCACCGTCATAGGCAAACAAATTTCCTCTTTCATTCTAAATTACATTATCTGCAGATATGGCATTCCTTCATCCATCATAACGGATAACAGAAGACCGTTCAAAAATTAGGATGTCCAGGAACTCTGTGACCGTTTCAAAATCCAACATCGTTTCTCCTCTCCATACTACCCCCAAGGTAACAGCCAAGCAGAGGCATTAAATAAAACCATTCTAAAAATCCTAAAGAAAACCGTCAATGATGTTGGTTGTGATTGGCATGTCCAACTCAATCCTGCTCTGTGGGCCTACAGAACCAGTATACGCACTCCCACAGGTGCTACACCCTATGCCTTTGTCTATGGTTCAGAAGACATCCTTCCTATTGAGGTCAAACTACCCTCTCTTAGGGTGTCATTGAAAGGTCTTATATCAGACGAAGAATATAGGGTCTCCAGGTTACAAGAACTAGAGTTGCTAGAGGAAAGGAGACAAAGCCTTTGACCATCTCAAACCATATAAACAAATGATGTCAAGAAGCTATAACCACAGAGTTCACCCAAGAATCTTCAAAGTTGGAGATACTAGTCCTTAAGGAAAATCCTCGCAATCAACAGGATAGGGAAAAGAAAGGAAAGTTCAAGCCTAACTAGCTTAGGCCCTATGTGATTGTAGCTGCTTATGGATTGGGGGCATATCAGTTGGCCACATTAAAGGGTGAGTTGTTTGATGATCTAATCAACAGCATGCACCTTCGCCAATTTTATACCTAGGAGAATCCCAGTGCAAGGGGGGCACAAAAATACAAAAAAAAAGTCAAAAAATTAGAAAAATACAAAAAAAAATCAAAAAGGGAACAAAAGCAAAAAAACATAAAAAAAAATTAGAAAAGTACAAAAGAATCATCCTTTGGTGAAAACTTGGCAAACAGGCGCCTTGGACAGGTATCATGATGAAAACTTGGCAAACAGGCATCATGTTTACTTTCTATCTTCTTGTGCAAATAAAAATAAGTGATGAAAACTGGGTAAATAGGCATTACTTGTGCTAAACCACCTTCTCCATCTCTGATAGCCCATTCACTTTGAGTCCAGTCTTTCTTCACTCACATCTCATTCGACCCATATCTATCCCATAATAAACACCTGGCAGTTACCTATCAGGGCTTGATACTCTCTTTGTGGCCTTGTCAACCAAGGTTTTGTTCCATACCGTCTCTTCAATGTGAGCCTAGCATAAGTGTCTCTCGTCCATTTCCATGGTCCAAGTCCATGAACTACGTTGCCTCTGCATCGTCACGTAGGCAAGGCCATTATCCCAATGTGCCCCCGAGGCTTTCCATTGTCCCATCCATTCCATATCTTATCATTCTATCCAGCAGAGTCCACCTCCACTCTCTCTCAACTAGGTCTTAGGTCCGTTAGGGTTTACCCTGAGCTACGTTGCCTCTGTGTCGTCACGTAGGCAAGGCCATTTTGCAATGCACCCCCGAGGCACTAGGTCAGTCCCTTAAGGTCCATCTCACCAATAAAGATTGCAAGAATCTCTTCTCACCAAACAAGCAGGTGCAAGCAGAACCCAAGCTCCAAGCAAGAACCCTGACTTTACGCAGCTTAACCTATTCAAATGCAAGGCAAAGTACCCAAGGCCTTCTAACTAATTTTACTCAAATTATAGCAGGAAATGAACACATCTAAATGCAAGAATGTTTTATGGATTGAAATCATGGTTAAGTTACAGAGTCTTGATTTTTGTTATCATGTCCTCCTACGCTACTCAAGAATGCCAAAAGCTAGAGATGCTATGATGAAGGCATGATTGTTTTCTTTGTTTGCTATCTGTAGATTACGCTTTAGTAATGTAACACCTTGTCTAAAGACATGATCAACAAAAGATCATCGAGGACATCAAAGGTCTAACATGAATGGGGGCAATCCTTGTTTGTTGAAATGCAAGAAATACTCAGGTCATCTAGATTCAATTTTGACTAGATGCTTGTATTGACTTGCTAAGGCAAAACCCATGTAAGCGGTACTCAGGTCATCTTGGTTCAATTATACCTAGATGCTTGTATTCACTTACAACATTTTAGAAATAAAGCACTCCAATAGAAAAGCATCCATCCTATATCCATTTATACATCCATACCATACCCCATGCAATAAAGATCCACTAATGTAGAATATCAATACAAATAAAAGCTTGTGAGTCCTATCAAGTCTTTCTTCTATCAATCAGATTTCTATCTATCATCATATCTTTCATCCTTGTCTAGTCAGTCTGAGCAATGATCCAAATACAAGGTCCATCCTTAATCCATACCAATCAAGTCAAGTCAATCTTGCACAAATGATCCAATCACAATCAGGGGTCTTGATCTTTTTTTGGTCGTAAACCAACTTAATCAATTATAATCAATCAATTGTCTTATACAGGATGTGGCATTATCGAAATCAGACCAACACACATGTCTTACACGACATGCTTCATTTCCTGAAACCAGACATTATCCTTCATGTTTACTCTAGGGATATATCATTCCCCGCCATGACAACACGCATGCCGTGTTGGTCTAGGGATATATTGTTCCCCGCCATGACAACACTGTCGTATATCGTTTGTTTACTGCTCGACAGGGGTAATACCTTTTTTGTTCTTGTATCATTTGTGCATACTTGCTTGCTTGCTTGTGTATGTTATCATTTTCTCTGGCATCACGTATCATTCGGCCCTTTCTTCACCCATTTTCTTCAAACCTAACCTTCTTCATCATGAGATTGTCCATCTCATGCCTTTTGCCTTCTCCCCATCCAATCTCTCGAGGGGGCATCCTCATCATCTTCAATTGATACACAGTTGTGCATCCAGAAACTCTCAAGTTAATTGAGCTACCATTTGTTGATGTCTTCCGAGACCTCTTTGATGTGCACCGTTCAACATCAGATAAAGACCCAGAGGAAGCTAAAATGGACCTAGGAGGTTCTTTACCTCAAAAGAGATGTATACAAATCTCCTCATTTCTATATTCCAATTTACGCATAAATTCACAGCTTTCACTATCCTCTATGCACTCTTTACAGATCTCTAGTTGTGTTCTTAGAGTATGGATTTTACTCATCTTACACTCTTGATCATCAACATTTAAGTCCTCCTCTGTTATTGGCACTTCCTTACAGCTTCCATAAATATCATTTGCTTCAGAATTTTGAAATTCAACTAGAAAACCATCTATCCTATAAATTCACAACTTTCTCTGTCCTCTATGCACTCTTTACAGATCTCTGGTTGTGTTCTTAGAGTATGGATTTTACTCATCTTACACTCCTGATCATCAACATTTAAGTCCTCCTCTGTTATTGGCACTTCCTTGCAGCTTCCATAAATATCATTTGCTTCAGAATTTTGAAATTCAACCAGAAAACCATCATAATAAATCATGCCCGTTCCACAAAATCAAAAAAATCCAAACACATCACAAACATAAAAAAAATCCCAAAATAATATATTCATCACAAAAATCAAACTTGCTCCATCACACTCTCATCATCATCACATTTATCATCATCCCACATCATCATCACATCTATCCTCAATAAGCTTACACTCGATCCAAGCTTCGCATCACCTATCAAAGCATTGTCCTTAATCAAAATCCTCAACTATCAAATCAGCATCAATCAAAACTTGTCATCCTATCATCAAACTTGTACCAGGGGCAAACTGGGGCATGTATCATTATCAGACTATTCATTATTTGAAGCAACACTGTAAACTGCATTGCATCAAAGAGGGGCAAATGTATACGCATAAAAATGACACGATTCATCCTAAATAAATATTCTAAATATTTATTCCATTCTTCTATCAATTAAATAAATATTCTAAATTTATTTAATCGATTCACTTTCCTACAATTAAATAAAATCATTTTATTTAATTAAAATCCCTAGATTCTTCTAATGTCTCAAATCAAAAAATCCACCTCATCAATCCACCTCATCTCTTCCACCTCACCCTGTTGCACATATAATTAAATATTCTTAATATTTAATTAGCTAATATCCTCCATTTTCCAAAATAAATCTTTAAATCCATTATCCTCCACAAATTGAATTTTTAATTCAATGTTCCCCATTATCCTCCACAAATTGAATTTTTAATTAAATGTTCCCCATTATCTTCCACTCTGAATTTTTAATTCAATTGTCATAACCCATTGTCCCCCACTCTGAATTTTTAATTCAATTATCATAACCCATTGTCCCCCACTCTGAATTTTTAATTCAAATGTCATAATCCACTGTGAATAAAAGATTCACTTTTATTCCTAGCAATTGATCTTCATATCTTCTCTCAACCGTTGATCCTCATTCTTCCAAGTCTATAAAAGAAGCTTCATCCCTCCATTCTACTCATCCAGGTTATTTGTATTGTTACTCTACAGAATTCTACCCCCATGCCTTTGGCACCCCAATACTATTCGCTTGAGATCACCCTTTTGCTTTGAAGCTCTACTTCACAGCAATATCTATCAATATAGCCATTTACTATTGACATCCTACAATGCAGCTAAAAGAGTGCACTCACTGAGGGCCTACTTCATCAGCAAAGGATGGTTGTAATACGTGAACAACAGAAGCTTTGAAATAGGGAAGGTTTGCATTGTTATTCACTTGTTTCATTTCCTTCTGTCTTTCTTTTTTTCATTATTCTGTTGATGTTTGGGTTTGATATTGTTCATTTGATTAATCCACATTTTACCCTAACACTTACATTACAACAAAAAGAAACCCAAGAGGGAACAGAACATAAGAGCCTTGAAACAATTACAACATATCCTGCTTAACCAGCATAAAAAGCATAAACAACATAACCAGTCTAAAGACAACAGATATAAAGTAATAGAGAATAAACATCATAATAGTAAATAGAACTAAGGAAAAATATTCTCTCATCTTTTATCCAAAAATTCAATAAATTCATCCAACTTTTCGAAATTCTCTTTTTTTTCATCAGCAGTAGTAGTCCCAAGATTCTGCAACATAGAAAGATTAAGCAACACCGTACGCCTGAGCACATTGCTTATTAACTACTCCAGCTTCTCCACATGACCCCTCAAGATAGAAATGGCATGCTTGTGGCCATCACCTTTCTCAGTCTCATCACCAACTTCCTCCATAATCATCCTCCCCCCTTCATCAGCATTGTCCTCAGAGTCATCAATAGCACCTCCCAAAACATTAGTTGGTTTATTCACATTCTTGCCCTCAGCATCTTTAGAGATCTCTTGAACTTCAAGGACCTTAGCATCATCCCCCTAAGTGGAGGCCTCAGAAGCACTCTCTGAATAGTCAATCAGTTTAGCTTTCAGTGTAGGCTTACTAGCAATCCTACCTGATCTCCTAACCCCAGAAGAGAAACCCTCCTTTTCTTTAGCAGACAGATTAGATTTACTGCCAGGTCCCACAAGTGTACTGCTAAGATTTTAAGGGGTCCCCATAGCATCCCCCACAATATCCTCTTCCATCTCCCTTATTTTCCTCTTCTTACTTTTGACACTCCCTTTAGAGGCTAGAGTGTGAGTAATGGTTACCATGGTGCTCTCCTCATTAGACAGAGAAAAAGAAACCCCTTTCAATTTATAAGAAGTAGGGGAAGGAAAAGGCTCTTTAGAGATGGTAGTATCATCAGGGTTGGCAGAAGTCTCACCACTATGGGTCTGAATAGGCTTAGGCGGCTCCAAGGCAAGATGAAAATTGTAAAGGCAAAGGATAAGGCCTTGGTGCAAGGGAACAGGTTTCTTGGAAGGTTTCTTAGCTAACTTAGCTTGAGCCTTAAAGACTAAATGTTCAAGAGAAGACAATAAATAGAAATGGAAACTAATATGAGCATTGCACCTAAAATGATTAAGTAAAAGAAGGTGGTAATTGTAAAACCTGGTAAACCGTCCCTCTAAAGTGAAGTATTTCATGAGGAGGAAGTACATTTCATCCCACGGCTCTGGTAGTTTGGCCCATTCAAACCCTCCCTGGTAGGTAACAAGTTCTTCACCTTCCCCAAGGAACAACTTCTGGTTAGAATGATCCACCACTTTCGCTTTCCTTTGTAGCTTGGTCCTCTTAGTAGACAAACCAGTCACCATAGCAATTACTTTCTCAGAAATCTCAAACCCAATTCTACCAATAGTGACTCTATGGTTTTGCTAGGACTGAGCAAATTACTCAGACAGATTTTCATCATATCCATTATGGCATTCTAGAAAAGGGCTGATACCACCTTTCTTATAATAGTGCCAGACCACAACACTATCCTAGATTTCGTAACAGGATATTGGCTCCATTTGAATCCTATCTCCTCCCATTTTAGCCTTCCACACAATAACGTAGAACCCCCAAAACCAGAAATTCGTAGAGTAATTGTGAAAGGTAAAAGTAACATCTTGATTAGGAATTATGATAATAAGGCTATATGAATTATCATTAATTAGAGCCACCTTTTGAAAAACCAATTAAAGCCAACCCTTCCCATGCTCGGACATAATAATCAGGAATTCACTATGATTATCAGATAAGAAACTCGCCTTAACATAAGGGAGTAATAAAGTGGATATGACATTGAGCAATGAAGTACATAATAACCCGTACTTTGAGATACACGTCAGCATCTTCCAAAAAAATTGATGGAACAATCTATCTGTCTTAGTATGATGAGTCATCATTGACAAGTCAACTCCTTTTGAATCAAATCCCTTATGTTTAAAGGAATGTTTGTGAATTGGTGCCAACATCGCCAATTTGAAAATTGCTAGCCATAGTCAGCAAGGGCATCATCAACCCCATTTCCCTCTCTATATATATGAGAGATATCAACTCTAGAGATCCATTGCAGAAGGATCTAGATATCAACTATAATATCTTTAAGTTTCCAGCCACAAGTCGACACGTTAGTAACAGCATCGATAATCAGTTTAGAATCCCCCTATATATACAATTGTTGAATATCAAGTGAAATAACCAATTTCACCCCCATAAAAGAGTAGAGGCTTCAGCATAATTATTGCTTTGAAAACCTATCCCACCAGCATAGGCAGCAACCAACCATCCTTTGTCATCCCTGATAATCCCTCCACCACTAGCCTTACCATCAACCTTAGATTGACTGACTTGTTAACTGATTTGATTGATTTATTTAACTAATTTGATTGATTAGTTATCTAAACTGGTTGAGAGTGAATTATGGAGGAAAGGGAATAATAGGAAATTAAATAAATTAATTATTTAATTTCATGCACATGGATAAATAAATAAAGTATTGAATTTTATTTATTTTGAAGGAAATGGAATATTATCTTTAATTAAATAAATAATTTAAGTTTATTTAATTAATGTGTGGAGGAAAATTGATTTAATTAAATAATTATAACTATTTAATTAATATGGAGGAATAAGATGGAGATCAATAGATGAATTTAATCAAATAATTAAGAATTATTTAATTCATTGAAGTATGGAAAATGAATGTCTGATCTGGGAATGGGACAATTTTAGGTGTCTACATTTTTCCCCTCTTTGAGATGGTGTTGTGAAGTAACATCATTTCAAGGAAGTTTGAAACATAGTGTTATGTTGGATAGAAGAAGATTTTGGTGTAGAAAAACAATATGATTGAATTAGAAATGATGATGCCCTAGTCAGGTAGGATAAGTGCTTAGTTGAAAGATGCCCCTTGAGACAATGGATGAATTGGAAAAATACAGGTGTGCTCTTGAAATGAATGGATGTTAAGAAAAGGAAATAGAAGATGGAGAACAAAATAGAGAAAAATGAAGAAGATAAAAGAATGGGTGATAGAATGATGGATTTAATATGGGGAGTAGCTATGCTAACTTGAGTAGAGCAATCATATGGTTTAATATAGTACTAGACATTATGAACCAAGGTATAAGGACCAGAGTGATGATGTCTCTTGCACACCCAAGGTAACACAACCTTGTCTAGATGTATGAGGAAGGATACTTAAAGCTTTAAAGTCCTAACGCACAAAAGGTATTATATGACCTTAGATGCAATGGATAATACACAAAGGTATTCCAACATACACAGGATATAATATTAGCTGAAAAGATAAGGACTTGATACAAATGCAAGATAAAATGATAACACACACCAAAGAAAGCAAATAAGCATGTACAAATGACACAAAAAAAACAAGGTATTGCCTCCATCAAGCTATAAACCAATGATCAATCAATTGGTTAATGATTTGCTGATAGTGTTGTGATTGTGGGGAATAATATGTCCCTAGCTCACCACAAGGATGTGGGAACAATACATTCCATTGATAATTCATTGATGATGATTAATTGATTTGGTTTATGACAAGATTAGGATCAAGACCAAAGGATGCGATTGGATGATTTAGCTAGATTGATTGACTAGATTAGTATGGATTAAGGATGACTTACATTTGGTTTATTGCTTGGATTTTTTAATTTTGATTTTTTTTGTATTTTTGAGATTTTTTTATCGTTTGTTGGATATTTTTGAGATTATTTTGATTGTTTTTAGATATTTTTTATTGTTTTTGGATATTTTTGACAGTTTTTTAAATTTTTTGGATATTTTTGAGATATTTTTTATTGTTTTTGGATATTTTTGTTTTATTGGAAGGCATTGTATTGGAGTTTGGATAGCCTTGTTGCTAGATACTAATGACAAGGGAAAGCCAAGTCTAGATACAAGGAAAAAGATGGGATTCAATAAGTGGACACAAGGATGGGTGATAATAAATGGGATGGAAGACGCATGATAATGGAATGGATAAAAGGGTAGGTGATAGTGTGTGGGATTGAAATCTCATGAAAATGGGATGGATAAAAGGATAGCCAATAGTGGATGGAATCGATGTATGCATCATAAGTGAGTTAGGATGTGATCTCCAAAGACTATGTCACATAGGAATAATAGGACCGATTCTACATAGTATGTGTAGGATTTTACATGACAAAACTTAGGATGAGAGGATGATTGGATTGGTTGGAAAAGATGAAGTATATCAAGAGATTTTATAAAGCATTTTTCAACATTTTTCCCCTTATCTTTATCAAGATCAAAAGGAGGAAGGGAGGATGAATGGATAGATTGGGTAGGTATGTGGGTATAATGGCTAAGAATGGTAAGAGAGGATATGATAGGATGAGGTATATAGAAAGGAAATGATAGGTTGGATGAGACAACATGACCCCAAGTGTTAGAAACATAGATAATCAACCTAGTTTTCTAGGTTTTCATCATGGTACTTATCCAAGGTGCCAAGTCAAGGTGGTTTTCACCATTGGATGAAGGGATTTCTCTTTACAATTTTGATTTTTTCATATTTTTCATTTTTTGTTAATATTTGGATGGAATAGGTGAATATGGACAAGAAGGACTCAAGAATCCAGTTCTCTAAAAGGTGATAGTCCATTTAAAGATGGATGATGCATATGGACCATGTCAAATGTCATTATGCTCATAGATATTGGTAGGGGATTACATGAGAGGGAGGTAGAGTAGGTGGATTATGGATTATGATGTGGATTATGTATGGAATGATTATACAAGGATGGATGGGAGATAGTGGATTATGATGTGGATTATGGATGGAAGGATGGTGGATTATGAATTATGGATGGAAGGGTAGTGGACTATGATGTGGATTATGCAAAAGCCTAGACCATAGGGATATGATGGGTGAAATATGTAGGATAATAGATTAAAGATGGGGAGATGGAGGTATGTAGAAATGTTGCCGAATGGAAAGGAACCAAGACCAATAGTTGCACACACCAAATTGGATTTTAAAGCTTTTGATTAGGAGGTGTAGGAAGTAATGGACTTGTTTTCTTAGGGGATGGTTAATGTAGGAATTTAGGTACCCACACAGACTTAGGATTTTTATGATTTTTGCAGTGGGATTTATGGGATGAAGGAATTTGAGATTTTTGGGATTTGTGGGATGAGGATGCTTTATTTGACTTGATTTATTTTTGCATAGGGACCCAAACCATTTTATTTTTGGACTTTTCTTGTGAAAGTATGGGCTTGGGTAGCCTTTTGGATAGATTTTTCTTTGACTCTTTACATTGATGCCCTAAGGCATAAGTATTTTTAGGATTTTTGGTTTTATGAGTAGAGACATCCAAATTTTTGTTTTTGAATCCCATGGACATGGTGGAATATTCATGTTTGGTCGATGCATGCATTTGTTAATCATGACTAGGAATGTGAGGGAATTTATGGATGGAGGGATTAAAAGTGGATTTGTGGATAAATGGGTAAGAGAATTGGATGATAGGGATATTAGGCATTGGGATAAGTGGAGGTAGAGTGGATGGAGGGATATTAGGAGTTGGAAGTAGTGGAGGTAAAGTGGGTGGAGGAAGACCTGTATGGTCACATGCTTTTGGGATTTGTAGGATGATGGGGGAGGAATGGAAACATATGTTTTGGGGATATGATTTGGTTTATGATGGAAAGGAGTGGATTTAGAAGGCATGGAGGTAGTACCAACATCTTGAGATTGTTTTTCTTGAAGAATATAACCAAGGCAGTATGATTGTGGAGGTACTTTGACATGGATAGATTCTAAAATACCTTGTTCATGAAGGCCTAAGACTTTACCTTGATAGTTCATTTATTGGAGTATGTGATGGACAATGGGATTATGGGTGTTTTGGACACTAGACACTAGCTCATTATTTGATGGGGAAGGTGAGGTGGTAGATAATGGTTGTTGATCTCCTAAGGAGGAACATTCATGGATGAAGGTGGTAAGACCAAGGGTATATGATGGTGGAGTTGAAATATGGTTAATAGTGGGTGAGAAAGGATCTATAGGCTCTTGATAATCATTATGCTCATTAAGATCCAAGCTATTTGTTTGATCATCTTTGTTTACTTGGGAGCCAAGTGTCTCATCAATGGAAGTGGATGTTGTTGGATCATCGATAGGACTAGGTGGAGAGTGGATAGGAGTAGTTTGGATATCTTACTCATGGATAGGTGTGGGATTATGGATGGTTAGAGTGATAATCTTTTGACCATGTAATGTATAAAGTTAGCTAAGAGGATCATCATGGTTCTCTTGATCATAGATAGGATCTCGATCATAGATGGGATCTTAATCATAGATAAGATTAAGTGTGCTATGGATTGGATCAATTTTCTCATATATAGGTTCTTTATCATAGATAATATCTTGATAATAGAAAAGTTATAGGTTATAGATGGGTTGAACTTGGATTTCTTTCTCATGGATACGAACTTGATCATGGATAATATCTTGATCATAGGAAAGTTATGGGTTATGGATGGGTTGGATGGATGTTCTTTGATCTTGATTTGGATAAAGGGTTGATGTTTCCATATGGGTTAGATTACACTCTTGACATAGCTCTTGATTTTGGATGGACGTGGGAGTGGGAGACTCTTGGATAGGTTTGAGAGGCTATAGATGCTCAACAACATGAGGGTATAATGGATCTTGACTTGGACTCATGGTAGGATACTCTTCAATAGACTTGATCGGTTGTGGACTATATGATGTATTTGGAGGACTAGACATGTTATTTGAAGGCTCTTTTATAGGCTCTTAGATAGGTGTTTGATGACATGGAGATTTTTGATTACTTTCTAATAGCCATTAGATCAGATCCTTCATAAATGTATGGGTGGATGAATAATCTAATGGATGGATAATAATGGTGATTGGTGTTGTAGGATGAGGATTAGGTGGATGGATAATAGGAGTGGATGTTGTAAGCTTACGATTAGGATTTGATGGAGGGATAATGGTATTGGACATTGTTATGTTGTAAAATGTCCCCCTAGGACTTTTAAGTCCTAAGTTTAGCTCTTGGGTCCCTTAGCTTTAATCATGCATGTTGAGAATGAATCTTGCAGCAAAATCCCTCGAAACCCATGTTAAATGGGACCAAGGGATGAATCTTGAGCTAAATCTAGACCCAAAATAGGCCATTGGGCTTGGGTACCTATACCCTAGCCCTACCCTATTTTGTCAGGGTCCCAATTTCATATGTCAACTTATGACCATTAAAAAGGTTTCTGGGTTGGCCTTGTTAATTTGAATTACAAAATATTAGTGGGAATGCATATATAAACATGTTTAAGACTTCATTTGTAAACTAGAAGATTATTTTGAGACTAAGGCAAATTTATGATCATAGAGCATTCAAGCCATTCATTGTGTTGTTGTTGTGTTTGTTGTTGCAGATTTGGCTTCATCTTCTCATGGTGTGAAAGATATTCATCTCCTTGAGAGCTACACCTCTAAGGTGATATCTATTTGTGATTCAATTTATCTACTTTATCATTGCTTTTTCCTCCGTCCACAAAGGATACACACTCTCTATCTAGTAAAAGTGTTGGAAGGCTTGAATGCCATTCTAGAGCTTGACTAAGGCAAGCTCCTAAACACCACAACCCCCAACCCTCTCTTGTGATTACAGGTGACAGTTGCAGGGTCTTGGAGAGTGGAGTTGTAGAGGATCATTACAGATCATAAGGAATATGGATCTAAAGAAAAAGGTAGGAAATAACCTTAAAATGCCAAGGCTAGCTACTCTTTTGACCTCTAGTTTTGCAGTGTCACGAATCTCTGAAGTGGTTGTAGTTTGTAGGAAAAAATATCCAAAAGCCCTCAGAAAAAGTAGCACCTTGGGATTTGGCACCCGCTCTTTTGACACTGAAGTTTCCACCTTCTGAAACCCAAAATATGGTATGTATCTGATCTATATTTAGTGTCTCCCTGTGTGAGCATTTGTCATGTTTCATTCGTTTACTTACAATTTTGCATAATTAGGGTTTTGGGCTTAATTAGTCTAAGGTTTAACAAACTAATCAACAAATTCCAAATTTCCATATCATTATGAGTGATAGCGAACCTGATAGTTGATTCCTCTTGAAACATTTGTGATTCAACTTGGTTTAATGTCCTTGTATTATGAAATGAAATGGGGATCTAACTGAACTAATCAATCAAACCTATCTTCCCTCTTTTCCTCCATTACATTTTGGTGAACTTGCATTTTTCTAAACATTGCATCTTGTTGACTATTATACATCAGATTTACATTCATACATTTCATATTCATCATCTTAGATTTGAAAATCTTGCATAAAAATTGAAAATTTTGAAAATGTCAAGCATCCTAGGCTTGCATTTAGACATAGTTTCCACTATTTTAATTCGCATTTCATATAAATCTTTTAAATCTTTGATATTTATATCAGATCTGAGATAAATTACAACAATTAATTATTCTATAATCATTTACATTTTCATATAACCTAGTCTTTGCAAAAAGCTAGGGTGTGGTTAAAATCTTGTTTCAGATTTTACTACTCCTTTGAATACTTTTTTCAAATCTGATTTTTGATTGTAGTGTTTCTACATTGTATTTTTTTGCATTTACATTTACATATTTACAAAATTCACATTGGAAAAAGTGAAAAATTCAAGCATTTTAGGTCATAAACAAATGTACCTTTGCATCTACTTCCTTCCATATGTATTAATTTATTTCAAAATCAAATCTTGCATTCATTTAAAAACATACATTCATTGCTCATCAAAAAAATTGGCATTATTTCACACTCTTGCTTAAAAGTTTGCATGTTTTTAATTACACATTGTGTATTTCAGTGCTAAGGGTTGTATACACTTTCTTTAAACAAGCTTGCAAATCACTCATATTGCCTTGTTGTGTTGCATTATTTCATTCTACCCACTTTGTTTGTTGTAGACCCTACATGTCTTTTAGTACCCATTTCCCTCAAACAAGTTCTTAAAGGGTGAAATAGTCTCACATATATGGCTTCTCATCACAACAATAATGGTAGGTTCCCTCCTAGACCTTATATGAAAAGAAAGACTTGTGAACCTGGAGTAGTGTTTACAGCACATGATAGAACAATTGGAAACATTAAAGGACCTCTTTACATCATAGTAAGAGTAATGGAGACTCCTATGGAGGGAACCCTTAATGATCCTAACTGTATGACTAATGTGGCTATAGAAGAGTTCCTCTATGCACATGATTTGATACAAGATTCTTATGAACCTTCAGAACTAATAATTAACACACATAATGGAGCTTTTATTCCAACCTTTGGGAAGATATCTTTATAGGTTAAGGAATTTGATAAAGCTGTGGAGCAATTATTTGTTTTCATTCCCACATCCGACCTCTTCCGCATAAAATTAGGTCACTCATGGCTCAAGGCTATGAAAGTTGTCCCCTCAACAATTCACAAATGTATAAAATTTCTATTACATGGGCAAGTGCACACTATTCACTATAATACATGGAAACCCATGGCTACTCAAAGGAACTTTACACTTGATTACTTCTATCCATGACATACTAAGGAATCTGAGCCATGAAGAGATCAACTTTTCTTGAGATATAGAAGATACAAAGCAAAATTACTATCTAGAGTGGACAGACCTTCTATTCAACAAACAACAAGTAAAGAACAACCCACATTAGAACAACCTCCTAGACTGAAATGTAAGGGAGTTTATGCTAAGGTTCCTCCTCTGACATCCTTACATGAATCAGAAGGCACTCGTCTAGAACAAATCACTTCATCAAAGAAAATCAAATTTGTACCAACATCCTCCTTTGAAATTTCAAAAACTAGAGAAAATCATGACAATTCTCATGACAACATCACTAATAAAATAAAAAGGAATAGGCAAGCAAGGGAAAGGAGGAAGAGAATACAAGCTTTTTCTTAGCAAAATGCACCTCAATAAGAAAACATTCAACCACCTAACATGAAACCAAAGAAAAAAAGATCTTAAAGAAGAAGAGTTTAAGGACAATGATAGAAGTTGGGTATTCGTACCTTATGTACCTCTCTCCTCTGACATTCAAGATTGGGAAGAGGATGATTTGATCTATGACAACCACTAGTGTGGTTGTGCACTAGTTAAGTATTTCTAACCCTGGTAGCCACCTTTGTCGCAGCATAGTTTGCTCATTTATGTGGCCTCCCCTCTTATGTTGGGTTCCCCCATGATGTGTTATTTGTTGTTTAGGTCTCGTGGGATGTCCCTTGATACTCTTATAAGGTCAAGGATAATAGTATATCACCTTTGTTGTGACCATTCTTCTATGTGTTTCATCATTCTTCTATCTTGCTTTTCCTCTAGTTTATTGTTGTGTGTCATGCCTTAGGGGCATAGCATTGTAGTTGATGTCTTGGGGGCATCCTCCTACATGGTGTTGCTAAGGAACTTTTTCTCCTCTATCATTAATTTTTTACCTTCTTCTAGTTATTCTATCTAGTCAATGGATGATGAAAAACAAACAACTAACTGATACGGACACCATGCCCCTTCAACAAGCAAGCAAAAATGGACCTAGTCCATACATGAAGATGGAGCTGATTTATATATTCGACACTTGGCTAGTAGAATCACTCTGTGTGATATTTGATGTTGTCTTATCTTTTATAACAAACCATTGTAATACATTTTCTCCATGTACTTTGTTTTTTCTTGTATCTCACCATGTTGTTACACTCAGTTTTGAGGTGCCTACAGTATAAGCCCAACAACTATACTCGAATTTGAACATGTATGTGTATCCTTAGTTTTGTTGATGTGATCTCATATATGATTCATGCATAGCTTTCATGGTTGTTATCTTAGAGTAATATTTTCTAACCATCTTGTTGTTCATCTTAGCATATCTTATCAATGTGTTTGTGGGAACATTCGACAATCGTGAGCACATTTCATCTTTGGGGCCATGGGCTTTGCGAAAGCTCTTGTTCCCTTGTGTATTTTCTCTCTACCTTAATGTGCTTGATATTGGTTGACATTAACCACCTTAAGGTGGGGGCATATATAAGGTTATTTCTTTGATGATTTTAGTACTAAGGAAGCATGTTTGTAAGCCCTCCCCATGAGGTGAGATAATGTATCTCTAGTGCGAGTACACATCTATATCTATACTGCAATAAAAGAAGCCCTCTATAAAGGCAGGATAATGTGTCTCTTGAGCTAGGGGGTATCCTTTTTGATGCAGGAGAATCTAGACGAATGGGCTATCCCATATCAACCAAAAACATTTTAGTTTGCTTTCGTCATTTATGGTGTGTGTTTTGGTTTGTGTTTGTGTTTTCAAACATCTCTCAGTAGTAGGAACTCAAAAATTTGGTCAAAGTTGCAAGATTCAAGTTTTCACCAAATTGTCATTTTAAGGCTCTGAAGGATAGTTTTATGGAAACAATCATTTCTAGAAATCTATAAGAGCTAGGATGAGATCCTTTGGAAGATACATTATTGGATGAATTGTGCACAATGTCATGAAGGTTGAGAAATGTAATCACCTAACCTTCACCATATTGTGCACAATTCATCCAATGATGTATCTTCCAAAGGATTTCACAATTTATGGAAACAATTGTTTCCATAAAACTACCCTGCGGAGCCTTAAAAACACAATTTGGCAAAAACTTGAATCTTGCAATTTTGACCAAATTTTTGAGTTGTTGTTGCTGAGAGATACCTAAAGACACCAACACAAACCAAAACACACACCAAAAATGAGAAAAGAAAACTAAAATGTTTTTGGTTGATGCAGGATAGGCCATTCACCCAGATGCTCCTGCATCAAAATGGATACCCACTAGCTCAAGAGACACGTTATCTCGCATCCTGGTTTATGTTTGTGTTTTTAGGCATCTCTTAGCAATAATAACTCAAAAATTTCGTCAAAATTGCAAGATTGAAGTTTTCACCAAATTTATTAGTTCCTACTGCTGAGAGATGCCTGAAAACACCAACACAAACCTTGCTAGGATGCGGGATAATGTGTCTCTTGAGATAGTGGGTATCCTTTTTGATGTAGGAGCATCCAATTGAGTGGGCCATCCTACATCAACCAAAAACATTTTAGTTTTCTTTTCTCATTTTTGGTGCTTTTTTCGGTTTGCACTAGTGTTTTCAAGCATCTCTCAGAAGTAGGAACTCATAAATTTAGTCAAAATTACAAGATTCAAGTTTTCACCAAATTGTCGTTTTAAGGCTCCACAGGGCAGTTTTACAGAAATAATTGTTTCTAGAAATCTATAAGAGATCGGTTGAAATACTTTGGAAGATATATCATTAGATGAATTGTACATAATGTGGTCAAGGTTTCGTGATTCAATTCCTCATGGATTGGGAAGATTTAAAATCAGAAAATTTAGTCTTGTCGGCTACAGAAACAATTAGTTTTCAAGATTTTTAAGAGTTGGAAAAAATTCTTTCTAGGAAATGGCTCATGATGATATTTTTCCTAATGTACAAAAATAATCACACTCAAATTCATCACCGTTTGAGAGAATTCAAAATTCTTTGATCGAGGCTAATAGTTTATGGGAAATTTAATTTCTCGAGCTTTATAAAGTTTGGAACAAAATGGCTTGGTGGAGACCTTGGCAATGTCATTCCATGCATCTTGGCAAGGTTTCATACAAAAATGAGCTAGTAAATGAAAGTTATGTAAAAAGTCGATTTCCATCAGTTGACGGAGCTTGACGAAGTCACATAGAGTAATTTCTTCTCCAATTTGTTTGTGCAGATTTATGAGGTATTATTAAAGTTGTTTTACTCATGTTATGTTACTCATAAATGCATTTAAAATGCTAATATGAAAAGGAAAATAATCTTCTAATTTTACATGTGAATTCTACTTCATAACCACTTTAAGTAAAACAAGAAATGATAATTATTTCTTTTAGTTGTTTCAAAGACAAATTTAGAACTGGAAACATGGTATCATCATTTATTTGAAGACACAGGGATATGGACAGGTAAGAGGCAAGTATTTTGGGCCTTATTGATTATAAAATCTATGTTTAGACCTCCATTTTGGGGGCATCTTTAGAAAAATGTGAGATCAGATTTGAAGGCCGAAAATAGTTACAAGAGAGGTGTGGGAGAGAATGAGGGATGTTAAATGTACTAATTAAGCTCCAGAAAATGGAAATAAGGATTCCTAGAATTGGATTCCCAAGATAGAGGAGTGGAAAAAATGGAAAATATAAGAGAACGGTGGCAAATTGAAATGGAGAGTTTTTGGAGAGAGAAATTTGCCCATGAGAGGGGCACATGAATGAAGGAAAATTTCTATTGTAAAACTGAGAGAGAGGCCATGAAAGGCCAAGTGTGTGTAATAATGTTTCAGATTTACGTAGTCTGATATTTTATGTAACTCGTACGAATTTTTTGGATTTCAATAAAATGAAACATATGTGAGTTGTTTGCATTTTATTGTGTGGTGAGTTTCTGTGGATTTTGACTTATGTGTAGCAGTGGGAGTTTTGTATTTTCATCACTTTTATTCAAAATCCCTTCTACAAAAGGTGAGATGGTGTATCTCTTGAGCTAGTGCACATCCTTTTATTTCAAAAGTCCTCCGTGGAGGCGGGGTTGGATCTTGAGACTATCCTCCCTTAAGCGTGGTTTTGGTAGTTTTTGTGGCATACGCCCAATTGTCAGGTGTGCATGTGGCATGTTTGAGGTGGTGGGACTTAGAAAGAAGCTCCTACCATCATGTTTTTTGTCATTTTTAAGACATATAGAATGTCTATGCCATGCTATCCAATGCTTGTGTTTTCTGTGTGTCTTTCATGTGTTTTACCCTTGTGTAGTGTAAAGGGTGTGCTGATGAGTCCCCCTACGTTTGGGTTTGTATGGTGTGTTTTCCCCTTTTGTAGTGTAAAGGGTGTGGCGATGAGTGCCCCCTACACTTGGGTTTTGTATGGCGTGTTTTCCCCCTCATCTAGTGCAAAGGGTGTGGCGATGAGTCCCCCCTACACTTGGGTTTTCTATGGTGTGTTTTCTCCCTTGAGTGTAGTGTAAAGGGTGTGGCGATGAGTTCCCCCTACATCTTGGGTTTTGTTTTATGCGCTCTTTAGATTTCATTGTGTGACTACTCTCATGTATTCATGTTTTGCATGTCTTCAATACTATCTTAGATCTATGTTTTGTGTGCTTCTTATTCTCTCCATTATGTCTTGTGTGTCTACAATGTGTTTTCTAATGCTTACCTAAGACTAGGGGCTAGAAATAGTTCATCAATCTTGGTGTATGCCTTAGCTTCTTGTGCTTGGTGTGTTTGATGTGTTCTTGACATTACTTTAATGCATGTATGGGTCATAAGATCATACATACATTAAAGTGGGAGCTAAATGTTATGTCAAAAAAATCCCCTAGGACTCTTGCTGGCTAACTTTAGCTCCTGAGTCCCTTAGCTTTAATCATGCATGTTGAGAATGAATCCTAGAGAAAAATCCACTGAAACCTATGTCAAATGGGACCTAGGGGTGAACCTTGGGCTAAATCTGAACTGAAAATAGGCCCTTGGGCTTAGACGCCCATGCCGTAGCCCTGCCTTATTTTGTCAAGGTCCCAATTTCATATGTCGACTTATGATCATTAAAAAGGTTTCTAAGTTGGCCTTGTTAATTTGAGTTATGAAATATTAACGAGAATGCATATATAAACATGTTTAAGATTTCATTTGTAAACTAGAAGATGATTTTGAGATTAAGGCAAACTTATTATCATAGAGGATTCAAGGCATTCATTGTGTTGCAGAGCGGAATTGTGTTGTTGTTGTGTTTATTATTGCATATTTGGCTTCATCTTGTCATGGCATGAAAGATATTCATCTCCTTGAGAGATACACCTTCGAGGTGATATCTATTTGTGGTTCAATTTATATACTTTATCATTGCTTTTGTCTATGTCCACCAAGGACATGTACTCTCTATCTAACAATGACATCGGAAGGCTTGAATGCCATTCCAAGGCTTGACTGAGGCAAGCTCTTAAACACCACAACCCCAACCCCTATCTTGTGATTGTAGGTGAGAGGTGGCGGGTCTTGCGAAGTGGAGTTCTTGAGGATCATTGCAGAGCATAAGGAATTTGGATTTGAAGAAAAATGTAGGAAATAATACTAAAAGGTCAAGGGTGCCAACTCTTTTGACCTCTAGTTTTATAGTATCAGGAATCTCTAAAGTGGTTCCAGTTTGTAGCAGAAAATATCCAGAAGCCCTAAAAAAAAGTAACACCTTGGGGTTGGGCGCCTGCTCTTTTGACCCCAAATTTTCTATCTTCTGAAACCTAAAATCTAATATGTATCTAATCTATATTTAGTGTCCCTATATGCGAGCATTTTTCGTGTTTCATTCGTTTACTTACAATTTTGCATAATTAGGGTTTTGGTCTTAATCGGGACAAGGTTTAACAAATTAATGAATAAATTCCAAATTTCCTTATCATTCTGAGTGAGAAAAAACATGCTAGTTGAGTCCTTTTGTAAAAGTTGTGATTCAACTTGGTTTAATGTCCTTGAATGTATAAAGTGAAAGGAGGATCTAAATAAACTAATTAATCGAATCCATCTTCCCCCTTTTCCTCCATTATAGACATATTAGGATTTGAACTAGATGGAGGGATAATGTGTTTGGATGGAGCATTTTTTCTTGGAGCAAGTGTTGTAGGGTTATCTCCAAGGGATCCTTTGGTGGAATTTTGGAGGAACATGGTGATGAAGGTAATCAAGGGCTTGATGGATTAGAAGGTTGATGGGAGTACATGGACGTGTTTGTATAAGACTATTCTTAGGCTCTTGGATTATATTTGATTGGATGATGATGTAGGGTACCCATAGGATGCATAAGCTAGAGTAGTGATCCCCTTGTCAAAGGTACCATAAGGACTTAAGGACACTTGATTTTGGTTTAAAGGGTAAATTAGACTTGTGTGCTCTTGTTGTGAAAGAACTTGATTGCCTTGTGCATGGATTTGGTGGTGAGGTGAAATGTTAAGATAAGTAGTTGGATGTTCTTGAGGTATGGATTGATATAGATATTGGTTAACATTGGAAGAAATGGGATAGGTTTATGTATGGGTAACATGATATATGGTTGGATTAGGTTTGTATGAAGTTGAGTGGGATTCCCATAGGATTGAGGAGGGATTTTTTGATGTTGTATGCATGATGGTATGATAGATGACGTGTTAAACGATGGTTGTGGTTGTGGTTGTTGAATGGATAGGGGTTGTGTTTGTGGTTGTGTTTGTTGAGTTTAGGATTGGTATGTGGCTATGATTTGTTGGAATTGTTGCTTTTATTGTAGTTGGGATTGGTGTTGTTGTATGATTTCTTGGTCTAGGGCTTGTTGTTGTTACAATTGTTGGTGTTCTAGTGGGGTAGTGAATTGTTCATTTTTATATAACATCCTAAGTTCATCAAACTTTTTTTGATTACCATAATGATCTTGCTCTAGGTTCATGTTTGCTAGTGTCATAACCATTTTTACAAAGGATGGATTAGATGAGGCTCAAGAATGGGATAGATTGTGGGTAGAATTAGAAGAAGTTGGATTGGATTAGATGATTATTAAGATGATGTGGATATCGATTGGATGATTAGGATTTGGATTAGGATGAAAGTGATGATAATGGCAATTAGGATGATGTAAGATGTATTTGTTGATACCTTGACTTAGGCAACTTGCAAACAAAAGATTTCTAACCTCATTTTGTGAGATTATGATTTTGGCAAATTCTTATAACTAAGTTAAAGTTTGTTTGTGATTTTGTGAGCATTGGTCTTTTGGTTTTATTTGAAATTCCTACCGATATGCCAATAGTTTTCAGATTTTTAGAAGGAAGAACTTTGTTGTTGGGGATGTAAAACTGAGTATTAAATCAAATCATGTAATCACTTTCTAGTATTTTTCTTTCACGGGTTTCCTTTTTAGTTGTTTCAGTTGGCAGTTTTAAAATTAGAATTCTTCTTGTCTACAACTATGTAGAAGTCCCTTCACCATTAGTGGAAATGGATAGAAAACTCAATGACCCACATTTTGAATGTGGTAATGCCAAATTGTGAAATTTCATTGCCCATGTCATAGAAATAACTTTTTTTATCAGGCAATATGTCATTATAATCTCTAGTAAATCTATCATTTTTTAAATCTATTCTACCTAATGAATCAACAATCTATTAAGCTTCACATGCTTTCATTACTTTATTGTTGCAACCTAAACATTTATTTTTCTTGCATCTAAGTAAAACAGTCTCCTAAATAGTCAGCGCATCCTTTTTTGAAACTATTTTACAGACTCAAATGTGCATGAGCGTGTACATTCAATTTTTTTTTGGTCAATTCTAATGGTAAGACCTGCAAGTCACTGATTCAATTTAACAAAAATGTTAAGTGTTTCCAGCTGACCATGTGTGGCGCAGAAGGAAAGAGGGTGTTTTTTTTTTTCCCTATACCAATTTTCCTTGCAAACATCAACGCTCAGGATTTTGCTATTTTTCTTAGAGACATTTTTCCACGGGAACATCATAAAGTGAGATCATCAGAGTTTGTAAGTACTTGACTTGTCTCTTCTTGCTCTTTATGTGCATGCTGAGGAAGCCTCTTCAACACATATACTAGACAATGAACTACATGGACTTGAAAAAGACACAAAGTCTCAACAGTAGCCTTCCTTAAACTACTTTGGATTTAATGTATTCCCCATGAAGATTTTTATGTGGATTTTGTTAATGCAAAGATTTTTGGGCTTAAGGAGTCTACAGTTCCGTATCAAGAAAATATATGATCAAACTATTTGGTGAAGTGGTAGAAAAACATAGAAAGGAATCAACAATAAGCCTAGGTATCATGCAATAATCCTGCTTGAATAAGTTGCATTAAATTTGTTTAGTTCTTTAGTTTTTTTTTAAGTTCGTTTAGTTTGCTCTTTAGTTCTCCTTTAGTTCCTTATTTGTTTAGTTTGTTAATTCATGAGATTCTTTTATAAGCTTCATTAGTTCTTTTTGTTAACATAGCTTTTTTTTTTAACTACTAACATAGATTTTACTTTTCCTTCTCTTAGTTTTAAAGTAATTTTTATTTTAGAATGTTAGTTAGTGGGTTAATGAACTTGTTTTCCATGCTTGTGGGATTTTTCAAGATGTATGCTCTCTCCATGCACTTCATGTGATATTTGAGATCATAAATCTTACATTTCCTTTTTCTTTAGATTAAATCGTAAGGTAGGATTAATTTTTGTATGCTCTCTCCTTACGCTAAGTGTGAGATATCAAAAGCAATTAGTATCTATCTTTCCCTTTAGGAGGCCTGGTAGGGTATTTCATCACCTTGAGGGACAACCTCAACCACATCTTTCAATGGGGTATATCAAAGGGGGGAGAGGAAAATATGTACCTCAATCTAGTCATGTAGTTATTAGCACAGTCTTGGGGCCCCAGATGATTTTAGACACAAGGAGAAGTGGCATTCACTTAATCACTTATGTCGCATGCTTTCAAGGGACTAGTGTTGATGGACATGTGCCTTGTAGTACCTTGCATATATTGAGGACTCCCCTAGCAAGCTTGTAAAAACTTAGATAAGACCTTTATGTCATTATCTAGTGTGGTGCAAGGGATACAGACTACCCCCTAAAGTTACTCACCATCATACCTCCTTGAAGGAAGGATATAATTTTTCTTTGAGCAATGCATAAAAGCCTCCAAGGAAAGGGGTATTAGGTGCAACGCCCTTGTCCCTAGCTATCTACTTAGGGTGAAGTGTTCTCCATTAGGTAAGAACATGGATAGGTATTCTATCATGTGGACCCACATTACAAAATCACTCCTACTTGAATAAATATCTAGGCTTGTGCTCAAGTGATTGGTCTAGTTTTAGTGTGAAATACCAATAATAACCATTTGTTAACTGCGAAGGTCTTGTACCTTTTGCATCATTTCCTTGAAATTCATGTCAACCATCATACATCTTTTGTTTGTAGTAATCTCTTGCTCCAAATCTTTTGTCAAAATTGTCTCACAAAAATTTAAAAAATTAGCCTTTTGAAAACTTGTAGCATTTGGTCAAACTACTTAGGAGTTCATAGCTTACACTTGGGATCTATCAGCTTTCTTCCTCATTTATTTGTTCCATATGTGAACCTTGCCATATCATTCCACTTTTTCCTTGCTTCATTTCACCCATCCTTTCATTTCACTATCCCTTCCATTTTTCTCATAGACTTGGCTTTTCTCTTTAAACCACTTTGGGACTTCCATCTTGTCAATCATTTTGATCTTATCCAACCTTATCCAAAATCATCCTTGCATCCAAAATCCATATTGTCAAATCTAGATCTTTTTTTAATTTTCATCCTTAGTTTGACATCTTGCTTGAGATATTGTCAACCTCAAGTAGTGTTAAGTTGATCTTGTGGATTAATTAGCTTAGGGTTCATGACTGCTCTTGAGTTCTTGAAGTCCTTATCTCACTCCCTATTTTTCTTGAGACCTTGTCTACCTCAAGTAGGAAATCGAGCATCCTTACCCCCTTTATCTCTTAGAAGTAAATCTCTCCTAAGTAGTGAAAGGTATCATCATTTGTTATTAAATCCTAAGATCTAGATTTTTCCTTGAGGCCATTTTAATTCCTCATCACAACGCATCATCGCTCAAACACCAAACTCATAATTTGGAGTATTCCAAGTCATCATCACATTCTCTTCCCATCTTCCATGTCTTTTCATCTCATTTTCTTTTACCCAAGTCCTTTCTTTGCATTCCACTCACAAGGTCACAAGCAAGAAAGCTTGTGGAGTCCAACATTCAAGTAGATCTTACTTTGAAGCCTATCATGGAAAGTGTACTTGAATTTGGGATACAATCTTATATCCCAAGTGCCTCTCAAGAAATGTCTCAACCATCACCACCAAAGGAAGCTATCTTAGACCAAAATTGTCAAGATCATCAACCTATTTCCCCATTCCTACATGAATTTTCACAGGATGATGAGTGCATGGAACTTATGCAGTGAATGCTCGAAGTGAACCTTGATAAATATTTTCTCATGTTGGCTCAACATGGAGCTCAACTACCTTTGGACTATGATATTTCCAATCTCAAGACAGAAGATCTATTTGCATATGATCCTCATAACCCTCCATCAACATCACAACTTCCCATAAATAATCCCTCATCTCATCTTCGCATTAACCCAAGCATTAGTAAGCTCATTCATACTAATGTATCAAAAACTTCAATTCCAACTTTTGTTTCACAACATCATAGTCGATCAAAAGTGATAGTTTCTATCCCCCAAGTTACAACCACCATTCCACCACTAAATCCCCAAACTTCACAATACTCATCATAAATGTCCTTCACCCATCCTCAAACTTCTCAAATCTCCACTTCATGCTCATACATTAACTCCCAGGTCTCTAATCCACTTTTTAACTCCCATCCTTATCACACTACCAACACTACCACATCACAAGAACCAAATTCCTTCATCCAACAATTGCTCAATCAACAACCTCCACATGCCAATCTGAATCCATCTCCTCCCATTAACCTTTCCCAACAACTTGATGAATTGAGGAAGATGGTACAAGATATGGAGATGGGACATTCAAAGAAGAAATACTCTTTTGAAGAGATATGTCCCTATCCTTTTGATAGATCCTTGGTTATGATCCTATTTATATAGAACTTTGATATACCTAAGTTTGACAAATATAAAGGAAAAGGTGAACGTAGGGACCATCTAAAATAATTCTACATAACATGTATGGAAGTCACTTACAATGATTCCTATCTCATCTGACTCTTTCCTCATAGTCTAGGAGGCTAGGCTATGAAATGGTTCTCCCATTTACCTTGTCATTCCCGTATTTTACAAAAGAAACACAAGGCAAGAAAAGGGCCCAATACAAAACTCTCATAATAGACCATCCTATTCAAGAGGAGAGTCGACAAGAGAAACACAACCATCTCTAAATCACAAGCGGAAGACTTCAATAATCATGTGGTAAGGCCATCACAATGATAACACAAGAGGATGGTAATTCTCCAAGGTGAAGGTTAGTTGCTAAAACACAACCAACTAGCTCTCCTCCCTACCTTTGTCCCGCAAGGCGTGCTTGGGGGTTTTTCGAGAAGTAGGGAAAATTTTTGACAGTTCGTATCATGACCACATGTCACATGGGGACATGACACACGTGTTATGCATGTTGTGACTGCATGTGAAATGTGGGCATGACATACCTCATGGAATTAAGACATTTCAATAAATTGCCAACCATTCCATTGTACACTTTGCATATAACATTGAACATGAGGTACCTATGACAGACCTTTGCAATACAAAGCAAAGGAATGGAAAATCTTTCACTGCCTTCCTTCAACACTGGAGGAACCTTGCTAGTCAATTCTCTTGTCCCATCCTTGAGAAACAACTTGTCAACATATTTGTTCAAAACTTAAATGAAGAGATGGGTTTTCACTTACAAATTCAATGTGCGTACATGTTTGAAAAAATCATAGACAAAGGTGTCACTATTGAGAAATCCCTCATAGATAAATGTTTAGTCAAGATTTACAAAGATAGCAAAGACAACAAAAACTATCAAACTAATGATAAAACTCATTTTTGGGCCAAGAATAAGAACGTTGTGTATGATGGAGTACCCAATGTAATGTGGTAAAATTTAGATGATTGGTTTTTGGTAGTTTTCTTTATATCCTCCTTTCACCACTTACATTCAAGGACTTAGGGTCAAGTGGCAATGTATTATCAGACCCTTGGCCACTTGGGAATACAAGGAAACTTGGATTTGTGTGATTTGATTACCAATTATGCTCAATTATACCTCAATACCCTAATTATGTAAATACGGAAACAAATAGATGAATATCAGAAAATGCTGCTATAGAAAGATGTAAAATGACAGATAACTGTGCACCTATTCTTGGGGTTTGAAAGCGGAATAGTCAGGGACTAATGAGTGGATGCCCTAGTCAAGTGCCATGCTTTTTGTCAGGACCTGGGAGCTCAATCTATGACCTATTCCTGTTGTCACAGAGATTTCTCTCTTGTTGAATCCAGAAGACTAAAGAGGAAGCGCCCAAGTCCAAGGTGCTATTTCCAACTCTGATCTGCAAATCTGAGACTCTATAGTACCCTCCTACAACTCCACCTTTCTCATATCTTCAACCTATAACCTGTAATCATAGAAACTTTGGGAGGGTGTTGTGGTGTTTAGAGGCTTGCCACAATCAAGCCCTAGAGAGACATCCAAGTCTTCCAAACACCATTGTCAGATAAAGAGTTCTTGTCCTTGTGAGGTAGAGGCAAAAACCAAATGATAAATACTCAAAAACACAAATGATGTCACCTTATAGTGAAGATCTCATGGAAGAAAGAAGCTCTTCATGGCATGAGGAGATGGATGCTCAAATCTGCAAATACAAACATAGAATCAACACAAGTACTACTCTAACACACAATGAATGCCTTCAATCACCTTCACAAAAAATTGAGAATCACAATTGTATCTAATTTCCATCTAGTTTACAAATGAATGCCTAAACATGATTATATATGCAACTACAAACACTCCCGCCAAGAATTTTGTAATTTAAACTTACCGTGTCAGCATAGGACCCAACTAATGGTCAAAAGCTAACACACAAAATTTGGGACTGACCCAAAATAGGGCAAGACTAGGGTATGGGTGCCCAAGTCCTCCCCCTTATTTGGTCAGGGTAAGGTTCAAGGGATACCCGTAGGTCTGATTTGTCTTGAAACCCAGGGTTCATTTCATTAGGGTGTCAAAATATGATGCAAGATGTCCTAAATGCAGATAAAGACCCAGAAGCTAAGCCTTATGAGGGAAAAGCCCCCATGGGGATATTTTCTGACATTACATTTAGCTCCCACTTTAATGTATGTATAAATACAATGCCAATACATGCATTAAAGTATGGTCAACAAACACAACAAACATGCTAAGAACAGAGAAGACATGCCAAACATATTGAAGACAATGATAGGCACGCAAAACATGGAGAAGAAAGTTACAGTCATGCAAAACATGGAGAATATAGTAAATGCATAGAACATAGTTAATGCATGGAAGATAGGAATGATTTCTTTTCTTTTCTTTTTCTCATATATATGAAATATAGATGCAAGTACAAGGAAAGTAAACACACCTCCCATAATGCAGGAAGCACTCATTGTGCTAGTTTTTAGACTATATATATGGGGCAACATGCATGTAAGACACAAAAAACCTTCCAAAATGTAGGAAGGACTCATCGTACTAGTCTTTAGACTGCATATGGGGCAACAAGTATGCCAAACAAAGCAAGCACGTAAAATACACACACTTTGAAGACATAAAAAAAACATGGCAGACAAGCGATGGAGTGTTCCTATTTCTAGGCTCATCACCATCTCAAGCACATTACATGCACATGGTGATGATTTTGCTTCGCCACAACAATCGCCGAAGACATGCTTAAGGGTTGAGTTAGTCACATAACCGCTCCCTTCCTCTGCAGAGGACTTTTTGAAAATGACAGGATAGGTACTCTCCATAAGAGATACACCACCCCCACCTCTGCATAGGGCTTAAGATGATTGATTGATTGATTAATTGAAAACAAACTCAGAGTACAGGAGGGACTCATCACGACTAGTCTTTAAATTGCACCTAAGGACAAGTACATTGCTAACATCTACAATAGACATATTACCTTATATATGCCCCCACCTTAAGGTGGTTGATATCACACATTGATATCAAGCATGTTAAGATAGGAAGAAAACAAACAAGGGAACATAGACTTTTGTAAATCCCATGCCCCCTAGAGGTGACATGCACTTTACGATCACTAAATGTTCCCACAAACACATCCCTGCAAGAAACATGTTAGTGTCCATAATCATGATAAACAACAACATCAATGCATACGATCAATCACACAAAGAGCCAAGGTTATACTACAAATTCAGAGATCAAGGATAACCATGGGACTATATCATGAAAATCTCATAACTAAGTGTCACCAAGGTGAGATTCAAAGACAAACAAAGTGCACAGAGAAACAATATTGTTAAGGTTTGTAAGTGAGATAAAAACATCATCAAAATCACTACATGGAAAGCATAGTGTGCTTCTACTAGCTAAGTGTCAGATAAGATATACAACCCCATCGTCATATTAGGAACTAAGTCCAATTTTTGATTTCTTGCTAAAGGGATGCTAGGTCCGCATCAGTATAAATGTTTTTCGTCATCCACCCGCTAGATAGAAATACTAGAGGAAGGGAAGCAATAAATAAGAGAGGAGAAACAAGTGTCTTAGGATAGTCACATAGGAGGGTGCACCCAAGTCACCAACTGTGACACTATGTCCATAAGACACAACACACAACAATGAAATCAGAGAGAGACAATATAGAAGAATGATGATACAAACAGAAGAAGATAACAATAGAGGTAGTCTCCTGGTATCCCAGACCTTATGAGAGAATTAGGGGTCATCCCAGGAGGCCTAAAAAACACATAACACATCATGAGGGAAGCACATCACAAGAGAGATAAAGGGTTAGAGATACTTACCTATAGGATCTTTGTATCAAATTTTTTAACTTACGAACCTCATGGAGAGGTATTCGATCATGTAGAGTGCAAAGTTTGAGTGGTTCTTATGAAAGTCTTATTTATTATCACATGATACTTGTTTCTTAAATCCTCGTGTAAATGTGACCTTTTGTTGCTTATCAGGAGGAGAACCACTATTATCTCCAACTATTGATAGTCATCGTATTCTTTTCCAAATTTTAGTGAGTTTTCATTGTTGAAGCCATCTAACAAAGTAACAGGAATCATCCTATACCATCTCACTCATCTATATCAGTTGTTCTATTTGTTTTTCTTATGAATTTTGGTTATCTCTTGATCCTATATAGGATAACGGAGGAGGAACCTCAGTATAAATCTGATTTCTTCATCGATGAGATAGGTTATCCAAATTTTCATTATCTACTTCAATCATTCCCACAATGTTATCATATTCCAAGCAATCATCATCAGCTACATCCACTAAACCCTGCTCCAACATATTGTTATCGATATACTTAGGGAAAGGATTAGTGAAGATTTGTAAGCTCTGATTCGGTGGAGCAACTAACTTATTTCTACTATCATTCACACCTGATACCTATATATGATATTCAAATCAACAAGGTCTTGTATTTCATGTTTAAGATGCATACATGATTTAGTATCATGTGCTTGTGTTTGATGAAAATGACAAAAGGCATTAGCGTCAAAGTAAGGTCCTTGTGCTTTACTAGGATGAACAGGCTTAATCAGGGGAAGCTTCATAATGTTATTACTCACAGCTTGATTCATGATAGAATGATAAGACTTAGATATCAGAGTAAACTTTCTTGGTTGTTATGATGTCTTCTTCAGATTTGTGATAGAAGACACATTAGAAAAATTATTCGTATTTGGTCCATTAATCTTGATGAAACTCCTATTATTATTATTTCTCTTAAAGTTGTTTTGTGATGATCCACCCATGGATTGACTAACTTGAGTCGATGAGTTTTCATTTTCATATTGACTAGACGAAATTTGGTAATCACGAAGGGTGGTGCATAAATGTTGAAAGGAGTTATACTTCATTAATAGGATGTTATTGTTGGAACAAGGTGGATAACTGAGAGGTGGGTGAATTAGCTATCTTAAATAATTTAACTTTCTCTTCTTCTTTAACAATTAGTGAAGTATCAAAACATTTAAGCATACATGAACATGAGAGCAGAAAAGAGATCAACTCACATAACATAAGGATTTTTACATGGAAAACCCTATTAAGGGAAAAACCACGGGGTGACTAACCCAATATTATATTCTTTGTTAAAAGAATAGAAGTACAAAATGGCACTTGCCAATTAGGGCTCACTGCCTGAGCACACTGCTCACAAGAGGCTCACTACCTACAAGAGACTCACTGTCTACAAGGTATATAGAAAGTAACTAGGTGGTTGAACTTATCAAAGGCATCCACATATGCTAAAGTTCAGTTCCAGTTAGGCTCAATATACTGATCTGCTGCACTTCATTCTTCCTCTGATTAGTCCTGTTGTTCTGTCACATACTAGATTTGTATATCTGCTTCCACACTACTCTCAACTATTCTTCACACACACTATTACTCCACACCCCTCTTTACATAGAAATCCTTCTTGTATATATATCCGCACAAAGGATTTCAACATCTTTCTAGTCGGCATCCGGAATATTCAAGATTTTCAAAAACTGTGGTATGTCAGCTAAATCCATGCTTACTAAGTGATGCGTATCAAAAAGATAGTTATAGGAGTCATCAATCATGTCAGCCAACCATGAATGATCCCTCAAGAAATCTAATCACCATCAATTTCTTATCTGGATTAAGGTTTGATGCTCTACTGGTCAGTTCTTCCTCAGTCCACTCTGCCAAATAGGAACCCAACACTTAGGTGCTCATATCTTTTCACTCTTTCATCACCAGAGGCTCAATCTCTGGAATGTAGCAATCATGGTATTCCTCTTGACTTTCCCAGGTCTGCACTTTGCTAAGATACTTCCTCTAAGAGATTCAGACCTGACTATTGGACCTTGATGCATGCTCTGTTCTTGTTCATTGGACCAAAACACTCTTCAATCTGACTTCCGGTATAGACATACTATGTGCTACAGATGAGTGGGATGGACTTTGTTGAATCAATGACAACAATCATGAAGCCACACAGTGTCTCTTTCCAACAATTTCCCCCTCCGACATTGATGGCAACACTTAGTGAAAAATGACTAAGTGTTATAACAAACTCCCCCTTGGCTGATGCTCTATCTTATGTACACTTTTACCAAAGCTCCCCCTTAGCTGGATTTCATATTTTTCACTACTCCTCACTCCCCCTTTGACATCAATGGCAAAGGGTAGAATCCGTACACCAAAATTTCCAAAAAATAGCCTATACATAGCTACAAAAGTATATATACAAGTTATACTTACATATAGTTAAGTATATCTGCAAAAGTTGTCTTCAACTGGACAAATTCTATTGCCCAACTCTGCTTCATCCTATCCAAAATTAAGATGTGACCACTCAACAGGAATGCAAAAGCTTCTGCCCTCTTTAGGTCTGTTGGATCACTGGTCTGGGCTGTGGTCTGAGCATTAGTTAGGGCCTCATGCATGGCCTCTAACTTAGGGATAATTATCCCTCTAAGTTCACCCATCCTACTTATTATATTCTTCCTTTCCTTTTCAAGTTTCTTTGGTTCATTTAGAATGGCAATAGTTTGGAATTCTTGATTTATTATGGATGTGATGAGAGGATCAAAATTCTAAGTTAAACTTGATAGTTTACCTTCTTGTTCTTTCACTTTCTTCTCAATATCCTTTGTCACTTTAGACCAGGATAGACAAAATTTATATATTTCTCCACCATCTTTAAGAGCATTTTCTAGGCTCTTTATCCCAATATCTAGATTTCTCCTATCATTTGCTATGAGTCCTTGTACTTTAGAGAATCTCTTTCCCAAAAACTCTTTTTGAACCTTTTCTTTTGCTGATTTCTCTAAGCAATCAAAATGTGTGCTAACAGTATTAACAAGAGATTTTAGATTACCAGATGAGGAGGCTGAAAGATCCTTTTGGAAGGATGGCATGATCTTCTCCAATACACCGGATGTGATCTTTATTAGCTCATAGTCTTCCATGTGAGACTTTAGAAGCTTTTCTTTTGCTTTAGATTGAGCAAAAGATGCTACCTTCATTGTCTGAACTAGAGAGAGGGAGTCAAAATTAAGTGGTCCTTGAAATAGATCTGGTTCATCTATTTCCATCATCTCTTTGTTTAGGAAGTCTTTAACTATTTCTGCACTGTCTCTTGCCAGAGACAGAGTCTTCTTTTCTTTCGCAGCCTCAGAGCTATCACCTGGGGTCTTGTCTATTTGATCTCCTTCTCTTCCCTTTACCTCTTCTTCTTGACTGATTTTCTCTTCTTTTCTTTCTTCTCCTCCAGTTTCGGAGTTAACTGGGGGATCCAGAAGTGAGATGTTTACTTCTTCATGGACTTCCTCTTCTAGAACAGAGGAATTCAAGTCCTTAGTCTTCTCCTCACCTATCTCCTTTGACTCTTCTGCAATTTTCTCAGTAGAAACATCCTTTGATGCACTTGATCCTTCAACATCCATGGCAAAAGGTTCATCACTTGTGTCTTCTATAATAGGGAGATTGAATATTTTATATGCATTCCAGAGGATGTCTTCAGTCTCTTTTGCCACCTGATCAGTCTCTTCAAGCATAAGATTGTTCATTCTGGCTTTGGTCTTGAACTCATCCTTGCAATCCTTGAAGATCATGTTCATTTGTTTTGGAGTGATTGAAGGATAGAGCTGAATAGCTATATGTTCCCAGATCTCCATATCCTTTTCCTTGGCATTGTCTTTTCTGAGTTCAAGTATTTTCTCTAAACTCTTGGGGATTAGAGAGATGATTTCAATAAATGTTTTATTATAGATATTCAAGTACTTGACTATGGCTTCCTCCAGCATTCTTTTGTCAGAGTCATTATACTCATCATAAAATTTAGTTATGGGCTATAGATTCCCATCTATAGTGACTGCTTTGATGATATTATCAACAAAAGGAGGTCTTTCAACAAATTCTTCTACTTCTTGTTCTTGTCGACAGATGATTTAGAAGAAGTTTTCTTTTTCTTCTTCATTTTCTTAACCTCCTCATCTGTCTCTATCTCCTCATCATCCTTCTGTCTTGTGTATGACCTTGTGGCCTTTGTCTTTGTTCTCTTCTCTCCTTTACTGGATGTCTTTGCTTCCAGTTTTGAGGCTTTTGAGCTCTTAGAGGTGGTAGGTGCAGAGCTCTTGGAGGATTTGGTCCCGGAGGGGGCTTCCACCAGAGCACTTTCTTTTTCTGCTTCTTGCCTTTATTTCTCTACCCTTTCTACCTTCTCTCTATTGGCATCAACTACCTCCTTTGATATCCCATATCTCTTGGCAACTTCTTCTACTTCCCTTCTCACCTTTCTCTTGATCTCAGGCTGTCTCAGTTCAACGTGAATTTTTACACTCAACTCTTGGAAGGTTCCAAACCTTTCTGCTTCAGGGTCCTTCAGTTGACTTAGTAGGTGTTAAACATGTAGCTCCACAATTTTCTCATCTACCTCATAGCCCATTGGCATAATCCAGATGGTTCTGGGTTCCACTGCCTCCATTAGGCATTGATTAGTGTCTAAGTACACTATATTCTTGTGTTTTTCAACTAGAGATTGGGAGATCCTCTATCTGGCCTGCATCATGCCTTGGAAGTTTTTGAAGTAGCCCCAGAGTGTTGTACTTTGTGCCTTGGCATCACCAAGCCCATACATATAATCTCTTATTTATATGGCAACCAGTCTGTCATTTTGCCATACCCAACCACTAGATCCGGGTAGCTCATTCATATAGTAAAAGAATAGACATAATATCAAGCCACCATACTTAAATGAATTCTTCTTATCCTTCTTTATTTTCTATAAATTCTCTAATAGTTGGTTCAGGAGAAGCTCACAAAGATCATAGTCAGCATTTTTCCTTAGCATTTCATATGTAGTATATATAGCAGTTCTAGATACTGAATTCTCCCTGTTGGAGTGGTAGATTTTGTAACCAATTATCATAGAGGCAAATTTGATATCTGGATCTATGATGTCTTCTATTGTCATTTCCCTCTTGTCAAATTTTGATCTGGTAGCCTCACTTACAATTTGGTTTTTGACTGATTTGAGAGTAGGCAATCCACCGGATGAGTACAATCCGGTTACCGCCCTAATCGCATCTTTTGTGATCTTAAATGGCCTCATCAACCACATGAAGTTGTCATGCATTCTGTTCAGAACATACCAGACCCATTCATCTTCTACAAAATAGGGGAAATGGATGTAATGTCCAAAATGCTTATCCTGAATGGCCTTGTATTGGGGTTTAATTTCAAATGTTTCATCTATTAGTTCCTTGTGATAGATATCCATCACCTTGGATTCCCCAAATTCCTTAATGTTGGCTTGAATGTATACCCTAACATCTTCTACATGTAGAACTCCATGCGGAATGCTAGAGAATGTGCCTAGGGGATCAACTTCTAGGGATTTGTAAGGATGTTTCTTAAACTTAAGGAGCATCCTATCAGTGATCTTAACCACATTTGGAGTAGCTATCATTCAAAAGATTCAGAGAGAGATATTCAAGAGTGTAAATACCTTTTTACACTTCTAGGGTTCACTATAAGAGCCGGAAAGATCGCTAGTTGAATCGAGTTCTGTGGTTGATCTTTGAGAGGGTTGAAGCAATCTTGTTGCAGAGCTCTTTCATTCTTCTTCTCGAATGCAAATGTGCAAGTGATGAACAAAAGAACCCTTTTATTTCTATGCAAACACTAATTCCATATTGCAATAAATGCACTCCTTAAGTCATTCTAGTTTCCTTGTTCTGACCTTGTTCAGAGAGAGGTCTTTTTGGATCACTAAGATGTGCTCAAAATTAATCTTGGTAATAATTGACAATCTATCTCCCTTTGTCCAATCATTCCATTTATCTGCAAATTAAGATATTTCTATTTTGAATCATACCAGATTGAACTATGAGAGCCTTGGTTAGACCAGATGACTGTCAAACCAGATCAATCTTGGATGATTAACCTCTTAAAAACTTCTTGTGGATCTTTCGTAATTTTACCAAGGGTTATTTAGATGTTTCTCTGAGAACCCTTTAATCCACAACTTTCCATGTGTCAATTTCAGGCACCGATTGACTGGCTGGGGGAATTTATTTTTGTTTGTGACTCCCCCTAAGCTAGAGCTCATCTATTCAATTTCTGGAAGGAATATCAGCACCAAATTTTAGTGCAGATCCATCCCCAACATTTTTTATATTTCTCTTTACCCAAATCTTGTTCATCTCCCTTTAAACTTCATCTGTATTTACTTTACCTTTTCCTTTGTCTTGATTTTGGTTATGATGCACCGGACCCCTTTTATCCTGATTCTTACTTCTACAGAATTTGGTAATATGACTGAATCTATTGCAATTGTAGAAAATAACATTTCTTTGCATATTTGGCTGATATCCTCTTGATCTGCATTGATTAGCCATATGTCCCATTCTATTGCATGCAAATCATCTACCATTGAATGAATGTTTTATTTGCTTATTTCTGCATTCATGAGATTTGTGACCATACCTTTTGTAGTTGAAACACTATCCAGAGAAGGATGAATTACTCTGATTCATTCTTCTTCTACACTGAGCTGCTTTATGACCAAAGTTGTTGCAATTGTAGCAGTATCCTTTGAAGGTTGGATATCTTTGAGAATTTGGTTTCCTTACCGGAGGTCTTCTAGGCCTGTTACTTGGATTTCCTGATCCAGAGTTCTTCTGACTGGATTCAGAGCTTGCACCTTTCTCATATTCCAAGCCATGCTTGTCATCTACCCTCTTTTGGCTTTCAAGAAGAACTTCAACTTGAGCAGAGCTTATCTTGAATTTTTCTTTGTATTCATTTGTTGTTTGAAGATCCCTCTTAAGAGTGTCTATCTGATTTTCAAGTTGTTCTTCATTATCTCTAGCTTCTTCAAGATTAGATTCTAGATGTCTAATTATTCTATCCATTTTGTGGCAGTCTTCTGACTTCTCCTTGAGAGATTGTCTTAGATTAGCTTCCATTTTTCTTTTCTCTTCAATTTCTTGGGTGAATTTCATAACCCTTGATTCCATTTCATGTCTTACCATAATGACCTCTTTTGATAGCTTCTCACATAACTTATTTTTTTCATTTCGATCTTCATTAGTATCATTGGCTTCACTTTGACTTGCTAATTGTTGAAGTAGTTCTTTTCTCTTTTTCATAGAGATACTCAGTTTTTCTTTCAATTCATTTATGAAATCATCAGCTTGTTTGAGTCTTTCCCTCAGGTTATTGATTTTCAGAGTGAGATTGATCAAGATCATCTAAGGTAGACTGAAGTTGTTCCCTCATGCCATATATATCCATTGAGATTCCTAGATCTTCCTCAAGCTGTTAGGCTTTGTTTGGAGGAACTTAGCTCTGATACCAATTGTTGGAACAAGGTGGATAACTAAGGGGGTGAATCAGTTATCTTAAATAATTTAACTTTCTCTTCTTCTTTAACAATTAGTACAGTATCAAAACATTTAAGCATACATGAACATGAGAGAAGAAAAGAGATCAACACACATAACACAAGAATTTTTATGTGGAAAACCCTGTTAAGGGAAAAACCACGGGGTGACTAACCCAAGATTGTATTCTTTGTTAAAAGAATAGAAGTACAAAATGGCACTTGCCAATTAGGGCTCACTGCCCGAGAACATTGCTCACAAGAGGCTCACTGCCTACAAGAGACTCACTGTCTACAAGGTATATAGAAAGTAACTAGGTGGTTGAACTGATCAGAGGCATCCACATATGCTGAAGTTCAGTTTTGGTTAGGCTCAATATACTGATATGTTGCACTTCATTATTCCTCTTCCTAGTGTTGCTATTCTGTCACATACCAGATTTGTATATCTACTTCCACACTGCTCTCTCCTATTCTTTGCACACACTATTACTCCACACCCCTCTTCACATCAAAATCCTTCTGGTGTATATATCCGCACAAAGGATTTCAACATCTTTCTAGTCGGCATCCCGAATATTCAAGATTTTCCCAAACACTGGTCTGTCAGCTAAATCCATGCTTACTAAGTGATGCGTATCAAAAAGATAGTTATAGGAGTCATCAATCATGTCAGCCAACCATGAATGATCCCTCAAGAAACTTGATCACCATCAATTTCTTATCTGGATTAAGGTCTGATGCTCTGTCGGTCAGTTCTTCCTCAGTCCACTCTACCAAATAGGAACCCAACACTTAGGTGCTCATATCTTTTCACTCTTTCATCACCAGAGGTTCAATCTCTAGAATGTAGTAGTCATGGTATTCCTCTTGACTTCCCTAGGTCTGTACTTTTCTAAGATACTTCCTCTAAGAGATTCAGACCTGACTGTCAGACCTTGTTGCATGCTCTATTCTTGTTCACAGGACCAAAACACTCTTCAATCTGACTTCTGGTATAGACATACTATGTGTTGCGGATGAGTGGGATGGACTTTGTTGCCATCAATGACAACACTTATGAAGCCACACAGTGTCTCTTGCCAACACTTATCACAGATGTTAGGTTGTAGATTTAAAATAAACACCTTCTAAACATCCTCATCTTTCATCTAATATTGAATTTGCATATATAAAGATTGATACTGACTAATGAATTTAGTTAGCTTCTCTTTCAGACCTTGCTTGCAATGAACTAAGTCAATCGAAGAGACTTTAGGTCTAATGTTAAATTGAAAATGTTGTAAGAATTGATCAATCAACTACAAAAAAGAGTGTATTGAATTTAGAGGCAAAGAGCAAAACCATTCTAAAGTAGTATCTTTGAGAGATCATGGGAAAATTTTTGCCAACAAGTCCTCTTCAAAATAAAAATCACTACACATAGCTATGAATGCTACCACATGAGTAAATTATGATCACATTTTCCACCATATTTTTGAAAGTGAGGAGTCTCAAACCTATCGGGTATAGGAGTTCTCAAAATTGTATACAAAAGGGGATCATGGGTATGATATGTTGGCATTTTACATTGCGAAGAATTTGTCAAGTTTGTTACCTTTTGTTGTAAAGTAGGCATGCCCTACAAAAGTTGGTTTAGGATGGCATCATTGTGAGATACAGTTTTCTACAAGGAATTGGAACCAAAGTGAGGAGGTGATTGAGCTTGAGATGTAATAGGTGGAGCCTTTGAATAGGTCAACGGTGGTTGGAGATAATGGTAGGTGGAAGGTGGTTGAGAATAACTATATGTAATGGGAGATTGGGGATAAGTGGGATGAAGAGGTAGTTGAGAGCAATTATTCATAGAAGAGATCCCCTTAGAAACCAAATTCTGATAATTAAATCCTACAGGTTTGTAATTAGTGCGATTAAGATGATTGATGTAAAGGTAGATATTCCCGTAGTTGGTATAGGTGCTGATACTTGTGTATGAGATGGTGACAGAGTGCTATTTATTACTTTTACACATTTAGTCACTGGCATGATATTGGTTTGTACAATATGTGCTAAACTAAGGATTGCATTAACACCGTCTTGTCCTTCTTTTATCGATTCTCTTACATGGTGAATCATAGGTATAGCTTCTTTAGATATATTCTCAATTTGCACATAGTCTTGGAATTGAGCTAGGTCTTTATCAATTTTATCTATTTTCTCATCAAATACATGTCCTATCACCTCAATAGTATCATCAACATCAAGAAAATTTTGCTCTTCCATTGTACTTGTGATAGGTGTAATATCTTGTAACATTTGTCTCTCCTTTTGTAAAGAAGGTGTTCAATGTGCCAACTTCTTCAAGAGAACTAGATCCCATGTGTCTTATGCTTCTTCTTAAAGGAATATTTTTCTCAGGGCAGTGAGTTATTAGACTCATGCAAATCTAGGATGACAACAAGTTAAAACCCAATGAAACTGCCCTAATATATGCAATTTTTCACAGTTTTTCAATCCCAAGACCTAATAAAAGGGATGTTGGAAGAAATTTTATGATGTGAAGAAAATAATAATAGTAATATCAGTCACCTAGAATCATTAAATCATTTACAACAAGCTTAAAGTGCAAACTAGGCCAATCCCTAGGGCAAATATAGTAAAAATGTGTAACTTTTCACCAAATTTTCAATACAAGAGGCCAATAACAAGGTTTTGTAAGGATTTTTAGGATGGGAAGTAGATAATAAACCTAAAATCAACCAATTAGTGCAAAAATATTCTTTACAAGATGCCTATAGTGCAAATCTAGAGAGTCAATAAGGACAAATCTAGTGAAAATCAAGGTTTTTCAAGCCCTCGGTGTGAGATCTTAAGGTAAAATGCTTTATGAATGTTTTGTAAGATGATGTATGATGAAAATTAAATGAACTTAGATCTAGTGAAAAATCAATGAAAATGCTAGTTTTTTGTTAAAATTTTCTATGTAAAAATGCAAATATTTGAAATCTAAATACAAATTTACACTAAAATGTAACACTATAGCCAAATGTAATCTTGAATGAGTGTCTATGATCAGTAGAAAAATCTGAAACAAGATTTTACCTACAAACTCTAGTTTTTGGAATTACTAGGTTATATAAAAAAATTCAAAATTTCCAACAAAACCCTAGCAATTTTATGATAAAAATGCAATGCAAGCTATTGAATTTTTGTAATCTTCTGAAATTTATCTCATATCTAATGCAAAAATCATAATATCGATGAAATTCAAATTAATTGATGCAAAATAGAAGCCCTAGAGTGCAATTTTTTTCAAGTTTTGCAAATTTTCAATTTTTTTGTAAGTTTTCCAATGCAATAAGATGAATGATAATATGAATGAATGAAATCAAATAAAATATGAAGAAAAACACTTAGTAAGGTGCAAACAAGTCTAATAACAAGTCCATGTACGTGGTAAGAATTTAAAAAAAATTCACATGTACATCCAACTATTACAATACATGTAGATCAATTACATAAATCATTGTAGAAGTATTCAACAATTTTAAATTTTGTAAATTCTGTATCTAGTACATTACCTATAAGATCATATTGGTGAATTGCATGCTTTACACATGCTGCTGCTCCATCATGCTCTCCTTTTCCATGTCCACTCTAAAAAAAAATCCATAAAAACTTTATGCCAAATCTAGCATGTTGTTGCATTAACCAATTAAATGCTTTTGTTGACTTAAATTGCCCTGTATAAATAGTTATATATAAACAATGATTTGAAAACCAAAAATTAGTTAAAAATTCAAGTCTTAAAATTTTATAATTTTTTAAATTAAAAACTAAAATTAAAAAAAAAATAATAAAATCAACACTTACCAACACATCCATTAGACTAAATCTAGTGTTGTAATGCAGTAATGGCACGTTGTCTCAAATCTTCAAAAAACATTTGAAAGCAATGTGCTACATAGCTTCTATCATCACCCGTATCATCACTGATATAAAAGTGAACATCCTTGATGGTAATTTGTTCAACTTCGGTATTGTCTACCTCATCTACAAATAACTCAGCATGTCTATAGCAAACTTGTACAAAGATTGCGACTTGCTCTGAATGATAATTTTGACTTTGAATCTTAGTTTGAGGACTAAATATATAATTTTCAAAAAAATATACAATAGAGAGAATACAACCCAATGCAAAAAAAAATTTTGAGTGATGAAATTGCTTAGCCTTCCATCTTGCACCATGACAATGTTGGATATGTGGGTATACAATGTTACAAAATTTGTTCATAAACTCGATGCATGGCAATTCACTCTCTCTTAAAACATTTTTTTTGGATTCAACTCCTGACTTCGTTGAGTATTTCTCATATTCAAATCTCTTCCAAACAACTGACATTGAATGATCAATATTCTCTAATGGTAAAAATTTCATCAAATTTCGACAATCTACACATATATTTCTTATACACTATACATTGAATTCATCTAAATCTTTTGATTTTTCACATAAGATAGACTTCATAAATTGTGTTGTACTTCTAGGGATGGCTACATTTGGATTAACTATTGCCATAAGTTTTTTATATGACTGTAGGTGTAGATGAAATTCAACATGATTTTGACAGCAACAAGTTTCATGTACTTTAGTTACACGTACAAAACATGGTCGTAAATTGTCAAACATCCTTTGAGAAATCTTCACCTATGAAAATTCTTGCTTGAATGCTTCAAAAAATTCACTTTGTGTTTGATCTATAAAATGCTTTGGATGAGAAATTTTTTTTACCATCTTCATCTTTTATTTGTATAGTGTCCCTTCTATTGGAAGAAACATGGGAGTGCTTGGTCCAATAACCAATTACTTTTTGTTTTACATCTTCTGAAATTCTATCTCTTTGAGGGACTCGATAAATATTTACCCAATTATTTTCAATGTTTTCATCTAATCTGTTTCTCTTCTTGATATATCTTTGAACAGTTATCCTAGATACATTTACTAATTGGGCAATTTCTTTAACCTGTAATTTATTACTAGAAATTACAATCATCAATGCTCTACGTGAAGCACTTAAATCAGAACTTCAACTCTTAGTTTGAATACAATCCATTGCTATTTGCAAGTTTTCAATTACTGTCTAATTTACTAAATTTGAATATTTTTTCTTGTTATCAACTCCTAACAACTCCAAAATAGGGGTCATTTCTTTTCACCTAAATAACTTTGCACATGATTGTGCTCTTCCAATTAGAGATCTATCTTTAAAAAAATCATTCCAAATTCTTTTAGAGTGCAATTTTATTGTGCTTTTAGGTAACATATGTGTTGGCTTTAGTATAGACAACTGAGAGGGGGGGTGAATCAGTTGTTACCAAACTTTTAGTTACTTTAAGCCTTCTTATATTTCAATAGCATATCAAAGATTAATCAAGGAAGCATAATGTAATAATTCAAGAGTAGAAACAAATTCAACACATATAACACCAAGAATTTGATGTGGAAAACCCGGTTAAGGGAAAAACCACGAGGTGATTAACCCAAGATTGTATTCTCTGTTAGAAGAATAAAGATGAATAAAATAGCACTTGCTAGTTAGGGCTCATTGCCTGAGCACACTACTCACAAGAGGCCCACTACCTATAGGAGACACATTGTCTACAGAATAATATAAATATTACATACTTGAACTGGAGATCAGTATCTTCACTATGCTTGAGTCAGTTCCATTTAAGCCCTACACCTCTGCTCTGCCTTTCTTTCTTCTTCCGTACAACCTTCTCATCACTACAAGGATACTTCTGAATGACTTCACAATTATTATTTATACAAGACATCAACTTTGGAAATATCATCAAAGTCGGCACAACATACACTTACTTTATTACAGAGCAAATACAAAAATATAACTTGACTTATTACAAAAGCTTCATGCGCACTACTATACTGTTAGCTACCCATAGCTAGGACTTCAATCTTCTTTGTGGTGCATGCCAGGGTTCACAAAACATCTTCAAGATCATCCACAATAAGTACAAGACATCCGGTCGGCCAAGATTACGAAGAACACCTTCATTGGAAGGTAAATCTTCAATTATGAGCTCCATCTTCAATGCAGACCACCAACATAAATTGGACATAATCTAGAGACCCCCACAAGTTTTCTAAAATCACCTAGAATATATGAACCACTTCTGCTTACTGAAATCATTCGCATCTTCATCCGGAACCTCAAGAACATAGTCAGTCATTATTGTCACATTAGAAGGATTGCTTGTGGACCTCCAAACCATGAACCAATTGAGTGGTATATTCATATTACCTTCCCAAACATACCACCAGATCCACAGAATAAGATATTGCATTTTTGGATCTCACCAGACCTATTTGTTTCACTTTGTCACCTCTGAATAGTTGCCAAAACTAGTTTTATTCTCATGGCCATAACTCCTCCAAATATTCATGTGTATCTCTTAAATCTTGACTGGATCATCTTCAGACACAAAGCTACAAACCCTTCGATGTGCATTCTCTGATCTTCATCTATCTGGGATATTCATTTCATAGAGCTTCACTATTTACATTGATTTTCCCTATTTCTGATAGGACTAATTTTCTCAATATCCTCAGCACACAACTCATCCAATCCTTAACATCAATGCAACAAGAGTATGTTGACATCAATGACAACACTGGTTAGGCCCATACTTGCAACAATCTTCCCCTTTGTCATTGATGGCAACATCTAATGTGAAAAACTATTATAACCATCAAGACAAGAACTTCTCATTACTGACTAACATAGCTCCCCCTATCAATAGTAGCCATTCACATGTCTTCTCTTCCTTTTACTACTCCCCCTTTGATCAACAACCACTTTTTGTTTTTCACGTGTCTTTTCTCCCCCTTTGACATCAATGGCAAAGGGCACATACTTGCAACCACTTCTCATACTTTAGAATCATACTGACTACTCCCCCTGAGTAGTAGCCTCTTAAAATCAATCCAGATCACAAGATATGACTATGGGATCCACCAAACTGATGCACATCAATGCACCTCAATTTAGAACCGGAGGGGTAATAACCCCTAGCTTCTGCCTGAGATACTCAAAAGAGTCCTTAGGTAGAGGTTTAGTAAAAATGTCTGCAATCTGATCCTTTGAGGGCATGAACTCCAATCTAACTTCATTCTTGTTCACATGCTCTCTCAAAAAGTGACACTTGATGGATATATGTTTTGGCTTTGAATGCAACACCAGATTTTTTGATATATTTATTGCACTTGAGTTATCACAGAAAATTGTGATAGGTTCCTCATACTCTATCCTGATATCTCTTAGCATTTGCTTCATCCACAATACTTGAGTACAACTACCTGTTGCTGCAATATACTCTGCTTCTGTAGTGGACAGAGATATTGCCTCTTGTTTCTTTCTTAGCCAAGAAACCAACTTTCTTCCCAAAAAGAATGTACCACCACTAGTACTCTTCTGGTCATCCACATCTCCTACCCAATTAGCATCTGTATATGCATGAAGAGAGAAATCATAATGCTTAGGATACCATAATCCATACTCAATCATTCCCTTCAAATATATAAGAATTCTCTTTATTGCCATGACATGAGATTCTCTATGATTAGCTTGGACTCTGGCAACAAGACCAACAACATTCATAACATCAAGTCTAGTTTGAGTAAGGTAGAGTAACCCTCCAATCATTGACTTGTACATTTTTTAATCAGTCTTAGGGGATTCATCATCTTTACTTAGCTTACATCTGGTTGCCATGGGAGTATTCACTGCCTTTGAATCTTCCATCCCAAATTTCTTCAACAATTATTTCATATATTTGGTCTATGATATGAAGATTTCTTTCTTTATTTGAGTGATTTGCAGACCCAAGAAGAAATTCATTTCCACAAACATAGACATTTAAAATTCACTTTTCATTTGATTTGCAAAAGTCTTGCACATACTATCTTTCCCTCCAAAAATGATATCATCAACAAATACCTCCACAATCAAGATATTTTCATGATCAATCTTAAAATACAGATTATTGTCAGCAGTGCCTTTGTTGAAACCAATCTTTCATACCGGGCTCTTGGAGCTTGTTTGAGTGCATACAATGCTTTCTTCAATTTGCAGACCATATCACCATGATCAGATAATTGGAATCCATCCGGTTGCTCAATGTATACCTCTTCCTCTAAATCACCATTTAGGAAGGCAGACTTGACATCCATTTGATATACTTTGAAGTCCTTGAAGGCAGTAAAAGTAAGAAATAATCTAATTGCCTCAATTCTTGCCATTGGAGCAATAGTTTCTTCAAAGTCAACTCCTTCTACTTGAGAATAACCCTTACAGACCAATTTGGCTTTGTTTCTGACCACTTCACCTTCTTCATTCAGTTTATTTCAGAAGACCCACTTAGTCCTAATCACATTTTTGTCCTTAGGTCTGGGAATAAGATCCCAAGTGTGATTCTTTTCAATCTGCATCAATTCTTCCTCCATTGCTTTAGCCTAGCTTTCATCATTGCATGCTTCACTTACTGTTTTTGGTTCAATCTTTGAAATCAAACAATACTTTACTAAATCTTGAGCAATTTTCCTTCTTGTTTGAACACCTTTGCTTCTATCTCCTATGATTTGGTCTTTAGAATGATTCAGTCTTACGTACCTGGGAGTTTTGGAATTCTCTTGCACTTCTGATTCTTGGATAGTTTCTTCTAGGCATTTCTTTTCCTCTTATATATCAGGATTCTCTAGATCAATCTGAATCTGAACTGGAGTGGGGAATGGTTCTCCTTGATTTGAGACATTATCTTGCATATCTACTTCATATTCATAATACCTTAAGGGATTTTCCATGCCTTCATCAACCTTCACATTTGTACTTTCTACAATCTTTCTCAATCTCTTGTTGTAACACCAATATGCTTTGCTTTGAGTAGAATATCCCAAGAAAATTCTTTCATCACTTCTAGCATCAAACTTGCTAAGATCTTCATCTCTTTTGATATAGCATTTACTACCAAAGACTCTGAAATACTTCATAGTAGGAGTGATGCCAAACCACAGTTCATGAGGAGTCGTACCAGTATTGCCTCTAATTTGTACTCGATTAAGAGTATAGACAGTAGTGCTTATAGCTTCTCTCCAATAGATGTGAGAAACATTTTCTTCCATCATCATGGTTCTAGATGCTTCCTGGATGGTCCGGTTCTTTCTCTCCACTACCCCATTCTACTGTGGAGTCTTTGGAGCAGATAACTATCTCTTTATCCCATGCTTCTCACAGAATGATATGAACTCACTGGATGTGAATTCTCCACCTCTATCAAACCTAAGGCATTTTATGTTCATGCCATTTTCATTTTCTACCATAGCCTTGAATATTTTGAACTTCTCAAGTGCTTCAGATTTCTCCTTTATGAAAGTTACCGACGTCATCCGAGAGTGGTCATCAATCAGTAATATGAAATACCTATCTCCTTATAGACTCCTAATTCTTGCCAGACCACAGAGATCAGTGTGTACCAAGTCTAACAATCTGGTTGAAGATTGTTCCTTACTTTTGAATGTGACTTTGTTCTGTTTTCCCAACTAACATTCTTTGCACAAATTGTTACTAGGTTTCACCACTCTTGGAAGATCTTTTATAGCCTGTCTGTTTCTTATTTTGATGATATTATCAAAATTTACATGACACATTCTCCTATACCATAACCAACTCTGATCAATTTGAACAAATAAACAACTTTTACTAGTACCAACCAATTGGAAGGTGTTACCTTTTGTCTGCGTGCCGGATGCAATCTCAGTTCTAGAGCTTTCAAAAATCTTTCATTTTCCATTTTTGAATTGGAGGTCATAGCCATTGTCCACCAACTATCCAACACTGAGAAGATTATGCTTCAGACCTTCAACATACAGAACATCACTAGTTTTGTTCTTTCCATCAAAAGAAATAGTTCCTCTGCCTTTAATTCTACCAACATAATTATCTCCAAACTTTACAACTCCACCTTCATATCTTTCCAAGCTTAAGAACTTACTCTTGTTGCCATTCATATGGTGAGAGCATCTACTGTCAATAACCCATTCATCTTTTTCTTCAACCTGGGTAGCCAAAGCACTTTCTATCATCTTATGATTGACAAATTCAATAGGCATTGGATCTTCTTTTTTGATGGCAATAAACACCCAGTCACTTCTAGATTTGTTTCCTATCTCAAATTCATCATCTATTAGTCCTTCATCATCATCTTCTTGAACATAGTAACACTTTTTTTGAAACCTTGATCTATTAGGGTTTATCCTTGAAAAACTTTTCAGACATCTTGAGGTAAAATGACCAATCTTATTATAGGCAAAGCATTTAAAAGGTAATTTTCCTTCATACTTACCACATCCTCTTGGCAGTCTCTTTACAATGAGGGCCTCAAGTTGTTTAGCTTCTAATTCATCCTCTTCTAGATCTTTTCTTGCTTTCTCATACCAAGTTGATTTTCTTGAGGAACTTTCACCTGGATCATATCTCTATTTACCTTTTGTAGAGGTAGTAGATTTGAATGCAAATTCAGTTTTGGAGAGTGAATCACCAAACTCAACTAACTCAAATGTAGATATCTTACTAACCAATTGATCCCTTGTGATAGTTGTCAAAGATCAGATTTCCTCAATGGCAGTAACTTTGTGTTTATAAGTAGGGGGTAACAATCTGAGAACTTTAGCAATAATTTCATCTTCATCCAGTACTCCACCAGCACATCTGATGCCACAAACAAGTTCATTTATTTTTGTAATATAAGAAGAGATATTCTCATCTTCACTCATCTTTAAGTTTTAAAACTTTCTGTTTAAACTTTGCAACTTGGCACACTTAACATATTTGTCTCCATCATATAGATTTTCAATCTTTGTCCAAATTTCATAGGCAGTCTTCAATCCCATAACATTTGTTAGCTCTGAATCAGACAAGGCACTCAGTAGGGCTTCTTTAGCTCGAAGATTATTCTTTGCATCTCTGATTTCATCTAGAGTTGTGGGGCCATTCCTTGGAGGAACATATTTAGTTGAGGTTATGTTCCAATATTGATATCCCATGAATTGTATGTGACATTCCAAGCGGCTTTTCCAGGCAGTGAAGTTTGAACCATCAAACCTTGGACTGTCCTTCTTGTAGGTCGACATTCTAGATCTCCTCAAGTAGTTAAACTTCTTCTAGAGGAACTTACCTCTGATACCAAATGTTGGATTTAGGATAGACAACTTAGAGGGGGGGTGAATTAGTTATTACCAAAATTTCTATTACTAAATAAGCCTTCTTATATTTCAATAGCATATCAAAGATTAATCAAGGAAGCATAATGCAATAATTCAAGAGCAAAGACAAATTCAACACATATAACACCAAGATTTTGATGTGAAAAATCTAAGGGAAAAACCACGAGGTGATTAACCCAAGATTGTATTCTTTATTAGAAGAATAAAGATGAATAAAATGGCACTTGCCAGTTAGGGCTCACTGCCTGAGCACACTGCTCACAAGAGGCCCATTGCCTATAGGAGACACACTATCTACAGAATAATATAAATATTACATACTTGAACTGGAGATCAACATCTTCACTATGCTTGAGTCAGTTCCATTTAAGCCCAACACCTCTATGTTGCCTTTCTTTCTTCTTGCTTACACCCTTCTCATCACTACAAGGATACTTTTGAATGACTTCACAATTCTTATTTATACAAGACATCAACTTTGGAAAGATTATCAAAGTTGGCACAACATACACTTATTTTATTAAAGAGCAAATACAAAAATATAACTTGACTTATTACAAAAGATTCATGCGCACTACTATACTATCGACTAACCATAGATGGGACTTAAGTCTTCTTTATGGAGCATGCCAGGCTTCACAAAACATCTTAAAGATCATCCGCAATAAGTGCAAGACATCTGGTCGGCCAATATTAGGAAGAACACCATCACTGGAAGGTAAATCTTCAATTACGAGCTCCATCTTCAATGCGGACCACCAACACAAAATGGACACAATTTAGAGACCCCCACAAGCTTGCTTGAATCACCAAGAACATTCGCACCACTTCTGCTTACTGAAATCATTTGCATCTTCATCTAAAACCTCAAGAACATAATCGGTCATTACTGTCACATTAGAAGGATTGCTTGTGGACCTCCAAACAATGAACCAACTGAGTTGTCTATTCATATTAGCTTCCCAAACATGCCACCAGATCCATAGAATAAGATATTGCATTTCCAGATCTCACTTGACCTATTTGTGTCACTCTGTCACCTCTGAACAGTTGCCAGAACTAGTTTTATTCTCATGGCCATAACTCCTCCAAATGATCTCTCAAATCATGACTGGATCATCTTCAGACACAAAGCTACAAACCCTTTGATGTGCATTCTCTGATCTTCATCTATCTGGGATATTCACTTCATAGAGCTTCACTGTTTACACTGATTTTCTTAGTTTCTGATAGGACTAATTTTCTCAATATCATCAGTACACAACTCATCCAATCCCTAACATCAATGCAACAAGAGTATGTTGACATCAATAACAACACCAGTTAGGCCCATACTTGTAATAATATGTTCACATGAAATGTTTTTAAAAAGAACATCCTTATCCATCTCCATAAGATTTTTCATTCCATGGAAAAAAATTCTATCACTACTACCAATTTCATCTTGTACTTGTTCATTAACACACCCTTTAACTTGTTCATCAATAATTTCAATGGGTTGTTTTTGACTAAATGTTCCTAGGGTTTTTTCATCACTTTTTTGGTCATACAATCTTGATCTAGTTCTTTTATTCCCCATCACAAATTGCTTGTTTTAATTCACCTACACACACATATACATCCTAATAAATAACTCATGAAGTTTAATTTCTACATGGTAAAATGACTAAATAAGTTGGGAATGATGTTACATACCAAAAAATTTGTAGCATCTCTTGCCAAAAAAACTCCTTTTGTGTGGTTTCTCCAAATGCTTGAAATGAAAAAAAAAATTAACCTCTATTGTAAAAAATATGCTTCTTCTATTTTCTCCTTAATGGTTGAATTGCGAAAAAACACAAAAAATAAAGATATATATATATATATATATATAGATATAAGTTTAAGAAAAAAAATAAAAAACAAACCGCCAACTGGTGGTGGTCGCCGAAATTATATGATTTCGGGCAAGTCAATCTCGCCCCGAATTTGATCCTGGCAAGTCAAACTCGGGCAAGTTTGATTCACCCAGAACTATCTATGTGGCATCCACTTGGCAGCCACCTCCTCGTTTTCTAGGGTTTTCTAAAATTATCAACTTAAACTGAATATTTCTTCAATCAGAATGGACTATTTCAAAAAAAAAAAACCCTTATGTAGAGCTCTGAGTCTAGAATCCAGATATGATTTTTTAGATATTTTGATTAGTTTTAATATGTTTTTTTTAAATTATTGCAAGTGGGTTGTTAAAATTAGAGATGACACTGATTAGAAATTTTTTAAAAAAATCAAAACGCATCCAATTTTTTTCAAAATTATATGGTGCACTAGAGGAAAGAGTCCTCTCCAAAAGGGTATAATTGGTTTTGTGAAAATGATAAAAAAATATTATACAAAAGTTGACATGGAATGAAAACTATCAGATTCTGTAAATTTTAACTTTAAAATGACATTACGAAGAAAATATGCATTGAAAACTGATTTCGTTTTCTCTGTGCACTAGATATTTAACTCATCTATTTGGGAAAAAAATTAGGGAAAAATCAGATTGTTTGCTCTTTTTCTTGTGACATGGACTCAAAGTCACTTTTTCCTAAAATTTTTAGAAATTCAAAATTTGCTCTTAAATTTATAAAAAAATGTCAAAATAATTTTTAAATTGTTTTTAAAAATTACAAGCACAAAATTCATCAAGAGATCTACATTTCCTTAGTTTACATCATTTTGAATTTCAAAACATAAATGCCATTTTTATGAGGTCGAACTTGAAACTTTTTGCTTGTGTTGGCCGATTCCTTTGTAGAAGTGTAACAAAGCTTTGTGATTTTACCCTTTTGGGTCTAGCAATTACCTCCTCATTTGATTTCTCTTGCTTTTTTGGGAGATGGATATGAATGTATGTCTATCCTTCTTGCCATCCTTGAAACTTTTTTATTTGGGCTTGTATTGCTGCCTTTCATTGTCCCTCTTCTTTAAAAAAAATTTCTCCATGTGATTCTCACCTCCACAATACCTGCAAATAATGGATTTTCTTCCAACTTACTTTTCTACACCAACATTTCTAGAAAAAAAGTTAGAACTATCATTATTTCAAAATTTATAATTTCCTTTCCAATTCTTCTTTCCATCATATCTAGAAAATTTACTCTTAGCTGTATATGTGTGATTCTTCTTAATATATCCTTCTTTAATAAGCTGAACTTCTTCATCTAAAATAGAATTACAAAATTGATCAAAACTTCGCTTAGGGGTATTAGGATTTAGTTCAAGAACCCTTTTCCTTGATTCCTTAAATACCTTGTATGGTTGGGGAAGCTTACTTTCAACCATTGCAATCAACTGTAAATCTTGTTTTAAATAGTTGGCACCTATTTTCTTTAGTTACGCATTTAAAAAAAAGGTAACTTCAATGAAGTAATCAGTCATTTTTTCAAAATCAGATGGATCTAAGTTCACCAATTTTTCTTCTATATTAAACATGCTAGTAATATCTTCATTTTTATAATCTTTTTCTAAATTCTCCTACAACTCTATTGGATTATCAATATCAACAAATCTTCTATCAAGATTGGGGCTTAAAGCTTTACCAAAAATACCTCTAGCTTGCTCCAACTTGCATTTCTAGAATTCCTTTTCTTTTTCATTTTTGGGTTCTCCAATTTCCTTATTCACTATCCTCCATAGAGCCTTTTCTCTCAAAGCAGTCTTGATTGCAATCTTCCAATCTGCAAAACCACTTCCATCAAATATTAGCAAAACTTCATTTGAAGAACCCATGTTAGCCAAAAAATCAGTCTTCAAACAAATATTACTCATGCAATATATATGCTTTGTAAACCAATTACTCCAACAATATATTTCTAGTTGAACATGGCTCTGATACCATGTAAAAACAACTGCAAACTATATGACATAACAACAACCACAAACTATAAGTCCTTGTCATAAGAATTCAACTTTTTTTAGATAAAATTATTTCCCCTTCTCAAAAAGGTTTTGTTCCAAGTCATCAAATTCTGGATGCTGTGATTTCCACTCATGAAACTATTCATTCCATGGATAAGAGTAGAATACCTGGCATGGCTCTTAAGTTGGATATCTCTAAAGCCTACGATAGGGTCTCATGGAATTTTCTGTTTCAAGTTATTAGGAAATTTGGGTTTAATGAAAAACTTTATCTCCTCATTTGGACGGCTATTTCTTCTGCCAAATTTTCTGTCCTGGTTAATGGGGTCTCTAGAGGTTTTTTCTCTTCCTCGAGAGGACTTCATCAGGGGGATCCTCTTTCCCATTACTTGTTTATCATAATGGCGGAGGTACTCGAGAGATACATTCAAGCTAATGTCACTTCTAAGCATCTTGTGGGCATAAAACCTGCTTCCTCCCTTGCCCCTATGTCTGTGCAGCAATTTGTTGATGATACCATTCTTTTCAGCATCTCTTATGTGCATGAAGCTCAGAGATGGAAGAATATTTTAAACCTTTATGCCATAGGTTCTGGGCAAAGCATAAATTTCCAAAAGAGTAATGTGTATTTTTTTAATACTCCTAATGATCTCTGACAAAAAATCATTACTATCCTAGATTGTGCTAAAGATGATCTTCCTGCTATCTATCTAGGTCTTCCCTTTATGGTTAAAGAGGTGTCTCAAAGTTTCTGGAAGAGTATATTGGAAAGAACTTAGCGGAAATTGATTGGTTGGAAAGGGAAATTACTTAGTACTGCTGGCAAATTACAGCTTCTTCAGGCCTCCCTGCAAGGTATACCCACTTATTTCCTATCTCTTTTTAAAATTCCTACTTTTGCTAACAAGCTGGAACAAATTCAAAGAAAATTTTTATGGACGGGAGTAGAAGATAAATAGAGAATGTCCTTGGTTAGCTAGGAAAAAGTGTGTCTCCCTAAATCCCATGGTGGTCTCAATATTAGATCCATACTCAACATGAATAAAGCCCTTCTCTCAAAAATCAATTGGAACGTGATTCATAAACATAAAGATTGGGGGGAAATCATGCAAGAAAAATATTTGCATGTCATTGACTGGTCCAACTTCCTCCAATAGGAAGGTTTACCTCAGGGATCTATTATATGAATAAAATATTGAAATCCAAAAGCCTTCTTACACAAGGGATTAGATGGAAATTGGGTAATGGTATGTCTATTAAGTTCTGGATTGATATTTGGATAAAAGATAAGGCTCTAATTACTTAGGGGGATTATGGTAAAATTGTTGGCATTGCTACTCAGTTTTTAGGTGATAAAGTCAGCGATTACATGTTAAATAATAATGGCAACAGGAGCTGGAAAAATTTATTGGACTGTTGCACACATCGCCCTGATCTCGCCTCTAGAGTTTGAGCTGTTCAACAGTTGATTCAGGGGGTCAGAATCCCTCTCTTCCCTCATGAGGATGAGCAGTTTTGGTGGCCGGATAAGAATGGACGTTTCTCTGTTAAGTCTACCTATCATTTATTGGTTCCTAAGGTTCATAGAACAGAGATATGGAGAAAAGTTTGGAACCACAAACTTGTACCAAAAATCAATATATTTTGGTGGGCTTCTGTTCATAACAAAATTCTGACCCAAGACAACCTATAGAAGAGAGGGTTTACCTTGGTCAATAGATGTTGTCTATGTTGTGATAAGGAGGAAACTGTTTCTCATCTATTCCTTCAATATGATTTTGCTAGGGAAATCTGGAACTTAATCCTAAGTAATTTTGGTATTCAGTGGGTTTGTAATTCTGATATTATGGAAGTTCTTAATAGCTGGTATCTACCCTTTTCTCATCCCTGGCTTGTTGAGTTATGGAATCAAACTCTGTCGTGTTTGAGCTAGACTTTGTGGAAAGAGCGCAATCATAGGATTTTTAGGGATACTGCTAGAGATGCCTCTCAGGTTTCTCACACTTTTATTAAGATTCTTATGGAAAGTGTCACTAATGCACATATCAGAATTGTGGAGAAACCTCTGACTCTTGAAGAGGAACAAATTGTGGTGAATTGGAAGATTCTCAATCAGATTCCTGTTCATAACAATGCCAAATTGTTGCAGAGGCTTAATACTAGATGGTGTCCTCTGAATCCTAACTGGCTGAAACTTAATTTTGATGGGGCTTCTAAGATGGATGGTATAACTAGTGGGGGAGGGATCATACGAGATGACAAAGGGTGTATGGTTGTTGTCTATGCTGGTGGTCTAGTCTGGCAACGCAATAACTATGTTGAAGCTACTGCTCTTCTATGGTGGATTAAATTGGCTATATCCCTTGGTATCAGAAATTTGTCTATACAGGGGGACTCTAAAATGGTTATTGATGTAGTTAACAATGTGTCGACTATTGGCATTAAGTTGAAAGATATTATTAGGGATATTCATATTCTCCTACATAAGATTCCTAATGTGGACATCTCACATATTTACCATGAGGGTAATGGTGTTGTAGATGCCTGTGCTGAACTTGGACAACGGTATTCAAATTGGCATTGTTGGCATCAAATTGATCATATCCCTTTAAATCTTAAGGCTCTCATTCTAAAGGAAGTGACCTATTAAGGATGAGTTAGATTTATTGGATAGACAGCTCACTTTGTCAGCACTTTAGGAGGGGGCTGACGTGCCTCTTGAAGTACAGGTTTTTTTGTACCTTCTTACTTGTCATTTCCACTCCTTTCTTTTATAAGGCTAGCGGGCTGCTTGATCATTATGCTGTGTGCTATGTAATTATGATTAAGCATGGGATGAGTAGGCATCATCTTTCTATGGTTTCCCATATTTATGATAATGCATGCTATTTAATCACTAGCATCATTAGCCTTGATTAAGGGAGTAATGTTACCGTAAATACGACTAGGGAGATTTGGGGTTTTTGTGAGCTACTCTGTAATTCTGACATGGGTGGCGACAGAATCAAAACTGAACCTGTCTCTTGCTATGAGTTCAAAGACAACCTGGTGGTCTGGTATTATTACAAATAGGGTGGGATTAGTCCCTATTTGGAGCGGGTCAATGGGTATAATGAAAATTTATCTGAATAGTTCACTAGGTCTTGGCAGAACTGGCGTGTTTCTATGGGTGGAATTAGTTTTGAAATTTCTAAAAGTGTGATTGCTATGGCCACTAGTATGTCTACTCAGGGGCTTAAATTGCAAAGGAAAACTAAAATTGTGGACCTTTCCAGTTAAAATCTCTTTCTTGGAGATGGCAAAGAATTAGTCCCCTATCAGGGGGCTTTGACAGAGTCAAGCTGCCCGAGCCTTGGGACGGTGTGTGTTTTCTCCTCACAAAGTATTTCACCCTAGAGGGGCGCTTCACCAGGTTCTACAACTATCATCTCCCCCTTTTGAATCATTTTCGTCGCAATGCTCATATTTTCTTTCCTTTTTATCTGCTTTCTTCCCTTGAGCATTCTATTCTTAGGGTTAGAGCTAATTTGGCTAAGAATCCTGCTAAGAAACCCACCCCTCTTCACCAGGGCCTTATCCTCTGTCTTTATAACCACCATCTTTTCCTAGAACCAGCTAAGGCCATTCAAACCAATAGTGGGGAACTATCTTCTAACCCTAAGGATATTCCTAGTGTTGAAGAACCATGCCCTTCCCCTATTCCTACTAAGACAAAAGAAGTTTCTTTTTCTTCTCCTGAGGAGATTCCCATTGATACTCTGGGTTCTACTGTCAGTACGAAGGGCAAAAAGAGGAAGACACATGTTGGTGAAATGGGCACTAGGGGGGCTGTGGTAGCGACCCCAAAAAATCCTTGTAGGACCCCTGTGGGATAGGGTAGCAAGTCTCATTCATCTGCTAAGGTTATTAAGGATGGTTTCTCCTTAGGAGTTAGGCGGTTAGGACGAATTGCTGGCAAACCTGCTCTAAAAGAAAAACTTATTGATTATTCTGAGAGTGCTTCTAATGAATCCATCTAGGGGGATGAGGATGTTTAGGAAATCTCTGAGGATGCTGTTGGTAAGTAGGAGACTCAAGAAATGGGGGCTACCACTGAGGATGCTGTTGATTCTACTGAAAATGCTGGCAAAGCAGGTGAGATGTTTGTGGAAGAAGCCGATGATGAAATGGACACTGATGCTAGCCTGGGAGCTGAAATTGTGGTTCTAAGGGCTCGCATTGAGAAACTGGAATAGAATCTTTCCACTATGCTTAGGATTTCTATTTTCCTCAATATTTCTGTGCTGCAAAACCTGGGGGTTACTGTTACTACTGACAATGATGATCTTGCTAGGAAATTGGATGACATTATTAAATCTATGGTTAAGTAAGGAGAGAATCTACCTCCTTAGTTTTTGCTTCTATATAGATGATACTCTGCTACTCTGTATTTACTATCCTAGTTTATAGCAGCTGGGTTTGCTATTTATGTTGGGAAAACAATATTTGACGTATCTGGTTTAAGGCACTTTTTGTGCTTGTTGCCTTTGTGGCCTCTCTACTTTTTGTAAGGGTTTGGCACCTTATTTAGCCACCTTATATTATCAAAAACAACAATAATCAACAACAAATAATAGTGCAAGAACATAACAGAAATAAATAGAGAAGAACAAGGAAAAAATAGAGTTAGATAACTCAGAAAATTATATTTATCTAGCTTGCATTATATTCCATCCAAATGTTGTTTCTAGCAGCTCTCTAGAATCACATATATATAGTTACAGAGTCTTTGAATCCTTGAAGCTTCTAACTTTCTAGATAACTCTAAAAACCATGGAATGTTCTTATCTAGAACAACTGGTAGCTTCTTTCTTTCTAGATAATTCAAAAACATGGAATGCTCTTTTCTTGAACAACTTTATAGAAAACTCTAGATATATTTTGTCTTCTTCTAGACAATCTTAATTATCCTTAATAGTAGCATATGAACAAAATGGATGTATTGAAAAGATTTATGGAAACTTCAAAGCGAATGAAGGAGTTGGGTCTTTTCAAGATAGTGAAACAAATCTTAGAAGCATGGAAGAAGTGCCATCACCCACAGACTGAAAGTGTGATAACCTAGGTTTCAACCTCACTATCTCCTATACATTCTTCTAGGAGGTAAAATGCATCTTCTGCTAGCTATACAGAACTCCCAAAGTTACATGAAACAAGTGAAACAATTTATAACACTAAAATTTACACTGAAGATGATGAAAAATTTGTTAGGTCATGTGAATCTGAATGGGTTTTTTTTCAAGATGGATATGGTGTTGGAGTACTTGACAACATTAAGAGGGGGGCTGAATCAGTGTTGTAGAAAACAAAACTAGTTTAAACACTTTTATTGCAGGGTTTAACAACTGAAGAAAATGTTGATTTAGGTACTATTAATGCAAGTAACAGAGCATTAAAGAAATAAACAATCAAGTACAATGAGCAAATGAATCATGCAACAAATGAGACTATAAGACAGAGATTTCAAGAGTGGAAAAGCCTCTTGGGGTAGAAAAACCACTCAGTAGAATGCCTCACTGGCTACAAAAAAGTGTCTCACTAAATTTTTATCATTGCCTCACTGGCTTGTTTTCATTACTGCATCACTAGCATATTTTGATCAAATATAATGAATAATATGAATTGATATAGAGGGTTACTCTATTCTTCTACATTCCAGTTCTTGACTGTCTCATTATTTGGGACTCAAGAATCCACTATACAACTGCTCAATAATATCCTTTCAACACGCTGATATAGCCTTAACGATAGTGCAATTTACACTCATCATCAATATCACATCAGATTTTTACAATACATGTCATTTTATACATTTTCACAAAACCTTCCTTCTTTCATAAAACAATTTAAAATTGTAACTAAAACACTTCAACTGTCTCTGACAGTTTTCAACTACAAGAGTATTCATTAGGAGAGTATGGTCGAATAGACCCATATGGAAGAATGTAGAAAGTTCACAAAGCCTTTTGAAGATGTTTCAACCTTTAATCAAATGCCTTTCATAACACATGTGGTTACAAAAATAAATCTTAACCACAATAAAATCCTTACCAATGAAATAGATGATATGATATTCTATTCAGAGGATGAAAACTGTTTCCAAGAAATTTTTATGAAACCCTAACACTAAGTGCATGTGGGTGAAAAACTTTCTCAACCCTTAACCATTGAGTTTGTCAACGATGTAAACCCTAATCACAACTATCTACAATAGTGCTTAAGGAAGTTTCACAACAAACTATTTGCCATTTATATATCTTAATTGTTCTTCATCAAGCAAGATAAATAGTGTATGAAACAACAACCACTACTAACTGCAACTTATAACTACAACCCAAACTCATAATGAAGTCAAAAACAACACTTCAAAAACTAAGACTGTCATAGCTCGAAAAGAGTAACAATTTAAGACTATTTTCCCTTTTGTTCACAAACTATAGACTATAATAGAAAACCAAAAATAGAGTTCCATTTTAAGAGCTTTAGATACCATTTTCATTTGAAACCAAAGTAGAAACTTCTACATGCACCCATAAAAAGAAGAATATCAACTGAAATCTGTTGACCAAAAATAAGGTTTTTGTTATGTCGTTCATGCCTCAAAAGATAACTATCAAGCTCACATTTGACTCCACTAAACCCAAGCATTGTCATCTCAACAAACATTCCCCGTCATGATACACAGGATCTCAAAAACTTTGCATAATGATAAACCCTAGGTCGAGAGTTTCATATCTCTACGTTTTGACCTTGCATAATGAAAAAAATAATAATCTTTTTTCCTTGAATACCTTGTTTACCAACAATTCCTGTTTTCCCGAAAAGATTTGGTCATTATTCAATATCAACATCAACTTTTTACCTATCAAGTATGCTCTGACACCTGCTAGATAGGTTACAATTGAAATGCCCGACAATGCTTTATGCTTATCAATGATTTTCGAACCATATCAAATAAATAACCTTTATCAAATAATGATACTCAATATAAAGTCTCCTTAGTGATAATAATCACATAAAAAATGACATGTTAAATGAATACCTTGGCTTTGTCTCTTGCTTAATAAAATTGAAATAAAATATCATAGCAATAATGACCTTGAGATTGCATATAGAACCAATTTAGATCATAACCTTGCATTCTCTCATGATACAGAAGATGTCATAATACCAATTGTAAGAAAGCTTGAGCCCACTGAAATGTCAGCAACCACAACCACAAGACTACTGCAATTATATACCAAGTCAACCAAAGATTGCCAACTGATATGAAACCAATCACAAATCAAATACCTCTACCAACTCAGTACCAACTGATATGAAATCAATACAACTAAATATAAAACCAAACAAGTTGTAGAGCATGTGAATATGACATCAAAGATACCATGGATACTATAGCCATACCATGTGAATGTAACATCAAGGATACCATATCTCATCCAACTGTCCAACTATCATATGTCAAGAACCATGAGAGTATGTGATTGACATCAAGGACAACAACTGAGAGCTTTGTCCTTGAGGGAAAAACTCTTGAGGGAAAAACACAACTCGCACTCCCCCTTTTTGCATCAAAGAAAAAGGGATAAAGAAGTGTGCCAATGGCTCAACCATAAGCCAGCATATTATAGAGTGAAATAATAAAAAAAACAAGAAATTTAAAGCATACAATAACTGTCCAAAGGAGCATAAAGCAGCCAAAATGGCCTGAAACACAACTGCACTATTAGCACCAAAGAAAATGAGTATATAAATGAGCATTTATCATAGCAAGGACAATAACTAAAAATTCTTAAACATGAGAGACTACAAAACCAGAGATAAGAGAACTGTCATCTGAAAAGAGTAGAATACCACTGTCACCAACATCAAGAACCAATTGAAAGCATCAGAATGCACAACATATATCAACGATCAAGTATCAAGAAATGTAGGCATGTCTCAACAACATCAAAGCACCAGGATAACATCTGAATATACCACTATACCAATATATCAATGTATCAACCAAACAAATGCCAATTGCCAAAATATAGCCATGATATAGTAACATGAGAAGAGATCACAATAGAATGAATGCCGGTAATCACTTATCACATTAATGTACCAACTAACACATTAGGGATGATTAATATACAAAGAAGCTCTCCCTGAGACCAAGATCTAAGCTAAATTAGTTTAGAGTGTCAAGAGAGAAGACACCAAGTCTATTCCTCAGTCCTTCAAATGCTTCTTTTGGAACTGGCTTAGTGAAAATATCAGCCACTTGGTCACATGAAGAGACATATTCCAGAGCAACATCATTTGACAAAACTTTTTCTCTTAAGAAATGATAATGAATGTCAATATGCTTTGTTCTAGAATGCATTACAAGATTCTTATAAATATTTATTGTGCTAGTATTATCACACAGAATCCAAACAGGTTTAGAAACCTCAACCTCAATGTCTTTTAGAGTTTGAATCATCCATAGTACTTGTGTGCAATAAGCTGCAGAAGTATTATACTCTACTTCAGCAGTTGACAATGACACATAATCCTATTTCTTGTTGTGCTAGGCTACCAATCTTCCACCTAGGAAGAATGCACCTCCAAAAGTGCTTTTCCTGTCATCAATGTTGCCTGCCCAATCAACATCGGTGAAAGCTACCAAAGAGAAATCATTGTGTTTTGGGTACCACAACCCATAATCAATAGTGCCTTTAATATACCTAAAAACCCTTTTAACAACATTTAAATGTGATTGTTTAGGTGTGGATTGAAATCTAGCAGCCAAGCATATAGCCTGCATAATGTCAAGTCTTGTTGTCAATCATTGATCTGAACAAAGTATGATCTATATCAAGCAAATCAACATCTTTACCCAATTTACAACCAACTTCCATAGGTGTGCCAATTGGTTTGCACTCATCCATTTGAAATGTTTTTAACATTTCTTTAGCATATTTCGATTGAGATATAAAGATGCCTTTTGTCAGTTGTGAAACTTGTAAACCAAGAAAGAAAGAAAGTTCACCAAGCATTGACATCTCAAACTTAGATTGCATAACTTTTGGAAAAGTAGAGCATAGTTCATAATCATTGCTGCCAAAGATAATATCATCAACATACACAACAACAACTAGTATGCTATCACCTTTGGTTATATAGTATAAATTACTGTCTACTCCTCCTTTTGTGAAACCTTGAGTTTGTAAGTGTTTGTCAAGCTTTGAATACCAAGCTCGTGGAGCTTGTTTAAGGCCATAAATTACCTTTTTCAGCTTGTAAACATAATTTTTCTTTCCAGCACATACAAACCCTTCAGGTTGTTCCATGTAAACTTCCTTTTCAAGATCACCATTCAGAAATGTTGTTTTAACATCCATTTGAAAAGCTTTGAAATTCTTATAAACAAAAAATGCAAGAAAGATTCTTATTGCCTCAAGTCTAGCTACACTAGCAAAACTTTCATCAAAATCAATACTGTCAATCTGAGAGTATCCTTTACAGACTAATATTACCTTATTTCTGACTACATTCCCTTGATCATCAAGTTTATTTCTAAAAACCCACTTGGCACCAATAACATTTTTATCCTTGGGTCTAGGAACTAACTCCCATGTTTTATTTTTCTCAATCTAATCTAGTTTTTCCTTCATAGAATTAATCCATGATTCATCTTTACTAGCTTCAACATAAGTTTTAGGCTCAAATTGAGAAAGTAAACAAAGATGTACTTGTTCACTTTCATTTCCAAGCTTCCTTCTTGTTTGAACTTTTGCAGATTTATCTCCAATAATCTGTCCTTCAGGATGATTCTTTTGAACAGACTTAGAAGGAGTCTTAGATGTTGACACCTCAAGTGCCGCAGGTGCACTCGCTAGATTTTCTTCCTCTTCCTCTAATTTCTCCTCTTTTTTAGATGGAAGAACTTCTTCCTCTTCTTCCTCTTGCTAATTAAATGGCTGCAACACTTCATCAACTTTTACATTAGTGCTTTCAACCATTCTTTTTAATCTTTTACTGAAACATTTATAAGCTTTACTGTGAGTGGAGTAACCTAAGAAGATACCTTCATCACAATGAGATTCAAAACTTCCTAAGCTTTCATTATCTCTCATAATAAAACATTTACTACCAAAAATTCTAAAATATTCAACATTTGTAGGTCTACCATACAATAATTCATGAGTATAGTTAGTTTTTACTCTTAACTAAACTCTATTTAAGGTATAGACTATTGTATGAACAACCTCTTTCTAGTAGACATTTGGTAGATTTGCATCATGCAACATAGTTCTAGCCATTTCCTTCATGGTTCTATTTTTCCTCTCAGTAACACCATTTTGTTGTGGTGTTCTAGAGTTTGAATATTTCCTCTTGATTCCATGTTCTTCACAATAATCAATGAAATCTTGTGAGGTATATTCCCCACCTTTATCAGACCTAAGACATTTTATTTTCATGTCTAATTCAATTTCTACCATCTTTTTGAAAATTTTAAATCTATTGAAGGATTCAAATTTATGTTTCAAAAATGTAACCCAAGTCATTCTGGTGTAATCATCTATGAAAATCATGAAATAACGTTCACCATTTAAAGAGCTAGCTCTTGTTAGACCACACAAATCAGAATGAACCAATTGCAAAGGTTGACTAGAAGAATATTCTTTAGGTTTGAAACTTACCGTGGTTTGTTTACCTTCTTGGTACTCCTTGCAAGTACTGTTGCTGGGCTTTGAAATGGCAGACATATTTCTAACATTCTGGTTCTTGCTGATTTTAACCAGATTATCATAATTGATGTGTCCCAGTCTCCTATGCCATAGTTGACTTTCTTCTACTTGGCTCATGAAGCACACATGTCCATATTTTCTATTGCTTGAAGTCTCATGAGAACTATAAATGTTGCCTTTAGTCCTTAGACTAGCTGCAACGACCTTCCCAGATTTTTTCTTAATTTCACAACGTTGTGCACTAAAAATTACTTTGAAACCATTATCACATATCTGACTCACACTCAGCCAATTATGAGTCAAACCTTCTACATAGTAAACATTATGTAGAGGAATATCATTATCAAGCAAAATAGTACCTATACCTTTGATTTGAACACAGAAATCATTACCAAACTTGATAGAACAACCAAAGAAATCCTCATATTTAACAAATTTGCTTCTATCACCAGTCATATGGTGAGAGTAACTACTGTCAACAACCCACACATCTTTCTTTTGAGCATGAAAGGTTGTTTGAACAAACATCACATCAACCTTTTTAACATTTTGTTTCATTCTCCAAACCAGCTTAGTCTTTTTAGCATTAGGAGATGTCTTAGATTGAGCATTACACTGTATATCAAAAATAGATCTAAAAAATCTTGCTATGTGGCTAATATTTCCACAAGTAAAACATTTCAATTTGTTCAAAAACTTAAACAAATTTCCATCAACAAAACTAGGCTTACTTCTAGATACAAATCTACATTCATTTGCCTTGTGTCCATATTGATTACAGTTAAAATAGTAGCCAATAATTACAGATTGAATCTAAGAGGATTACCTCTTTTTGGAATGGACTTTTCAGCAGCACTAAACCCATCATTGTTAGAATTTGAACATTGTCCTTTTATCATCCCCAAGCCACTATTATCATTATGTGACTTTTATTTGCCTAATAGATGAGACAACTTGTCACTACTTTCACACATTGCAAGATTTTTCCTCAAACTGACAATCTCAGCTTCTCAAGTGTAGCACTCTTTTTCTTTGACATGCAACTATTCTTGAGTGACTTCTAAAACTTTCTTGTTTTCCTCAAGTTGTATTTTCAGATCTAAGATTTGTTTTTCATAGTTAGTAGTCTAACTTTTTGTAGCATGGCATCGTTTCTAAGTTTCTTTATTTCACTAAGGGCACATTTTATTTCACCCTCAAAATCAACCTTAGTTTCAGATTGATCTAATGTATTATCAGGTTCAACAAAATTGATTGTTGCCATAAAGAAGGTTTCATCACCTTCTGTAGTAAATTCTCCTAAGCTACTATCAGTGACATCAGCAAATAAACTTTTCTTCTTTTTGAAGACATTTTTATTAAAGTTATACTTCTTTTTCCTACTTTTTTTTTTATTGTCTTCTTCATCACTATCAAGTTCTTTGTTTGGATAGTTTGCTGCATAGTGTCCTATTATCCCACAATTAAAACACTTAAAGGGTAACTTCCATTTATATCACCCTACTAAGCCTCTTTTTAGTTTGCTTACAAAAACTGACTCATCATCATTCACTTTTTCAGACTCACAATTTATTTCATTTCCCTTTATAACAGTTTTGAAGGCAGTTTCTTTGTTAGGATTTTCATTGATCTTTCTCATTTCATAGGCAATAAAAATTCCATGAAGATCATGTACAGTTAATTTCTTCATGTCTCTTTCTTCAAATGTAGAAGTCTTAGAATCATATTTAGGAGACAAAGTTCTTAACACCTTTTTAACAATAGTTACCTCTTCTATTTTTTCCCCTAAACCTCTAATAGTGTTTACATTTTCTTGGACTCTTTGAAGGTAATCAGCTACCTTCTCTTCATCTATCATTCTTCAGCCTTCAAACTTGTTTCTCAAAGCTTGAAGTTTTGCTTCTTTTATAGCCTCATCACCCTCATAGATGTTTGACAACATTTCCCATATGCCCTGAGCTATTTTACAATCTATAACCTTAACTAAGACATCATTGGATAGACCACAACAAATGGCATTTAGAGCCTTTGCATCACAATCATATGGTTTTCTCTCATCAGTAGTAGATGGTGTATCTAGACAAGAATAACCAGTTTCAATAGCATTCCAGACATCAAAGCCTAAAGACTATATATGACAAGTCATTTTATACTTCCAAAAGGCATAATTAGAAGCATCAAACAATGGTGCTCTGAAAGTAGATAGACCTTCCTGAGATGTCATGGTATGTACTCCACTAGGAATCCCTTAGGTTGGTTAAACCTTTTAGACAATGGTGTGTCTCTGATCCTACTTGTTGGAGTACTTGAAAACACTGAGAGGGGGGGGGTGTGAATCAGTGTTGTACAAAACAAAACTAATTTAAACACTTTTATTGCAGGATTTAACAAATAAAGCAAATGTTGATTTAGGTACTATTAATGCAAGCAACAAAGCATTAAAGTAATAAACAATGAAGTACAATGAGCAAATGAATCATACAACAAATGAGACTATAAGATGGAGATTTAAGGAGTGGAAACCCTCTTGGGGTAGAAATACCACTTAGTAAAATGCCTCACTGGCTTATCGAAAAATTGTGCCTCATTGGCTACAAAAATGTGTCTCACTGACTTTTTATCACTGCCTCAATGGCTTGTTTTCATTATTGCCTCACTGGCATATTTCAATCAAATACAATTAATAATATGAATTAATATAGAGGGTTACTCTATTCCTCTACATTCCAGTTCTTGAATGTCTCAATATTTGACACTCAAGAATCCACTATACAACTACTCAAGAATATGCTTTCAACACACTGATATAACCTTAATGATAGTGCAATTAACACTCATCATCAATATCACATCAGATGTTTACAATACATGTCATTTTATACATTTTTACAAAACCTTCCTTCTTTCATGAAACAATTTTAACTTGTAACTGAAACACTTCAACTGTCTCTGACAGTTTTCAACTACAACAGTATTCATCAGGAGAGTATGCTCGAATAGACCCATATGGAAGAATCTAGAAAGTTCACAAATCTTTTTGAAGATATTTCAACCTTTAATCAAATGCCTTTCATAACACTTGTGGTTACAAAAATAAACCTTAACCATAACAAAATCCTTATCAACAAAATAGTTCATATGATATTCTGTTCAAAGAATGAAAACTGTTTCCAAGAAATTTTTATGAAACCCTAACACTAAGTGCATGTGGGTGAAAAACTTTCTCAACCCTTAACCATTGAGTTTGTCAACGATGTAAACCCTAATCACAACTGTCTACGACAATGTTTAAGGAAGTTTCATAAGAAACTATTTGTTGTTTATATATCTTAATTGTTCTTCATCAAGCAAGATAAATAGTGTATGAAATGACAACCACTACTACCTTAAACTTATAATTGCAACCCAAACTCATAATGAAGTCACAATAAAAACTTCAAAAACTAAGACTATCATAGCTTGAAAAGAGCAACAATTTAAGACTATTTTCCCTTTTGTTATCAAATTGTAGATTGTAATAGAGAACAAAAAATAGAGTTCCATTTTAAGATCTTTAGACACCATTTTCATTTGCAACCAAAGTAGAAACTTCTACATGCACCCATAAAAAGAAGAATATCACCTGAAATCTATTAACCAAAAACAAGATTTTTGTTAGTCATTCATGCCTTAAAGGATAACTATCGAGCCCACATTTGACTCCACTGAACCTGAGCATTGTCATGTCAACAAAAAATCCCCATCATGATACATAGGATCTAAATTTTTTTTCATAATGATAAACCCTAGGTCGAGAGTTTCATATCTCTAAGTTTTAACCTTGCATATGAAAATACAAACAATCTTTTTGCCTTGAATACCATGTTTACCAATAGTTCCTGTTTGCCCTAAAAGAGCCAGTCATTATTCAATATCAACATCAACTTTTTACCTATCAAGTATGCCCTGACAACTGCTAGGTAGGTTACAACTTAAATGCCTGACAATGCTTTATGCTTATCAATAATTTTTGAACCATATCAAATAAATAATCTTTATCAAATAATGATACTTAATATAATGCCTCCTTAGTGACAATAATCACATCAAAAATGACATGTTAAATGAAGACCTTGGCTTTGTCTCTTGCTTAAAAAAATTAAAATGAAACATCATAGCAATAATGACCTTGAGAATGCATATAGAACCAATTTAGATCATAACCTTGCATTGCCTCATGATACAGAAGATGTCGTAATACCAATTGTAACCAAGTTTGATCCCACTAAAATGTCAGCAACCACAACCACAAGACCACTGCAATTGTATACCAAGTCAACCAAATATTGCCAACTGATATGAAACCAATCACAAATCAAATACCTCTGCCAACTCAGTACCAACTGATATGAAATCAATACAACTGAATATGAAACCAAACAAAATGTAGAGCATGTGAATATGACATCAAAGATACCATGGATACCATAGTCATAGCATGTAAATGTAACATCAAGGATACCATGTCTTAGCCAACTGTCATATACCTAGAACCATGAGAGTATGTGATTAACATCAATGACCAAAACTAAGAGGGCAACATATGGATTGTATGGAAATCAAATTTATTTATCTATTAGAGGAAAGACATGTCATCAATGCAATTCTAAGAAAGCACTTGGATATAGAATGCACTATAACACATGCAACTTAGTTCAAGGATAATTTTGTGGAGATTATTTGTTTATGAGATATGGAGCAAATATCTTGGAATTTAGCAAAAATCCTAAATGGGTGTGCCTAGTTTGTTGGGGTATTTGTAACTGTAGCTTCTGTAGTTAAGTAAAGTTAGATTCCTATTGGTTATTTCTATTGAAACGTAGTAATTCAAGGTTTCAAGTCAGTTACACACCACTTGATTCTTATGCAACACTCTTCCACAAAATTATAGATTACAGAGATACCATTTCTACTAATAGTGACATTAAAGATAAGAAAGATGTTTTCACTCAATGGTACAAGAAGGTCTCTTAAATTTGATTCTTTTCGCCACATATTGAGTTGCAAGAGAGAGGAAAACAATTCTTTTCCCAATTTAGCACATTGCAAGAAAGAATAAAACACTTGTGATACCAAAAGGCATCATTCAAATAAAAAAGATTATATCAAATGAGGAGCTTGAAAAAGATAAAAACCAAAGAGAGACATCAAAAGAAACATTATAGCATGATTATGGAGATGCCATTAAGATTGATGGTTTTGACATGGATTATGCAAGTGAAGTTTTAACAATGAAGCGTGGTAATCTTGCAACATACACTATAAATAAGAAAACTCCAAAAATGCAAATATAGCTATGATCTTTGGTGAGATTGTATGAATTTGTGGAATGACATTGATCCAAGTGAAAGAGAATATTTTAAAACTTGGAAGAATTATATATAGATTCATTCATTATGTCTTATATCATGATAACAAGAGTTTATCCTTGAGGATACAAGCCATTGTAGTTACCCACGTTCTGAGATTGATACTAAGAGATGATGGCTTATAGAGGTAGTTGGCATTGAAGGTTGTGTGTTTGTGTATAGCAATTTATTTATTGGTACAACAAGATTAATGGAAGAGATGAATTTAGTCATCAAAACTAGTGGAGCAATAAATGTTCATCATTAATTAGAATGAACATCCTTGAAGGCTAGGTCACTATTGGTGGACCTTAGTTCGAATAGGTGATTCATGAACGAGAAGAAGACATGGTTCTCACCTTAACAAACCAATAACTTGGATTTCCTTTCAAGTTATGGATTTTAAGTTACCTTTTTGTAAAAGTGACTTATGTAACTTATCGTAATTTAGAAGTTAGAAAATGAACCTTATTTCCTAAAAATTTATGTAAGACATAACCAAAAATAAGGTTAATTATTTCATTGTATTTCAAAAAGGTAGTTGAGGTAGTTACTAGGTGGTTACCAAATGTAAGACTATATAAGAGGCTATTTTATAATTTAAAGGGGGACTTCTTACAAGAGATGTTTCTTAGGTGGAAACTGATGGAGAAACATTTTCATTGATTTTGGGCTTTACACATTATATAGAAGGGTTTTTGGAATTGTATAATTTCACAAAGATAATAAAGAGTGCATTTAGTTTGTATGTTCTAAACATACTTTTGACTTATTGTTACTGATTTCACGTATGTTAAATTGGTAATCTCTCTCTATGTCATTATGTAAATCATAGGTCATCATGATTTGATCTCCTTTGATCCAGTCAGTCAAAAGTACAACCAAGTATTTGGTCTTGATATAAACACAAATAAAGTTGTACATGGCAGTGCAATTGTGAATCAAGAGGCTTCAAAAGTTTATGATGAGAAGTGGTTATTTTGTACACTATTCAAAGAGTCTTCACAATTCACACATTACAGTTCTTTCATCATTGCAAGGTCATGTTTTGATTCTCAAATACTATATTGATATCACCCACTCTTCCATAGAGGCACCTATTTTCCTAGCATAACAATGGGTTCACGTGATCATCTTGGAGCAATTTTAGGTAGGAGTCACCTACCATGTACATAAGTTAAGTAGGTGTTTTTTGTGTTAGTTTTTGTATTAGTTTCTGTGTGTCTTCTATTGTTCATTTCATTTTTTTTTTCTCATCTCTCTGTGTGCTCAGCTCACTTTTCCTTCATCATGTTGTGTTGTTTTCCCCTTGACTCTATTGTCCACCAGATAAGACACTAGTCGTTACCAAGATTTTGGGTTCATCCTTTGACCCTTGCGATCCTTGTCCCTAGATAGATCCAGCTATTGTCCCTATTCTAGGTACAAGCCATGTTAAAATTACATTTTTCTATCAAACTCAGTTTGACCAATTTCATGATTGTTGAAAAATTGGCCAAATCATCATTTAATTATGTTCATGTTTTCTAACCATTTTCAAGTGTAAGAAATAGATTATTATGATTTTTGGTGTCTTGGTTGACCTTCATAATCTTTGGTTATAACCTAACTTAGGCATCATCAGTCTTAAACTTCACTTGTGTTTACCTTCATAAAAGTTGATTCATCCACTCAGATATCTTCTTCATTATGTTCATAAGCTGAAATCATCAAAGGGCTTCCAAGTTTTCATTTTGGTTGTCAATATTTTATCGTGATTATAAAGTTCTCTTCAAATGCCGAGAAATGTCATGTCAAAGTTCCCACTTGGTTTTAAAATTTGTGCCAAATCAAAAATTTGTATCTATGCTTATACATCTAATGCGCAATTTACTTCAAACTTAAGAAATGTTTGAATTTTGATTAGTTTGAAACATCTATCAGCACCCTCTAAGAGTTTCAAAACTTCTCAAACTCATGTTGGAGGGTCTTTGATGAAGAAAAATATTATTGCACATTCGAAACAATTTTTTATCATTATGCAGCACATCTAAAAGGCGTCATAGTTATCACCAAATTGACGGAATTGTGTAAAATATCAAAGTCATGAATTACTATTTCATCATGAATTGAAGTTATGAATATCTCATAAACTACTGATAAAGGAACCTCTCTTTGGACTTATTTCCAAAATAGAGGATAAATGCTTTGACAAAACTAAAAGATGACTGTAGATGGCACTTAAAACACCAAAAATCCTTTATTATGATTGGTATATTCTTATATCAAAAGTGGTCATTAGGCTACGTGGGTAGTTTTAAAAGTTTAATGCATCTTCAATAAAGTTATAATTACTACTACTGATGAAGGGGGTAAATCATAAAACACACAACAACAAAAATAGAACACAAAAAATAAAATTTTTCTTTATTGATCTAGGCAACTCATTACATTACAAAAGCTCAAATACAATCAGAGGAATCAATCCTCCACAGGCTGCAACACACTATAGCTGCACATCACCAGGCTCTAGAATCTTTTGCCTTCTATAACCCCAAATCAGCTAGGGTTTATGTTTTCCCACCTATTCTTGACTCCACACTTGTCCCCTTAACTCTACTACTACCCAAGGTTCCCAAAAATAGTTATTAATAGCCTTTTTGGTGGAAAACAACCTAATTTCAAAATTTGCATCTCCCTCCAAAAATAGGTCAACTTTCGGGAGCCATAACTTTTGATCCGGGTGTCTGATTGACGAACCGTTTTATGCATCAAAAAAATCACAGAGTGCTCTATGCGCTAGGAACCCGCTCAGAGGTTGTGGCCATTTTTGAGCCTGTACGGGGCTGTTTAGTGCCTCAAACCTAAGTTTGAATAAGTTTCAAGCATTTTTCAGGAAATAAAAACTTTAATATCTTTCAGCTCGCAAATGATCTTTGCATGATTCCTTTGCCAAAGGTCTTATTTTTTAGTTATGAAGCTTCCTATAAATTTTCACTTCAATCCATGCCCAAATGCAAACTTTCTAAAAATAGCAGGTTGTTATTTTTAGTAGTTTGGAAAAACTGAAAGTTCTACATCATTATTCAAGCGATTATGGAACCAGAACCACAAATTTTGAAAATAAATGGAAAGAACATCAACAATTTTGAAACACTTATTTTTTGGGTGATGCAACATTGCCCTTACACTACTGGATACTCCTCCATCAGACACTTAGGGTAATTTGAGAAGTGACCCTATCACGTCTCATGTGTTTGTGTGAGGAAAACCCAAACGATCAACCTCTGCCTTAGACAACCAAGAAGAATCTTCAACAGGCCTTCATTTTCATTTCACCAAATATTCTTCATATTCCCTGTTCCAAGTACTTCTTCCCACATGGCTATCCAAGATCTCTTATATCTCCTCTATTGAAGTAGATGTCAGAATAATCCATTGTTCTTCTATTGGTCCATCCTCTATTCCACCTTCATGATATTCTGATAAATCAGCAATGTTGAAAATAGGGGAAATATTGATCCCACTCAATAGTTCTACCTCATATGTATTTCCTGAATCATTTTTCTTCAAAATTCTACATTGTCCAAATTTCTTCATTTTCAACTTATTGTATGTTCCAATTGGGAACCTTTCTTTTCTCAAGTGAACCATGACTTCATCTCCTACCTGGAACTCCTTATATCTCTTCTTCTGATCTGCCTTAGCCTTGTACTAAATATTCATCTTATTAATGTTCTTCCTCACCTCTTCAAGCAAATTCCTTAGATGTTCTACAAAGTCTTCAGCTTTAACACTTGTCTTTTCTCCTTTGTCCAGCTTCCTTAACTCAGAAGCATTTATTGGGCTATTGCCATATACAATCTAGAATGGTGATTTACCAGTATTCCTATTAACAGAATTGTTGTAAGCAAACTCTGCCTATGGTAAAATCAAATCCCATCCCTTGGCCTTATCTCCTACTAAGCATCATAGCAAGTATCCAAACTCCTATTCACCACTTCGGTCTATCCATCAGTTTGTGGATGGTGTGTAGAACTGAACTTCAAATATGTCTTCAACTTCTTACACAATGTCCTCTAGAAATAACCAACAAACTTGGTATCTCGATCTGAAACTATGCTCTTTGGTAGACCGTGTAATCTCACCACCTCTCTGAAAAATAATTTAGCAATATGAACAGCATCAATAGTCTTCTTGCAAGGAATGACATGTGCCATTTTCGAGAATCTATTCATGAACACAAAAAAGGAATCATGTCCTCTCTATGTCCTTGGTAAACCAAGAACAAAATCCATACTAATATCATCACATGGCTTCTTTGGTACAAGTAGTGGCTGATATAGACCTGTATTCTGACTTGCTCCTTTTGCCATCTGACATACTCTGCAACTCTGCACAAATTTCCTCACATCCTTCTGCAATGGTGGCCAATAATAATTTTCACCAACAATAGAAATTGTCTTATCTCAACCAAAGTGTCTGGCCAATCCTCCACTATGCTTCTCCTTAATCAGGTTTTCTCTCATGGAACTCCTCAGAATGCACAACTGGCTTCCTCTAAACAACATGCCATCTTGGATTATGAAATCCAACTATTTTTTCTTGTCCAAAGTAATAGGTTCTAGACAAGCTTTCCAGGCCTCTACAAAATTTGGATCTTCAAGATACAAACTTTTGAGCTCATCAACCCCAACAACCTCTATCTTCATTTCTGTCAACAAATTTTGCCTTCTGCTCAAGGTCTCTGCAACTCTATTGGACTTCTCACTCCTGTGCTTCAAAACAAAAGTATAGCTCTGCAAAAACTCAACCCATTTTAAGTGCTTTTGGTTCAACTTCCCTTGACTATTAAGATACTGCAAAGCCTGATGATCAGTATATAAAACAAACTCTTTTGGCAATAGATAATGTCTCCATTTCTTCAAAGACTGAACTATAGCATAAAACTCCTAATCATAAAGAAAATACTTTTTTCTTGTCATCATTAAGCTTCTCACTAAAATAGGCAATGGGCTTACCTTCTTGACTCAAAACAGCTCCTATAGCACTGCCACTAGCATTACAATCAACCTGAAATACCTTATTGAAATATGGAAGTGCCAAAATAGGTTGCTCTGTGACCTTCTGATTCAATGTATCAAAGCTTTTGTCTACTCCTTTAGTCCTTTAAACTATTTTCTATCCCCTCTCATTGTCTCAGTCAGGGGTGCACAAATGCTACTAAAATTCTTGATAAACTTTCTGTAAAAACTTGCCAAACCATGAAAAGATCGTACCTCCGTTGCACTCCTTGGCGTAGGCCATTCAATGATAGCCCTTACTTTTTATAGGTTCATCTTAAGAGCTTCCTCTGAGACAAGAAATCTTAAGTATACCAACTCCTTCTTTGCAAAACTACATTTCTTCAAATTAATCAACAACTTCTCCTCCCTCAGCTTCTCTAGAACTCTTCTAATATGTATCACATGCTCATTCCAAGTCTTACTGAAAATCAAAATATCATCAAAATAAACAATAACAAAACTTCCCAAAAATTCTTTCAGTACCTCATTCATGAGCCACATGAATGTGATCAGTGCATTGGTTAGCCCAAATGGCATGACTAACCACTCATACAAACATTCATTTATCTTGAAGGTTGTCTTCCATTCATCTCCTTCTCTGATACAGATCTGGTGATACCCACTCTTCAGGTCAATCTTCGTGAAGTATTTGGCTCTCAAACAATCCATTATGTCATCCATTCTTGGCAATGGAAATATATACTTGATCATGATCTTATTGATGGCTCGAGAGTCTGTACACATACTCCATTCTCCATATTTCTTTGGTGCTAGTACTGTAGGTACCTCACATGGACTTAGTCTCTCTCTTATCAGTCCCTTCCTCAACAACTCCTGAACTTGTTTGTTCATCTCTTCATTCTCTACAGGGGTCATCATGTGGGCTACCTTATTCGACAAACTGGCTCCTGGTATCAAATCCATTTGATGACTTATCTTCCTTATTGGTGGTAAACCTTCTGGTACATTATTAGAGACAATATCTTGAAATTCTTCTAGCATCTCTGAGACTTCAACTGGTACATCTTCACATTTCTCTTGACTAATCTTAAGAATCAATGCATAGTAATGATGCTCATGCTTCATACCCTCCAAAAATTTTCTACCATCTACCAAGCAAATTCTGGTAGTATTACATACCTTTTCTTCCAAATCCTTCAAGGGTTTCAACTTATGGTGAACTCCATCCTTTTTTAGGGAATATGTGTTGGCACGACCAACATGGGTAGTGCTCCTACCATACTACCATGGCCTCCCTAATAGCATATGACATGAATCCATCGGCATGATATCACATAGCACCTCATCATGGTAGTCCCCAATCTTGAACTTCACTAAACACTGCTCATTGACCAAAGCTCTGTGGTCCTTCTGCAACCATGCAATCCAATATGGATATGGATACTTTCTTCTTGTCAACTTCAACTTGTCAACCATCTCGTCTGAAACAAGATTGTCAGTACTTCCACTTTTAATAATAATATCACAACACTTACCTTCACATTTGCACCTTGTGTGGAATAAATTCTTCCTCTTATTTGGTTCTTTCTCCTCATTCAACAAGGTTCTTCTGACCACTAGGGTTTCTCCCCTTTCAACATCTTTAGAACACTTAGATTGTGCATCTTCATCTACATGTGTAACTCGTGCATTACCTTCAGGTCTTCTATTCATCCTTCCTTGATGTTGTGGACACTCATATGCTTGATGCCCTTCTTCTCCACATTGGAAATAGGTTCCTCTAAAACCTCCTCTTCCAAGTCCTTGCCCAGGTTGGTCTCTTCGTCTTCCTCTTTGCTCACCATTGTTCTAGTCACGAGGGCGGTAGGCATTATCCCCTCTCAGGTTTTGACTAGTGCTAGCCTCTTCACTTTTCTTTTGATCTTCATTACAGCCTCCATAGGGTCTTCCACCAGTCCTTCCACCTTGACCTCTTCCCCTTTGCTTGCTGTCAAATTTTTTATTCAACTTCTCTTCCACCTTCAGGAAAAATTGGTAAGCATCTTCTATGGTGGTCTTTCAGACCAGGCTTAGCTCCTCTTGAATACTTGGCCTTAACCCATTAGTGTAATGTGCTACCTTCTCCTTATTGGGCTCTGCATGGCCTATCCTAATAGTAATCTTATAAAACTTTTTGGTATACTCCTTGACAAACTTGTTACCTTGCTTCAATCCTTGCAACTTCTTCACCAACTCCATCTCATAGTCCATAGGAATGAACTACTTCTTCAGTTTCTCCACCATCCATTCCCATCTAGTGATCTTTCCTTTTCCTCTTATGTTCCTCTCTAATTGGACCTCCTTCCACCAAATACTGGCGTGGCCCTTCAACTTTGTTTTTGGAAACTTGACCTGATATGGGTCCTCCACATCTTCATACTCAAAATACTCCTCCATGTCATTGATCCAATTAATAAGTTGTTCTGGATTCAAATCTCTAGAATATGTAGAAACTTTGATCCTGGGCCTCTTTCCAATCTTCAAAATGGCCCTCAACAACCTAACTTCTATAGGATCTCCTGCAGCTTCTTGTTCTTCCTCAGATAGCTCTTCTTTAGCTTCATCCTTACTTTCTTCTCTTGTTCTTAGATCAAACCCTCTTCGTAACTCCTCTTGTAATGCATTGATTTGCCTTTGTAGGGCTCTAAAACCCTCTTCTGTCAAAGCATACCTCTATCAGCACCCTCTAAGAGTTTCAAAACTTCTCAAACTCATGTTGGAGGGTCTTTGATGAAGAAAAATATTATTGCGTATTCGAAACATTTTTTTATCATTGTGCAGCACATCTAAAAGGCATCATAGTTATCACCAAATCGATGAAATTGTGTAAAATATCAAAGTCATGAATTACTATTTCATTGTGAATTGAAGTTATGAATATCTCATAAACTACTAATAAAGGAACCTCTCTTTGGACTTATTTCCAAAATAATGGATAAATGCTTTGACAAAACTCAAAGATGGCTATAGATGGCACTTAAAACACCAGCAATCCTTTATTATGATTTGTATCTTCTTATGTCAAAAGTGGTCATTGGGCAATGTGGGTAGTTTTAAAAGTTTAATCCATCTTCAATAAAGTTATAATTACTACTACTAATGAAGGGGGTAAATCATAAAACACACAACAAGAGAAATAGAACACAAAAAATAGAATATTTCTTTATTGATTTGTGAAACTTATTACATTACAAAAGCTCATTTACAATAAGAGGAATCAATCCTCCACAAGCTGCAACACACTACAGCTACACATCACCAGGCTCTAGAATCTTCTGCCATCTATAACCCCAAATCAGCTAGGGTTTATGTTTTTCCACCTATTCTTGACTCCACACTTACCCCCTTAACTATACTACTACCCAAGGTTCCCAAAAATGGTTATTAATAGCATTTTTGGCAGCCAACAACCTAATTTCAAAATTTGCATCTCCCTCCAAAAATGGGTCAACTTCTGAGAGCCATAGCTTTTGATCTGAGTGTCCAATTGAAGAACCATTTTATGTGTCAAAAAGATCACAAAGTGGTCTACGCACTATGAACCTGCTTTGCCTGTTCCGGCCATTTTCGAGCCCGTACGGGGCCATTTTGGCCTCAAACCTAAGTTTGAATAATTTTCAGGCATTTTTCAGGAAATAGAAACTTTAATATCTTTCATCTTGCAAATGATCTTTACGTGATTCCTTTGCCAAAGGCCTTATTTTTTATTTATGAAGCTTCCTGTAAATTTTCACTTCAATTCGTGCCCAAATGCAAACTTTCTAAAAATAGCAGGTTGCTATTTTTAGCAGTTTGGAAAAATTGAAAGTTCTACATCATTATTCAAGTGATTATAGAACTAAAACCACAAATTTTGAAAAGAAATGGAAAGAACATCTACAATTTTGAAACACATCTTTTTTTGGGTGATGTAACATTGCCCTTACACCACTGGATGCTCTTGCATCAACTACTTTTATCAAAACCATTATCGACCAATGTAAAAGGTTTTTGAATTAGTTCTTAACCACATTCAAAAGGCCGGTAAAAAGGCAAGTTGAGAAGGGAATTGAGCAACAAATCTTTATTAGCATCAATTAGTTACCATATCAAAGGTGCTTTAAGGAATTCTTGTCAGCTAGACAAAGAAGAGTTTGAAATCAATTTGAAATTCTAGTGCTTCCTAAATCAACTTTAAAGCCCAATGAAGAAGATTTTTATCATCGGGTGATATGTAGGACTTCCCAAACATTACCAACTAGCTGATAGAGTTTTGAAAAAGCACTTCAAGTACTGACAAATGAAGTTAAGATCTAAAGAACGTTTCATGTATCTAAACTAAACCCTCCATGTACCATGAAATCTTCTATTATTCGTGCAAGGAAATAGCTTTCTAAAAAACTGATTCATAGGAATGAAAGGTAAAAAGAAGCTTGGGTAGCATAAGTCACATAAAAAGGTAGTGATAACAAAAAGATAATTGTGTAACATTGTAACAAGAGTATCGAAATGCATCTTTTGAAGAAGGCATTGCACACTCTGCTTACTCCAAACTACTATATGTATCTTCATATATTATAGACCTTATTCTTAGCAATATGTTCCCAAGGCACTTGAACTTTAGCAGTATACCTCAAAGAAATGGAGTCTTAGCAAATAGAATGATTGTAAGAATCCTCTTGGCCTGCGTCAAAGACCTCCCCATGTCGAATGCCTTACTCTTAGATGAAGGAACTACATTTGTAGCGCTGGGCTTAAACAACACACACTAAGATTTGACTTGCTTAGGTGGCTGGTAGGCCCTTTCTCTTACTCTGTTTTGTTAATGTGTCAATAAGAGAAAGGGCCCACTAGCCACCTAAGCAAGTCCAAGCTTAGTGTGTGTTGTTTAAGCGAGGCTATGTCTATGTGCAACAACATTGCCCAGGAAAGAAAAAGACCTTCCTTGTTGCAAGAAACTATCATTTCCAAATGATAGATGTGTGCAGGACCTGTGCAGCTAGCTTTGATCTCAATATGGTTATGGTTGATGTTAAGGATTTTGATTACAACAGAAAGGATGTTTGTGGAGCTCTAGTTCAATACCCTAGAATTGAAGGGTAGATTATAGACTATACCAGTTTCCTCAAGGTGCCATAGCATGATTCTATTGGGATCATGCAAAATGAAATTAAATGCAACTATTGAGATTACTCCTTTTACTTACCTGTGTTAGATAGAAAAGAGAGACTAGTCCAAGAGATCAAACTAGGTCAAACCCTCTTCTATCTAACATTAAAATAGAAGCCGAGCTTAACTTCTACCCTTGAAGGAGAGACAAACTACATGGACTTTGTCCCTTTATTGTATAGAAGAGAATCAACCAAATACAACCAATAAAACTAGGGTAAAACATGAAACCCTAAGTGAACAAGATTGGAGCATGATAGACTATCGAAAATAGATAAAGACAATCCAAAAATACAATAGAGACCAATGGACAGAATAGAACCTCAATCCAAGTTTGGGGACCAAAAAACTAGGGCACTGCATGACCTAGACCCAATTTAGGGTTTTACAGAAACTGTCAGGTTCACCACACATGTAGCTATGAAACCTTCCTTCTTCCTGAATCTTGCCTCCTAAAACTTGTTACTTAAACCTGCACACATAAAAGAAGGAAAGATGGTTGGATCTATATAGGAGCTTGCCTAAGTGAAGCTCCACAAATGGTATTTCCACCTACACAATAATAATGATGAGAGATAAATAGAGCGTGCCCTAGGAGGGTAGAGGCAAATCTAAAATAGAATGGAATGGTATCACAAACCATAAAGGAAGTAGTCACCATGAGCATGGAAACCCTAGCTTTCTTGATGCGGAATCACAACTTGACTCAAGAAGTTGGTGTAGCCCAAAGAAGTAGAGATATTTTCACAAGAACTGTAAGAAGTTAGTGCCACATTAATAATCCACCATAGAAAGATTTAGAGAAAAATAGAGAGCATGAGAGAGAAAGAGAGAGAGTGCAAGTGTGTCTAGATTTCTTATAGAACTTAGAGATGTTCAAATGAATAAACTAACTTTCTTTTATATGTATTCCTACTCACCAACAATGAATAAAACCAAATGGAGCCAACATGTATTAGCCAAGGAGGTGTTCTAAGTTGACACCACAAAAATAGGACCGAGACTAACTTATGGGAGTAGAGCGCTAGGTGCCTTGGTCCTTTAGCCCCACAAAATTGAAAGAGTGTCCATTTAAGTTGGATTAGACTAGTCCTAACTTTATTTTGTTAGTTTTATTCATCTAGATCAAGATTTAATCATTTAATGTTCAGAAAGGTGTTAAAATAGGTCATGATTAACAAGTGTAAACATTTTAGTTCCACCCAGGTGCTAAACTAGGTGTAAAATGCTAGTGTACACATTTTAGTCTATAACATTTAGCCCCCACTTTAGTGTGGGTACGAGCTTATGTTCAAACTCACACTAAAGTAAAGAGAAGACAAATTTGAAACACAATAAACATAGAAGCCATAGAATGTCACCAAAATTGAGGGGTGAACAAGCCCCCAAGTTTAGGATTCTAGGAGTCTATGATGAATTGTATACACATAAGACACATGCATAATTCACTCATACATGAAGCACTTATAAAACATGAGACAAGACAAGATATACATGAGGCATACACTTGAGTGATCACAATGTATACACACAATAAACAAAGTATACACTCTTAACACATAAGGCATAGAATGCACATGAAAGACACATGGAATACACTTAAAGCACTTAAGGAGAATACATAAGAAATACATACAAAAAACATGCAAAGCACACATGAGGCATGAAGAATACATTGAGGAGAATAATATATGAGGAGAATACATGTATCATACAACAATCACAAGAAACACATAATGGAAGACCTTTAATCAGCATGACAAAAGTAACCTCAATCTAAATGTTTTGTCAATCGTCATGCATCATTCCCCAAGATGCAATAAGAATAATGCTAAGAGGTTAGTAATAAATAAGAAGAACAAGAGGGGTACAAATACATCATACATATGATCCATATTAAGCAACGTGTTTCCACAAGAGGGAATACACAAACTCACCTCCCGTAAGAAGATTTATACGAAGCCTTGCAAACTAATAAGGCATTGCAACCATATAAAGATACTCTAGCCCAACTCAAGTTGGTAGTTCCAAGCCTTCTCCCAAACATGTAAGGAGCTTCAACCTAGGAGCAAGATAGACTCAAGATCATGCTTCCAAGCTTGCCATAATCCTTTCCGAGAGAGTGGAGTAACAAAGATAATCAACAAGTGTTTTGATGGAAAAATGAGAGTACTTGGCTCACAACATGCTATATGCCCCCACCTTAAAGTGAGTGCTAACTCCTACAGAGAGAAATTGCCTTTAGGATAGAAATAAGGAAGAAATATAAAATAGGCATGAGTTCTTTCTAAAAGAACATGTCGAAATGATATGTGTTTTCAAAAGCTACATTGCTACAAGGGGTTGCCCCTAGGATGAGAAAACCAAGGTGATGCTTAAAGGCATGATACACATTGGCTTGCATAGTCATGGTATGATGCTAAGCATTGCAACAAGGTGTCACATAAATATGAAGATAACAGAAGAGAGATCACATGAAACTAGAGTACATATAAATTTAATCAACCTGAAAGGATGCTAAATGATCCAAGAAAAATAATGAAATTGCACATCACAACATAAAAGGAGAATGGAGATACATATAGACGAATGACACAACACATTATTTCTCCTTGTACCTTTGTGATAATAGGGGTGCCAAGGGAGAACTAACAAAAAATCACAATATGGTGATAACAATACATACAAGCATAACACAAATGAGAGGGAGGGACCACAGTTATGAGTCGGCCTATAACAAATCATCCTGCCCCAACATTCTTATAAAGTGGCTGGAGGAAAAGCTTCTCTAGGGACTACATCAAGTGTGGTGAAGAGTTCTAGAGCTGTACCATGTTCAAAGTTGTTGAATTTTTCTACCCAAGAATCAACATTCCGTAGTGAAATGGCCAAGTGCTCAATGATATGCACAATAATGAAGTGTTGAAAGCTGGGTGGAGTGGTCTTCCTTTTGTCTATGATAAGGTTAGGATTGGAGAGGGATTCAGAGCTAAGAGTTGTGAGCATTTTTTTATATATGTACAAAATAAATTTGTAGGATGGTTGAAATGTTATGTGCGAAACATTATCACCATGCTGCTGAAAATCAATTTATCACACTTAAAAATTAGTTTATTACACTTATTGTTGGGAGGATGTTAGAGAAGTATAATCCACCCCAATAAATACTAAAGGATATGAGCCTTTCCTTTGAATTGTTTAAATACATTTAAGCACAATAAAAATACAATTTTTGTCAAATATTATAGTCGGAAAACCCTTGGTAAACATGTATGCAAGCTATGGAAGCATTGACAGGGTTGTGAGCTATCAAAGAATGCTATAAACAGATGTTATCTAATGGAATGCAATCATTGTAGGAAATGTATAAACTATATTTATTGAAAGGTTTTAGAAACATCCAAGTATATGTAATTGGCATGTGTAATGCCATATTCAATGAACTTTTCCAGCATCCTTTCATGCCAAAATAGGAGCATTGGAAAGTAGTTTTTGTCAAATACTATAGTTGGAAATCCTTGGGTGATCATGTACATAAAATATGGTAGCATAGACAAGGCATGTGAGTTGTTTCATAACTCACACTACTTGCAAGATATGCACAAAATGAATTTTCTGAGAATTTTTGAAACTTTCACAAAAATGCAATCGGCATATGTAATGCCAAATTCTACCATATTTATTGGTATCATTCCTCGTGAACAAAGGTTGTAGCAAACATGTCTAAGATAGAAAATGGTGTGTATCTAGTATCAAAAATAGTTATTGAAGTTGTTGGTATGTGAAGTTATTTTTTTGTTATTTGAGCATTGTACACCATGCGGAATTGCATGTGAAAATGCCATTCATGCTTTAATGCATGGAAATATTTCTTCAAAAAGGTTGTTTTTTGAACGTATTGTTCATGCTTATTTAAGTTACTTGAGATTGAATATGAATGCATGAGGAAAAGTTTTTTTAATTGTAAATTTTCCTCTGAGAATAAATTTGAGAGGTCTTTGTCCATGGCTTTTCTTCTTTGTACATTACCAAGTTTTCCACATAAATCTATGTTGTCTTTTTGTGTGTTTTATTGCTAATTCACTATTATTTCAATTTTACACTGCATATTTTTCTAACATGAATGTGTTATTTCAACAAAGATGAAAGGATGGATGTTATCTAGATATATAAGATGAATCTAAAGACCATAATACTAGGAATTATGATCTACATATTATATCCAAGAAGTTAGAAGACATTGCAGCACAAATAGACATAAATAACATAATAGAGGCCCATTAATGAGGGGGATGTGTTGTATAAAATTGAGAGTGTAGATGGTCATACAAAGTCCAGTGCAATTTAGGAGAGTATATTGTACATGGTGGAGAATGCGGATAGTCATCCACATAATTAGGAATTGGGAGACATTCTCAAATAAATAGAGTACTCCTTGGCTTGGAAACCATGTGATAGAGCCTCCAAAATGGGAGAATAGATTTTGTGAAGTGAATGATATTGCCTTAAGGACATTACTTTGAGAGTATATTCTTTGAGCTAAAGAATACAGTTGTAGCTATAACGATAATGGAGTTGGAAAGACAACATTAAAGGATGTTTTAGCAAGAATGCATGAACAAGAAGGAAATCAAGATAGAATTGTGCAAATCTAATCCTTTTTAAGGATGCAAAGAGGAAAATGGTTTCAAATCAAGAATACAAGTCAAAGAGGAAACCTCTTGGGTTTTTGTTTTATTTTATATTGTGAGTTTTTGGAGGGAATAGATTTTGGTCTAGCATCCAAAGGTATTTTTAAAAATAAATTTGTGGTTCTTTTGGAGAGAAATATTTTTTCTTCGGTAAAAAGAGATCTTTGTAAGGGAAAAGCTAGAGACTTTGTGCTCTGTTTGCTTTAATATTCATGAAGGATTTAAATTCTTATGTCATGAAATTTTCTTCTTGAAATTTGATTGTTCTTATGTCCAATTATTTATCAATTTGCTTCCTTTTATCTACTCTTCTCACAAATCTAGTGTGGAAAACTTTGGGCTTCTATAAGATCATCTAATTTATTTTCTCTCTTGGAAATCTAAGTTGTGTTTCTTATGTTCTTATCCATGTTTCCTCTTCTTTTGTCTCCACTTTTTCCATTTCTTTCCTTTCGGTACTTTTTGGTTAAAAGTACTCAAAAATTTTAAATTCATCATACGAGGGAGTTGCCCCTCTCAAAAATAGAGGAAAATTGTTGGCCTCAAAATGATTTCTCTAATTGTTGTTCCATTTTATTTCTGCCCAATGGGCAAGTTAGATATCCTTGTAGTGACAAAACTGTTTACCAACACTCTTTCACTTATTTTTTCTATGTTCTTTATCCTTGGATCCTTATGGTCCTCATTCTTAAAATCCTTAGCTCTCCTACCACACATCTCAAATTCCTTCAATTTTACATGTTTCCTTCTCCTAACCCTATCTTTAGGTAATGCTATCTCAAATAACTCTCTTCCTGATAACTCTTCACACTCACCAATAATGTATTTTCTTTTCATCTATTCTTTAGTTCAAAATGATTGACTAAATATGTCATCTCTTGAAACCTCTATTGTCTTAAGTGGCATGAGGAATAACTCCTAGTTTAGGGGGTTCACCTCTTCATAGTGTTACTATAGATTAGAGGATGGGGTTTTTGATCATTTTTTATTAGTTCATGACATAATTAAATAATATTTGGTTCTCCCATATTCATCAAATTTCTTGATTATGTTGATGGCTAGGTTGCTAAATATGTCTTTTAAATCTTGTTTCTTTGTATTCTTCTCAAATTTTCTTAATTCTCGACTTCTCATCATATAATCTTTTTTGAATAGCACATTTTTTCTTACTAGACCATCCAATTATTCTAGACTAAGTTATAGAGGTTTTATCTTTGTAAATGGGGTTAATTTAAACCCTCAAACCCATTGTTAATTTTGAACCTTATGTTTGACAACTCAGTTTTAGAATGAGGTTGTTTTATCAAAATATCAAACAATGGATGACCCTTGCTTCCATTTCTTGGCTCAGAACTAAAGCTCCAAAGCCCTCCTTTAAATCACTCTTTGAACATAACATATTCTTTAATCTATTTTGTTAATCTAGTCATTTTTATTTGCTTTATTAAGATGGGTATTTAGTTGCTTAGGCAAATCTTTTTTATTGAGAAACATAATTATTATATGTCCCTCTATAAATGAAATATCAATACTACCCACATTTATAACATTCTCAAAATCCTAAAAATTCTCCACATTTACTAAATTCTTAACATCCTTAGAAACAACCATCCTATTATGCTCAGTTGTAACTAACTATCCTTCTACTAGTGGATTCTCAAAAAATTCATCATCATCCATATATTCAGAAGCATCCCTCTTGGTACACTCCAAATTAGCTTCCATTTCCTTTTCCACTCGCTTGTAGTATCTCTCCTCACTCTCCTAAACTTGTTTCAATCTCTTTTCCTCAATGTTCATTTCAATAACCATCTTAATTTTTTCCCCAATCTATCTTAAGTTATTACTATCTCTGTTTTCCATAGTTGTTTTTCATTTGAAATTTTATTAGTCCTTTTATTCATCTTTAATGTCACAATCAAGACTTGCATTTAGCAATCACATCTCTTCAAAATCCATTCCATGATTCACCCCATTTTATTCATTATCCACTAGGTACCTATCCTGTTTCACAAGGGAGGACCAAATGTATTATGTTGCACAACATCTAACTTGTTACATTTTTATTTTTAATCTTTTGTTTTTAAATATTGTCTTACTACAAATCCTTTCCTCCATATTTGTACCTTCTGTTACCTCTTACCAATGTCCTAATAATGAAACCAAAATGTTTGTTGGGGAGGGATTGCAGACCAAATATGCATGCATATGCTCTTCAAATTTGTAGTTTATACTGCAATGTAAAGGGGTAGGAGGAAGATTAGAATCGAAGTGATGGATTACAAATCAATGTTGTGGAATACAAACCAAATAAATCAAAATAGACACACATATCTAGTTAGCATATTCACATATAATATATAGTATAAACCATAATATATGCATTGTTTATAAAGACAATACATAGTAATCTATCTCTCAGTATAAATTCATTTCACATATAATATTTCTTACATATCTTATATTATATATTCCTTTTATCCCATTCTTGTTCTCTATATGGTATATATCATACATGTGGTGTACATATATATTATTAGATATATAGGGACATGTTTCTTTTCCTTGTTTTGGCTCTCTGGCTTCGTCACAAGTTTGCTATATTTGTTTCATTTGGTTTGTGGTGAATCTATCCTTGTCAATCCTAGTTGGGGTGTGTTCCTTTGTTTTCCAATGCTTTAGTGCCTTTACAATTTTTCATCATTACCCTCCATTAGGTCACCATTTTGAGTTTTCAACCTAATGGTATTGGTGTAGTTCTATCCTACCAACCCCCTCTATGTTTCTTTTGAACAAGGACCCTTGTCTTAGGTTTTAACTTTACTTTCCTCTTAGAATTTTTTTCTAGTTGTAAAATCTCCATCATTACACTTTTATATAAGCATTACCTACTTGTTCTTTAGACATTCTTATTTTTTTGTCTTATATTTGTTTGTTTCCCTTCGGCTCTCCATCTCTTTCCTTTAGAAACCCTAAAATATGTAGGTTTAGTTATATTTCCTAATTTCCTTACAAACCCACACTAGTTTTCCTTGAAATTATGTTTTCCACTTCTTGTCTCAATCCTCTTCAAATTTACTTTAATCCTCTTTCGCACAATTTTCCATCTCACCTTGCTAATCTTTCTCCCAAACTTACATTTATTATGTATTTTTCCTTCCATCAATTTACCTTTTGCCACAATATTATAATTGTAATTGTATTTGGTTTAATTTTTAGTAAAGACATTATTTCAATTTCTCATTATTATTTTGTGCTAGGTGGATCCATGCTTGAATGTGCATAGGGGATTGATTGAGGTAGATTCCCCTTTAACCATTTAGTTTCACTAGGTCTCATTCGTAGATTTCAAACTTGTAGGTGAGATAGAGAAGTATTGATGTAGAATCCTAAAATGTACAAGAATAAAAAATTGTTGGGAATTAGGATAAGAAGATTTAGGTTAATTTTAGTAACATTATAATTGATTAGTCTAGGTAGAACATCTAGACTAGGATGCATATTAGGTCATTACAACAAGACTAAGGCATATCATAGGTCATTGGGATGCTTAGTAGCTATATCATAAGCTCAATTTATAAACAAATTTGGTTGTTACATTCATCGTATCTTTATATCTAATTTTTATTATGCATTTTTTGGAATATCAAGTGTATCTTTCTGATATCATGATTTTACTTGATTTGTAGTATATCTTAGCTTGATATCCAACTATTTTTTATTTTACTACACTATTTGATCTTCTCCTTGATAGGTTTCTATACAATCATTTTCTCACAATGTTGTTTCCAAGTATCTTTAAAAATTCCATTAGTTTATGAGTTATATGACCATGTGTTTTTATTAGAAAGGGGTAAAAATAGGTTTTGAATGGACCCTGAAAACCCTTTGCAATAGAAAATGTCAATAGAACCACAACTCACCCATAGAAAAACCCCAAACAGAAACCTAAAGCATAAAAATAGAGAAAACAACACAGGAAAAATTACAAGACCTTCAGGGTTTTGGTAGCTTTCATGAGGCCATGTTTAACTAGGATTAGGCTATTAGATTAGCTAAAACCTCTTCTACAAACCTCTTAATCATAAAAATTGAGAAATTTTGGTTTAATATCTTCCTAAGACTTATAATTCTAGATTTGCTAATAACAATAAGCTACACATACACAAATTCTGATTCATCTTTCCTCCCTCTTTGTGAGTCTAGTTTATGATCTTGTCTTTCTAATTCATTTCATGTTTCCATTTAGTTTCCTATTATAATATTAGTCCCAACACAAGTGGTGACCAATTAGTGTTAGGTTACTTGGAGATAGGCTTAGGTAACATTCATTTTCATTACTTTGTACACACATAATTACACTCTTCTAGAGAATCCATTTATGAAAGCTTCATATTTTATGTTATTTCATCTCTTTTCACTCTTCCTATTAGTTTTTCTCTTTCAATTCAAATTGATTCATAATCCTTATTTTGTATCCCTATGGAATCCATTCTCATTTCATTTTTTCTCCTCTTTTCACAACTCTTTCCACCTCTCTTATGCCTTCCTACACCCTTATTCTATCCATGTTTCCATTTCTAAGGCAATTGCTCAAAAAATTAAATGCTCTCTTGTACCCACTATGACTAAATTATCATCACATTATTTCCTCTATATGTCACACATTCAAACTAGAAGTGAGGTAAAAGTACCTCCAATCATCTTATTTTCATTCTATCTTCCTCTCCATTAGATCTCATCTTCCTTATGATATGGAGTAGACACACCCCTACCCATATATTTATTCACGTTCTCTACATGCATTTTACTCCAAAAATTTAGTGAGAAGTAGCTCTAGGTTGATTAACATCATCTTAGATTGTGCTTTCTCTAGAATATGTAGTTTTGTTTCCAAATAACCATAAATGCATGCCCTTTTATTTCATTTTACAACACACATACACTACATGCACGCCTTTCTCATAGTGTGCAAGTGATTCTCCTTACAATAATTGATCTTTAGAGGCTTAGAGGATTAGAGTATTGCTAGAGCATCATCATAGAGCTTTCGATCCAATTCATGTAGCACTTTATGCCATGGATTAAAATTTTTATGTCCTATTCCTCTCTTTTTTTTTCTCATTGTTCTTTTACTTCCTTCAAATTTCATTAGTAATCCACTTTTTCTTCATTGATTCCCTATTTTTTCCTATGGAAATCATCTCTTTAAATCCATATCATTTTTTGCCTTTTTCTTCCATCTTACCTCCTATTTCCATCTCCCACAAGGCCCTATTCGCCTTCTCATTTTCTTTTGGTATTAACATTAAGGTTTGTATTTTTCATTTTAATTTTAATTTTTAATTTTACATTAGATTTTATTAAATTTATTATATTTTTTCTATTACTATGACATGTAGATCCATGTTTGAATTACCAATAAAGAGATTGAATGAGGAAATTTTACCTTTTTCTTGACCACCTCATAGGACTCAATTAAATAAAATTTGACTTGCAAGATATTTGTACAAGTTTATGGACATTTTAAACAATTGGGATAGTTATAATAAGTGATAAAAACATCAATATACACAATCCATTAAATGTTCAAGTGATTATGAGAATATTCACTAGCACCCCTAGGTCAATAAACTAGTGCCCTTATCCTCTTGTAAGTAGATTTGTTTCTATAAAACTATAATCTTTAAATCCTCCAAATTAATTAACAAGTTTTATAATATACCCATAGGTTCATTTTTTCTTCTATTTTAGCTTTTTGTTCAATATATTGTTTCAATTTGTGGATTTTCTCACTTCAACTTGCATGCATTTTTCTTCATTATTTTACACTAGGTTTTCAAAATATATTTCTGATTTTTTTTTTGCTTTTGTTATTTTAAATCACTTGGAGTTAGTGGATCTCATATATCTTATTTATATTTGATAGGTCTAAGAATCTAATCACATTTTGATATCAGTCATAGAACAAACAACCCTACACTAGCACTAGTGTGTTTGCCCTAGGGTAGGTGTATACCTTTAACTAGAATCAATGCATTTCTTTTAGATTGGAATTTCACAAAACTTTACTAATAGCTACTAATTAACATTTATAAATTTATATAACTACATTGACTATCACCATGTTCATCTATATACCCTCTTATTTACTATTTTTTCTCTCTTAGCCATTATTTCTTGCATGCTTCCTTTTTTCTTCTTCTCTTGTCTAGATGCTAGTCCCAATTTCATTTAGTAGGCTTGGGTTGGACTAGTTAGAAATACTCTACTCACATGTACTATTTTATTGCACGCATAAAAATAAAAAGAATAAATACATCAACTAAACCTCTTTTCCTTTTAATTCATTAGGTTTATTTTTATGGTCACACAAGCATGGTACCTCTTCTTGCCCATCACAAACACTAATGAATAATTTCATGATCAATAAGGATAATTTGATAATATGATATAATAATGGATTTATTAGAAAACTAATTTAATCCCAAGTTCAAAAAATACTGAGTAATATTTAGTTATCACTAATTCAACCCAACCAATTATCACTAAAACTATATATTTAAGGCACCTGAGATGAATAACTTGATTATTTAAATTAATCCTCTATTTCATAGTCACTACAACTTCTTACATAGGAATTAGTACCACACTCAAGTTAATAAATATTTCTACAAGTACAATAATCAATACACAATACTAAACTTACTATGCTAGTAGCCTCATCACTCTCTTATTCTATATATTCGTCAATATCACATTCTACATGCGATGGTTAGAAATCATCAAATCAAGGAAATGAATCACCATAAATGGGGGATTAATTTTAGAATCATGAACCTTGTCAACTATCCCATTAGTTTTAACATCCACATACTAATTTTTATCATTAGACACATTTGTGGATGTAGAACCTAATAACCATAATATTCTTATTATCTCATTGATATGCTCCACATAATTCTAATTTTTATAGAGGGTTTTAGGATTTAATACTTTCAAAAGAAGACCTGCATCATCACTAAGGGGACCATAGTAAAAGTTAAAAATAATTGACTTGGCAAGGAAAAATCACTTATGTCTAGGTCTAAAATTACATTATCAAATCTATTATTTAATGTATAGGTAGGTTCTTGTTCATACCTTTGACTTCTAGGTAGGACATTCAAGCATTTCATGTAAGGAAAATAGAGTTTCTTTACAAGATTTGTTGTCCAAATGCCTTAGTTTCTCACATGGATACATTAATCTCTTGTTAGGTAATAGCTAGCTCTTCATATGGGAAAGGTAGGTCATCATAAAAATCTACATCATAGGTGAATACCTAAATTCAATACCCTTGTCCTTAAAATTAATCATTATAACTAAACTCATGTGCATGCATTACAATATTATATAAAAAGGTCCAAAAATAATCATCTAAAAAATATTCCCACTGAGGACTAATGCTTAAATAAATTCACTATGTTCTCTAGAATGCATGTATGCCTACTATTCTTCTTAACAACACATGGAAAATACATTTGTAATAAAGAATAGGGAAAATACACTACCAAAAGTTGGGGCCTTTTCTTGGCTAGCATTAAATGACAATTCTAACTAGGAATAATGTTAATAAACCTGGCATTAGCCCAACTTTTAATTGTTTACTTTTTGAAGAACAAGAGGACATAAATCACCTACTCCTCCAATGTCTGTTCAACATCAAATATTGGAATTGGTACATGGAGAAGCTTAATTGTAGTACTCCACTACCTAGCTCTATGTTGGAACTATTCAAGAGTTAGCCAATTCTAAACCAAGATTCCACATTTGCATGCCTATGGAAGTTTTTCCTTCTATGGTGATATGGGGGATCTGGAAAGAAAAGAATTACAAGATATTCAAGAAGGCTAAATGGCCCAAAGAAAAGGTCCTAACAGATTTATCTTCAGCCATTACAAAATTCATGAATGTTAGAGTAAGGGTGAGAGTTTCCTCTATTAAAAAGTTTACTAAGTGGGACAATTAGGTTCTCTAGAAGTGGAATCAGCTACATCTCCCAAGTGTGACACCTAAGACTCAAACCACCCCAAACAAAACCTCAAGTCTCTCAGATAGATGGTTACCACCCACAACCCTATTTTAAAGCTCAATATAGATAGAGCATGTAGAGGAAACTCCCTCAAGCATCTGGTACAGGTTGTATCATCAGAGACACTGATGGAAGGCCAGTGGTGGTGGAGGTGACAAAGTACCTGGAAGGAACAAACAATCATATAGAAGCTCTAATTCGCGTTAACAACATCAGACTAGCTATTGAGTACAAGCTAAAGAACAACTAGATTGATGAAGGTTCCTAGATTATCATAAATGCTATTAAAAAGAGAGACGTTGAATTGGAAAATTGGCTATTTAATCTAGCAAGAACATGTTTTACTAACATATTTTGACAACTTTCTAATTAGTCATTGTTATAGGGAGGCAAACTAGGTGGCAGATCATTTAGCCAATGTGGCTATCGATTAGGTGGCTCCTAGGTCAGTCTACTCTCCAGATCAACTCAAAGGATTTAACCTGGTGGATAGCTTACATGTGGTAGAGATGTCATCTTGCAATGACAATTCCAAGTGCAACACATGTATTTAGAGGTCTTGTCACCCCTCTCCTCTCATTTAGCCAAGAAATGGGTTAGTAAGGTACTTATTTTTCTAGCATGTCCAAGGGTTGTTGGGAGCATCCTTGCATGGAAGACATTCATGGAGGGATCCATTGATTGAAAACATATGTGTGGATGCCATCGACATTCATTTATAATCAAATCTAGGCATAATCATCTAGACATAATCAAATTAATTCCTAAGGATCCAATAATAAGACTTAGGTTGGATTGAAGTATGCAAATTCACAATGGTCTTGTCCAAACTAGGAGGTAAATTGGCTTCTATCATCCCATAAAACTTCATCAATGAGGCATATAACATAGGTGCCAAATAACACAAAAGAGCATACAACATAACACATTAGCTTTAATCCCCTTGACGTGGGGACACCACCCATTCTTGTGAGGAGTCACCCTATTTATTCACCCTTTGGAGGATGTTTTATCTCATTTTGCTTCCAAATTTTAGATTCATTTTTTCATCTTTTTCATCAGCACCAAGCTCATTTCAATGGAGGAATGGCATGTTAATCTCTGCATCCTACTTCCAACTCTAGACAAGGAGCCTTCATATACAGGAGTAATCAACATAGTATACATGAGGGAGATATTTGAGATTGATTGTAATAATTTGGATTTCACCATCCACTATGTGCTAAGATTCTACCTCTTCCAACCTATAGACAAAAAAATCAAGGGCTTAGAGATTGCAGTGACTTTTATTTCTAATCTATTTGATATTCTAAGGTATTATGAATATGTTAAAGTAATTGGGTTTGGGATTGTGCATCATTCTTTCTTCAATTTGGAAAGGTAGAGGGAAGCCCAGGTGGAATATGACTTTTAGGAAGGGCCTTCTCCAATTGGTGGCCTTTTTGATAGATTTCTCTTATAGTCTTCACACCATACAATGTGTGTCTAGAACATGATGTAAAGAGGACTTAAGGTGGATTTTCATAATGTTATAAATAGAGCACTGAATGCCCACCACTTCTAGCTCCCAGTGGGATTTGTAGACATAGTGAAGCAGGTGTTCACAACAATAAGGTTCCTTCGATATCATGCCCTAGATCTTACACAAGGCCGACCATGAGCTCCAGGAATGCCACAGTTCACCATGTTGTTTGCTATTCCCTCTCTAGAAGACCCTCATGGATCTAACTGAGAGTAAGCTCTTTTATGTAATACATTTTTTTATGGTCTTTTTGTGTGTCTACTTGTCACTTTGTTCTGATGATGTTTCCTGCCCCATTTTGGTCGAATAACTAAGACTCTAAGTCTATTTTGTTTATTTAAACTATACAATAATATCTTATAGGTGTGCCATCACCTTTCTTTGAAAAAAGAATAGGGAAAAAATTCACCTTGAAACTTCATGATGTTAGATTTTGTTATGAAATCACATCCCAAAATCTAGAAAGCTAAAGGCAAGCACAGAGAAGATTGCAAAAGAGATCATATCAAAATAGTCTGAATAGATTGCTCACAAAATAGAAAGCAATAGCATGGAAATTAAAAAATACAAGCTACGTAGTGCATTTAAATAGACTAGAGAGAGGGGTGGAGGTGGCAACACCAACCAATAAGAAGTAACCATCTATTTGACTCAATATAGCAAAAGCATCTTCCCAAGATAGCTAATGGATGCTCACTTGTAGGAAGGTGACAGCTCATAACCTACTCACCTAATTAAACTCACTTTATTAACCTAAGCAAGCTTAATAATATGTATAGGAAAAACCTTATGAAAAGGAATAAAAAACCTACACTAACACCACACTTAACCATAGCTTAGGTGGGTGAAAAGATGGGTCACAGAAATATCTAATAACTGCTCATGTGTCTCCATGTCGATGCTGAAGGATGCCATGCCCAAATTACGAGAAAGTGACAAACTAGAACCAAGTGGAAACTAAAATAGAACATGATCCAAAGATGAATATGTCTCCTCTAAAGACAAGGATGCCTCCTCCAAATTCTGCTCAATGATCTCTAAACCAATGCCAAACTGTGACAAATATTGATATGGATCAAGTACCATAGAAGATGCTAGTACTTATGCAAAGGATGTCAACATGAATGATGACTGAGTCGGATGTGTGGACTCATGAGTATCTACAAAAACTATCACTATAGATTCAATTATAGGCAAAGAAGGAATAGGAGGGTATGAATGTGCCCTTGAAACATATGAAGAAGAATCAACTCCATCAAAGAGAAGATGAATGCAATCAATAGCATCTCCCAAATTTGCAATGTGGGACTCTACAAGCAAAGATGAGACTTCTGGTAGGAATATGTCCCAAGAAACTATCTCTGCAAGATCAATGTGAGCCTCCTATATCACTAAAATGCTGACATCTAAAGAAATAGGAGGAGGTGAAGAAATACAATCTTTAAGAACTAGATCAGATGTGAGAATACCTAGGTTCAAGTAACAAAAATTCTCCTCAAAATCAAATGTCACACAAGGAGTGTGATGGACAGCCAAAGGATCATAGCCATCATCAGATGCAAAGTCTAAAAAAGAGTATAATTGAGATGCATGATCAACCATCCTAATAGCAATAATCTCTCCACTCTCCAAGTCTTGAATAACAACCAGATCAGGTGTAAATTCCACAGTCTTCCCTGATCCTCCATGGGTGATCTGATAAATGGAAAGAAGATTGTTTGTCAACTGAGGTACACACAAAATATCATTGAAGGTGCCATCCCCAATATCAATAGATCCCCTTCCAATTACATTAATGTAAGTATTGTTTCCCATTAGAATAGGTGGCATAACACAAGGCTCAAAAGAAGAGAACATGGATTGTGAAGAAGCCATATGGTGAGAAGTTCAAGAATCAAGAATCCATCTACTTGATACAAGACCTATAGAAGCACAAAGACCTTTACCCTTCTTTTTCTGTGACTCAAAAAAAAAACTTGCATGGCCTTTCTCTTTATTAGATCGTAACTATTTAGAATGTGATGAAGAAGAAGAAGAAGAAGAAGAAGACATTCTAGAAGGTAGACTGATATTATTCTTCTTAAGAATATGTTCTAGTTCATCAATATCCTTCCTATAAAAAGAATGTTCTTCACATTCCGTCCTCTTGCAATAGGCACAAGTAGACTTCTCCTTTTTAGACGAGTCCTCTTTTGAAGAGGATTTGTTCTGTGCTTGATCTCTGTGTGGATTTTTCTTAGATTTCTTTTGTTTCTTATCAGGAGGACCGGACTCTTTCTGTCCCTTAGCATGACTAGCCAACAAGGCCTGAGTTTGTGATGGCTTAATGATACCCATAAAAAGAATCTTCTATTGTTCATGCATTAACATCTTAGAAAAAGATTCAAATGAAGGCATAATATATGGAGCTCCCATAGTTAGCATGTGAGTGTGAAAGCTAGAAACAAAAGCAGCAAATTTAGGACCAAGTTTGTTCAATACATTATAGATTAACTGAATTTCCTTTCTCAATACCACATGCTTTACATTGTGCTCTCATATCATTAACCTTAGTTATATAATCTTGGATGTTGCCAAAGTTCTTAGGATCAAGGCTTGTCAAATAATTGTGAATCTGATAGCCTCTAACTTCATCAGTTGTACCATACAATGTTTTCAATTTTTCCCAAGCATCATGTGAATTTGTGCATGCTTCAATTTGAAACAAAATATCAAGGGAAACAAGGCTACAAAGACATGCAAGATCTTTTGTATGTTCAAGCATCCATTTTATCTTTTCCTTATCATCTATGGGTTCAATTACCTTTTGTTCAACATATGGAGTATACCCAAGTTGCATTAAGGAATTCCATGCATGTTGATGCCATGTTGCATAATTGTAAGGTGTTAACAAATGAACCTTAGAATGATCCATGTGAAAGAAAAGAAGAGCACAAGTAAATAGATCAAAACCACACCAAGAGACCCCTCCTTTTCACTCAATCAAGAATCCCCCAAACAAAAAAGATTTGTCACTTTATAGATCAGTGCATTTACAATGTTAGACTTGAGTTTTCTAGAGTTTTACAATGTCCAAAATGGACCCAAATACTTTAAGTATAGAAATATCTCAAAATTAGAACCTCAAAATAGTACCAATGTGTAGTGCTTAGATGAATATCAACTTTCAATAAAATAATGACCTCGATCCGAAATTATATGTTAAAGTTATAGCCTTATGAAATTCTAAAATATGAAACTACCTATTAGATTTGATGGGAAAATAGAATTTCTAGAAAAGCATAATCACCTGAGAAAAAATAGGTCACACCACTATGAAGAGCATGAAATTCTACCCTTTTTCAAAAAATAATTCACTGAAAAATACCTCCGTATGACCAAGAACGGGCCTATTGAAGTTTAGGTGCAAAACTAAAAACTGCAATGGTGAGGGGGTCTGCTATAGCTTTTCGATTTCATTTGTACAAAATATATAAGCTACAAACAAATTGTAACCGATACCCAGATGGTTCTTGGATGTTGCAAACAAAACCCAGAAGGCATTTTTTTCTTTCTAATGTACAAAAGATGTGGATCTAATGTAAAAATGCTTTTAGCAACAAAAAATGACCCTAGCAACCAAAAAATGGTACACAAATACTGTATCAGCTACCAAAGACAAGGAAAAGCATGTTGTAACCTGCAAGATTGATCAAAACATAGAATATGTAAGCCAATTGTCAGATTTGAGCTCAAAAAGTCTCCAAGAAGCTTTGAAAGAACCTGCAACAGAAAGCCACATACAAAACCCTCCTCAAAAAATGATATTTCTATGAATTTTTTCTAATTCTCTAGGTCATCATCAAATGCAAGAGAAGAGCATACTCAACTTTCAAGAGCAACAAAGATATCAAATCCTAGATCTTCTAAATGGCTAACAAAAGGCATTCACTTGCTATGATACCATGTAAGATTTTGTTATGAAATCACAACCCAATATCTAGAAAGCTAAAGGTAAGCACAAAGAGAAGACTACGAAAGATATCATATAAGAATAGTCTGAATAGATTGCTCACAAAATAGAAAAAAATAGCATAGAAATTACAAAATACAAGCTAGGTAGTGAGTTTAAATAGACTAGAGAGGGCTAGAGGTGGAAACACCAACCAATAAGATGAAACCATCTATTGGACTAAAGATAGCAAAAGCATCTTCCCAAGATAGCTAATGGATGCTCACTTGTAGGAAGGTGACACCTCATAATCTACTCACCTAACTAAACTCACTTAATTAACCTAAGCATGCTTAATAATATGTGTAAGAAAAACCTTATGAAAAGGAATAAAAAACCTACACTAACACATGTAGTAGAATATGCATGTAGAACTCGAAACTGACATTTGATAGTAGCAAATATATGTTAAGGCACAATGAATAGAGTCTCCATCAAAAAGATTTAGTATGAAACCTTTAAGACCACAACTCCTACAAGTCTTCACATGACAATTGAAGATATGTATATATATATATATATATATATATATATATATATATATATATATATATATATATATATATATATATATATATATATATATATATATGGTTATATTTCAATTAAGTAACCCCAATTAACTACCACTAACCTCATACCATACTAGTTATTGCATGAGGACCTAGAAGCCCTATATTAAGTGTAGACACCTAAAATAAGTCTGGCTTCGCAACTCATTTAATCATCTACCAAGCCTTCACATTAATTAAATAATTATTAGAAATGAAGATCAACGATTGTGAATGATCAAAGAGATACACCGGCTAGAATTGGTTGAGAGGATCTTCGCAAATGAGAAAGTGGCAAGTGTCCTTGTCCTCTCACAAATGAAGGGAGATAATAGAATTGATTGATGAGTTAACTGAGTTGATTTCTTAGTTAACTAAATGGATTGACTTGTTAACTAAATTGACTAACTAGTCAACTAAATTGATTGATTAGTTAACTAGATTGACTGAAATGTTAACTAATTTCATTGATTTAGTTAACTAATTTGATTGATTAGTTATCTAAACTGGTTGAGAGTGAATTATGGGAGAAAGGGAATAATAGGAAATTAAATAAATTAATTATTTAATTTCATGCACATGGATAAATAAAGAAAGTATTGAATTTTATTTATTTTGAAGGAAATGGAATAGTAGCTTTAATTAAAAAAATAATTTAAATTAATTTAATTAATGTGTGGATGAAAATTGATTTAATTAAATAATTATAATTATTTAATTAATATGGAGGAATAAGATGGAGATCAATAGATGAATTTAATCACATGATTAAGAATTATTTAATTCATTGAAGTATGGCAAATGAATGTCTGATTTGGGAATGGCACAATTTTAGGTGTCTACATTTTTACCCTCTTTGAGATGGTGTTGTGAAGTAACATCATTTCAAAGAATTTTGAAACATAGTGTTATGTTGCATAGAAGAAGATTTTGGATTAGAAAAACAGTATGATTGAATTAGAAATGATGATGCCCCAGTCAGGTAGGATAAGTGCTTAGTTGAAAGATGACCCCTTGAGAGGATGGATGAATTGGAAGAATACGAGCGTGCTCTCGAAATGAATGGATGTTAAGAAAAGGAAATAGAAGATGGAGAACAAAATAGAGAAAAATGAAGATAAAAGAATGGATGATAGAATGATGGATTTCATATGGAGAGTAGCTATGCTAACATGAGTAGAGCAATCATATAGTTTGATATAGCACTAGACATTACGCACAAAGGTATAAGGACTAGGGTGACGATGTGTCTTGCACACCTAGGGTAATACAACCTTGTCTAGAGGTATGAGGAAGGATACTTAAAGCATTAAAGTCCTAATGCACAAAAGGTATTATATGACCTTAGATGCAATGGATAATACAAAAAGGTATTCCAACATACACAAGATATGAATATTAGCTGGAAAGATAAGGACTTGATACAAATGCAAGATAAAATGATAACACACACCAAAGCAAGCAACAAAGCATGTGCAAATGACACAAAAAAAAACAAGGTATTGCCCCTATCAAGCTATAAACCAATGATCAATCAATTGATTAATGATTTAATGATAGTGTTGTGATTGTGGGGAATAATATATCCATAGATCACCACAAGGATGTGGGAATAATACATACCATTGATAATTGATTGATGATGATAAATTCATTTGGTTTATGACAATATTAGGATCAAGACCAAAGGATGTGATTGGATGATTTGGCTAGATTGATTGACGAGATTTACATGGATTAAGGATGACTTCCATTTGGTTTATTGCTTGGATTTTGTAATTTTGATTTTTTTTTGTATTTTTGAGATTTTTTGATTGTTTGTTGGATATTTTGAGATTGTTTTGATTGTTTTTGGATATTTTTGATATTTTTTGATATTTTTTGGATATTTTTGATATTTATTGATTGTTTTTGGATATTTTTGAGAGTTTTTAAATTTTTTTTGGATATTTCGAGATATTTTTAATTGTTTTTAGATATTTTTATTTTATTAGAAGGCATTGTATTTGAGTTTAGATAGCCTTCTTGCTAGATACTAATGAGAAAGGAAAAAACAAGTCTAGATGCAAGGAGAAATATGGGATTCAATAAGTGGACAAAAGGATGGGTGATAATAACTGGGATGGAAGATGCATGATAATGGGATGGATAAAAGGGTAGGCGATAGTGTGTGGGATTGAAATCTCATGAAAAGGGGATGGATAAAAGGATAGCCAATAGTGGATGGAATGGATGTATGCGTCATAAGTGAGTTAGGATGTGATCTCAAAAGACTATGTCACATAGGAATAATAGGCCCCATTCTACGTAGTATGTGTAGGATTTTACATGACAAAAATTAGGACGAGAGGATGATTCGATTGGTTGGAAAGAATGAGGTATATCAAGAGATTTTCTAAAGCATTTTTCAACATTTTTCCCCTTATCTTTATCAAGATCAAAAGGAGGAAGGGAAGATGAATGGATAGATGGGATAGGTATGTGGGTATAATAGCTAAGAATGGTAAGAGAGGATATGATAGGATGAGGTATATAGAAAGGAAATGATAGGTTGGATGAGACAACATGCCCCCAAGTGTAAGAAACATAGATAATCAACCTAGTTTTCTAGGTTTTCATCATGGTACTTATCCAAGATGCCACCAAAGTGGTTTTCACCATTGGATGAAGGGATTTCTCTTTACAATTTTGATTTTTTCATTTTTTTGGAATACTTGGATGGAATAGGTGAATATGGACAAGAAGGACTCAAGAATCTAGTTCCCTAAAAGGTGATAGTCCCATTTAAAGGTGGATGACACATATGGACCATGTCAAATGTCATTATGCTCATAGATGTTTGTAGGGGATTGCATGAGAGGGATGTGGAGTAGGTGGATTATGGATTACGATGTGGATTATCTATGGAATGATTATGCAAGGATGGATGGGAGATAGTGGATTATGATGTGGATTATGGATGGAAGGGTAGTGGACTATGATGTGGATTATGAAAAAGCCTAGACCATAGGATATGATGGGTGAAATATGTAGGATAATGGATTAAAGATGGGGAGATGGAGGTATGTAGAAATGTTGTCGAATGGAAAGGAACCAAGATCAATAGTTGCACACACCAAATTGGATTTTAAATCTTTTTATTAGAAGGAGGTGTAGGAAGTAATGGACTTGTTTGCTTAGGGGATGGTCAATGTAGGAATTTAGGTACACACACAGACTTAATATTTTTATGATTTTTGTAGTGGGATTTATGGGATGAAAGAATTTGAGATTTTTAGGATTTGTGGGATGAGGATGCTTCATTTGACTTGATTTATTTTTGCATAGGAACCCAAACCATTTTATTTTTGGACTTTTCCTGTGAAAGTATGGGCTTGGGTAGCCTTTTGGATAGATTTTTCTATGATTCTTTGCATTGATGCCCTAAGACAAGTATTTTTAGGATTTTCAGCTTTATGAGTAGAGACATCCAAATTTTTGTTATTGAATCCCATGGACATCGTGGAAGATTCATGTTTGGTTGATGTGTGCATTTGTTAATCATGACTAGGAATGTGAGGGGATTTATGGATGGAGGGATTAAAAGTGGATTTGTGGATAAATGGATAAGAGGATTGGATGATAGGGATATTAGGCATTGGGATAAGTGGAGGTAGAGTGGATGGAGGGATATTAGGAGTTGGAAGTAATGGAGTTAAAGTGGGTGGAGGAAGGTGTATGGTCACATGCTTTTGGGATTTGTAGTATGATGGGGGAGGAATGGAAACATATGTTTTGGGGATATGATTTGGTTTATGATGGAAAGGAGTGGATTTAGAAGGCATGGAGGTAGTACCAACATCTTGAGATTGTTTTTCTTGAAGAATATAACCAAGGCTATATGATCATGGAGGTACTTTGACATGGATAGATTCCAAAATATCATGTTCATGAAGGCCTAAGCCTTTAACTTGATAGTTCATTTTTTGGAGTATGTGATGGACAATGGGATTATGGGTGTTTTGGACACTAGACACTAGCTCATTATTTGCTGGGGAAGGTGAGGTGGTAGATAATGGTTGTTGATCTCCTAAGGAGGAACATTCATGGATGAAGGTGGTAAGACCAAGGGTATATGATGGTGGAGTTGAAATATGGTTAATAGTGGGTGACAAAGGATCTATAGGCTCTTGATAATCATTATGCTCATTAAGATTCAAGCTATTTGTTTGATCATCTTTGTTTACTTGGGAGCCAAGTGTCTCATCAATGGAAGTGGATGTTGTTGGATCATTGATAGGACTAGGTGGAGAATGGATACGAATAGTTTGGATATCTTTCTCATGGATAGGTGTGGGATTATGGATAGGTAGAGTGATAATCTTTTGACCATGTAATGCATAAAGTTAGCTAAGAGGATCGTCATGGTTCTTTGGATCATAGATATGATCTTGATCATAGATGGGATCTTAATCATAAATAAGATTAAGTGCGCTTTGGATTGGATCAATTTTCTCTTATATAGGTTCTTTATCATAGATAATATCATGATAATAGAAACGATATAGTTTATGGATAGGTTGAACTTGGATTGCTTTTTGATGGTTATGAACTTGATCATGGATAATATCTGTTGGTAAGAGACACTATTTCACATGACAGGTGTTGTCATTGATGACAACTACGACTATTCCACTCATCCACATAACATAATTTGTTCATACCAGACATCAGAATCAGAATTTATCTAAGTCTAGGTAGCCAGAAACAAAGCATGTGATAGGGTCTGATATCTTGGTCTGGATCTCTTTGGTGGTAAATTAAAGTATACTGTGGATCTGGAGGAGTCATAAGGATTGTCAGGGCAATCTAAATCTAGATTTTTTACCTCTAGTAATGAAGGATTCAAAAGTTATTTGCATCTGAGTATAGGGTTACAGTTTGACAGTGCAAACAGCAGAAGAACATGCCAACCTTGTAATTGATCTTGGTTCTAGATAAATGGAATTTGTTAGTTGGACAATTTGTGATGATCAGTGATAATGGCTGACATAATTGATGATCTGTAAATGCAATTTTTTATCCTCTTTACAAGTTATGCATGGATTTAGCTGATAGAGTAGAGTCTTCAACAAAGTTCTAAGTGCTCTTGAAGCTGACTGAAAAGTGATTGACTACCATGATGCAGATATATATAGTCGATAGATTTAAGTGATTTCAGTGTGTGGGTGTGATGTGACTATGGAAAAAGTGTGAAAAAGGACATAGATCTAAGGTTCAGATGATAGTAGAGTAGTAAATAGGGCAGAGTGAAGATGAAATGTGTAAGATTAGTATTTTGTACTGAAGCAAAACTAAATTATTGCATTAGAAGATGCTATTCATTAGTTCAAACTTCTTGTTATCCTCTTGTAATCATCTCTATAGGCAGTGAGCCCCTATTGAGCAGTGAGCTCTGGGTAGTGAGCCCAAATGCATGTGCATTCCCATTTGTAAAATACTTTTAACAGAGTATTAATCTTTGTGGGTTAACCCCCACTGTGGTTTTTCCCTTAACCGGGTTTCCACATTAAAAAATCTTGGTGTTAAGTGTGTTACTGTGATGCTGCTCATATGTTTATGATTCTTGTTTTTTCATGGTTAAATTATTGATCTATTGTTGAGTAGTAAAAGGAAGAATTAACTACAAAAAGTATTAAATTTTTGAGACAATTGATTCACCCCCCTCTAAGCTGTCTACCCTAATTCCAATAATTAGTTTCAGAGCAAGGTTCCTTGAAAGAAGCCTAATAGCTTGAGGAAAGATCTTGGAAGGAGTTTCAATGGGTTCACTCAAAGATCAACTTCAGTTGGCCCTACAAGATCTTGATTAGTCTAAAGAAGAAGTAACTAATCTAAAAGATGATCTTAAACATGTTGATAATACCATTGAAATGTTAAAAGATAAATTAAAGAAATCTATGGAAAAGAGAAAGGAGCTACTTCTGCAGTTATCCAGTTTAACTGAAGAAAATGACATGAATGAATCTTTGGAAGAAATGATAGAGTGTGAGAAGCTATCAAAAGAAATTGTTGTTCTAAAAGTTGAGATGGAATCTGGGATAATGAGGCTAACCAAAGAAATTGAGAAAAGGAAGAAGAATGAAGAAGACCTAAATCAAACTATAAAAGATAGAGCTGAAGATTGCTCTAGATTGGATAGAATAGCAAGCAATGTAGAGTCTGATCTACAAGAAAGAAGAGATAATGAGAGAGAACATTAAAGGAAAATTGTCATTCTCAGACATGACCTAGAAGTTGTAAATGAATACAAGGAGAAGTTCAAGATAAGCTTAGCTAAAATTGAAGCACTGCTTGAAGGACAGAAAAAGGTTGATGATAAGCATGGTCTTAGATATGAGAAAGGTGAAAGCTCCGGATTTGGACAAAGAAATTTTCAACCAAGGAATGGGAGAAATAGACCTAGATGACCTCTCGTAAAATAGCCTAATGCTCAAAGATATCCATCCTTCAATGGCAATTGTTTCAACTGTAATAAATTTGGTCATAGAGCTACTTAGTGCAGAAGGAGAGTAAATCAAAATGGTTTGTCCTCTAGCCAATGCTTCAAGTGTAAGACGTATGGTTGTAGATCAAATGAATGCAGAAGTATGATAATGAATAACTCTACCAATAGAGGAAATGGTAACTCTTTCAATGGTTACTTCTTTACTTGCAATGGATTTGGTCACATGGCTAATCAGTGCAGATCAAGAGGAAATCAAGCACATAAGCAAAGAAATGTTGAGTGCTTTAATTGCAATAGATCTGGTCATATTGCAAGATTCTGCAGAAGCAGGAATAATGAAAGAAGAGGTCCAGTAAACTGGAAACTGGATGAGCAAAGACAAGACAAAGGCAAGGGAAAAATTAATGTGAATGAAATCCAAAATGAAATGAGCAAGACATGGGTCAAGAAAAGTGTTGTGAATAATAGTAATGGGTCCGCAGAGCTCTGGCTCATGGGGAGCTATATTAAAAATCAAATTCCCCCAGCCAGTAAGTGGGTACTTGAATCTGGCACAATGAGAGAAGATATTTTGAATTGTTTCAAAACTTTTGGAAGGATTTATGGAAGAAAAGATGTTGATTTGAAAATTTGCAGAGTGATTCATGAAGAATTGTTCAAGAAACAGAGTAACTAGATGAAGTTAGGGAAACACATTTATTGTAATGTAAAATTAGGTTTTGTGGAGGATAAAAGGTCACTTAGTCATGCATTTGAATCACTTTGCATTTGAAGGAAATAAGAAGAAGGGCATCTAAGATGCACATCCAGAGATTGAAGCACAAAGAGTGAATTCAACCAATAATTAATCAACCCTAACCCCGCGATAGAAAAAGGTACTTCTCTGTAAATCTTTGAATCTAAAATCTATTGAGATGGCTACTCCTCTTGTTGTTGACATTACTAAAAGGCCCCATCCAAAATTTAAGAAGCATCCTTACAAGTTAGTCGAAATCAAACTATTAGGTGCATTCTTCGGTGTCCCATATGGAGTACTGCACATGTTGAAGATATTAGGGCATACATCCACTATAATGTAGAAGAATTTGGGAATCTAAAGTTTCTTGAATTGTTTAAGAACCATCTAAAGGATGATAACTATCAACTAAAACCAAAATTTGAAACCTTAGAAAGTAAACATTTTCTTCAAGTGATTAAATTTTTGACATTTGATGGAAGTGAATGGGTTTGATATGTGTTGAGCTAGATACATGATTAATTCATGTGGCTATTAAAACCATTGAAGATTACCAAGGATATTATCAGAATTCTGACTAGGTTAAACTCAACTAGTAGATTAACTATGTTAAAATATGTGAAAAACTAAACTGTTATTGATGCAATAGGTGCAATGTTTGATTAGAAGGCTATGACCATAAATGAAATTATAGAACTGGATGTGAAGTTTTCTTCCATATTGATTGGCTACAAGATCTATCACTCTAACAGAGAGAATTTAGTCTCTAGAACTACTATATATGCAGCATATCAAATGTTGAAGGAAAATGCAAATTATGACTTATGTGAACTACTACAGAACCAACTGATTGCAAATCTAAGTAAAATCAAGAAGGATAAGAAAAACACCTTCAAGTATGGTTCCTTAATTATATGCTTATTCTTCTATTTCATGAATGAAGTACTTGGAGTGCAAGGTGTGCATTGGACACATGACAAGCTAGTTGCAATTCAAATAAGGGATCATTTACATATCATTGAAGACTCAAGTGCACAAAGACTATGATCTAGGGGTACTTTAAAAAATTTTAGAGTCTGATGCACTCAAGGGAAAGAATCCCTAAATTAATAGTTGAGAAGTATGAGAATGAAATCTACTTTATGGTAGACACCGATCAATACCTAATGGAGGCTGTGGAACTAAGAACTATATGGATTATGCCGATGGGATATGAGGTTGATGTAAAGGTCCTAGACATGTATGCTCAACATCTCTTGAGAAAATCAAAAGATATGTCTATTGAAATGTTTGGAACGTATAAGGAGCTCAGTTTAACATTAGATGTTGAACTCAGGAAACTAGAGATCAAGAGAAAAGTTCAGAGGCAAGTTAAAAGGTATGTTGAAAGCATTGGCCTAGCCAAGGAGGCACTGAACCAAAATAGAGAAAGAATTGAAAAGGATGAAAAGGAAAACTGAGATAAGAAACAAGAAGATGCTCTAGTGGAACCATCCTCCACTTCAAGGACAACTAGGAGCTCTGCTACTGCTTTTGTTCCCCCTAAACTTGTAAACCCAGAAGACAGACCATTCGGTGAAGGAAATAAGAGAAAGAAAACAAAGGCCACAAGAATGTATCTGAGCACAAAATATGATGAGGAGATAGAGATAGATGAAGAAGTTAAAGAGATAAAATCTAAGAGAATCAAGACTTTAAGGGCTGCATAGCACCAACCTTCTAGAAGCAAAAAGGTAAGTAAACAACAAGAGACTGGTAAGGTTGCTATGACTGTTGATGAAATTGTTAAAACAATTATTGTTCATGGAAATTTAAGGCCTATCAGAAAATATTATGATAGTTTTGATGAAGCAAATAAGAAAATCTGGGAGGATGCCACCATCCTATACTTGAATAAATTCAATAGAGCTCTGCTGGAAGTTTTACAAGAAATTCCTAAAAGTTTAAGGAAAATCCTAGAGATGAGGAAGGAATTCACTAAGAATAAAGACATAGAACTCAAAGAATATGTCCTCTCCATCCTATGTCTAGTAATGACCAGAAGGGAAGTAGATAAAATCCTCAAGGAAGTTAAGGACAAATTCAGAAGCAAGATCCAGATGACCAAGCTAATGCTTGGTGAAACTAAGGAAGTTGTAAAAGAAACAGAGGAAACTTTGAAGAAGGCCCTAGATAAAGATAAATATTATATTGTTTTAGAAAAACAAGTTGAGGAGGACAATCCTAAAGTTTCAGAACTACAAACCTCAAAGGAAGAAATTTGAAAAGGAATGATGACCTAGATCCTTCGGAGCAAACCTATGAGCAGACAAATGACGGGATTGATTCAGCAATTCCAGATGTTGAAAAAGTAAACATCAGTGAGCGACAAACTGAAGTTGATGACTCATCTATTCTAGAAGAGGGGTAAATAAACAAAAAAGACACAGAGATGGTTGAAAAAAATGATGATGCAGGAGATACTCTAACTCCACCTGGTCAATCTGGAAAAGAAGATAATATTGATACTACACATAGCCCTTTGAAATAGGTAGCAAGTTGTGAAGACAAAGAAAAGATTCCCCCTACAGATGATATAAAAAAAGGTGAAGCAGAGGAAGAGAAATAAGAGGGTAAAGAAGACAAGGCAGAAGAAGATGGTGCAAATGTTAATGCACCCACAGAAAAAAAATTTTGATGCTGAGAAAACTCAAGGAAAGGAAGGTGGTTCAGGAATTGTGGCAAGAGACACTATAGATGCAGTAAAAAGTCTCTTGAGTAAAGAAATGCTTGAGTTTGATGAACTAGAGCTATTTCAAGGACCGATCAATCTAGATGCTCTCTCTCTGGTTCAAGTAATGAAGATAACATCTTTTACACAAGCTAAGGCAAGAGAAAATATGTTGAAATCTCACATTGAGGATAGAGAGCTGCTAGGCCTTACATTTGGAGTATTGGAGAAGATAGTACCAACCTTCCAGGAGAATTCATCTGACTCTCCATCTGGACATCTAAAGAATATTGTAAATTCTATAAGTACACATTTTGAGTCTTTTGAGGAGTCTACAGAGACTAAAGTCAGGAATGAATGTTTGGATAAAAAATTTAGTGAAATAAAGAGCCTAATAGGGAATGCTAGGATGATACTTGGTATTAGCATAAAGAGCATTCAAAATGCTCTAAGTGATGAAGGTGATATATACAAATTTTCTCTATCCTGGCCTAAAGTCAGTGAGGATATTGAGAAGAAGATAAAGAAGCAAGAACAAAAATTGTCAAGTCTATCTCAAAATTTTGATCCTCTAATATTTTCTCCTATAAGTCAGGAATGTCAAGTAATCAACTTGATCAATGTAATAAAGAATCTTGTTAAATAAAAAGTCAATATTGTGAAGAGAACGTGTGAGCTTTGGGGATTGATTGCCCCCAAGTTAGAAACAATGTTTAATGTATTATCAGAAGCTCAAACTGCAGCTCAGACAAGTGAACCTTCAGATTTGACAAAGGCAGAAGCATACACATTTCTACTGAGTGGACACATCTCAATTTTGGATGGCATGAAAAGAAGTTGGGCTGCTAAACTAGAGCAATTATAAGTAGTTTTGCAGATATTCTCAATTTCATGTAAATATAACTTAATGATTGTGTGTACACATGTGACACTGTATAAATAATTTTTGAGAAATTTGGCTTGCAGACCCCATGATTTGCCATTGATGTCAAAGGGGGAGTGAAGAATAGTGAAAAATGAGGAATCTAGCAAATGGGGAGCTCCAGAATCAATGGAGAGCGTAAGAGTATAGAGTAAGGGGGAGTAACACTTAGTCATTTTTCACTAAGTGTTGCCATCAATGCCAAAGGGGGAGATTGTTGGCAAGAGACACTACTTCACATGATAGGTGTTGTCATTGATGGTAACTAAGACTATTCCACTCATCTGCATAACATTATTTGTTCATACGGGAAGTCAAAATCAAAATTCATCTAAGTCTGGGTAGCCAGAAATAGAGCATGTGACAGGGTCTGGTATATTGGTTCGGATCTCTCCGGTGGTAAATTAGAGTATGCTACGGATCTAAAAGAGTCATAAGGATTGTCAGGGCAATCTAAATCTAGAATTTTAACCTCCGGTAATGAAGTATTCAAAAGTTATTTGCATCTGAGTATAGGGTTATAGTTTGATAGTGCAGATAGCAGAAGAATAGGCCGACCTTGTAATTGATCTTGGTTCTGGATAAATAGAATTTGTCAGTTGGATGATTTATGATGATCAATGATAATGGCTGACATGATTGATGATTTGTAAATGCAAGTTTTGATCCGCATTACAAGTTATGCATGGATTTAGCTGACAGATCAGAGCCTTCAATAATGTTCTAAGTGCTTTTGAATGCAACTGAAAAGTGATTGAATATCATGATGCAAATATATATAGCCAATGGATTTAAGTAATTTTGATGTGTGTGTGATTCAACTATGGAGAAAGTGTGAAAAAATGGCAGAGATCTAAGGTTTGAATGATAGCAAAGCAGTAAATAGGGCAGAGTGAAGATGAAATGTGTAAGATCAATATTTTGTACTTAACTAAAACTGAATTCTTGCATTAGTAGATGCTATTCATCAGTTCAAACTTCTTGTTATCCTCTTGTAATCATCTCTGTAGGTAGTGAGCCTCTATTGAGTAGTGAACTCTAGGTAGTGAGCCCAAATGCATGTGCATTCCCATTTGTAAAATAGTTTTAAGAGAGTATTAATATTTGTGGGTTAACCCCCACCATGGTTTTTCCCTTAATCGGGTTCCACATTAAAAAATCTTTGTGTTAAGTGTGTTACTGTGATGTTGCTCATATGTTTATGATTCTTGTTTTTTTCATGGTTAAATTATTGATCTATTATTAAGTAGTAAAAGGAAGAATTAACAACAGAAAGTATTAAAGTTTTGAGACAACTGATTCACCCCCCCCCTCTCAGTTGTCTGCCCTAATTCCAACAATATTTTGATCATAGAAAAGTTATGGGTTATGGATGGGTTGGATGGAGGTGCTTTGATCTTGATTTGGATAAAGGGTTGATGTTTCCATATGGGTTAGATTACACTCTTGATATAGCTCTTGATTTTTGATAGAATTGGGAGTGGGAGATTCTTGGATAGGTTTGAGAGGCTATAGATCCTCAACAACAAAAGGGTATAATGGATCTTGACTTGGACTCATGGTAGGATACTCTTCAATAGACTTGATGGGTTGTGGACTATATGATGTATTTGGAGGACCAGACATGTTATTTGAAGGCTCTTTTATAGGCTCTTAGATAGTTGTTTGATGACATGGAGATGGTTGATTCCTTGCTAATAGCCATTGGATTAGATCCTTCATAATTGTATGGGTGGATGAATAATCTAATGGATGGATAATAATGGTGGATGGTTTTGTAGGCTTAGGATGAGGATTAGGTGGAGGGATAATAGGAGTGGATGTTGTAAGCTTACAATTAGTATTTGGTGGAGGGATAATGGTATTGCACATTGTTATGTTGTAAAATATCCCCCTTGGACTTTTACATTATAAGTTTAGCTCTCAGTCCCTTAGCTTTAATCATGCATGTTGAGAATGAATCACGGAGCAAATGCTCTGAAACCCATGTCAAATGGGACCAAGGGGTGAACCTTGAGCTAAATATAGACCCAAAATAGGCCCTTGGGCTTGGGTGCCTGCACCCTAGCCCTACCCTATTTTGTTAGGTTCCCAATTTGATATGTTAGCTTAGGACCATTAAAAAGGTTTATGGGTTGGCCTTGTTAATTTGAATTACAAAATATTAGTGGGAATGCATATATAAACATATTTCAGACTTCATTTGTAAACTAGAAGATTATTTTGAGATTAAGGCAAATTTATGATCATAGAGCATTCAAGCCATTCATTGTGTTGTTATTGTGTTTGTTGTCGCAGATTTGGCTTCATCTTCTAATGGCATGAAAGATATTCATCTCCTTGAGAGCTACACCTCTATGGTGATATCTATTTGTGATTCAATTTATCTACTTTATCATTTATTTTCCCTCTGTCCGCAAAGGACACACATTCTCTATCTAATAACAATGTTGGAAGGCTTGAATGCCATTCCAGAGCTTGACTGAGGCAACCTCCTAAACACCACAACCCCCAACCATCTATTTTGATTACAGGTGATAGGTGTAGGGTCTTGCAGAGTGGAGTTGAAGAGGATCATTACGAAGCATAATGAATCTGTATCTAAAGAAAAAGGTAGGAAAAATAACCCTAACATGCCAAGGGCAGCCAATTTTTTGACCTCTAGTTTTGCAGTGTCAAGAATCTCTTATGTGGTTGCAGTCTGTAGCAAAAAATATTTAGAAGCCCTCAGAAAAAGTAATACCTTAGGCTTTAGAACCCACTCTTTTGACCCTAAATTTTCCACCTTCTAAAACCCAAAATTTTGTATGTATATGATCTATATTTAGTGTCCCTATGTGTGAGCATTTGTCGTGTTTCATCCGTTTACTTACGATTTTGCATAATTAGGGTTTTGGGCTTAATTAGGCTAAGGTTTAACAAATTAATCAACAAATTCCAAATTTCCATATCATTTTGAGTGATAGCAAACCTGATAGTTGATTCCTCCTAAAAAATTTGTGATTCAACTCAGTTTAAGTCCTTGTATGTATGAAGTGAAAGGAGGATCTAACTAAACTAATCAATCAAACCCATCTTCCCTCTTTTACTCCATTACATTTTGGTGAACCTATGTTTATCTAAATATTGCATCTTACTAACTTTTATACATCACATTTACATTCATACATTTCATATTCATCATCTTAGATTTGAAAATCTTGCATAAAAATTGAAATTTTTGAAAAAGTCAAGCATCTTAGGCTTGCACTTAGACATAGTTTCCACTATTTTCATTTGTATTTGATCTAAATCTTTTAAATCTCTGATATTTACATCAGATTTGAGATAAAATACAATAATTCATCAATCTATAATCATTTACATTGCATTGTCATACTTTATTTGCTAGGGTTTTCTTGAAATTGTGCATTTTTCATATAACCTAGTCTTTGCAAAAAGCTAGGGTGTGTGGTTAAAATCTTATTTCAGATTTTACTACTCCTTTGAATACTTTTTCAAATCTGATTTTGGACTGTAGTGTTTCTACATTGTATTTTTTTGCATTTAGATTTGCATCTTTACAAAATTTACATTCGAAAAAATGAAAAATTCAAGCATTTTAGGTCATAAACAAACATACCTTTGCATCTACTTCCTTCCATATGTGTTAAATTTATTTCAAAATCAGATCTTGCATTCATTCAAAACATACATTCATTGCTCATCTAAAAATTTGACATCATTTCACACTCTTGCTTAAAAATTTGCATGTTTTTAATTACACATTGTGTATTTCAGTGCTAAGGGTTGTATACACTTTCTTTAAACAAGCATGCAAATCATTCATATTGCCTTGTTATGTTGCATTGTTTCATTCTACCCATTTTGTTTGTTGTAGACCCTATGTGTCTTTTAGTACCCGTTTCCCTCAAACAAGTTCTTAAAGGGTGAAATAGTCTCACATATATGGCTTCTCATTATAACAATAATGCTAGGTTCCCTCCTAGACCTTATTTGAAAAGAAAGACTCCTGAACCTGAAGTAGTGTTTATAGCACATGATAGAACAATTGGAAACATTAAAGGACCTCTTTACATCATAGTAAGAGTAATGGATACTCCTGTGGAGGGAACCCTTATTGATCCTAACTGTATGACTAATGTGGCTATAGAAGAGTTCCTCTATGCACATGATTTGATACAAGATTCATATGAACCTTCAAAACTGATGATTAAGACACATAATGGAGCTTTTATTCCAACCTTTGGGAAGATATTTTTTTTGGTTAAGGAATTTGAGAAAGCCATGGATCAATTATTTGATGTCATTCCTACATCTGACCTCTTCCGCATAAAATTAGGTCACCCATGGCTCAAGGCTATGAAAGTTGTCCTCTCAACAATTCACAAATGTATAAAATTTCTATTACATGGACAAGTGCACACTATTCACCGTAATACATGGTAACTCATGGTTACTCAAAAGAAATTTACACTTGATTACTTCTAGCCATGACAAACTAAGGAATCTGAGCCATGAAGAGATCAACTTTTCTTGAGATATAGAAGATACAAAGCAAAATTACTATCTTGAGTGGCCAGACCTTCTATTCAACAAACAACAAGTAAAGAACAACCCGTATTAGAACAACCTCCTAGACGGAAAGGTAAGCAAGTTTAGCCTGAGGTTCCTCCTTTGACATCCTTACAAGAATCAAAAGGCACTCATCGAGAACAAATCACTTCATCAAAGCAAATCAAATTTGTACTAGCTTCCTCCTCTGAAATGTCAAAAACTAGAGAAAATCATGACAATTGTCTTGACAATGTCAATAATAAAACAAAAAAGAATAGGCAAGCAAGGGAAAGGAGGAAGAGAAGACAAGCTTTTTCTCAGTAAAATACACCTTAACAAGAAAACATTCGACCACCTAACATCAAACCAAACAAATAAAAGCTTAAAGAAGAAGAGTTTAAGGACAATGATAAAAGTTGGGTATTTGTACCTTATGTACCTCTCTCCTCTGACATTCAAGATTGGGAAGAGGATGATTTGATTTACGACAAACTCTAGTTTGGTTGTGCACTAGTTAAGTATTTCTAACCCTGGTGGCCACATTTGTCGTAGCATAGTTTGCTCATTTATGTGGCCTCCCCTCTTGTATTGTGTTATTTCTTGTTAAGGTCTCTTGGGATACCTTTGATACTCTTTTAAGGTCAATGATACTAGGAGACCACCTTTGTTGTGACCATTCTTCTATGTGTTTCATCATTCTTCTATCTTGTTTTTCCTCTATTTCATTGTTGTGTGTCATGCCTTACGGGCATAGCATTGTAGTTGATGTCTTGGGGGCATCCTCCTACGTGGTGTTCCTAAGGCACTTATTCTCCTCTATCTTTTATTGTTTACCTTCTTCTAGTTATTATATCTAGACGATGGATGATGAAAAACAAACAATTAACTGATATGAACTATGTGTCCCTTCAAGAAGCAAGCAAAAAAGGACCTAGTCCATACATGAAGATGGAGCTGATTTATATATTCGACACTTCACTAGTAGAATCACTCCGTGTGATATTTTATGTTGTCTTATTTTTTCTAACAAACCATTGCAATACATTTTCTCCATGTACTTTGTTTTTTCTTGTATCTCACCTTGTTGTTACACTCAGTTATGAGGTGCCTGCACTATAAGCCCAATATCTATACTCAGATTTGAACCTGTATGTGTAGCCTTAGTTTTGTTGATGTGATCTCATATATGATTCATGCATAGCTTTCATGGTTGTTATCTTAGATTAAGATTTTCTAACCATCTTGTTGTTTATCTTAGCATATCTTATCGATGTGTTTGTGGGAACATTCGGCAATCATGAGCACATGTCACCTTTGGGGGCATGGGCTTTGTGAAAGATTTTGTTCCCTTGTATATTTTCTCTCTACCTTAACATGCTTGATATTGGTACATGACATCAACCACCTTAAGGTGGGGGCATATATAATTTTGTTTGTTTGATTATTTTGGTACTAACGAAGCATGTTTGTAAGCCATCTGCATGAGGCAAGATGATATATCTCTAGCGTGAGTACACAACTTTATCTATATTGCAATAAAAGAAGCCCTCTACAAAGGTGAGATAATGTGTCTCTTGAGATAGTGGGTATCCTTTTTTATGTAGGAGCATCCAGGTGAATGGGCTATCCCGCATCAACCAAAAACATTTTAGTTTGCTTTCTTCATTTATGGCATGTGTTTTGGTTTAGTTGGTGTTTTTAGGCATCTCTCAATAGTATGAACTCAAGAAATTTGGTCAAAGTTGCAAAATTCAAGTTTTCACCAAATTGTCATTTTAAGGCTCCGCAAGATAGTTTTATGGAAACAATGATTTCTAGAAATCTATAAGAGTTGGGTTGAAATCCTTTGGAAGATACATCATTGGATGAATTGCACACAATGTCGTGAAGGTTGAGGAATTTAATCACATAACCTTAGCCATATGGTGTGTAATTCATCCAATGATGTATCATCCAAAGGATTTCAAACTAGCTCTTATAGATTTCTGGAAACAATTGTTTCCATAAAACTACCCTACGGAGCCTTAAAATGACAATTTGGTGAAAACTTGAATCTTGCAATTTTGACCAAATTTCTGAGTTCCTGTTGTTGAGAGATGCCTAAAAACACCAACTCAAACCAAAGCACACACCAAATATGAGAAAAGAAAACTAAAATGTTTTCAGTTGATATATGATTGCCCATTCACCCGGATGCTCCTGCATCAAAACGAATACCCACTAGCTCCAGAGACACGTTATCCTGCATCCTGGCAAGCTTCACGTTGGTGTTTTAGGCATCTCTTAGCAGTAGGAACTCAAAAATTTGGTCAAAATTGCAAGATTCAAGTTTTCACCAAATTTCTTAGTTCCTACCGCTGAGAGATGCCTGAAAACACCAATGCAAACCTTGCTAGGATGTGGGATAATGTGTCCCTTGAGATAGTGGGTATACTTTTTGATGCAGGAGCATCCAAGCGAATGGGCTATCCTGCATCAACCAAAAACATTTTAGTTTTCTTTTCTCATTTTTGGTGTATTTTTTGGTTTGCGTTGGTGTTTTCAAGCATCTCTCCGCAGTAGGAACTCAGAAATTTTGTCAAAATTACAAGATTCAAGTTTTCACCAAATTGTCATTTTAAGGCTCAACAGTGTATTTTTATGGAAACAATTGTTTCTAGAAATTTATAAGAGCTGGTTTGAAATCCTTTGGAATATATATCATTAGATGAATTGTACACAATGTGGTCAAGGTTTCGTGATTAAATTCCTCACGGATTGGGAGGATTTAAAATTAGAAAATTTGGCCTTGTCGGCTATGGAAACAATTAATTTTCAAGATTTTTAAGAGTTGGAAAAAATTCATTCTAGGGAATAGCTCATGACGATATTTTTCTTAATGTACAAAAGTGATCACACTCAAATTCATCACCATTTTAGATAATTTAAAATTCTCTAATCAAGGCTGGCAGTTTATGGGAAATTTAATTTCTCAAGTTTTATGAAGTTGGGATAATGTATCTCTTGAGATAGTGCACATCCTTTTGTTTCAAAAGTCCTTCGTGGAGGCAGGGTTGGACCTTGAGACTATCCTCCCTTAAGCATGGTTTTGGTGGTTTTTTTGGCATACTCCCAATCGTCGGGTGTGCTTGTGGCATGTTTGAGATGGTGGAACTGAGCAATAATCTCCTACAATCATGTTTTTTGTTGTGTTTAAGATGTATAGAATGTCTATGGCATGTTATGCAATGCTTGTGTTTTCTATGTGTCTTTCATGTGCTTTACCCTTATGTAGTGTAAAGGGTGTATTGATGAGTCCCCTCTACATTTTGGTTTGTATGGTGTGCTTTCCCCTTGTGTAGTGTAAAGGGTGTGGTGATGAGAGCCCCCTACACTTGGGATTTGTATGGCGTGTTCTTTCCCTCATCTAGTGCAAAGGTGTGGCGATGAGTCCTGATGAAAGTAGATTGTCATTGATGTCAAAAAGGTGTTTGAGTTTAATTTCATTGATGTCAAAAGGTTTTACAGGTTCACAAGGTGTTGATGTTGATCATACAGGAGTTGTTCATGTCATCAAGATCAGTGGTTAGGTATAAGATATGCTCTCATTTGATCAGGAAGGATACTAATGTTCTTGATTTATATTGATTCATATTTGATAATGATGTTATGGTTTTGAGTTGATCATCAATCAGGATATGTTGCAAATGTTGTTCACAGGTTGACCATTTGGTTATCTTCATCATGGGATTGCTTCAGGAGTTGTTTGTTTCATAATGATCATGGTCTCATTACAGGATGCTTGATGGAATTCATTTGGGATGATGACAGTTTGATATTAGTGTATTGATATTGACTTGTAAGTATGGACATCTATGATATCTGTATTTTGACATAAGCCTGGTATCACTTGCTTCAGTTGTGAGCTCATATCATGATGGGTGTTATGACATACTTTGTCACTTTCCCATGTCTATGACATACATATTTCAATTGTTCTTGATAGACGTATTGATGGTATGACATCTCAAGCTATTTATGCAATATGATAGCTATCATTGTGAGGCTTGCAGGAACTCATCATGTTGCAGAAAGTTCATCTTCATAAGAATGGAATTAAGTTGCTTTGATGTCTTGTGATGATCACATTGTGTGAGTCTTACAGATGCAGAGAATGAACTTGCATGACTTTTTTTAGTTGATCATGACTTAAGATACCTTCCTATTTTGATGTTATTGAGATGATGTTCATACTTTGGTTGCTTCATGATTATTATGATCAAGTTCATAGGTCAAAAAAAATAATAATGTAGATATGATTAGAGTTTGACAGAGATCAAGTAGATATGGGAAGAAATTGTCATAGTATTAATAAGGGCACTAAAGTTGTAAATTCTAAATATCCTCAATAATCCTTAAAACCATCTTTTCACCTATCATAAGATTATACACTTTTTGTTTTAATCTTGTGTTGACCTATTATTGTAGGTTCACATCAGTTATGGTCACCTTCTTAAGGGATCTTAACTCATACCTTTGACTGGTCCCCACAAAAATCCATCAAGACTTAATAATTCAAACGATATGTAAATCAGCTTTGTTTTAAAATTTTGAAACCTTCTTTATCTCCCATGTTTTTGGCGGCCTCATGATGTTACTTCAATTAATTTTTATGTGTTTTTTAAATGGGGCAGAATTCAATGAGCTTTTTGAGGAGAATTTGGGAGTTTTTTCAAGGCAATTTTTTTAATGAAAATTTTCTTTCTTTTTGAGTCTCCTCATGACAGAAAAGACAAACTAAGGTGGAGATTTATGTTTTGTTGAAAAGTCTATTTTTAGATAACTTTAAGGAGATCATTATGGGGAGTGTTGAAATCTTTTTAGAAGATTTTTCTAAAGTTTTAAAAAGTTTTTTTAAAGGATATTTTGTGCCCGTTTGAAGTATATTTTTTAGGAGTTTTTTTTCTTAGAGGTTTTTAAGATGTTTCCATTTGAAGCACATATTAATCTCTCTCTTGGTTGAAGACATTCTTCTATATTGGAGAATATTTTTGAAGATATATTGTATTGATGGATTTTTGAAGACAATATTTGCAGATTGGAGAATAGAGAAGAAAATTGAAAGGTTTTTTGAATGAAGAGGAATATGAAATATCATTTCATTGTGATTTGATTTTTGGAGGTCTAACATGCAGATTGAAGATATTTTTGCAAAGAGAAGAGAATATGAAGAGTTTTTGAATGGGATTTAATATTATATGATCTTATTTTGTTTTAGAAATGTTTTTTATAGGAAGGTGAAAAGTAGATGAAGGGAGATGAAATCTTTTTGAATGAAAATATGAACGATAATTTTCATAACATTGTATATAAGTTTTTTCTTTTTAGGACAATGAACTTTTTTTTTGTAGGAGGATAAGGAAAATCATTAAAGAAGAGAAATTTATAGGGAAGATGAGAATTGAAGAAGATAACTTTGTTTTTAGAGAATGTGAAAGGGTTTTCGAATTGTATATAATGGTTTTTCAGGTACATTGACATTGTGGGTGTGATTTGAAGACATCTTTGAAAAGATATAGATGACTTTTATGAAATCATGTTTTGCAGGGGTAAATAGAGAGAATGACAAGGTTATCAAATGTTTATTGAAAGAGTGAAAATTGAGCTGAGAAAGTTGATGTCAGGACCATAATGATAATCTCCTTGTTGCAACATATTTTCAGATTGAATCAGGTGAGAATTGATCAAACAAATATAATGAGACTAGTATGCAGATTGATTTGAGTTGATGAGAAGTATGGTGATATGACAGACAAATGTGAAAGAAGTGATTTGTATTGAAACAAAGAAACCCTCTGAATTCTTGGTTTTAATTTAAGTATGTATTAGGGGTTGGTACTCCTTGAAGTTGGTGCTTCTAAATGAATTAGGTGTTGGTGCTCCTTGAAGTTGGTGCTTCTAAATGTAGTAGGGGTTGGTGCTCCTTGGTGCTTCTAAACATTGTAACCAGTGAGGTTTTTGCTTAAGCCAGTGAGGCATTTTGAGTGGTTTTTCTACCCCTGGAGGGCTTTCCACTCTAGAAATTTCATGTGTCATAATCTCACATCTTGATGTCTTCCATAGCTTCATTTACCATATGTGATTTATGTGATTGATCATTTTTTGATTATTTGTTCAAGTAATTAGTTCAATTTTGATAAACCTCATTGCCAATTTTGGAAAATTGTAAAAATAATACAACACTGATTCACCCCCCTCTCAGTGTTGTCCTGGAATCCTACAGAGTCCCCCCTACACTTGGGTTTTGTATGGTGTGTTTGCTCCATTGAGTGTAGTGTAAAGGGTGTAGCGATGAGTTCCCCCTACATCTTGAGTTTTGTTTTATGTGCTCTTTAGATTTCATTGCATATATATGAAAATGTTATGAAAATGCTATATCATGTATTCATCATGTCTTGTGTGATTGCTATGATGTATTCATCTTGTTTTCCATGTCTTGTATACTATCTTCTCCATGTTTTGTTTGCTTCTTATTGTCTTCATTGTGTCTTGTGTGTCCGCAATGTTCTTTCTAATGCTTACGTGAGACTGGTGGCTAGAAATAGTTCCTCAATCTTCGTGTATGCATTAGGTTCTTGTGCTTGGTGTGTTTGATGTGTTTTCAACATTACTTTAATGCATGTATGGGTCATAAGATCATACATACATTAAAGTGGGGGCTAAATATTATGTTAGAAAATATCCCCCTAGGACTTTTGTTGCCTAACTTTAGCTCCTAGGTCCCTTAGCTTTAATCATGCATTTTGAGAATGAATCCTGGAGAAAAATCCCCTGAAACCCATGTCAAATGGAACCTAGGGGTGAACCTTGAGCTAAATCCAAACCCAAAATAGGCCCTTGGCCTTGGATGCCCATGCCCTAGCCTTGCCTTATTTTGTCGAGTTCTGAATTTCATGTGTCAACTTAGGACCATTAAAAAGGTTTCTGAGTCAGGCCTTGTTAATTTGAGTTATGAAATATTAGCGAGAATGCATATAAAAACATGTTTAAGACTTCATTTGTAAACTAGAAAATGATTTTGAGATTAAGGTAAACTTATGATCATAGAGCATTCAAGGCATTCATTGTGTTGTAGAGCAGAATTGTGTTTGTTGTTGTAGATTTGCCTTCACCTTGTCATGGCATGAAAGATCTTCATCTCCTTGAGAGATACACCTTCGAGGTGATATCTATTTGTGATTCAATTTATATACTTTATCATTGCTTTTGTCTATGTCCACCAAGGACATGTACTCTCTATCTAATGACATTGGAAGGCTTGAATGCCATTCCAAGGCTTGACTGAGGAAAGCTCCTAAACACCACAACCCCAACCCCTATCTTGTGATTATAGGTGAGAGGTGGAGGGTCAGGCGAAGTGGAGTTCCTGAGGATCATTGTAGAGCATAAGGAATTTGGATTTGAAGAAAAATGCAGGAAATAATACTAAAAGGTCAAGGGTGCCAACTCTTTTGACCTATAGTTTTACAGTATCAGGTATCTCTAAAGTGATTCTAGTTTGTAGTAGAAAATATTCAGAAGCCCTAAAAAAAGTAGCACCTTGGGGTTGGGGGCCGCTCTTTTGACCCTGAATTGTTTGTCTTCTGAAACTTGAAATCTAGTACGTATCTAATCTATATTTAGTGTCCCTATGTGTGAGCATTTGTCATGCTTCATCCGTTTAGTTATGATTTTGTATAATGAGGGTTTTGGTCTTAATCAAGCTAAGGTTTAACAAATTAATCAACAAATTCCAAATTTCCTTATTATTCTGAGTGACAGCAAACCTAATAGTTGAGTTCTCTTGCAAAAGTTGTGATTCAACTCGGTTTAATGTCCTTGAATGTATTAAGTGAAAGGAGGATCTAACTAAACTAATTATTCAAACCCATCTTCCCTCTTTTCCTCCATTACAGACGTATTAGGATTTGAACTAGATGGAGGGATAATGTGATTGGATGGATTAGGATTACATGGTTTTATCAAGGGTAGCCCAAGTAATTTTTCTTGGACCAAGTGTTGTAGAGTTATCTCCAAGGGATCGTTTAGTGGAATTTTGGAGGAACATGGGGATGAAGGTAATCAAATGCTTGATGGATTAGATGGTTGATGGATAATGGATTATGATAGGGACTTCATGGAGGTGTTTGTATAAGACTATTAGCCTCCTAGATTATCATTTGATTGGATGATGATGTAGGGTACCCATAGGATGCATAAGCTAGAGTGGTGATACCCTTGTCAAAGGTAGCATAAGGGCTTAAGGACACTTGATTTTGGTTTAAAGGGTAAATTAGACTTGTGTGTTCTTGTTGTGAAGGAACTTGATAGCCTAGTGAATGGATTTGGTGGTGAGGTGAAATGTTACAATAAGTAGTTGGATGTTCTTGAGGTATGGATTTATATAGATATTGGTTAGCATTGGAAGAAATGGGATAGGTTGCTATATGGGTAACATGATATATAGTTGGATTAGGTTGTTATGAAGTTGAGTGGGATTCCCATAGGATTGAGGGGGGATTTTTTGATGTTGTATGGGTGATGGTATAATGGATGATGTGTTAAATGATGGTTGTGGTTTTGGTTGTTGAATGGAGAGGGGTTGTGTTTGTGGTTGTGTTTGTTGAGTTTGGGATTGGTAGGTGGCTAGGATTTGTTGGAATTGTTGGTTTTGTTGTAGTAGGCATTGGTGTTGTTGTATGATTTGTTGGTCTAGGACTTGTTGTTAGAATTGTTGATGTTGTAGTGGGATAGTGAATTGTTCTTTTTTATATAACATCCTAAGTTCATCAAACATTTTTTTATTATCATAATGATCTTTCTCTAGGTTGATGTTTGATAGTGTCATTACCATTTTGACAAAGGATGGATTAGATGAGGCTCAAGAACATGGGATAGATTGTGGTTAGAATTAGAAGAAGTTGGATTGGATTAGATGATTATTAAGATGATGTGGATATGAATTGGATGATTAGGATTTGGATTAGGATGAAAGTGATGATAAGGACAATTAGGATGATGTAAGATGTATTTGTTGATATCTTGACTTAGGCAACTTGCAAACAAAATATTTCTAACCTCGTTTTGTGAGTTTGTGATTTTGGCAAATTCTTATAACTAAGTTAAAGTTTGTTTGTGATTTTTGTGAGCATTGATCTTTTGGTTTTATTTACAATTCCTACTGATCTGCCAATAGTTTTCAGATTTTTAGAAGAAGAACTTTGTTGTTACAGATGTAATACTGAGTATTAAATCAAATCAAGTAATCACTTTCTGGTATTTTTCTTTTGTGGGTTTCCTTTTTAGTTGTTTTAGTTGGTAGTTCTAAAATCAGAATTCTTCTTGTCTGCAACTGCATAGAAGTCCCTTCACCATTAGTGGAAATGGATGGAAAACTCAATGACCCGCCTTTTGAATGTGGTAATGCTAAACTATGAAATTTCATTGCCCATCTCACAGAAATAACTTTTTTTTCAGGCAATATGTCATTATAATCTCTAGTAAATCTATCATTTTTAAAATCTATTCTACCTAACAAATCAAAAATATGTTAAGCTTCACATGCTTTCATTACTTTTTTGTCACAACCTAAGCATTTATTTTTCTTGCATCTAAGTAAAACAGTCTCCTAAACAGCCACACATCCTTTTCTGAAACTATTTTACAGAGTCAAATGCACATGAGCATGTACATTCAATTTTTTTTGGTCAATTATAACAGTAAGACCTGCAAGTCACTGATTCAATTTAATGAAAATGTTAAGTGTTTCCAGATGACCATTGTGTGTCGCAGAAGGAAAGAGGGTATTATTTTTTTTCCCTGTAACAATCTTCCTTGCAAACATCGATGCTCAGGGTCTTGCTATTTTTCTTAGAGATATTTTTCAGCGGGTACGTCAGAGAGTGAGATCATCAGAGTTTGTAAGTACTTGACTTGTCACTTCTTGCTCTCTAAGTGCATGTTGAGGAAGCCTCTTCAACACATATACTAGACAATGAACTACACGGACTTGAAAAAGACACAAAGTCTCAACAGTAGCCTTCCTGAAACTACTTTGGATCTAATGTATTCCCTGTGAAGATTTTTATGTGGAGTTTGTTAATGCAAAGGTTTTTAGGCTTAAGGATTCTACAGTTCCATATCAAGAAAATATATGATCAAACTATTTGGTGAGGTGGTAGAAAAACATAGAAAGCCATCAACAATAAGCCTAGGTATCATGCAATAATCCTACTTGAATAAGTTGCATTAAATTTGTTTAGTACTTTAGTTTTTTTTAAGTTCGTTTAGTTCGCTCTTTAGTTCTTCTTTAGTTCCTTATTTGTTTAGTTTTCTAATTCATGAGATTTTTTTATAAGCTTCATTAGTTTTTTTTGTTAACATAGCTTTTTTTTACCTACTAACATAGATTTTACTTTTCCTTCTCTTAGTTTTAAAGTAATTTTAATTTTAGAATGTTAGTTAATTAGTTTTTGTTATCTTTTAGTTTTAATTTAATTTTAATTTTGGCATGTTTTATTTTTAATTATTTTTTTAATTCATCTTTTTAGTTTTAAATTAATGTTAATCTTAGCATTTTTTTAGATTAGTTTTTAACATAGTTTAATCTCTTTTAGTTTTAATTTAATTTTAGTATGTTTATTTTATTATAGTTTTTACATTTTAACATGTTACTTTAGTTAGTTGTTTTTTGCATTTTATTGCCACTCACTCATTGGTTGCAGGTGAAATTGATTGACAAAGACCAAACTTTTTTGCAAAATACTAACATTTGTATGTAGTTGCCCATCACTTGTCAAAGTTCAAAAAAAAAAAAACACTACTAATCCATTGTCTTGCAAGTACCTGTGTCAAAGATATTTTTTTTCACTAAATTAGTGTAGTGGGTTAATGAACTTGTTTTCCATGCTTGTGGGATTTGTCAAGATGTATGCTCTCTCAATGCACTTCATGTGATCTTGGAGATCATAAATCTTACATTTCCTTTGTGTTCAAATTAAATCCTAAGGTAGGATAAATTTTTGTATGCTCTCTCCTTACGCTTAGTGTGAGATATCAAAAGCAATTAGTATCTATCTTTCCCTTTAGAAGGCCTGCTAGGGTATTTCATCACCCCTAGGGATAACTTCAACCACATGTTTCAACGGGGTATATCAAAGGTGGGAGAGAAAAATATGTACCTCAATCTAATCATGTAGTTATTAGCACAGTCTTGGGGCCCTGAGTGATTTTGGACACAAGGAGAAGTGGCATTCACTTAATTGCTTATGTCACATGCTTTCAATGTACTAGTGTTCATGGACATGTGCCTCGTAGTACCTTGCATATATTGAGGACTCCCCTAGCAAGCTTGTAAAAACCTAGATAAGACATTTCTGTCATTATCTAGTGTGGTGCAAGGGATGCAGATTGCCCCCTAAAGTTACTCACCATCATACCTCATTCAAGGAAAGATAAAATTTTTATTTGGGCAATGCATAAAAGCTTCCAACGAAAGGGGTATTGGGTCCAATGCCCTTATCCCTAGCTATCTACTCAGGGTGAAATCTTCTTCATTAGGTAAGAACATGGACATGTATTCTATCATGTGGGCCCACATTACAAAATCACTCCTACTTGAATAAATATCTAGGTTTGTGCTCAAGTGATTGGTGCATTTTAGTGTGAAATACTAGTAATAACCATTTGTTAACTATAAAGGTCTTGCATCTTTTTCATCATTTCCTTGAAATTCGTGTCAAGCATCATACATCTTTTGTTTGTAGTAATCTCTTGCTCCAAAGCTTTTGTCAAAATTGTCTCACAAAAATAAAAAAAATTAGCCTTTTGAATACTTGTAGTATTTGGTCAAACGACTTAGGAGTTCATAGCTTAGACTTGGGATCTATCAACCATCTTCCTCATTCATCCTTTCCATATGTGAACCTTGCCATATCATTCCACTTTTTCCATGCTTCATTTCACCCATTCTTTCATTTCACTATCCCTTCCATTTTTCTCATAGACTTGGCTTTGCTCTTTAAACCACTTTGGGACTTCCATCTTGTGAATCATTTTGATCCTATCCAACCATATCCAAAATCATCCTTGAATCCGAACTCCATATTGTCAAATCTAGATCTTTTTTATCCTTTCATCCTTAGTTTGACATCTCGCTTGAGATCTTGTCAACTTCAAGTAGTGTTAAGTTGATCTTATGGATTAATTAGCTTAGGGTTCATGATTTCTCTTGAGTTTGTGATGTCCTTTGTTGCAAGTATGAGGTTAATCATTGTTGTCATTGATGTCAACATACTCATATTGCATTGATAAGAAGGATTGGATGAGCTGTGTGCTGAGGATATTGAGAAAATTAGTCTCCATCAGGAACAGTGAAGAATAGTGATGAGAAGAAGGCAAAAGTACTCAATAGGTTGAGGATCAGAGGATGCAGTTTAAAAGGTTTGTAGCTATGAATCTTGAGATGTTCCAATTAAGATTTCAAAGGTTCGTATAAAGATCTAAAGAAGTTATGGCTATTTGTGTAGAACCGGTTCTGACAGGTGTTCAGTGGTGACAGATTGTCACAAATTGGTCCAGTGAGTTTCAAAATTACATTCTCTCATTCTGCAGATTGGAGGGAGTGTTTAAGAAGTCAGTATTAAGTTACAACTTGATTTGTGCATTGTTTGGAGGTCTGCAAGAACCTTTTTGCATTATGACAGTGGCGACAGACTGTGTTCTTGAAGTTCCAGTTGAAGAAGAGAAGAATTCCAGTAAGATGATAAAGTGCAGATGTTCTTGATGACTTAGGAAAGGGTTCGGTCATCCTTGGATCATGTACAATTCTTATTGGTGGTCTGCATTGAAGTTATAGTTTGGATTTGATGAAAAGACCACCGGTTGTTGGTGTTCTTCCTGAGACAGGCAGACCGGATGTATTACATGTCTTGTGAGTGAACTTGTAGATGTTTGCCGACTTAGATGATTGTTCCTAAGTTGATGCCTTATATAAATAAGGGTTTGTGAATTCATTTTGAAGCGTGTCTTGTGCTGATGAGTTTGATATAGCAAAGGGAAGTGCAAAAGGTAGAGCAGGAGTTTTTGGGCTTAAATGGAACTGATCCCGACATGGTAAAGATGTCAATCTCCAGTTTAAATTTGTAATACTTGTTATCTTGTAGACAGTGTGTCTCTTGTAGGCAGTGTGCCTCCTTGTGAGCAGTGTGCTCGGGTAGTGAGCCCTAATTGGCATGTGCCATCCATTTTTCTTATTCTTCTAACAGAGAATAATCCTTGGGTTAGTCACCCTATGGTTTTTCCCTTAACCAGGTTTTCCATGTCAAAATCTTGGTGTTTCATGTGTTGATGTGTATTTTCTCTAGTGTTTATGTCTTATGCTTTCATGAATGATTAATTGCTATGCTATCAATTAACAAAGTGGATTTAAGTGTTTGAATTGAAAGCGAATTAAGGATAACTGATTCACCCCCCTCTCAGTTATCAACAATTGGTATCAGATCCAAGTTCCTCTAAAAAGAGCTTAACCACTTGAGGAGATCTAGGTTGTCGTCATACAAGAAGGACAGTCTGAAGTTTGATGGAACCAACTTCACTCTTTGGAAAGGCCGCATGAAATGTCACTTGGAGTGTATGGGAAAGGCATACTTGTCCATGGTCACAAAAGCATATACGCCTCCACAAGGTGGTTCGACAACTCTAAATGAAATCACAGATGCTAAAAATAATCTGTGGACCAAAGAAGCTCTTCTAAGCGCATTGACTGACTCAGAGCTCTCAAATGTTATTGACCTACCAACTGGCTATGAGATCTAGATTAAACTGGAACTTTTGCATGAAGGAGATGAGTTTGTTAAGAGTGCAAGGTTGTAGAGTTTCAAAGGGAAATTTGAAAGATTGAAGATGAGAGATGATGAAAATATCACTACCTTTATGCCAAGAGTAAATGAGCTAGTGTGTGGAATTAGGAATGCTAGTGGAGTTTTGGATGAAAATGAGATTGTTTGCAAAGTTCTCAGATCCCTTCCTGCTACTTACAAAATCAAGGTTGCTGCCATTGATGAATTCAGAGCTCATACAACTGTCACAAGAGACCAATTGGCTGGCAAACTGGCTGCATTTGAAATGACTGAGTTTGGAGATGATCTCCCCAAGACTGAATCTGCATTCAAAGCCAGTGCCTATGTGAAAGGCAAAAAAAAGATTTGATTAGAGAGAAAACTCTTCAAGGAAGCTGTCATGGTATGATCAAGCAAGGAAAGACATGGAAGAAGAAGCAGAAACAGCCCAACTTGAAGCCCTCATTGCAAAAAGACTGCAAAGAGGATCCTGTAAGTATGAAGGAAAATTACCTTTTAAATGCTTCAACTGCAATAAGATTGGTCACTTTGCCTCAAGATGTCTGGAAAGATCTACAAGGTCAAATTCTAACAGACAAAGGTTCCAAAAGAATTGTTATTATGTTCATGAAGAAGCTGATAATGAAGGAGTAACAGATGATGAATCAGAGATAGGAGACAAATCTAGAAATGAATGGGTGTTCATTGCCATCAAGGAAGAAGATCCAATATTCCCTAAATCTATCAATCATAAGGTTATAGAAAGAGTTTTGGCTGCTGAAGTTGAAGAAAATGATGATTGGGTTATTGACAGTGGATGCTCTCACCATATGATAGGTGACAAGAACAAGTTCTTAGATTTGGAAAAGTATGAAGGACGAATGGTAAAGTTTGGTGACAATTCAGCTGGTAGAATTAGAGGTAGGGGAACTATTTCTTTTGATGGAAAGAACAAAACTGGTAATGTACTATATGTTGAAGGATTGAAACACAATCTTCTCAGTGTTGGTTAGTTGGTGGACAAAGGCTATGATCTCCGGTTCAAGAATGGAAGATGCAGGATCTTTGAAAGCTCCAGAACGAAGATTGCATCCGGTACTCAAACAAAAGGTAATATCTTCTATCTAGTTGGTACTAATAAAAGTTGTCTATTTGTTCAAGTTGATTAGAGTTGGTTATTGCATAGAAGGATGTGTCATGTAAATTTTGATAACATTATCAAGATAAGCAATATTCAGGCTGTAAGAGATCTTCCAAAGTTGGTAAAACCTACAAATAGTTTGTGTAAAGAATGTCAGCTAGGTAAATAGAGTAGAGTCTCATTCAAAAGCAAGGATTAGTCTTCTACCGGATTATTGGAGTTAGTTCATACTAATCTATGTGGTCCGACAAGAATCAAGAGTATGCAAGGTGATAGATATTTCATGTTACTGATTGATGACTATTCCCGGATGATATGGGTTACCTTTCTGAAAGAGAAATTAGAAGCTTTTGAGAAGTTCAAAATCTTCAAGGCTATGGTAGAGAATCAAACTGGATTGAAACTAAAATGTCTAAGGTCTGATAGAGGTGGTGAATTCACATCCAGTGAATTCATAGACTTTTGTGAGAAGCATGGTATAAAGAGACAGTTGTCTGCTCCTAGGACTCCACAGCAGAATGGAGTAGTTGAGAGAAAGAACCAGACCATCCAGGAAGCATCTAGGACAATGATGATGGAAGCAAATGTTCCCCAGATGTTTTGGAAAGAAGCTGTCAGCACTGCAGTCTACACTCTCAATCGAGTTCAAATCAGAAGCAATACCGGTAAGCCTCCTTATGCACTTTGGTTTGGTATCACTCCTACTATGACATATTTCAGAGTATTTGGTAGCAAGTGTTACATCAAAAGAGATGAAGATCTAGGAAAGTTTGATGCTAGAAGTGATGAAGGAATTTTCTTGGGTTACTCTACTCAAAGCAAAGCATAGCGGTGTTACAATAAGAGACTGAGAAAGATGATAGAAAGTACAAATGTGAAGGTTGATGAAGGTATTGAGAAGCCCTCAAGATTTTATGAGTATGATGATGATGATCAGAATGATGTTCTGGTTCAAGGTACTCCATCCTCTCCTGAAAGTCAGATTCAAACTGATTCGGTAAATCAGGAAGAAGAGACAGGTCTGAATGAGCATGATCAAGAAACAGAAGTGCAAGAAACTTCCAAAGTTCTAAGGTATGTAAGACTGAACCACTCTGAAGATCAGATCATAGGTGACAAAAGCAAAGGTGTGCAAACTAGAAGGAATGTTGCTCAAAATTCAGATGAACGTTGTCTGATTTCAAAGATTGAACCTAAGACAATAAATGAAGCATGCAATGATGAATATTGGACAAAAGAAATGGAAGAAGAATTAATGCAAATTGAGAAAAATCACACTTTGGATCTTGTTTCTAGACCTAGAAACAAAAATGTGATTGGAACCAAATGGGTCTTCCGGAACAAACTAAATGAAGTTGGTGAAGTAATCAGAAATAAGGCCAGATTAGTTTGCAAAGGCTACTCTCAAATAGAAGGGATTGATTTTGAGGAAACCTTTGCTCCAGTGGCAAGAATTGAAGCAGTCAGACTGTTTCTTGCATTTGTTGCCTTCAAAGATTTCAAAGTGTATCAGATGGATGTCAAATCTGCTTTCCTAAATGGTGACCTAGAAGAAGAGGTGTACATTGAACAACCGGATGGATTTCAGTTATTTGAGCATGGTGATATGGTCTACAAATTAAAGAAGGCACTGTATGGTCTAAAGCAAGCCCCAAGAGCATGGTATGAAAGGTTGGATAAACATCTTTTGAAGATTGGTTTCAACAAAGGTACTAGTGATAGTAACCTATATTTCCAAATTGATCATGAAAACATCTTAATTGTTGAAGTATTTGTTGATGATATCATCTTTGGAGGAAGAGACAGTATGTGTAAAACCTTTGCAAACCAAATGAAAAGTGAGTTTGAAATGTCAATGCTCGGTGAAATGAATTTCTTCTTGGGTCTGCAAATTACTCAAACAGAAAGGAATCTTTATCTCTTAGACCAAATATGTGAAAAAACTTTTGAAGAAATTTGGAATGGAAGATTCAAAGCCAATGAACACTCCTATGGGTACCGGATGTAAGTTGAGCAAAGATGATGACTCTCCTAAGATAGATCAGACAAAGTACATATCAATGATTAGTGGATTACTATATCTCACTCAAACTAGACCAGATATAATGTAGGTTGTTGGTCTTGTGGTGAGATTCTAGGATGATCCCAGAGAATCTCATGTCATGGCCATCAAAAGAATTTCTAGGTACTTGAAAGGAACAATTGAGTATGGCCTATGGTATCCTAGAGATCATGACTTTTCTCTTCATGCATATATAGATGCAGAATGGGTAGGAGATGTGGATGATAGGAAGAGTACAAGTGGAGGAGCATTCTTTTTGGGAAAAAGGTTGGTTTCTTGGCTAAGCAAGAAACAAGAAGCAATATCCTTGTCTACAACAAAAGCAGAATACATTGCAGCAGTAGGTAGTTGCACTCAACTTTTGTGGATGAAGCAAATGCTAAGAGATATTCAAGTAGAATATGAGGAGCCTATCATAATTTTCTGTGATAATTCAAGTGCAATAAATATTTCTATGAATCCAGTATTGCATTCTAAGACCAAGTATATATCTATCAAATTTCCCTTTTTGAGAGAACAAGTGAACAAAGGTGAAGTCAGATTGGAGTATGTGCCCTCCAAGGATTAGATTGTAGATATTTTTACTAAACCTCTTCCCAAGGACTCTTTTGAGTTTCTCAGGGAGAAGTTAGGGGTCATGGCCCCTTCGGTAATGAACTAGGATACACTGATGTGCATCAATCTAGTGGATTTCATAGTCATATCTTGTGATCCAGAATAATGATGGGGAGCTACTACTAAGGGGGAACAATTGGTATGATTCTAATGTGTTAGAATTGCAAGTATGAGCCCTTTGCCATTGATGTCAAAGGGGGAGAGAAGACATGTGAAAAACAAGTGGTTGATGATCAAAGGGGGAGCAGTAAAGGAAGAGAAGACATGTGAAGAGTTGTTGCTGATAGGAGGAGCCATGACAGAAAGGAGAAGTTCTTGTCTTGAAGGTTTTTCACATCATATGTTGCCATCAATGACAAAGGGGAAGATTGTTGTAAGTATGAGGTTAATCAGTGTTGTCATTGATGTCAACATACTCATATTGCATTGATAAGAAGGATTGGATGAGCTGTGTGCTGAGGATATTGAGAAAATTAGTCTCCATCAGGAACAATGAAGAACAGTGATGAGAAGAAGGCAAAAGTACTCAATAGGTTGAGGATCAGAGGATGCGGTTTAAAGGGTTTATAGATATGAATCTTGAGATGTTCCAGTTAAGATTTTAGAGGTCTGCATAAAGATCTGAAGAAGTTATGGCTGTTTGTGTAGAACCAGTTCTAGCAGGTGTTCAGTGGTGACAGAGTGTCACAGATTGGTCCGGTGAGTTCCAGAATTACATTCTCTCATTCTGTAGATTGGAGGGAGTGTTTAAGAAGTTAGTATTAAGTTACAACTTGATTTGTGCATTGTTTAGAGGTTTGGAAGAACCTTTTGCATTGTGATAGTGGCAACAGACTATGTTCTTGAAGTTCCGGTTGAAGAAGAGAAGAATTCCAGTAAGATGATAAAGTGTGGATGTTCTTGATGACTCATGAAAGGGTTTAGTGATCCTTGGATCGTGTACAATTCTTATTGGTGGTCCACATTGAAGTTAGAGTTTGGATTTGATGAAAAGACCACCGGTTGTTCGTGTTCTTCCTGAGATAGGCCGATCGGATGTATTACACGTCTTGCGAATGAACTTGTAGATGTTTGCTGACTTAGATGATTGTTCCTAAGTTGATGCCTTATATAAATAAGGGTTTGTGAATTCATTTTGAAGCGTGTCTTGCAGTGATGAGTTTGATATAGCAAAGGGAAGTGCGAAAGGTAGAGCAGGAGTTTTTGGGCTTAAATGGAACTGATCCCGACATGGTAAAGATGTCAATCTCTAGTTCAATTTTTTAATACTTGTTATCTTGTAGACAGTGTGTCTCTTGTAGGCAATGTGCCTCCTTGTGAGCAGTGTGCTCGAGTAGTGAGCCCTAATTGGCATGTGCCATCCATTTTTCTTATTCTTCTAACAGAGAATAATCCTTGGGTTAATCACCCCATGGTTTTTCCCTTAACCAGGTTTTCCACATCAAAATCTTGGTGTTTCATGTGTTGATGTGTATCTTCTCTGGTGTTTATGTCTTATGCTTTCATGAATGATTAATTGCTATGCTATTGATTAACAAAGTGGATTTAAGTGTTTGAATTGAAAGTGAATTAAGGATAACTGATTCATCCCCCCCTCTCAGTTATCAACAGTCCTTATCTTACTCCCTATATTTCTTGAGATCTTGTCTACCTCAAGTAGGAAATGGAGAATCCATACCCCTTTTATTACTTAGAAGTAAATCTCTCCTAAGTAGTGAAAGGTATCATCATTTGTTATTAAATCCTAAGATCTAGATTTGTCGTTGAAGCCATTTTAATTCCTCATCACAACGCATCATCGCTAAGACACCAAACTCAAAATTTGAAGTATTCCAAGTCATCATCACATTCTCTTCCCATCTTCCATGTGTTTTCATCTCATTTTCTTTTACCCAAGTCCTTTATTTTCATTCCACTCACAAGGTCACAAGCAAGAAAGCTTATGGAGTCCAACATTCAAGTAGATCTTACTTGGAAGCCTATCATGGAAAGTGTACCTGAATTTGGGATACCATCTTATATCCTAAGTGCCTATCAAGAAATCTTTCAACCATCACCACCAAAGGTAGCTATCTTAGACCAAAATTGTCAAGATCATCAACCTACTTCCCCATGCCTACATGAATTTTCACAAGATGATGAGTGCATGGCACTTATGCAGTGAATGCTTGAAGTGAACCCAGATAAATATTTTCTCATGTTGGCTCAACATCGAGCTCAACTACCTTTGGACTATGATATTTCCAATCTCAAGATACAAGATCCATTTGCATATGATCCTCACAATCCTCCATCAACATCACAATTTCCCATAAATAATCCCTCATCTCATCTTCGCATCAACCCAAGCATTAGTAAACTCATTCATACTAATGTATCAAAAACTTCAAATCCAACTTTTGTTTCACAACCTCATAGTTGATCAAAAGTTACAGTTTCTATCCCCCAAGTTACAACCACCATTCTGCCACTAAATACCCAAACTTCACAATACTCATCATCAATGTCCTTCACCCATCCTCAAACTTCTCAAATCTCCACTTCCTACTCAGACATTAACTTATTCAGGTCTCTAATCCACTTTTTAACTCCCATCCTTATCACACTACCAACACTACTACATCACAACAACAAGATTCCTTCATCCAACAATTGCTCAATCAACAACCTCCACATGCCATTCTGAATCCATCTCCTCCCATTAACCTTTCCCAACAACATGATGAATTGAGGAAGATGGTATAAGATATGGAAATGGGACATTCAAAGAAGAAATACTCTTTGTAGGACCCATCCTTACTACCCGCCATTATGGCAAGAAGCGACTTTACATTTTACTACTATAGTTCTATGACGAGACATTACATGTTGTTTCTTCCGGTTATCTAATTTTGTCTATATGTTATATACTAGTTCAAGACGTATGATTTTGTTTTGGACCATGGTTGATACATACTTTTACATCTACATATCCTCATCTCACTCTATGTGATGATTTTAGATTTTGTCCTTGTATTTTGATTAATGGACTATGTTGCTTATTTAGATATGGTAATACATGATTTCCTTGGTTTACATTTTGTGAATTCATATACCTTGTTATGGATGATGCGACTCATTGATGTAAATACATATAAATTGCAATTAAATTGTGGACATTGTCACCTTATATTATCATGATCTAGACTTCGTTTGATACATACATGCATATGCTCTCATGTGCATTGAACTTCATTTCCATTTTATGTAACAAAAAAAAGAATGATTACAATATATGTATATGAAGTAGTGGATGGATTATTTGTAGCTTTGCTTCAGGTATCGATATTGTAACTAACAATGTGAAACAAGTGTGTAGGTTGAGCTGGTGGAAATGGGGAAAACACATGGAGACCCATTGTGGTTCTCCAGTAAGCCGACCTAGCCTTTATGGAAAGGCTTGGGTCCATTGTTTAGTCATTATATATGTCTTGTGAGTGTAGTGTCTTGTTTAAGTATCTTGTATTAGGAATATATGACATTATTGTACAACATTCTGGTATGGAAATTGGGACAGGTGATGTCATGTGGTTCATCTTGTGTTGATGTGTATGTTGTCATGTGGTTCATCTTGTGTTGATGTGTATGTTGTCCATCTTGTGTTGACGTGTATGTTGTCTAGTAAGCATGATTATGTTCAATATGGTGATAGTGTGGTAAACCTTATGAAGTAGTACCTTAGGATTAGAAGTTAAATATTTGCCCTAGCCTCAACATTCATATAAAGGAAGTTGATATATCTTATTTAAAAGGAAAACAAATCAGCCTAAGTCATAGGCCAAGGTGGGACCCCTCCTTGAAAGAGCATAGCATTGCTTTTTTTTTTAAACTAATTTTTACCATTTTTTTGGGTCTAGATTTTATGATGGGATTCAAAAATAAATGAATTAAATAAACTAAAATCTTTTTAGGGGATGGGCTATGTGGATCCCTATTGGAAAAGCTAAGTGGGTCTTCCAGGTGTCTGTTGCCCATCTCTAGAGACACATGCTGTCTAAAATGGTAGGTGGAAACAAGTAAGAAGGGGGACTAGATAATGGACTCTAGCTAGGAAAATTTTAGGGAAAAAAAATAATATTCTTAAAATGGGAGGAGAGCAAAAAAAAGGAGAAGAAAATTTTAGAGGGGGGAAATCAAAAGGAAAAATCTAGAGGAGGAAAGGGAGATCATCGTGGAGCTTCATCATCCCTCTAGCCAGTCCTGCTGAAAATTCCAGGTAGGCCTCAATGGGTTGTAAAATTTAATGAAGATAATTGTGTAATTGAGGTCCTAAAATAGTATTGTTTTCTGAATGAATAAGTTATCACTAAAAGGAGTTTAAATAATCTTGCAATGTGTGGAAGGTGTCTATGTGATATACCTTGATTTATGAATTGTTTATGAAATGAGCTAGTTGCTAATAGGAAGTGCCAGGTTACTGAGAAATTAGAAAATCATTCTTTTGTTATTTTCATTTTTGTATGGGGTAAGGGAGATGCCTTCTGTGGGGTTAGTTTAAAAGGGTAAGAGTACCCTGACTATGTTTATTGTCATTGTGAAGAAAACCTTCTTGTGAAGTGTGAGGCAAACTCTGTCAATGTTTAAAAGAAAATGTAGTTTTTGCTGTGTGTTTTATGTTTCTATGTGTGATGTTGTGGGTCATAAAAGTAAGGGTGAGTGCAGTACCGTAGGTCTCTCTATGATTTCCCCTAGCTCAGGGGTGGGCAGTTACTACCCTAGGCTAGGTGGTGAGCTTCACTGGCTACCAGAAGACTTTTCCTTGTCATTTTGTTATGCTACAAGACCCTACAGGCTATGGAAGGAATTAGAAAAAAACAAAATTTGTTGCAGTTCTAGGGTTATGTAGATATGGAAGAGTGGGTGGTAGGGAAGAAACATTTCTGGGTAGATTCTTGTATAATGGATAAAATGGGAAAGATCTCTAGGCTTTCTAAGTTTTAACTGTATGCTGATGTAAAATTTGTATAAGTAAATTCTAGTAGAATTCTGTGAAAGTTGTAAGACTTATACAGATAGACCTATTTTGTACTACTATGGAATTCCTATATACTACTGTGGAATTCTTGTATACGACTATGGAATTCCTATATCTGTCTAGAATAGGATAAGGATTGAGCTTTCTATAAAAGATGAAGTTTTTCAGCAAATAAATAGTTGAAAACTATGATGATTTTTAAAGTTGTAAAGTTTCATATTGTAGGAAAACTGACACTGTTACCTTATATGCTACATGAAAGAAAAGAAAACATTTATGATTTCGTGGGCTAGCATTACTTCTATTTCTTTCCCAAAATTCCTTGGTATGAATAAAAGATTAAAATATTGCAACTTCTATAGTATGTATGAAAGAAATTCTTAAAAAAAAATTATTATTCACTTTTATCGTTGAGTCTTTCCCTTTTCTTATACATGATGATGTAGTATAATAAACAAACTTTCAGATCCCCACATTACAGTCACTTGCTGGTCTAGTCATGATTAAAACCCTATAGTGTAAATTCACATATTGCACTCTCCCCTTAAAACCACATTCCTATGCAATGATAAATCATGTTCCTAGTTAATAATCATCTAAGGCCATAAAAAAAAATAGTCCCATAGTAAAATACTAAAAGAAAATAGAATCATTCCTCCTTATGGGATTGCTACAACTGACTTGCATTTTATTGTCTATCCTGACAATGGTGATGTGGATACTTTAAATATCCTAAAAAAAAAATTTGTTTGACTCTCTCCCATTCAAATATGGACAGCCAAGGGATGAAAGAGTACCAACTGTGATCTTGAGGTTGTGATTCTGCTTAATAATGTCACTTTGGTTGTGTGGCTCTATTAGTTGGTTCATTAGCCGCTTCAAACTCCACACGTGTCTCACCAACTCCACAGTGGAATCCTATGTTTCTTGTTGTAGCCTGGGGAGATTTCTATTTGTAACATCATGACAAATTAAAGTCTTTGTATTGCAGTTTCCATAAGGCAATAGCTCACAATGCATACTCTCAACTTTGTCTAAAAGGACTCATACAATTACTTCTTTAAGTAACAACTTTCAACCAGCATAGGTCAGCCTTGCCTCTGTGTAAACTCATACAAACACAGCTTAGTATGCTATATTTCTTTCACACCTACGAAAGGTTGAACATAGAAGAGGGAAATAGAAGACTAAACACATTATTTGACAAATAATATGTGATAGGATTGGCACAAGATTTCTTTTTAGACATCACTTGTAACTCTAAGAAAAATAAACAAAAAAAAACAAAGAAAAAGAGAATAAGTAAAGGAGATTAGTATTGTTTAGCTATGGCTGCTACATTACTTCCAAGAATGAGGACAACCCTATTAAAGAAGTTAGCTTAGAAGTTAGATTTGGGCACTAGAGAAGATGAAAACTCCTCTGTGCAAGATGAATCTATTGAGGGTGTCTTTCCTTCTACGAACGCCTAAGAACATGTTCACAACAAAAATAAAAGAGAACATGAAAAAAAAAAAGAGAGAAATCTAGCAAGGAGATTCATGCTTATCAGATCCTCAATCTTCATCAAATCAATCAAAACTTGTTTTTGAACTCTTCCTCATACTCAAGCCACTGCCATGGCTCCTCTGGATGGCCGATGAAGAAAAAAAATAAAATAAGAAATCCCTAAATAAAATTGTGCATGGGAAGTTTTAGGGCATGTGTCCTTTTAGGGTTTGATCATGTTTGCTTTTTTAATTATCTTCTAAGTAAACTAAATCCTTGGCGGTAATAGTATATTTTCCTATGATTAATTATTAGCAACTAATATAAGAAATATCTTCTTTTCCGCCCTAAATTATCTCCTCTAAATGGATTTAACATTACAGTTAGCTTTACTTTCTAATTAGTAACCTTTGTAAATATATATATATATATATATATATATATATATATATATATATATATATATATATATATATTTTACCTATATGGATATCAGCTTTGCCTTAAATAAACCATTAGTTAAAAAGTTATTTTTTTTCCTTTTTATATGGTTATAACTCAGTCTTCTTCATTTAATAAAATAATTTGTAGTATGATGTCTAGTTAAAAATTATAAAAGGGGGGGGAGGATAGATTATTCTTTTCGTTTTTGTGATATATATATATATATATATATATATATATATATATATATATATATATATATATATATATATATATATATATATATATATATATATATATATATATATATATATATATGGATTTGAAACCTGTTGAATAAAATAATCTTGTGCAGCAAATTGTATGGCCACATTATTCTTATTTCATGAGAGTAAAAATATTTTGTATAGCAAATTGTCTTATTTTATTTTCTTACCTAACGATTATTTTATTTATTACTTAAAGTAATTTCATTTTACTTTACAATGATTTTATTTAATTTCATTTATGTAAGATTTGTTTTATTTACTTAAGAATAATTTCATTTTACTTTATATGTGTTGTGTTTGTTTTTAATAACATTATGATTAAAAGAAATTTGATAGTAATAATAGTGAACATATATATTTTTCATAATAATAATAATAATAGAATAATAAAGAAAATAAAAAAAATATATAGAACAAAATTATTGGTATTTTTTTTACTCCCTTCTAGTGCATGTTGACATGCTAGGAAGAGGATTTGGTTTTATGGCAATGTTTAAATTTTGTCAGTTGTGCCCATATTAGTGGTGATTAATGTTTTTAAATGATCTTGATTGGCTATACAAGTAGCTTTTATGCTTCTAATTTTACTTACTATGTATAAGGCTCTCCTAGGTACATAATCTAATAGTATATTATGATGTGACCCATGTCATAGTAAATTATGCATATTCTATTCAAAGAGATGTTTATTTCTTTACGTATATTCTTTTCTTATGAGTATATTAATGCTTCATGTTCTAGAGGAAGGGATATTAAATCTTTAAAAAAGATTGTATAAATTACCTCCGTGATCTAACTCCTTTTGGTCATTCTACCTTTGTCTGAGTCCAGCTAGTCTTTCCTAGCTCCTGGAGAAATTTTGTTTAGACTCATATCTACACGAGGGCCCTTATATCTGCATGGGCACTTGCCCTAGAAGTAGTCATCACTTTACCTCAACCTGGGTCATCGATCAAATGTAATATTTTCCCTTGTCTTTCATTGATGTGATGACCTATTTAACAGTTTAGACTCTTCGTGCTAAAAATAATTAGAGCTTTTTGGAACAAAGAAAAAAGTTTTGTGTCAATATTCTACTGCTTTTCAAGTGTGGGAGTTACATTAGGTATTAGAGCACCTAGTTTTTACAACTCTGGGAACTCTGGGGAGTGTTTGTTGGTCTAACCTTTCGTATGTCCACGTCATGAAAACTAATAGTTTTCTATAAGTTTAAACTTTATAGTTGTAGACTAGGATGATGGTTTAGCTTCTCAGGTATTGTGAATATGTTCGTGAGTAGTTTGTGAACCATAACATGTGAATTGATGAGGCTCATTTCTTACTCTCACCTTATGCATCTACTGGGTATGAAGTAGTTAGATTGGTAATTAGTTAAGAAGACCGAGTTGTCACTTTATGTTTCTCAAGATTCTTTGCATGATGTCGAGGGTAGCTATATGGTTACACATTTATGTTTTATATCTAGTATATATGGAATATATGATGTATTGTGAATCTACTCTATTGAAGGTCACAAAGGATGATGCAAATTGATTGGGTAATTTGACACAGTTCAAATTTCATTGTTTTCAACTAGAGAATCATATGTCTATCAGTATTAGATGATAAATCTGATGCAACTTGATTTTCATGTTTTATTTTTATTCTCTTATCTACTAGATTGTTAGACTAGTTTTAGTGCTTTCAGTAAATTTACAAATGAATTATTCTCGCCTACATAGAAAGGATTTACCAAAATTGGTGATACCTTAGATAACTTGGAATGAGAATTTGATTGTTAGTTAATGTATACATGAGTGCCCTTGAAAATGAATTTGGTAGAACCCTTAAGACAAGTTGATTGTGTATGGTATAGTAATTAGAAATTTGTTGCCTTCGAATAGGCTTTTCCATTTAGTTGATATTACATCATGACCTATTGAAATTACTCGATATCTCTGATAATTATATTTCAATATAATTATGACCTATAAATATCTGAGTAAAAAAAATTGGTTTCAATATTAAGTAGTGAACTAGAAAAGGGAATTATGTTTCTTGTTGTGAATGTCAGTGGTCACTTGAGTAATTATCCTAGATGATGGCGTGATGTTGAAATTTTATATGTGTGTAATGGGGATATGTGTTGTGAAGCATGCTAGTTAATTTAGTAGTCATACCGCAAGTATATGATATAGGGTATGCCCTTTGTGATATTTGTACATGTGTGATGATAACCTTTTGACCTAACAGAGAAATATTAAAGAAATATGTTATGAAATGTGTTTTAGGGAGATGTGTGAGTCACCCTTCATGTTCTTATACGATGAGATGTTTAGTGTCACCCCTATTTGAGGACATCCCCTCATTACAAGTTTGAAGTACAGTCTCTCTTCTTCCCTAATTAAGCCACATTGGTTGGTTTGTGTTGTAAACCCTTTTTTTTATCGTCCCGTGAGTTGAGGATGGACCTTAATGTGCCTTGAGCCTATAATGAGTTCTAGCAACAGACACTTGGTAGTTATATTGATGTCATCATAGATTTCTAGTATTTGGGAAGCTACTATCAATGGTGAGGTACTAACTCTACATTGGATACAGATAGTGTACAACATTTGATTTGGAGATTTGATAATGGTTGCAAACAAAAGGATTGGTAACTTTGGGTAGTGACATTATATGTGCTATCATGATGTTTAGAGAGATGAATTAGGATAAGTGTGACATGATATTTGGGATGGTAGCTTGATGAAATGACAGTTGTGTATAATGAAATAATAGTGAATTATATCTTGTTACAAGGATGATATGACTTTTGATGTGGCCATCAGTATAAGTATGAGGTGTATTGTTCTCTACTCAAAATAATTATAGATGATCTTATACATACGTGATATATCAGACTCATGATACATGATAACCATACAAGCTTGTTGGTTTTCCCTTGTGAGGTGGATGTCAGATCCTAAAGATGACTCATTTATTGCATATGTTAGTGGACCTTGGTATGATGGCAGGATTCTGGGTTGTGTTGGACAAGAGCCTATTCATGTGAATTCTTCATGTAGATATATGATCAGGCTATTATGGATTGTGAGGGACACACTTATTATGACATGGTACATTCTTCATTATTTTTCATGTTGTTTGAGAACCACCATATTATTCTATGGGTTGAGAACCACCATACTATTCTGCGGTTTGAGAATCACCATATTATACTATGGTTTGAGAACCACCATACTATTTTGTGGTTTGAGAACCACCATATTATACTATGGTTTGAGAACCACCATACTATTCTATGGTTTGAGAACCACCATACTATTATGTGGTTTGAGACCACCATGATATTACATGCTATTATCTTATGTGGTTTGAGACCACTGTACAATTCCCCTCCTCCCCTTAGGTGACCTTGTTGCAAGGTCGTATGGTGTTCGTAATGTGCAAATTTATAAGAGATTGTTGGAATATTTATTTGTGTTGAATATTTTACTTGCAAGTGAGCAGTGTTTGTTACTTTGGGCTAATTGGCCATTTTTTATGTTTGAGTTAGTCCTTTTGCTTTAAGGACGTGTTCTTGGATAAACTTGGGATAATGCAATGATTGTTATTTGATCTCCACTTCTATGATACATTGTATTTGTTTTCTTCTACCTTATTGAGGTTTAATTTATGAGTTTGCTTTATTTCTCTAATTTTCTTGTTTGAGGCACTTTAATGTTGCAACTGCTAGTATGTGTGGAGTGTTGTGACTATTGTTTACTGTCATATCCTAGACAGATCACTGACAGGTTGTATAAAGGAGTAGATGGCCTAGGGAATCTTGTTCATACTGAGTTATGTATGGAGGGCTCCTAGAGAGGACCCTGAGACCATCCTTCATGATCTGTTACTTGGCACAGTGGTATCCTACATGGCATGGATATTTATTTATTATTTGACACTATAGTATAGATGATATTAGGTTCCCTTGGAGGTGATATTACATGATGCTACATTACAGTCGATATTGGCATAGTGGTTACTACATGGCATGGATTTTCACTCATTGATCATTCAGCTCCATGGCACTATGGAATTACTCAGTGGTACGTTAGTGTTATCCTCCTCATAATACCCATTTTTCATGAGTCTTGTGGTGTGAGGCATGTAACGTCTTTATGATGAGTGTAGTTTGATATGAGTGAGTTTGGTCTTCATCATGTGTTTCACTTAGGAGATGTATGTGATCTGAAAAGGGTTCTAATTTGAATAATGTGTTATATGTAAAGCTGATGTGAAATGCGCATCATTGAGTTTTGTTGAGAGTCTACTGTTAGAATTTTTTTGGTACTATAATAGAATATGGTGGCTCGATTCAAATCCTTAGATATAAATTGATATATTCCTGATAATAGTAATGATTAAGCATATGATTAGTTATCTAAAATGAGGGTTGTGGATTATCATGCATTGATACAACTTGTGATAATGTGATGGCTTCTTTGTTATATGATATGTATAGCAACACTCATCTTTTTAAGAACTTCCAGGAGGAAGTCCAAGCCCAGGGGGGAGGTTGTAGAACCTGTCCTTAGTACCTGCAATTATGGCGAGAAGTGACTTTACATTTTGTTGCTATAGTTCTATGATGAGACATTACATGTTGGTTCTTCCGGTTATCTGATTTTGTCTATATGTTATATACTAGTTCGAGAAGTATGATTTTTTTTGGGCCATGGTTGATACATACTTTTACATCTGCATATCCCCATTGCATATCCTCATCTAATCTAACTCTATGTGATGCTTTTAGATTTTGTCCTTGTATTTTGATTAATGGACTATGTTGCTTATTTAGATATGGCAATACATGACTTCCTTGGTTTACATTGTGTGAATTCATATATCTTGTTATGGATGATGTGACTCATTGATATAAATACATCTAGCTTGCAATTAAATTGTGGACATTGTCACCTTATATTATCATGATCTTGACTTCATTTGATAGATACATGCATATGCTCTCATGTGCATTGAACTTGACTTCCTTTTTATGTCATAAAAAAAATTATGATTAGAACATATGTATATCAAGTAATGGATGGATTATTTGTATCTTTGCTTCAGGTATCAATATTGTAACTAACAATGTGAAACAAGTGTGCAAGTTGAGCCAGTGGAAATAGGGAAAACACTTGGAGACCCATTGTGGTTCCCCAGTAAGCTGACCTAGCCTTTATGGAAAGGCTTGGGTCCATTGTTTAGTCATTATATATCTCTTGTGAGTGTAGCATCTTGTTTAAGTATCTTGTATCAGGAATATATGACATTGTTGTGTAACATTGTGGTATGGCAATTGGGATAGGTGATGTCATGTGGTACATCTTGTGTTGATGTGTATGTTGTCCAATAAGTGTGATTATGTTCAATATGGTGATAGTGTCGCAAACCTTGTGAAGTAGTACCTTAGGGTTAGAAGTTAAATGTTTTCCCTTGCCTCAACATTCATATAAAGGAAGTTGATATATCTTATTTAAAAGGAAAAAAAATCAGCTTAAGTCATAGGCCAAGGTGGGACCCCTCCTTGAAAGAGTATAGCATTTCTTTTTTTTAAAACTAATTTTTACCTTTTTTGGGGGGGTCTAGGTTTTGTGATGGGATTCAAAAATAAATGAATTAAATAAACTAAAATCTTTTTAGGGGATGGGCCATGTGGAGCTCTTTGGGAAAAGCTAAGTGGGTCTGCTAGGTGTCTTCTTCCCATCTCTAGAGACACATGCTGTCTAAAATGGCAGGTGGAAACAAGTAAGAAGGGGGATTAGATAATGGACTCTAGCTGGGAAAATTTTGGGGAAAAAAATAATATTATGATAATGGGAGGAGAGAAAAAAAAAGGAGAAGAAAATTTTAGAGGGGGGGAATCAAAAGGAAAAATCTAGAGGAGGAAAGGGAGATCATTGTGGAGCTAACTGTGTAAATTTTAATGAAGATAACTATGTAATTTAGGTCATAGAATAATATTGTTTTCTGAATGAATAAGTTATCACTAAAATAAGTTTAAATAATCTTGCAATGTGTGGAAGGTGTCTATGTGTTGTACCTTGATTTATGAATTGTTTATGAAATGAGCTAGTTGCTAATAGGAAGTTCCATGTTACTGAGAAATCAGAAAATCATTCTTTTGTTGTTTTCATTATTGTATGGGGTAAGGGAGATGCCTTCTGTGGGGTTGGTTTAAAAGGGTAAGAGTACCCTGACCTTGTTTATTACCTTTTTGAAGAAAACCTTCTTGTGAAGTGTGAGCCAAACTCTATCAATGTTTAAAAGAAAATGTAGTTTTTGTTCTGTGCTTTATGTTTCTATGTGTGTTGTTGTGGGTCATAAAAGTAAGGGTGAGTACAATACCCTAGGTCTCCCTGTGTTTTCCCCTAGCTCGGGGGTGGGCAATTGCTACCCTAGGCTAGATGGTGAGCTTCACTGGCTACTAGAAGACTTTTCCTTGTTGTCATTTTGTTATGCTACAGGACCCTGCAAGCTATGGAAGGAATTAGAAAAAAAAAAATTGTTACAGTTCTAAGGTTATGTAGCTATGGAATAGTGGGTGGTAGGGAAGAAACATTAAAACAAAATAGAATAGAGAAAGAAACATTTCTGGGTAGATTCTTGTATAATGGGTAAAAGGGGAAAGATGTCTAGGCTATCTAAGTTTTATCTGTATGCTGATGTAAAATTTGTATATGTAAATTCCATTAGAATTCTATGAAAGTTGTAAGACTTATATAGATAGACCTATTTGTACTACTGTGGAATTCTTGTATACTACTGTGGAATTCCTGTATCTGTCTAGAAAAGGATAAGGATTGAGCTTTCTATACAAGATGTAGTATTTGAGCAAATAAATAGTTGAAAACTATGTTGATTTTTAAAGTTGTAAAGTTTCATATTGTAGGAAAACCTGCACTGTTACCTTATATGCTACATGAAAGAAAAGCAAACATTTATGATTCCATGGGCTAGCATTACTTCTATTTCTTTCCAAAAATTCCTTGGTATGAATAAAAGATTAGCATATTGTAACTTGTATAGTATGTATGAAAGAAATTCTTTAAAAAAAATTATTATTCACTTTTATCACTGAGTCTTTTGCTTTTCTTGTACATGATGCCATAGCATAATAAACAAACTTTTAGATCCCCACATTACAGTGACTTGTTGGTCTAGTCATGATTAAAACCCTATAGGGTAAATGCACATATGGCACTCTCCCCTTAAAACCACATTCCTGAACAATAATAAATCATGTTCCTAGTTAATAATCATATAAGGCCATAAAAAAAAATAGACCCATAGTAAAATACTAAAAGAAAATAGAATCATTCCTCCTTATGGGATTACTACAACTAACTTGCATTTTGGTGTCTATCCTTACAATGGTGCTATGGATACTTTAAATATTCTAAAAAACTTTTATGTTTGACTCTGCCCCATTCAAATATGGATAGCCAAGGGATGAAAGAGTAACAACAGTGATCTTGAGGTTGTGGTTCTGCTTAATAATGTCACTTTGGTTGTGTGGCTCTGCTAGTTGGTTCATTTTCTACTTCAAACTGCACACATGTCTCACCAACTCCATAGTGGAATCCTATGTTTCTTGTCGTACCCTAGGGAGATTTCTATCTATAACATCATGACAAATTAAAGTCTCTGTTTTATAGTTTCTATAAGGCAATAGCTCACAATGCATACTCTCAACTTTGTCTAAAAGGACTCATACAATTACTTCTTCAAATAACAACTTTCAACCAGCATAGGCCAGCCTTGCCTCTATGTAAACTCATACAAACACAGCTTAGTATGCTATATTTCTTTCACACCTACGAAAGGTTGAACATAGAAGAGGGAAATAAATGAATAAACACATCATTTGACAAATAATACGTGATAGGATTAGCATGAGATTTCTTTTTAGGCATCACTGGTAAATCCAGGAAAAAAAACAAAAAAGCAAAGAAAAAGAGAATAAGTAAAGGAGATTAGTATTGTTTGGCTATGGCTGCTACATTACTTCCAAGAATGAGGACAACCCTGTTAAAGAAGTCTGGTTACAAGCTAGATTTGGGTGCTAGAGAAGATACAAACCCTTCTATGCAAGATGAATCTGTCTAGGGCATCTTTCCTTCTACGAATGCCTGAGAATATGTTCACAACAAAAATAAAAGAGAGTATGAAGGAAAAAAGAAGAGAGAAATCTAGCAGGGAGATTTCTGCTTATCAGAACCTCAACCTTCATCAAATCAATCAAATTTTGTTTTTGAACTCTTCCTCATACTCAAGCCTCTGCCATGGCTCCTCTAGATGGCCGAGGAAGGAAAAAAATAAAAGAAAAAAGCCCTAAATAAAATTGTGCATGGGTAGTTTAAGTGCATGTGCCCTTTTAGGGTTTGATCATGTTTGATTTGTTTATTGTCTTCTAAATAAACTAAATCCTTGGTGGTAATAGCATTTTTGCCTATGATTAAATATTAGCAACTAATATAGTAAATATCTTCTTTTCTGCCCTAAATTATCTCTTCTAAATGGATTTAATGTTACAGTTAGCTTTACTTTCTAATTAGTAACCTTTGTAAAATATATATATAGTTTTACCTGTATGGATATCGGATTTGCCTTAAATAAACCATTAGTTAAAAAGTTATTTTTTTTCCTTTTTATATGGTAATAACTTAGTCTTCTTCATGTAATAAAATAATTTGTAGTATGATGTCTAGTTAAAAATTATAAAAAGGGGGGGGGGGGATAGATTATTGTTTTCCTTTTTGTGATATATATATATATATATATATATATATATATATACACACACACACACACACACATATATATACATATATATATACATATACATATACATATATAGATATACATATATATACATATATATATGTATATATATATATATATATGTATATATATATATATATATATGTATATATGTATATATGAATAACTAAATAAATGGATTTGAGAGATGTTGAATACAAATATCTTGTGCAGTAAATTGTATGCCCACATTATTCTTATTTTACAAGAATAAAAATATTTTGTACAACAAATTGTCTTATTTTATTTTCTTACCTAAGGATTATTTTATTTATTACTTAAAAGTAATTTCATTTTACTTTACAATGATTTTATTTAATTTCATTTATGTAAGAGTTATTTTATTTACTTAAGAATAATTTCATTTTACGTTATATGTGTTGTGTTTGTTTTTAATAACATTATGATTAAGAGAAATTTGATAATAATAATAGTGAATATATATATTTTTCAAAAAAAATAACAATAATAAAATAATAAAGAAAATAAAAAAAATATACAGAACAAAATTATTGGTATTTTTTGAACTCCCTTCTAGTGCATGTTAACATGCTAGGAAGAGGATTTAGTTTTATGGCAATGTTTAAATTTTGTTAGTCGTGCCCATATTAGTGGTGATTAATGTTTTTAGATCATCCTTATTGGCTATACAAGTAGCTTTTATGCTTCTAATTTTACTTACTATGTATAAGGCTCTCCTAGGTACATAATCTAATAGTATATTATGATGTGACCCATGCCATAGTAAATCATGCATATTGTATTCAAAGAGATGTTTATTTCTTTATGTCTAATAGTATCTTAATGCTTCATGTTCTAGAGGAAGGGATATTAAATCTTTAAACGAGATTGTATAAATTACCTCCATGATGTAACTCCTTTTGGTCATTCTACCTATGTCTGAGTCCAGCTAGTCTTTCCTAGCTACTGGGGAAATTTTGTTTAGACTCATGTCTATATGAGGGCCCTTATATCTGCATGGGCACTTGAACTAGAAGTAGTCGTCACTTTACCTCAACCTGGGTCATCCATCGAATGTAATATTTTCCCTTGTCTTTCATTGATGTGATAACCTATTTAACGGTTTAGACTCTTCGTGCTAAAAACAATTAGAGATTTTTGGAACAAACAAAAAAAATTTGTGTCAATTTTGTGCTTCTTTTCAAGTGTGGGTGTTACACTCTTTGGAAGAGATATGTCTATTAGTTTCAAGATAGAGAACTGAGAGGGGGGGTGAATCAGTTGTCCCAAAACTTTTCTTTTATTAACCACTTAAATCCTTCTTGTAATTCAGTAGCATAATCAATCATGGAAACACAATGCAATATTTCTAGAGCAGAAACATATTAATAGATATGACACCAAGATTTTAACGTGGAAAACCTGGTTAAGGGAAAAACCATGGGGTGACTAACCCACGATTGTATTCTCTATTAAAAGAATAAGAAGAACAAAATGGCACATGCCAATTAGGGCTCACTACCTGAGCACACTGCTCACAAGAGGCCCACTACCTACAGGAGACACACTGTCTACAAAAGAATAAGTATTGCATACTTGAACTGAAGAATAGCATCTTCACCATGCTTGAGTCAGTTCCATTTAAGCTCAATACTTTTGCTTTGCTTTTCGCTCTTCTCCTCTCTACCACACTCTCACCTTCTCCCTGATATATTTGAAATGACTTCACAACTCTTATTTATACAAGACATCGACTTTGGGATAATCATCAAAGTCGGCACACTTTATTTTATTACAGAGAAAATACACAAATACAACTTGACTTATTACAAAAGACTTCATGCGAATCACCACTCTGTCGGCCACACAGATCTAGGACTTCAATCTTCTTTGAGGAACATGCCATGCTTCATAGAACATCTTCAAGATCATCTGCAAGATGTTTAAATCATCTGGTTGGCCATGCTTAGGAAGAACGTCATCATCCAGAAGTAATTCTTCAATTATGAGCTCAATCTTCAATGCGGACCACTAACATAAACTGGACACAATCTAGAGACCCCCACAAGGTTGTCTGATTCACCAAGAACATCCACACCACTTCTGATAATTGAAATCATTCTCTTCTTCATCCAAAATCTTAAGAACACAGTCTGTCATCACTTTATTGAAATAGATACTTACGGACCTCCAGACCATGAACCAATTGAGTTGTCAATTCACATTAACTTCCTAAACACTCCACCAAATCCGAAGAACAAGATATTGCATTTCTGGATCTCACTGGACCTATTTATGTCACTCTGTCACCTCTGAACATCTGCCAGAGCTAGTTTTACTCATATGGCCATAACTTCTTCAAATCTTCATGCAAACCTCTCAAATCTTTACTAGATCACCTTTAGACACATATCTACAAACTGTTTGATGTGCATCCTTTGATCTTCATCTTAGCTGGGATCTTCACTTCAGAGAGCTTCATTGTCTTCACTGTACTTCTCTATTTCTGATAGGACTAATTTTCTCAATATCCTCAGCACACAACCCATCCAATCCTTGACATCAATGCAACAGGAGTATGTTTGCATGAATGACAACACCGGTTAGGCCCATACTTGCAACAATCTCCCCCTTTGTCATTGATGGCAACATATGATGTGAAAAATTGTTTTAACCATCAAGACAAGAACTTCTTCTTACTGACTGACATAGCTCCCCCTATCAACAACAATCATTCACATGTCTTATCTTCCTTTATTGCTCCCCCTCTGATTAGCAACCACTTTTTGTTTTTCACATGTCTTCTATCCCCCTTTGACATCAATGTCAAAGGGCACATACTTGCATCAATCTTAGAATCATAGAGACCACTCCCCCTGAGTAGCAGCTTCCTATCATCAATCTAGACCACAAGATATGACTATGAGATCCACCAGACTGATGCACATCAGTGCACCTTAATTCAAAACCAGAGGGATAATAACCCCTAACTTCTCCCTGAGATACTCAAAAGAGTCCTTTGGTAGAGGTTTAGTAAAGATGTCTGCAATCTGATCTTTAGAGGGTACAAACTCCAATTTGACTTCACTCTTGTTTACCTACTCTCTCAACAAGTGAAACTTGATGGATATATGTTTGGTCTTTGAATGTAACACTAGATTTTTTGATATATTTATTGCACTTGAATTATCACAGAAGACTGTGATAGGTTCCTCATACTCCACTCTGATGTCTCTTAGCATTTGTTTCATCCACAATACTTGAGTACAAGTACCTGTTGCTGCAATATATTCTGCTTCTGCAGTGGATAGAGATATTGCCTCTTGTTTCTTGCTTAGCCAAGAAACCAATCTTTTTCCTAAAAAGAATGCACCACCACTGGTACTCTTCCAATCATCCACATCTCCTACCATAAACCATACTCAACTGTTTCTTTTAGATATCTGAGAATCCTCTTGATTGCCATGACATGAGGTTCTCTAGGATCAGCTTGGAATCTAGCAACAAGACCAACAACATTCATAATATCAAGTCTAGTTTGAGTACGATATAGTAGTCCTCCAATCATTGACCTGTACTTTTTCTAGTCAGCCCTAGGAGAGTCATCATCTTTGCTTAGTATACATCTGGTTGCCATGGGAGTATTCATTGGTTTTGAGTCTTCCATCCCAAATTTCAACAATTCTTTCACATATTTGGTCTGTGTAATGAAGATTCCTTTCTTTGTTTGAGTGATTTGCAGACCCAAGAAGAAAGTCATTTCCCCAAACATGGACATCTCAAATTCACTTTTCATTTGATTTACAAAAGTTTTGCACATACTATCTCTTCCTCCAAAAATGATATCATCAATAAATACTTCAATAATCAAGATATTTTCACGATCAATTTTGAAGTACAAGTTACTGTCAGCAGTACCTTTGTTGAAACCAATCTTCAAAAGATGCTTATCAAGTCTTTCATACCAGGCTCTTGGGGCTTGTTTGAGTCCATACAGTGCTTTCTTCAACTTACAGACCATATCACCATGATTAGACAATTGAAATCCATCTGATTGCTCAATGTATACTTCTTCTTCCAAGTCACCATTCAAGAAGGCACACTTGACATCCATCTGATATACTTTGAAATCCTTGAAGGTAGCAAAGGCAAGAAATAATCTGACTACTTCAATTCTTGCCACTGGAGCAAAAGTTTCTTCAAAATCAACTCCTTCTGCTTGGGAGTAAGCCTTGCAGACCAATCTGGCTTTGTTTCTGACTACTTCACCATCTTCATTTAGTTTATTCTGGAGGACCCATTTGGTTCCAATCACATTTTTATTTCTAGGTCTGGGAATAAAATCCCAAGTGTGATTTTTCTTAATCTGCATCAACTTCTCCTTCATTGCTTTAGTCCATCTTTCATCATTGCATGCTTCACTTACTATTTTTTTTTCAATTTTTAAAATTAGACAATACTTTTCTGAGTCTTGATCAATCTTTCTTCTTGTTTGAACACATCTACTTTTATCACCTATGATCTGATCTTCAGAGTGATTCAGTCTTACATACCTGGGAGTTTTGGGAATTTCTGGCACTTTTATTTCTTTGACAGGTTCATTCAGACTTATCTCTTCCTAATTCTCTGGATCAGTCTGGATCTGAATTTCAGAAGGAACTTGAACTTCTTGGACCAAAACATTATTCTGATCATCTTCTTCATATTCATAAAACCTTGAGGATTTTTCAATATCTTCATCAACCTTCACATTTGTACTTTCTATAATCTTTCTCAATCACTTGTTATAACACTGGTATGCTTTGCTTTGAGTAGAATAACCCAAGAATATTCCTTCATCACTTCTAGCATCAAATTTGCCAAGGTATTCATCTCTTTTAACGTAACATTTGCTACCAAAGACTCTAAAATATTTCACAATGGGAGTGATGCCAAACCAGACTTCATAAGGAGTCTTACCACTATTGTTTCTGATTTGTACTCAATTAAGAGTATAGACAGTAGTGCTTATAGCTTCTCTCCAGTAGATCTGAGGAACATATGCTTCCATTATCATGGTTCTGGATGCTTCCTGGATGGTTTGGTACTTTCTCTCTATTACTCCATTCTGCTGTGGATTCCCTGGAGTAGATAACTATCTTTTTATCCCATGTTTCTCACAGAATTCTATGACCTCTCTGAATGTGAATTCTCCACCTCTATCAGACCTGAGACATTTTATGTTTAATCCAATTTCATTCTCTACCATAGCTTTGAATATTTTGAATTTCTCAAGAGCCTCAGATTTTTCTTTCAGAAAAGTCACCCACATCATCTGGGAGTGGTCATCAATTAATAACATAAAGTATCTATTAACTTGTAAACTCCTGATTCTTGCCAGTCCACATAGATCAGTATGTATTAAGTCCAACAATCCAGTAGAAGATTGTTCCTTACTTTTGAATGTGACTCTACTCTGCTTACCCAACTGACATTCTTTGTACAAACTATTAGTAGGTTTCACCAGTCTTGGAAGATCTCTTACAACCTGAGTGTTGCTTATCTTGATGATATTATCAAAATTCACATGACACATTCTCCTATGCCACAACCAACTCTGATCAATTTGAACAAATAAAGAACTTTTGCCAGTACCAACCAAGTGGAAGATGTTACCTTTTGTTTGAGTACCGGATGCAATCTCTATTCCAAAACTTTCAAAGATCTTACATTTTCTATTTTTGAATCAGAGATCATAGCCTTTGTCCACCAACTATCCAACACTGAGAAGATTGTGCTTCAGACCTTCAACATATAGTACATCACTGGTTTTGTTCTTTCCATCAAAAGAAATAGTTCCTCTACCTCTGATTCTACTAGCAAAATTATCACTAAATTTTACAACTCCTTCATATCTTTCCAAATCTATGAACTTATTTTTGTCACCTATCATATGGTGGGAGCATCCACTATCAATGACCTAATCATCCTTTTCTTCAACTTGGGCAGCTAGAGCTCTTTCTATGATTTTATGATTGACAGATTTAGAGGGCATTGGATCTTCTTCCTTGATGGCAATAAACACCCAGTCACTTCCAGATTTATTTCATGTCTCTGATTCATCATCTGTTACTCCTTCATCATCATCATCTTTATGAACATAGTAACACTTTTTTTGAAATCTTGATCTGTTAGGGTTTGGCCTAGAAAATATTTCCAGACACCTTGACGTAAAATGACCAATCTTGTTGCAGTTAAAACACTTGAAAGGCAATTTTCCTTCATACTTACTGGATCCTCTTGGCAGTCTCTTTGCAATGAGGGCCTCAAGTTGTTTAGCTTCTAATTCATCCTCTTCCAGATCTTTTCTTGCTTTCTCATACCAAGATGATTTTCTTGAGGAACTTTCTCCTAGATCATATCTCTATTTACCTTTTGTAGAGGCACTAGCTTTGAATGTAGATTTAGTCTTGGGAAGTGCATCACCAAAATCAGCTAGCTCAAATGGAGATATCTTACCAACCAATTGATCCCTTCTGATAGTTGTCAACGATCTGATTTTCTCAATAGCAGCAACTTTGTGTTTATAAGTAGGAGGTAAGGATCTGAGAACTTTAGCAACAATTTTATCTTCATCCAGGACTCCACTAGTACATCTGATGCCACAAACAAGCTCATTTACTTTTTTCATGTAAGAAGTGATATACTCATCTTCACTCATCTTTAAGTTTTCAAACTTTCCTTTCAGACTTTGTAGCTGGCAGACTTAACATATTTGTCTCCTTCATATAGATTTTCAAGCTTTGCACAAATTTCATAGGTAGTCTTCAAACCCATAACATTTGTTAGCTCTAAATCAGACAAGGCACTCAGTAGGGCTTCTTTAGCTCAAAGATTATTCTCTACATCTCTGATTTCATTTAGAGTTGTAGGACCATTTGTTGGGGGAACATATTTATTTGAGGTTATGTTCCAATACTAATATCCCATGCATTGTATGTGACATTCCATGCATCTTTTCCAAGCAGTGAAGTTTGAGCCATCAAACCTTGGACTCTCCTTCTTATAGCTACACTTTTTGGATCTCCTTAAGCAGTTAAGCTTCTTCTAGAGGAACTTAGTTCTGATACCAATTGTTAGTTTCAAGATAGACAACTGAGAGGGGGGTGAATTAGTTGTCCCAAAACTTTTCTTTTAGTAACCACCTAAATCCTTCTTGTAATTCAGTAGCATAATCAATCATGGAAACACAATGCAATAATTCAAGAGCAGAAACACATTAACACATATGACACCAAGATTTTAACATGGAAAACCTGGTTAAGGGAAAAACCATGGGGTGACTAACCAAAGATTGTATTCTTTGTTAAAAGAATAAGAGGAACAAAATGGCACATGTCAATTATGGCTCAGTACCCGAGCACACTGCTCACAAGAGGCCCACAACCTACAGGAGACACACTATCTACAAAATAATAAGTATTACATACTTGAACTGAAGAATAGCATCTTCACCATGCTTGAGTCAGTTCCATTTAAGCTTAATACTTCTATTCTTCTTTTTGCTCTTCTCCTTTCTACCACACTCTCATCTTCTCCCTGATATATTTGAAATGACTTCACAACTCTTATTTATACAAGACATTGACTTTGGGATAATCATCAAAGTCAGCACACTTTATTTTATTACAGAGAAAATACACAAATACAACTTGACTTATTACAAAAGACTTCATGTGAATCACCACTCTGTTAGCCACACATATCTAGGACTTCAATCTTCTTTGAGGAACACGCCATGCTTTGTAAAACATCTTCAAGATCATCCGTAAGATGTGTAAATCATCTAGTCGGCCAAGCTTAGGAAGAATGTCATCATCTGGAAGTAATTCTTCAATTATGAGCTCAATCTTCAATGCGGACCACCAACACAAACTAGACACAATCTAGAGACGCCCACAAGCTTGTCTGATTCACCAAGAACATCCACACCACTTCTGATAACTAAAATCATTCTCTTCTTCATCTAGAATCTTAAGAACATAGTATGTCATCACTATCATATTGAAATAGATGCTTGCAAACCTCCAGACCATGAATCAATTGAGTTGTCAATTCACATTAAATTCCTAAACACTCCACCAAATTCACAGAACAAGATATTGCATTTCTAGATCTCACCAGACCTATTTGTGTCACTCTGTCACCTCTATACATCTGCTAGAACCAGTTTTACTCATATGGCCATAACTTCTTCAAATCTTCATGCAGACCTCTCAAATATTTACTGGATAACCTTTAGACACATATCTACAAACCCTTTGATGTGCATCCTCTGATCTTCATCTTAGCTGGGATCTTCACTTCAGAGAGCTTCATTGTCTTCACTGTACTTCTCTATTTCTGATAGGACTAATTTCCTCAATATCCTCAGTAGACAACTCATCCAATCCTTGACATCAATGCAACATGAGTACTTTGACATCAATGACAACACTGGTTAGGCACATACTTGCAACAATGTCCCTATCATTTTGATAGATCCTTGGTCATGATTCTATTTCCACATAACTTTGATACACCTAAGTTTGACAAATATAAAGGAAAAGGTGACTGTAGGGACCATCTAAAATAATTCTACATAGCATGTATGGAAGTCACTTACTATGATACCTATCACATGTGACTCTTTTCTTGTAGTTGAGGAGGCTAGACTATGGAATGGTTCTACCGTTTACCTCATGGAATTAAGACATTTCAATAACTTGCTGACCATTTCATTGCACACTTTGCATATAACATTGAACATGAGGTATCTATGATAGACCTTTGCAATACCAAGCAAAGGAATGGAAAATCTTTCACTGCCTTCCTTCAACACTGGAGGAACCTTGCTAGTAATTCTCTTGTTCCATCCTTGAGAAACAACTTGTCAACATATTTGATTAGAAATTAAATCAAGAGATGGGTTTTCACTTACAAATTCAATGTGCGTACACGTTTGAAAAAATCATAGATAAAGGTGTCACTATTGAAAAATCCCTCATAGATAAATGTTTAGTCAAGATTTACAAAGATAAAAAAGACAACAAAAACTATCAAACTAATGATAAACCTCTTTTTTGGGCCAAGAATAAGAATTTTGTGTATGATCGAGTACCCAATGTAAAGTGGTAAAATTTAGATGATTGTTTTTTGTTAGTTTTATGTATATCCTCCTTCCACCACTTACATTCAAGGACTTAGGGTTGAGTGGAAATGCATTATCAGACCCTTGGACACTTGGAAATACAAGGAAACATGGGTTTGTGTGATTTGATTACTAATTATGCTCAATTATACCTCAAAACCCTAATTATGCAAATACGGAAGCAAACAGACAAATATCAGAAAATGTTGCTACTGAAAGATGCAAAATGACATATAACTGTGCACCTATTTTCAGGGTTCGGAAGCAGAACAATCGGGGACTAATGAGTGGGCACCCTAGTCCAGTGTCATGCTTTTTGTTGGGATCTGGGAACTCAGTCTACAACCTATTCCTATTGTCACAGAGATTTCTACTTTATAGAATCTAGAGGACTAAAGAGCAGGCGCCCAAGTCCAGGGTGTTATTTTCAACTCAAATCTGCAAATCTGACAGTCTGTAGTACTCTCCTACAACTCCACCTTTCTCATGTCTTCAACCTGTAACCTGTAATCATAGAAACTTTGGGAGGGGGTTTTGGTGTTTAGAGGCTTCCCTCAGTGAAGCCACAGAGAGACATTCAAGTCTTTCGAACATCGTTGTCAGATAAAGAGTGCATGCCCTTGTGAGGAAAAGGCAAAAACTCGATGATAAATGTTCAAAAACACAAATGATGTCACCTTATAGTGAAGATCTCATGGAAGGAAGAAGCTCTTCATCCCATGAGGAGTTGGATGCTCAAATCTGCAAATACAAACACATAAACAACTCATGTGCTACTCTAACACATAATGAATGCCTTGAATCACCTTCACAAAAGCTTGAGAATCGCAATTGTATCTAATGTCCATCTAGTTTACAAATGAATGCCTAAACATGCTTATATATGCAACTACAAACACTTTCACCAAGAATTTCGTAATTCAAACTTACCATGTCGGCATAGAACCCAAATAATTGTTAGAAGCCGACACCCAAAATTTGGGACTGACCCAAAATAGGGCAGGACTACATTGCAGGAGCCCAAGTCCTCCCCTTATTTTGGTTAGGGTTAGGTTCAAGGGATTCCCCTAGGTCTCATTTAACATGAAACCCAGGGTTCATTTCATAGGGGTGTCAAAATATGATACAAGATGTCCTAAATGTAGATAAAAGACCTGGGAGCTAAACCTTATGAGGCAAAGGCCCCCAAGGGGACATTTTCTGATATTATATTTAGCCCCCACTTTAATGTATGTATAAATGCAAGGCCAATACATGCATTAAAGTATGGTCAACAAACACAACAAACATGTCAAGAATGGAGAAGACACGCCAAACATATTAAAGACAATGACGGGCATGGAAAACATGAAGAAGATAGTTACAGTCACGCAAAACATAGAGAATATAGTAGATGCATAGAAGACAGTTAATGCATGGAAGACAAGAATGATTTCTTTTCTTTTCTTTTTCTCATATATATGAAATGCAGATGGAAGTACAAGGAAAGTAAACACACCTCCCATAATGCAGGAAGTGCTCATCGTGCTAGTCTTTAGACTGCATATATGGGGTAACACACACACAAGACACAACAAACCTCCCAAAATACAGTAAGCACTCATCACGCTAGTCTTTAGACTGCATATGGGGCAACAAGCACACCAAACAAAGCAAGCACATAAAACACACACTTTGAAGACACGGAGAAAACATGGCAGATAAGCGATGGGGTGTTCCTATTTCTAGGCTCATCACCATCTCAGGGACATTATAGGCACACACTGATGATTGTGCTTCACTACAAAAATCATTGAAGACACGTTTAAGGGTTGAGTTAGTCATAGAATCGTTCCCCGCCTCTGCAGAGGAGTTTTTGAAAATGATAGGATGGGCACTCTCCACAAGAGATACACCACCTCCACCTCTACAGAGGGATTAAGATGATTAATTGATTGATTGAAAATAAACTCAGAGTGCGGGAGGTACTCATCGCCACCAGTCTTTAAACTACACCTAAGGACAAGCACATTGCTAACATCTACAACAGACTACTTACCTTATATATGCCCCCACCTTAAGGTGGTTGATATCATGTAATGATATCAAGAATGTTAAGGTATGAAGAAAACACACAAGGGAACACGGACTTTTGCAAAGCCCATGTGCCCCAGAGGTGACATGCACTTTACGATTGCCAAATGTTCCCACAAACACATCCATACAAGAAACATGTTAGTGTCCATAATCATGATAAACAACAACATCAATGCATATGATCAATCACAGAAAGGGCCAAGGTTATACTACAAATTTGGAGATCGAAGATAACCGGGGGGTTATATCACAAAAATCTCAGAATTGAGTGTCACTAAGATGAGATTCAAAGACAAACAGAGTGCATGGAGCAGCAGTATTGTTAAGGTTTGTAAGTGAGATAAAAACATCATCAAAATCACTACACAGAAAGCATGGTGTGCTTCTACTAGCCAAGCGTCGGAGAAGATATACAACCCCATCATCATATTAGGAACTTGTAGACACTAAAATTTGTCCATGTCCTTACCATGACCTAGTTGACACTTTACTAGGGGCATCATAAGCCATTTTGTCCTAATCCTACTCACAATTACAATTTAATCACACTCCAATTAACTAAATAAATCCCATTTTTTTAATTAATAATAACCCTTCACATGTCTCACATAATTCAAATTAAAAATTTGAGTTATTCCCTCACCTCTCTCACATTGTGACACATGTCACATGTCTCATCTCCCACATATTACCCCCTTCACATGTCAAACTAATTCAAATAAAATATCTGAATTAGATTCCTTTATCCTTAATCACACACTTGTCACATTGCTACAATCCATCTTTGAGTGGGAAAACCTAATCCAACCCTAATTGATCTTGACTGTCCATATCTTTCAACATAACTTGTAATCCTATCCATCCATTCAAACCAAGCCTTTTCTATAAAGGAAGGCTTTCACATGTCATTTTGATCATGTTGTGTCCTTGCATACCATTACGTTGCCAAAATTCTAAGCAATCAACATCTCTCCATAATCGACCCTTCAAAATCCACATGCCTATTCATGATTAAGAAGATCCATGGAGGTTAATCAACATTAGTTTGAATCTAGTTTGGATTTCATTTCTATTTGCATTTTCATACTAAGTTGTGCTTCATGGTGCTTGATAGGGTTTATTAGTTTGTTGTTTTCAACATGATATCTAATTTTTCCCTATCTACATTGGTGAACCTGACATGAATCTGATAATTTTTGGCCATTTCTGAAAGTTGGCTTTTGCAGGTGACCTCTAGAGCTCAAATGGACCTCACCATTGAGTCGAGGAGACCTGAGAAACAAAAATTGACATAAAATTTGATACATTTTAATCACAGGAAAAAAATCAATTTTTTTAGTTTTGGCCCTACGCAGGGCCATACCATATAGATCCATATGGAGTCGTACGGACCTTGCGTAGAGGCCATGGTCATAATCTCTGGTTTCAATCAACTGATTGCATGGTTAATGTGTTTTCATTACGGTTTATGTTTTTGGTTTTTACAGGATTAAGGTTTTGATCGTTGACCTTTGGCATCCTCTACAGTCTCTAAGCCCTAGTCGCCACTAACATAGGTTTCTACTGCCACTGCTGGTGGCATCTCTGCCACCTCTACATTATGCTCCATCACCGTGCCTGGGTTAAACCATACCTATAACCATTGTATTCCCTAAATCTACCAATTTCTCTTCTCTGACCACCTGTAATAAAACCCTAATCATCGTTTGACCACACGCCCTCTGCTCTGCAAGTTGACCCATGCCCCCTTTGCCATCCTATCGCCACCACCAATGCCAACCAAACCCTTGTCATTTCCTCTGTGAGTGATTATAATCTCCCACCACCACTTGCATGATACAAACTTACACGTCGAACACCCACCGTCGTTCGCCTAATTTTACCTTGTGTTTAGATCGGCACCCCTTTTACCTGTCGAATCACCTATCATCTGCTCGGTCGATGCCTTGAGCCCTAAGTCAACACCTTCAAACCTACATCAACCCATCAAAGACTATGTCACCTCTTGGATAACAGCTTGGATCCACTATTTTGCTAACCTATCCTAGCCCTAAACCTTCTTGGCCAAAATCTCAATCTAAGTAGTGACCTCCTAACATGTTTGAAACATTATTTTCCACTGTCATCAGACACTTAGTACATAGGTTATATGGCATTGAACAAATGGTCACAGTTGGTCAACATCCTCTGAGGGCGAAAGGTTACCCCTGTGACTGAGGGCAAGAGGAGCAAGGGGCTTCTACGCCCTCTTTTTTTTGCCATATTTACTTTTATTTTTATTTTTAGTTGGGTTTCACCCTTGGTCATATGGATGACCATGGCCCCGATCTAAGCCCTTAACAACAAAAAATTAACCGCCAAAGCACAAACCGCTCATGTGATCAGCTTCACATAATTGCTAGTGGCCAAATCAAATTGTCAGGTTACCTCTTGCTTCCTAGAAACCCTAAAGGGGGTTGTTTTAATCTTTTTATCATAACTGGGGCATACAGAGGCAAAATTTTGCAAATGGGGAATCGTCAGAAAGAGGATTTAGAGAACTTTGCAATAGTACAAGTTTTGCTAGGTGACTATACCATTTTGATTCCTTTTTTTTTTCAGTCAAAATCAAACTTGCATGCAACCTTCAACTTCTCATAACTTTTGCGTTTTTGATCCAATTTTAACAATTTTTTTTGTTTGAAGTGCTTAGAATTCTACATACTTTCTATTTATGATAGTCATTTTTCTATATCATGTCACTTTCATTAGTTTTTTATCAGATTTCTCTTTTTCACATAACGGTCTCCTATGCACTTTTACTTGTTTTGTTTTCATTCTGGTGACTTGCAAGTGATCTCACAAGGCTGGAAAAGCCTTTCTATTAGTATACACAATAGCTTGGACAGAAAACTAATCAGGTGACTTCACTCTAATCTTTCATTTCTCTAATCATTGTTTGATCACACATTTCGATTTGGGCATAAAACAAATATTTGTCTTCATCACACATAAAATTTAGGCTAAAATGAACCAATGTTTTCCTATACATTTGGATTTTGGGCTTAAAATGAACATGTGCTTGAATTGTTTGCCACACATCTATATTCTAAAGGTCAAAGAACCCCCATGCAAATGTGAGCAAGTTCACATGTGTATATTCTAAAGGTCAAAGAACTTAGTGTGAGTGTGGGGATCAAAAATATGTTAGCTTGTCTTGCTTTTGTTTTATCCTTAGAGTGGGCCTTCTCCTGAGACACATCCGCAAGGAGAACTCATTTGCGACCCTTATATAAATTGAGGATAAGGCAAAAGCCAAGTCTAACCGGTATGAGCGCTCACCATATAGTGCTAGCTCAAAAGGAGGCATACCTTTGTGTATATTAAACTCCTAGTAGGGTTAGTTAGAGCCTTAAGTGACTTGCTGGATGCTTGTGAGGTGTCGGTCCCCCAAATATTCACTAGAACCCATTTGTGCTAGTGGCCAGAAACCCTCTTTATCCTCATTCCAGCCTAGGGTTGTGCTTGTTTACAAGTGTTTTCAAAACTTAATCAAAAGAAACCAAAATAAAACCCACCAATGTGATTGCTAAGTGTCTGTTATGATTGATGTGTGTGCTTGCCTAGTCGTCACCCTAAATATTCAATTCCACATATTCATTCCAAGTCACCACATTCATATCCCAATCACATTCTAAGTCACATTTCCTAATCACATTCTCTTTGCCATTTCATCCTATGCCAATCCTAGTCACTCATATAACCCACTTCTTAGTCATCCCACTTAACCTATCCTAATCACATCCTAATTACATTACCACAATTACACATCATCCTCTTCCTTATCCAATTAGCATCATTCCAAGTCAAACCATGTCTTAATCATAATCCTTATCACCTTGTATATCCTTATCACTATCCTAATCATTATCTTAATCCATCCAAATCACCTAACAACATCATTACACTTTATCATCCTCATTCCAAGTCACTTCCATTTCACCTTAATTCATCCTAGTCATTATCCTTGTCCTTCCTCAAACATCCTAATCATCCCATTCCTCATCATTCAACCACATCCCTAATCCCATTATCCTTACACATCATCCCAATCCATTATATCCTAATCACATCCAAGTCATCCTAATCCAATCTTAATCATATCTTTGTCATTCTACATTATCCAATCAACACTAATCATTACACATCATCATCATCATTCCAATCTAGTCAATTCCTTCCTAATAATATCTTCACCAATCCTAATTATTCCTAGTCACATGCTAATCAAATCTTCATCATTCAACCTTCATTATAATCATTATCCTAATAATCATTTCACATTTCCAATCAATTCCCTCCAAATCATTCCATAATCATTCCTAATCATTGAATCACTTCATTTCACATCATTACACATCAACCTAGTCCTAATCAATACTTGTCAAAATGGCTCAAATCATAAACAAGCCCAATCAAAATCATAAGATACAAATCATGGTCAAAGGTGGCTACTCTTCTAATTCAAACAATGATACAAAATCAAAGCCCAAAATCATCATTCAAGGAGGCTCCTTCCCTAATACTAATCATGAGACAAACCCAAGACCTAAACTTGTACTTTGAGGGGCTCCTCCTAGTTGTAATGATCATAAGAGCCTTGTAAATAATGTATCATACCTTGAGGGACAAGATGACATGCCAGGACTTAGACAGATGTGTGACACCATGCCGACATTTGAAAACAAGGTCCTAGCACCTCAACTCTAAAACCTCATCTAATCACTTCACCAAATACCCCAACCTTTCGACCAACAAACCACTCAAAGACTCCAAGTCCTTTTCCAAACATTCCAACACATCCAATCACCTCAAATCCAATGCCTCCTAGACCAAGCTAATCAATTCATCACCACTTGTCAAATTCAACCAACACAACAACAACCTCACCAAACTCCATCCGAACTTTATGTGTCACCCCCCCTCCACTTCATACCAATTTAATTCATCCATATGCCAAGTCAATACTACATCCACCAACTCAACTTCTTTCCAAGTCAATACCACATCATCCAATCTAATTTCCTTCCATGTGAACCAATATTCATATCCATCCATATCACAACAAACACATATGAGCATAAGTCAACCTTTGCAACAAGGTCAAATGCCTTCACATTCCAATTCTATCTTTGACAAGGGGAACACCAATCTAGGTCATGCACCCTTTAAGTACATTATACCACTATCCAATCAAAAGCTTGTTTGAAAGCCACCATGTCCTAGTCCAAATCCAATGGTCCCTACTCTTTCTAACCCATTAACCCCTTCATTACCCTTACCATCCTCTAATTCACTTACCAATACATCAACTCCACACCCTAAGTTCAAATGTTTCAAAAGTAAACTTGTGGAGTTACCCAAATCTACCCTTCCACCTACTAAGGATGTGACCCAAGGGCTACAAGCTAAGAATAAAACATTGCCATGTCATCCAACACATATGATTGAACTTACCAAAGAGTTCCCAAACATCATGCCAAATCCTTCAATTCATTCATGTGATTCACAACCCCTTGAGCCAATCAAAGAGTCTCCTTTGATGAATCCATGTCAAGACCCATTGTCCTCTCATGTTATTGACCAAGAACCTATCCAAAAGTCATCCACTTCCATTCAAGCAACCCAGAAGGTATCTCAAGAGAATAATCCTAAGCATGAAGAAATATCTAACCCTCACTCTAGTCAAGATCAAATCATTTTCCTTCGACCTATCCATAACATGTACCTTTTCCATGATCAAGACATTATGCATTATGAAAAACATTCTTGAGCAACTTGATCCCATTCATGAACAAGACACCCAAGACCTACATGCTCCATGTAATGCATGTCTTGTGGACCTACTTGAGCATTCACCCCACTTCATGGCCTTCATTCGAAACATTAAAACTTCTCCACTTATTCATGATTCAAACACTTCCACTCTCCATGATGAGACACATGCCTCCCAAGAACACATAAACATAGAAGATCAAACCAATAACTTGGATCCTAATAGGCATAATTGAGATCCTAATCCTTCCAAATACACCACGAACCCCATTTCAAATCCACCATCATATCCACTTGGCCTATCCACTTTCATACATGAATATTCCTCCCTAGGAACACAACAACCTTTGTCCACTTTTCCTTCTCCACCAAATAAAGTACTCAAGTATAGTGTCCAAACTGTACCTAGTCCCATTGTCCATCACATGCTCCAAAACATGAATTACCAAGGTAAAGGTTTAGGCCTTCACAATCAAGGTATTTTGGAGCCAATCCATGTCAATGTCTCCCTACACTCATATGGCCTTGGATACACAGCCCAAGGTAAACAATTTCAGGTTGTTGGTACTTCCTCCATTCCTCCTAAGTACACCAGTTCCCATCACAAGCCCTATCATATTCCCAAGACATATGTCACCATTCCACCTCCATCATCCTACAAATGCCAAAAGCATGTGACCATAAACTTGCCACCATCCAATTTGCCCCCACTTCTTCCAACTCCTAATTTCCCACCATCCATTTTACCACCATTACTTCCAACACCTAACATCCCAATCTCTCATAAATACCCCACATATCCTAGTCATGACCAACAAATGCACACATTGTCTAAACAAGGAGCTTCCACTCATTCCACCCGCCACATGGGATTCAAAAATGAACATTGGGATGTCTCCTTTCATAAAGATAAAAATCCTAAGGGTCCTAATACTATAGGAAATCAATCTAAAAATTCAAAACAAAATCCATCTAAAAATCCATCCAAACCCATACCTTCACAACAAAAGTCAAAAACTAAAATGGTATGGGTCCCTAAACAAAAAATAAAGTCAAGTGAGGCATCCACCTCTTAAAAATCCCTACCATCCTCGTCCATCCATTCCATTCAAAATTATCAATTTCCTCCACCCCACATGAAAAGCAAAAATCATACAAATACTAAGTACATGTGGGTGCCCAAATGCTTACATCATCCATCTCCTAAGAAAACATCATCATTGCTTCCTACACCTCCATCCACTCAAAAGATTTCATGTTTAACATGATGTGTGCGGCCATTGGTCATGATTATTTATCACACCTCCATCACCCCATCATTCAATCATTATCCTGCATATCTGCCTTATCACCTTCCTATGGTCTGTGCTTTGGCATAAACATTTCATTTATACTTACATAAATTCTACATAATTCACATCATAATCCACTTTTGGCCCTACATAATCCACATCATAATCCACTTTTGTTTCCATTATAATCCATTATCACACCTTTCATAATCCACTATCTACCTAATCCATCTCACTTTCATGCCATCACTTACCAACATCAATGTGCATCATGGCATTTGACATGGTCAATGTGACATACCTTTGGGACTATCACCTTCATGGCACTAAATACCTAATTCATTCTCATCCATATCCCCTATCTAATTCAAACAATCAAAAAATTTGATCTTCTATGCCACTTACACTCGGGGGCACATTGTTTCCTCTTCATATCATTTTCCACCTTACCATCATTATTCATACACCCACATGTCTATCATATTGTATCCATTCCATCCTCCCTTCCTCTTTTGATCTTGATAAAGATTGGGGGCACAATGTCGACAAATGTTTTGGATGTCTCTTGACATACCTTATCCCTTCCAAACAATTAATCTCATCATCCAAGTCATAAATTTTGTCATGTCAAAACTTAAGCATTCCTCCAAACCAAGAAAATCCTTCACAATCCTATCATCCTAAGCTTTGTCATGAAAAATCCTAAGTGCTCCACCTCAAATGGGGCATGTTATTCTTATGTGACATAGCCTTTGGAGATCACATCCTTGCCCTCTTACGCATACATTCATCCATTTGCTATTGCTTATCCATTTACCCATTCACCCATTTCCATCCTTCATCCTTGCACCTCGACTTGGTCTCCCCCTTGTCATTGGTATCTAGCATAAAGGGTATTCAAATCTTCATCCAATGCCCTAAAGCATTCAAAATCACAAAAAAAATCCAAAAATCCAAAGAAATCAAATATTCTCAAAAGACAAAAAAAATCAAATATTCCCAAAATCCAAAAAAATCAAATATTCCCAAAATCCAAAAAAATCAAAATATGTCAAAAATACAAAAAAATCAAAACATTCCAAAAACCCCACAAAATTAAAACAAGTCAAAATCCCAAAAAATATCCAAATAATCTCAAAATCCCCAAAACATCAAAATATCATCAAAATACAAAAAATCAAATATCTACCAAAATCCAAGCAATAAAATCTATCCAATTCATCCATTCCACTGAATTATTCCAAACCATCAAATCAAATCATCCATAAAATTGAGTCACATCATTCAAATCATCCAATCAAATTCAATCATTCCACATCAATCCTATTCAAATCCAATCAATTTCATCTTACTATTCTACATTATCCTAATCACATTTTCATCTCCTAACCACATCATCCAATCATCATATTAATCATCCTAGTTACTACACATAATCATCTTCATTCATAATCCAATCACCTTCTTCCTAATCATTCTTTGAATCATCTTAGTCATCATCCCAAACCATCCAACTCATCTTCGTCTTATCATTACACATCATCATCTTCATTCCAATCCAATCAATTTCATCCTAATCATTCCCAATCACAATTCACCACAACCATAGGGAAACTTTGAGTATCTACTATCCCTATCAAATCCAATTACAACCATGTCAAAACATTATAGACCTATTGGTTCTATTCATCCACAACATATTCAATTTCATTCCACTACATATTCGATCTCATTCCACTACACATGCAATTTCATTCAGCGCTCGACATCTATAGAGGTTCCCAAACAGTCTTCCTAAGGTTGAAACATAGGGAGAAATTGTCAAAGCTTGACTCTATCACAAGTACAAATCTGTGGACCAAGAGACCTTGACATTTTTTTCAATCAATCATAACTTGGGCTTAATACTCCAATGCTAGTTTAAGTCCATCCTTCCAAGTGAATTCTAAAATTCATGGGTTCACTTTCATCAATCATTTCTTCCACTCAGACTTAATACTCCATGGCTAGTTTAAGTCCATCCTTCCAAGTGAATTCTGAAACTCATGGGTTCACTTTCATCAATCATTTAATCCACATGTCAAGGTCTTGACAAATCCAATTTGTAATTTGAAAGGTCATTAGTAGATGAGAGTACCCTCTTGGACCTAGAGTTTTTGAAGACTAATATCATTAGCCTCTATCATAGTCTAGGCCTCTTCACCTTACATTGACATCTCCATGGTGTCTCGCACTTCACAAGCCTTGTAGAGACACGGTTGCAAAATGAAGAGACAAGGGAATAGATTCTCCTAGTCATTCCTCATTCAAAACATTCTAAACATCCCATCCAACTCATCATCCTAATCAAATCACATCAATTCAATTCTTCAATCACTTAATTCATCCAACTCATCATCCTTATCAAATCATCAATTCCTCCAATACCAATCAAACCATTTCTTCCAATCAATTCAATCTATCCAATCATCCAATCAATTCTTCCACTCATCCAAATCAATTCAATTAAATCAATCCTTCCAATTAAATTCATCATTCAATCTAATCAATCAATTCATCTAAACATTTAAATCAATTCTTCCACTCACTCAATCCAATCTCCAATCAAATTCTAAGACCAAATCACTTCATCCAATTCAATCATCCTTATCATTTCAAATCACTCAAATTAATCAAATCAATGCTTCCAATCAATTCACTTCTTCCAATTAAATCAATCATTCCATGCAATAAATTCAAATGCAAGTCAATCATCAATCAATACCAATCAAATCAATTAAGCTTGCCAAATTATCCAATTACATCAATGGTCTTGATCCTAATCTTAACATAAACCAGATCAATCAATTATAATCAAAACCTAGTGTTGCTCATATGACCAACAACACTAGTGTCAATCGATCAATTGTCTTAAACAGGATGTTGCATTGTCAATGCCAGACTGGCCATCTTATATGACATGTTTCATTCTTGAAAGCAGACACCATCATCAATGAATTGATCACTTAATCAATCATTGGTTTATAGCTTGACAGGGGCAATACCTTGTTTGTTTTTGTATCATTTGTACATGCTTGCTTTCTTGTGTGTGTTATCATTTTCAACTTGCATTTTTATCTGAATCGAACCTAGCTAATATTCATATCTTGTATCTAGACAAGGCTATATTATGCTGGGGCATGAGACACACTATCACCTTGGTATTTATACCTTGGTGCATAACATCTAGTGCTAAATCAAACACCATGGTTCCTCACCTTCATAGCAGCATAACACATCCTTCCTTTTCTTCTATCCATTCCCTTATCTTTCTTCCTTAGCCAATCCTTTTCATTTCAAGGGGGCATCATCACCCTATCCTTTTCCTCTATCCATACCTTAGCTTCTTTGAAATGATGTTACTTGACATAAATTGCATCATCTCAAACATCAATTTCATCCTAATCATTCCCAATCACAATTCACCGCAACCATAGGGAAACTTTGAGTGTCTCCTATCCCTATCAAATCCAATTACAACCATGTCAAAACATTATAGACCTATTGGTTTTATTCATCCACCACATATTCAATTTCATTCCACTACATATTCGATCTCATTCTACTACACATGCAATTTCATTCAGCCCTCGACATCTATAGAGGTTCCCAAACAGTCTTCCTAAGGTTGAAACATAGGGAGAAACTGTCGAAGCTTGACTGTATCACAAGTACAAATCTGTGGACCAAGAGACCTTGACACTTTTTTCAATCAATCATAACTTGGGCTTAATACTCCAATGCTAGTTTAAGTCCATCCTTTCAAGTGAATTCTAAAATTCATGGGTTCACTTTCATCAATCATTTCTTCCACTCAGACTTAATACTCCATGGCTAGTTTAAGTCCATCCTTCCAAGTGAATTCTGAAACTCATGGGTTCACTTTCATCAATCATTTAATCCACATGTCAAGGTCTTGACAAATCCAATTTGTAATTTGAAAGGTCATTAGTAGATGAGAGTACCCTCTTGGACCTAGACTATTTGAAGACTAATATCATTAGCCTCTATCATAGTCTAGGCCTCATCACCTTGCATTGACATCTCCATGGCATCTCGCACTTCACAAGTCTTGTAGAGACACGGTTGCAAAACGAAGAGACAAGGGAATAGATTCTCCTAGTCATCCCTCATTCCAAACATTCTAAACATCCAATCCAACTCATCATCCTAATCAAATCAATCAATTCAATTCTTCAATCACTTAATTCATCCAACTCATCATCCTTATCAAATCATCAATTACTCCAATACCAATCAAACCATTTCTTCCAATCAATTCAATCTATCCAATCATCCAATCAATTCTTCCACTCATCCAAATCAATTCAATTAAATCAATCCTTCCAATTAAATTCATCATTCAATCTAATCAATCAATTTATCTAAACATTTAAATCAATTCTTCCACTCACTCAATCCAATCTCCAATCAAATTCTCAGACCAAATCACTTCATCCTATTCAATCATCCTTATCATTTTAAATCACTCAAATTAATCAAATCAATTCTTCCAATCAATCAATCCAATCAATTCACTTCTTCCAATTAAATCAATCATTCCATGCAATAAATTCAAATGCAAGTCAATCATCAATCAATACCAATCAAATCAATTAAGCTCGCCAAATTATCCAATTACATCAATGGTCTTGATCCTAATCTTAACATAAACTAGATCAATCAATTATAATCAAAACCTAGTGTTGCTCGTATGACCAACAACACTAGTGTCAATCGATCAATTGTCTTAGACAGGATGTTGCATTGTCGAAACTAGACTGGCCATCTTATATGACATGTTTCATTCTTGAAACCAGACACCATCATCAATCAATTGATCACTTAATCAATCATTGGTTTGCAGCTTGACAGGGGTAATACCTTGTTTGTTTTTGTATCATTTGTACATGCTTGCTTTCTTGTGTGTGTTATCATTTTCAACTTGCATTTTTATCCAAATCCAACCTTGCTAATATTCATATCTTGTATCTAGACAAGGCTATATTATGTTGGGGCACGAGACACACTATCACCTTTATCCTTATACCTTGGTGCATAACATCTAGTGCTAAATCAAACACCATGGTTCCTCACCTTCATAGCAGCATAACACATCCTTCCTTTTCTTCTATCCATTCCCTTATCTTTCTTCCTTAGCCAATCCTTTTCATTTCAAGAGCCTACCCATGTTTGTCCAACCCGCCTATCCTCTCGAGGAGGCATCATCACCCTATCCCTTTCCTCTATCCATACCTTAGCTTCTTCGAAATTATGTTACTCAACATAAATTGCATCATCTCAAACATCATCTCAAAGAGGGACAAAATGTAGACACTAAAATTTGTCCATGTCCTTACCATGACCTAGTCGACACTTTACTAGGGGCATCATAAGCCATTTGTCCTAATCCTACTCACAATTCCAACTTAATCACATTCTAATTAACTAAATAAATCCCATTTGTTTAATTAATAATACCCCTTCACATGTCTCACATAATTCAAATCTCTCATCACATTGCGACACATGTCACATGTCAAACTAATTCAAATAAAATATTTGAATTAGATTCCTTTATCCTCCATCACACACTTGTTACAATCCCTCTTTGAGTGGGAAACCCTAATCCAACCCTAATCGATCTTGACTATCCATATCTTTCAACATAACTTGCAATCTTGTCCATCCATTCAAACCAAGCCTTTTCTATAAAGGAAGGCTTTCACAAGTCATTTTGATTATGTTGTGTCCTTACATACCATTATGCTACCAAAACTTTGAGCAATCAACATCTCTCCGTAATCGACCCTTTGAAATTTGCATGCCTATGCATGATTGAGAAGAGCCATGGAGGTTAATCAACATTAGTTTGAATCTAGTTTACATTTTCATAGTGAGTTGTGCTTCATGGTGCTTGATAGGGTTTAGTAGTTTGCTGTTTTCAACAATATACCTAATTTTTCCCTATCTACAGAACTAAGTCCAATTTTTTATATCTCACTAAAGGGATGCTAGGTTCACATAAGTATAAATGTTTTTTCGTCATCTGCCCACTAGATAGAAACAATAGAGGAAGGAAAAAAATAAATCAGAGAGGAGAAACAAGTGTCTTAGGGATAGTGATGTAGGAGGGTGTGCCCATGTCACCAAATGTGATGCTATGTACGCAAGACACTTCACATAATAATGAAATTAGAGAGCGACAATATAGAAGAATGATGATACAAATAAAAGAAGGTCATAGTAGAGGCAGTCTCCTAGTATCCCAGACCTTACGAGAGAATCAAGGGTCATCCCTGGAGGCCTAAACAACACATAACACATCAAGGGGGAAGCACATCACGAGAGAGATAAAGGTTAAGAGATACTTACCTATAGGATCTTCGTATCAAATTTTTGAACTTGTGAACCTCGTGGAGAGGTATTTGATCATGTTGAGTGCAAAGTTTGAGTGGTTCTTATGAAAGTCTTGTTTATTAGCAAATGATACTTGTTTCTTAAATCCTTGTGTAAATGCAACCTTTTGTTGCTTATGAGGAGGAGAACCACTATTATCTCCAATTGTTGATAGTCGTCGTATTCTTTTCTAATTTTTAGTGAGTTTTCATTGTTGAAGCCATCTAACATAGTAACAGGAATCATCATGTACCATCTCACTCTTATGTATCAGTTGTTCTATATGTTTTGCTAATGCATTTTTGTTATCTCCCGATCCTATATAGGATAATGGAGGAGGAACCTCAGCATAAATCCAATTTCTTCGTGGACAAGATAGGTTATCCAACTTTTCCTTATCTACTTCAATCATTCCCATGATGTTATCATATTCCAAGTAATCATCATTAGCTACTTCCACTAAAGCCTGCTTCAACATATTGTTTATTGGTATGCTTGGAGAAAGGATTAGTGAAAATTTGTAAATTCTAATTCAGCGGAGCAACTGACTTATTTCCGTTATCATTCACACTCAATACCTATATGATATTTGAATCAAAGATGTCTTGTATTTCATGTTTAAGATGCATACATCATTCAGTATCATGTCCTTGTGTTTGATGAAAATGACAAAAGGCATTAGCATCGAAGTAAGGTCCTTCTACTTTACTAGGATCAACGTGCTTAATCGGGGGAAGATTCAGAATGTTATTACTCATAGCTTGATTCATGATAGAATGATAAGACTTAGATATCAGAGTAAACTTTCTTGGTTGATATGATGTCTTCTTCAGATTTGTGATAGCAGACACATTAGAAAATTTATCTGTATTTGGTCCATTAATCTTGATGAAACTCCTATTATTATTATTTCTCTTAAAGTTGTAATGTGATTATCCACCCATGGATTGACTAACTTGAGCCAATGAGTTTTATTTTTCATACTGACTAGATGAAAGTTGGTAATCACGAAGGGTGGTGCATAAATGTTGAAAGGAGTTATACTTCATCAAGAGGATCTTATCCTGGATGTTAGGTTGTAGATTTGAAATAAACACCTTCTGAACATCCTCATCTTTCATCTGATATTGAATTTGTATATATAAAGTTTGATACCAACTAATTAATTCAATTAACTTCTCTTTCGGACCTTGCTTGCAATGAACTAAGTCCATCGAAGAGACTTGAGGTCCAATGTTTGCTTGAAAATGTTATAAGAATTGATCAATCAACTGTGAAAAGGAGTGTATTGAATTCGAAGGCAAAGAGAAAAACCATTCTAAAGCAGTATTTTTGAGAGATTGTGGGAAAAGTATTACCAACAAGTCCTCTTCAAAATAAAATCCACTACACATAGCTGTGAATGCTGCCACATGAGTATTAGGATCACATTTTCCACCTTATTTTTCAAAGCAAGGAGTCTCAAACCTCTAGAGCATAGGAGGTCTCAAAATTGCATACAAAAGGGGATTACAGGCATGATATGTTGGTATATTAGGTTGCAAAGAATTTGTCATGTTTGGTACCTTCTATTGTAAAGCAATCATGCACTGCAAAAGTTGGTTTAGGATGGCATCATTGGGAGATGTGGTTTGTTGCAAGGAATTGGAACCAAAGTGAGGAGGTGATTGAGCATGAGATGTAATAGGTGGAGGCTATGAATAGGTCAATGGTAGGTGGAAGGTGGTTGAGAATAACTATATGTAATGGGAGGTTGGGGATAAGTGGGATGAAGAGGTGGTTGAGAGCAATTATTCATAGAAGAGGTCCCCTTAGAAACCAAATTCTGATAATTAAATCCCATAGGTTTGTAATTAGTGCCATTAGATACTCCAATACCATTGGTAGCATTACAAGCATTTGCATCAATTATTAAGATCATTGATGTAAAGGTAGATATTCCCGTAGTCGGTATAGGTGCCGATACTTGTGTATGAGATGGTAATAGAGTGTTATTTATTACTTTTATGCATTTAGTCACTGGCACGATATTGGTTTGTACAATATGTTCTAAACCACGGATTACATTAACACTGTCTTGTCCTTCTTTTATCAATTCTCTTACATGGTGAATCATAGGTATAGCTTCTTCAGTTATCCTCTCAGTTTGCACATAGTCTTGGAATTTAGCTAGGTCTTTATGAAGTTTATCTATTTTCTTATTAGATACATGTCCTGTCACCTCAATAGTATCATCAACATCATGAAAAGTTTTCTCTTCCATTGTACTTGTGATAGGTGTAATATCTTATAACATTTGTGTCTCTCCTATTGTAAAGAAGGCATTCAATGTGCCAACTTCTTCAAGAGCACTAGATCTCATGTGTCTTATGCTTCTTCTTAAAGGAATATTTCTCTTAAGGCAACAATTTATTAGACTCATGCAAATCTAGGATGACGACAAGTTAAAACCTAGTGAAATTGCCCTAAAATATGTTATTTTTCATAGTTTTTCAATCCCAAGACCTAATAAAAATGGCGTTTTAAGGACTTTTATGATGTGTAGAAAATAATAGCAGTAATATTAGTAACCTAGAATCATAAAATCATTTACAACACTCTTGAGGTGCAAACTAGGTCAAACCCTAGGGCAAATATAGCAAAAATTTGTCATTTTTCACCAATTTTTCAATACAAAAGGCCAATAACAAGGTGTTGTAAAGAATTTTAGGAAGGGTAGAAGATACAAACCTTGATATCCACCAATTAGTGCAAAAATATTCTTTACAACATGCCTATAGTGCAAATCTAGAGAGTCGATAACGACAAATCTAGTGAAAATCAAGGTTTTTCAACCCCTCGATGTGAGGTCTTGAGGTAAAATGCTATATGAATGCTTTGAAAATGATTTCTATGCCCTAAGATGCAAAATGTAAGTGCAAATCTAGTGAAAAATTAATGAAAATGCTAGTTTTTGTTGAAATTTTCTATGTAAAAATACAAATTTTTGAAATCTAAATGCAAATTTACACTAAAATGCAACACTAAAGCCAAATGCAATATTGAATGAGTTTCAAAGATCAGTAGAAAAATCTGAAACAAGATTTTACCTACAAACTCTAGTTTTTGGAATTACTAGGTTATATGAAAAATTCAAAATTTTCAACAAAACCGTAGCAATTTTATGATAAAAATGCAATGCAAGCTATTAAATTTTTGTAATTTTATGCAATTTATCTCATATCTAATGCAAAAATTAGAAATTTGATGAAATTCAAATTAATTGATGCAAAATAGATGCCCTAGAATGCAATTTTTTTCAAGTTTTGCAAATTTTCAATTTTTTTGTAAGTTTTCCAATGCAATAAGATGAATGATAATATGAATGAATGAAATCAAAGAAAATCTGAAAAAAAATACTCAGCAAGGTTAAAACAATTCCAATAACATGGGTTCACTAAAATGTAAACATGGTAAAATTTGGATGATTGGTTTTTGGTAGTTTTATGTATATCCTCCTTTCACCACTTACATTCAGGGACTTAGGGTCAAGTGGCAATGCACTATCAAACCCTTGGTCACTTGGGAATACAGGGAAACTTGGATTTGTGTGATTTGATTACCAATTATGCTCAATTATACCTCAAGACCCTAATTAGGCAAATACGAAAGCAAACAGACAAATATCGCAAAATGCTGCTACAGAAAGATGTAAAATGACAGATAACTGTGTAACTATTTTTGGGGTTCAAAAGTAGAATAGTTTGCACTAATGAGCAGGTGCCCTAGTCCAGTGCCATGCTTTTTTTCATGATCTAGGAACTTATGTTGCAACCTATTCCTACTGTCACAGAGATTTCTCCATTGCAGAATTTGGAGGACTAAAGAGGGGGTGCCCAAGTCCAGTGTGCTATTTTCAACTTTGATCTACAAATCCAACACTCTATAGTACCCTCCTGCAACTCCACCTTTCCCATATCTTCAACTTGTAACCTTCCATCACATAAAATTTGGGAGGGGGTTGTGGTGTTTAGACGCTTGCCTCAGTCAAGCCTCGGAGAGACATTCAAGTCTTCCAAACACCATTGTTAGATAAATAGTGCATGCCTTTGTGAGGCAGAGGCAAAAACCAAATGATAAATGCTCAAAAACACAAATGATGTCACCTGATAGTGAAGATCTCATGGAAGGAAGAAGCTCTTCATGCCATGAGGAGATGGATGCTCAAATTTGCAAATACAAACACATAAACAACACAAGTATTGCTCTAACACACAATGAATGCCTTGAATCACCTTCACAAAAGATTGAGAATCATACACTTGGATTTGTGTGATTTGATTAACAATTATGTTCAATTATACCTCAAAATTCTAATTATTTAAATACAAAAGCAAACAAATGAATATAGGAAAATGCTACTACAAAAGGATGTAAAATGACAAATAACTATGCACCTGATTTCAAGGTTCAGAAACGGAAGAGTCAGGAACTAATGAGCGGGTGCTCTAGTCTAGTGCCATGTTTTTTGCTGGGATCTGGGAACTCAGTCTGCAACCTGTTCCTACTGTCATAGAGATTTGTCTATTACAGAATCTGGAGGACTGAGGAGCAGGCACTTGGAAGTCCAAGGTGTTATTTTCAACTCTAGTCTAAAAATCTGACATTCTATAGTACCCTCCTACAACTCCACCTTTCCTGTATCTTCAACTTGTAACTTGCATTCACATAAACTTTGGGATGGGTTGTACTTTTTAGAGGCTTGCCTCAATCAATCCCTGAAGAGACATTCAAGTCTTTTAAACACCATTGTGAGATAAAGAGTGTGTGCCCTTGTGAGGTAGAGGCAAAAACCAAATGATAAATGCTCAAAAACACCAATGATGTCATCTTCTAGTGAAGATATCATGTAAGGAAGAAGCTCTTCATGCCATAAGGAGATGGATGCTCAAATCTACAAATACAAACACATAAACTACACAAGTACTACTCTAACACACATTGAATGCCTTGAATCACCTTCACAAAAGCTTGAAAATCACAATTGTATCCAATGTGTATCTAGTTTACAAATGAATGCCTAACCATGCTTATATATGTAACTACAAACACTCCTGCCAAGAATTTCATAATTCAAACCTACCGTGTTGGGATAGGACCCAAATAATGGTCAGAAGCCGACACCCAAAATTTGGGACTGGCCTAAAATAGGGTAGGACTAGGGCATGGGTGCCCAAGTCCTCCCCCTATTTTGGTTAGGGTTAGGTTTAAGGGATCCCCCTAGGTCCCATTTGTCATGAAACCCAGGGTTCATTTCATTGGGGTGTCAAAATATGATGCAAGATGTCCTAAATACAGACAAAAGACTTAGGAGCTAAACCTTATGAGGGAAAAGCCACCAAGGGGACATTTTCTGACATCACACCTGATATCAAACATATTCGAGATTCATAAATACTAAACCATCATTCCCACAAACTCCAAATAACAACAATACCATTCCTAAGAGACCATCTAAGAAAGCATCTACATTTAGACGATGAGTCACTCCCTTAGGTGAGCCCATTGAATCTGTCCTACGTAAATTGGTACAATCAAATGTCACAAACTTACCCACTATAAGACAACATGATTAAAATAAGGTGAAACCCTCATGGTTTAATGAAAATGAATATTGTGAGTACCATAGGGTAAACACACATAAAACTTCTTGTTGGTTCCCAAAATGACTGCAACACAAGACTCTAAAACATTTCTAAATCACCTAGGCTAGTGATTGTCATCAAGGTGATAGAAAGAAGTTTATCAACAAGTCAAAGGCTATTTTACCTAACTGATAGGAGTGGGTAGACTCGTCTGCACTTCTAGCTCAACTTAAACTCTGGAGGGATATTCCAAGGGGTATACCTAAATAGGTATTAAGTTTAAACTAGATGAACAACTATAAATAAGTGAACAACCAAACCCAACTCATTGTCTTGGCCCTAAAGACTACCACTTAACCAAGAACAACTAGCTGTCACAAAACCCCTATATAGTTGATTTAATTGTGTGAATGTACATGCACAGGAAATATGGTTTTTTCCCCTAAACTATAGGTGAATGATTTTTTGATTGAAAATAGTGATTGATCCCTCTCCAATATGGACCCATGCCTACTCCATTGGGCAACCGAGTCATAAGCACTAAAGAGGAAAAATGGATTGAACCAGTATCAATAGAAGACTAAAATATATTGACATATATATCTTAGATTACATTTCATACATTGGATATACTTAATTATCTAGAACCAAACTATAATGAACCAAACTTGAATGTTGTCACACATTATCAAATCTCTTTTACAATCACACCAACAAATTTGGTGAAGGACAAAGTACAAAGCTATGACTATGTACTCCCCTAAATCATTACAAATAGTCATGGAGACATACCACTACATAAAATATGCATTACAATTCATTCCTACACTGCATCAAACACATTCATCCATTCAATACACTGACTTTCTTGATTTGAAGCCTTGGATTTAACTTGAGACACTACAGACTAGACAATTGGTTCATTGACTAGTTGTGAAAACATCTTTGAATCATGTGTATATAGAAATTCAACTCATTCCATCATCCCTGGTGCTACACTCAGTCAATGAGTACACACCTGCTACATTAAATTTTGTCCACTATAATGTAAGGAGAAAATATGTGTTTGAAAGCTTGCCCACACCCTGACAATATTGAACATGTCAGAAGAAGATTTCGCACATGCCTCGTGTACCTAGAGCAATAACGAGGGAAGGTTTGAATCATTCTTCCTAACACTTGTAACCTTTGACATATCCAATTTGTCCTCTAAATGTACCTATTCATTGATGAATTTCACTGTACCAACAACTTGCATGATACTATTCTACATAATCATAAATCCTGGTGTAAATTAGTCTTTTAAATCTCTTACAATAGTTTAAATCTGTTGTCCAATTTTTCTATTTTGGGCCACCTAAATTCTAACTGTACCCTTTTACGTATTGGGCATTCCTCCACCTTTATCAGGCTTTTTTCTTTATCAAAAACTTCTTGTTTGCCACTTCATTCTTCCTTTGTCGGCAAACTTTCACCCTTTCAAATGATGGGAGACATCTTCCCTCTCTTTGGTACTTAATCTTTATTTTTAGCCTCCTTTGTGCCTTATCGGCAAATCTCACATTTTATGAACTTGCCCTTTTGTCTTCCTTCGCCTTTGCCCTTTATCAACAAATCTTCTTTTTCTCAAACTTCTCTTTGATCCTTCTTTCTTTACCTTATTGGTAAAAGATATCAGTGGAAAACTTGTCTTTCCCTTTTTCTTATTCTTTATTTACCTTTTTGGCAAATTCATCCTTTCCTGAACCTCTATGCCTTATCGACAAATATTTAATTTGATGAACTAACTGACTCATCCTTTCTTTCTCTTTTTTCATCTTCTATCAGAAAATTCCCTCCATCATGAACTTGCTGCCTCCTTCTATTCTTTCTACCTTTTCACCTTATTAATGAATCCTTCTTTTTTCGAACATGGCCCTAACTGTATCTTTGTCGGTAAATAACCTTGTCAGTGAACTTCAGAAAAAATCAAACTTTTTGGTGAGTTTGAATTCCTACCGATTCCTTGACAAATCCTTCTGCCTTTTTGCCTTAGTCATTTTTTGCTTTTAGATTTGCCTTATCGACAAATTTGGAAAAACTTGAACTTCCCCCTTTTTCTTCCCTTTTCTTCTTTCTCTTCAGTTTGAAAATCCTCCATCGGTAAAAATCCTTGTTAGCAAACTGTTAAGTTCACGAACTCATCCTTTCACTGACAAAGCACTTATATTTGCTTTCCTTCATCTTTTTTCTTTATTAGTGAATCACCTTATCAACAAACCTTGAAAATTTTGAACTATTTGTTGAGTTGGATTTTCATCTAGTTCCCTATTAAAGCCTTTCCTTTTTCATTTTTTTCCTTAAAAGATTTTCTTTTCTGCTTGCTTTGTTCCCTTGTCTTCTATCAGAGAATCTGTTGTCAATAAAACCTCCCGTCGATGAACTAACAAGTTCACAAACCCAAGATTTTTCTAAGAAAGAGAGCTTTAGACATCTTCTTTTTCCTTAGAAACTTTTATCTACCATGGCTCCCTTCACGATCTTTCTCAATCGGTGATTTCACTAATCAGCGAACCTGCTGGTCAACAAACCAATGGGTTCATGAACTTCACAACTTACCGATGAAGACTTTCTTTTTCCTTGTGCTCTACCATTTTACTTTTTATTTATCCTTTGTTGTCCAATTGCCTTATTGGTGTATAGGTAGAATTTCAAAGTTGCGAACCAAGTTCACTAGTTTAGGAATTTGTTGATTTGTCGACAAAGGGTAGAAATGGACAAATTTTTTCTTAAGGCAGAAAACACATTGACTTAGGGGAATTTTAATTAGAAATTTTTTTATATAAAATCCTTATAAAATTTCTCATATCAAATCTAAATAGGGGGTTTTGACTGCAAGGGAAAAAGTGGGGACTTTAATGGATTTTTTGGATTTCTGGGGCAAAGTAATGCATTTTTGGGAGCTAGATGTTTTGGGCACCAACATTAGCTCTAGTTAGGGATGTGTGGAAAACTATGTGACAACAAGTATCTCAAAAAATATCTGGGAAGACCAAAAGAAAAAAAATGAATAGGGGGAGCAACCAAAACGTATTTAAAAAATGTATATAAAGGAAAACACATAGTCATGAGCATGAAGGAACAAAAGGGAAGTTGATTGTGATCAAAATTTTAGAGCACTGTAGGCTAAAAATATACAAAATTGTTGCAACTACTTGCCTATGTTAAAGACAAGTTTAATGAAGGAGCTAATCTCCCTCAAACCAAACCTACACTTCTCACCTAGCTACAAGAAATGAAGACTACCCTCAGCATGCATCAATATGCAATAATTTTTTATGAAGCCAAGACCAACTTCACTAATGAAATCATTACAACAAGGCAAGGATAAGATATACGTACTCAACCTATTCCAATCCATATCATGCTTGCTCCCAAAAGTAAGGGGTATAAAATTAAAATTCAGGTCAGCAACAAAAGACATGGATGGAAGCAAACCTCCATCACCAATTGTAATGTTTTTACACATACTAATCTCTTCATTCAAATTGACTTAAGAAGAAAACACCTACAATTCACATGGCAAGGAAAATTGTGCCTGAATGCACTACTAATCTACAAAAGAAGACATCTCTTCTTGCAAATCAAAATGGAAAGAATCCATCATGACTATACCTTCAAGTTGGGCTGCCACATGTTAAAACTAAGGCATAAACATGCCTTGCTTCTCATTCACATCAATTTCCCATACAAAGGACTCAGCCTCTACTACAACACCAACACATTTAGGAGCTGGAAAATATCCCACATCAAAGTAGAAACATTCATATTTATTTGCACCTTCACCAAACTCTTGAAAAAATCTTTCATATGTGTTGTACCAACTTTCAACTTTTGAATCATAAGAATGACGCAGGCTGCAATTAAAAACATCAGCACATAAATTAGGATCATGAGACACCTTATGTGAAGAACCATGTTCTTAAAATTGTCTCTCTATTTCATGTTCACCTGGGCAACTTGTTGTCTCATATTCACTGCTGCAAATAGACTACTGACACACTTCTTCTTCCTTCATTTCAATATCATTTCTTTGTGGCTAATGTGAATTACAATCTGCATGAGAAAGAGAACACACCTTGCAACACAAGACTTATTTGTGAACAATAAACCCTTTATGTAGTCATCTCTTATCTTCTCCAAGGAGTCTAGGGACAAATATCCCTAATGCATAACTTAGTCCAATTTCATACACTTCAAAAAACATATCAATGCAAGCAAGAATGTTAGGTCTGAAATTATTCAGAATGTTAGAAATGGCAACAACAAACATGTGACCAAAATCATTTCTTAACTCTCCCTCTTCTCTCTTGATTTTTTCCAGTTCTATGATAAGATTAATAGAGTCAAGACCCTTAGCAAATTCCTTGTCAAATGTTGCCACAAGTTCATTCCATGAGGTAAAAGTTGGCCCTGGAAAACTTTGGATCCATTCTCTTCCATTTCCATGTAAGGGCCTAACAAAGAACCTCATCCATGTGTCCTCATCCTAAAAATGATGTTTTTCCATGAATTTTGAGAATACATCAACGAGTGTGTCCCCTTCCCAAATATCATACCCATCAAACATGGGCAACTGTTTATCAACCTAGGTTGGCATACTCATTGTTTTGTAATCAAACCATGAGAAGTCTAATTAATCATATACTAGATCTATGGGAGGATAAGGAGATTGATCAAACTAATATTTAGGGGCAGCAAGGAATACATTGGACTGCATCCTAGGCACTAGTAGCCTATGTTGGTTTAGGTTCGGACAACTGAGAGGGGAGGGTGAATCAATTGTCACATATTTTAATCTTTTCTACCATTGATCTTCCTTTACAATTTATAATCAAATTAATGATATAAAAATTTCAACATTAATCAATAACACATGAGTAGAAACATAAATAATAGACTTGACACCAAGATTTTTGACTTGGAAACCTAGTTAAGGGAAAAACCATGGTGGGGGTTAACCGATAAAAATTAATACCCTGTTAAAAGTATTTTTACAAATGAGAATGCACATGCATTTGGGATCACTACCCAGAGCTCACTACTCAATTAGAGGCTCACTGTCTATAGAAAGATTACAAGATAATAATAGAGATTTTGAACTGATAAATAGCATCTACTCATGCAAGAGTTTCAGTTCTAGTTAAGTGGAAAAACTGATCTTACGCATTTCATCTTTACTTGCTCTTCTTACTACTTTGACTTTATTCGCTCCTTAGATTTTTTGCTCTTCTCACAATTACCTTATTCCCTCAGACACCACAATCATCCAATTCCATTGGATATATATATCCACAACATGATCTACAATTATTTTACCAATCAGCTTCAAGAACATTTAGAACATTGTAAAGTACTCTGCTATGTCGGCTAGATTCATACATAATATGAGAAGTGGATTAACACTTGCACTTGTGAAACATCAATCATGTTGGATATCACTATTTTTCATCGCCAATTGCCCAATAGACAACTTCTATACATCTGGAAATAGGATCATTCACAAGGTCGGCCAGTTCTTCTTCTATCTGTTCTATCAAACCGAAACCCAATACTTAGAAGCCAATATCTTTTGAGTCCTTCATCTCTAGAGGATGAAACTCTGGATTTGGAGTGTCTTGACAATGCTAACAACTACCTCAGATCCATAGTAGACCATGCCTTTCCATCAAATAGATCTGGACCAAGATACCGAACCCTGCCACCTGCTCTGTTCCTGACTCCCCGGACTCAGACACATTCTAATTCTGACTTCCACTGTGAATAGATTGTGTTATACAGATTATTGGGATGATCTTAGTTGCCATCAATGACAACACCTATCATGCCTAGCAGTGTCTCTTGCCAACAATCTCTCCCTTTGGCATTGATGGCAACACATAGGGAAAAATGACTAAGTGTTGGAAAAGCTCCCCCTTAGTTTGTGCTCTATACTATTGTTCACACAATTTTTTGATACTCCCCCTTAGCTAGATTCCTCATTTTTCACTAATCTTCACTCCCCCTTTGACATCAATGGCAAAGGGTGGGGTCCGCAAGCCAAATTTTTCCAAAAATTTGTATATAGGACCGTATATGTACAACTAATCATTAAGTTATATTTAACTGAACTTGAGAATGTCTGCAAAGATGGTTTTTATTTGCACAAGTTCAGAGGCCCAGGTATTCTTAATTCCATCCAAAATAGAGATGTGCCCACTTAACAAAAATGAATATACTTCTGCCTTTGATAGATCTGATGGATCACTAGTCTGAACTGCAATCTAAGCTTCAGATAGGGCATTATACATTGTCTCTAACCTAGGGGCAATCAATCCCCGGAGCTCACACATTCTCTTCATAATGTTTCTTTTCTCTCTAACAGGTCTCTTTATCTCATCAGTCAAGCTAATTACTTGACATTCCTGACTTATGGGTGAAATAGTTAGAGGATCAAAATTATTGGATAGATTTGACAATTTCAGTTCTTGTTCTGTTATCTTCTTCTCAATATCCTCACTAGCTTTGGGCCATGATAGACATAATTTGTATATATCTCTTCCATCATTCAAAGCATTCTAAATACTCCTTATGCTAATGCCAAGAATCATCCTATCATTTCTTATTAGATTATGTACTTCACTAAATTTCTTATCTAGAAACTCTTTCTGGACCTTTGCCTCTACAGATTTTTCAAAGGATACAAAATGAGTATTTACAGAACTTAGAAAATTTTTTAGATGTCTAGATGGGGAATCAGATGGATTCTTCTGGTAGGAAGGCATTAACTTCTCCAAAATCCTAGTTGTAAGCCCCAGTAGCTCATTGTCCTCCATGTGGAACTTGAACATCTTTTCTCTATGCTTTACTTGGGTGAATGATGCAATTTTCATTAATTGAACTGGAGAGAGAGCATTTGGATTGGCTAGACCTTGGAGTAGTTTAGGCTCATTAATCTCAATCATTTCTTCTTCAAGAAGACTTTTCACTACATCTGTATTGTCTCTTGCAACATTTTCTAAACCATCCTTTGGTTCATCAAATTTCTCAGTATCTACTTTAGGTGCTTCATCGTTTGTACCATCTTCTTCTACATTATCTTTCTTTCCTTTTTCTTCCTCTTTCTCTACATTACTTTTCTTTGTCTTCTTTACAGAGGGACCTTTTTCTGTTTGTTCACCATTTGCTATCTGATCTTGAGTGCTCTGTAAAGTAGTAATATTATCTTCTTTTCCTGATGGGTCAGGTGAATTAGGAGTATTTCTTGTATCAACTACTTTATCCATCATTTTTGTATCATCTTGATTTACTTGTTCCACTTCTAGAATAGAGGCTTCACCCAACTCAGATTGTTGCTTGATGATGTTCTCTTCTTCACCATCTAGAACTTCTTCTGTGACTATGGGAAAATTATGCTTTTTCAATGCTTTCAAAAGAATTTCTTAATTTTCTTTAACGATTTCACTTGTTTCTCCAAGTATGAGTTTGTTCATTCTCCTTTTGCTTCTAAAGTCATCTTTGACTTCCTTGAATATCATATCTATTTGATCAGGTGAAATCTGAGGACACAAATTTATTAGCTCATGTTCCCTGATTTCCATGTCCTTGCTCTTGGCATTTTCTTTTCTCAATTCCAAAATATTTTCCAAACTTTGTGGCAACTTAGAAGTTAACTCAATCAGTTTCTTGTTGTAGATGTTGAGATATCTAATAGTTGCTTCTTCCAATACCCTTCTGTCTTTTACTTTTTACTAGCCTTTTACTTCCTGATGACTCTTCTTTGGTTACTTTTGTAGCTTTTGTTCCTCTGGCCTTTATTTCCTTGATTTCAATGTCAGAATTTGTATCTTCTTCTTCTTCTCTTATGCTTTCATAGGTTATGGTTGCTTTTGTTATCTTCCTTTTCTCCCATTTTCTAGATGAGTTTTCTTCTAGTTTTGAAGTCTTGGAAGGAACAGGGGCAGTAGTAGAGCTCCTAGTAGTTCTTGAAGTGGAAGAGATTTCCACTGGAGCATTTGTTGGTTTCTTATCTTGTTTCTCTTTCTCATCTTTTTCAGTTCTTTCTCTATGTTTCCTCACAGCCTGCATAGTTAGGCCCAGATTTTCAGCTAACTACTCAACTTCTTTTCTTACTTTCCTATTAGTTTCAGGTTCACTGAATTCAGTATGTAGTTTTAAATTTAGCTCCTCATAAGTTCTGAATCTTTCAACCGTTGTGTCTTTAGGCTTGCTTAGAAGATGTGAAGCATACATATTCAAGATTTTTTCATCTACTTCATACCCCATGGGCATTATCCAAGTAGTTCTAGGTTTCACTGCTTTCATCAGACACTGATTAGTATCAACCATGAAGCATATATCATTTTTGCACTTCTCACCAATTGATCTAGGGATTCTTTCCCTTAGGTGCATCATACTCTTAAAATTCTTGAAGTAACCCCATATTGCAGTTTTCTAAGCTTTAAAATCGCCAATGCTATGAAGATGATCTCTAATCTAAGTGATAACTGGCTCATTCTTAGTCCAGTGCACACCTTTTACCCCAGGTACCTCATTCATAAAGTAGTAGAACAAACATAGAACCAATGTACCATACTTGAAAGTGTTTTTCTTATCTTTCTTCATTTTTTTTAAATTTTCAATCAATTGATTCTATAGTAATTCACACAAGTCATAATCAGTGTTTTCTTTTAGCATCTTGTATGCAACATATATGACTGTTCTGGACACAGAATTTTCTCTACTCGAGTGGTAGATCTTGTACTCAATCACCATGGAGGCAAATTTGACATCTGGGTCTATAATATCATTAATGGTCATTGCCCTTCTATCAAACTTAGCACCAATAGCATCAGTCACTGTCTAGTTTTTCATGGCTTTTAGCATGGACAATCCTCTAGTTGAGTTTAAGCCAGTAACATTTCTGATAGCATCCTTGGTCATATTGAATGGTTTTAACAACCAAATGAATTCATCATGCATCTAACTCAAAACGGATCAGACCCATTCATCCTCATCAAATGTTGGAAACACCATAATCTGAATAAAGTGTTTATCATATAGTGCCTTATACTCAAGTTAAATTTCATGATTTTCATCCCTAAGTTGTTTCTCAAATAAGTCTACATACCTTGAATCTCCAAACTTATCTATATTTGCATGAATATAAACCCTAACGTCTTCTACATGCAACACACCATACAGAACACTTGAAAAAGCTCCTAATGGGTTGACTTCAATTGATTTGTGGGGATGCTTCTTAAATTTGGGTTGAGGCCTTTCAGTAATATCAACAACATGAGGACTAGCCATTTCAACTAATTTTAGATTCAATGCTTTATAGAGAGGTACCTTTTTCTTTCACAAGGTTAGGGTTGATCAGTTGCCAGTTGAATTCACTCTTTGCCTCAGTCTCTAGATTTATAGCTCAAATGCTCTTCTTCTTATTTCCTTCAAATGTAAGGTGATTCAAATGAGTGACCAAGTGACCTTTTATCTTTTGCAAAACCTAATTTGCAAATGTAATAAATGCGTTGCCCTAATTATATCCAATTACTTTTTTTTGATAGTTCTTCATGAATCACTCTACAAGATTTCATATCAACATTTTTCCTTCTAGAAATCCTTCCAAAGGTTTTGGACTAATTCAAAATGTTCTCTTTTATTGTGCTAGATTCAGGAACCCACTTATTCACAGGGGGATTTTGATGTTCAGTGCAGCTCCCCCTGAGGTAGAGTTCCTAACTTAATTCCCAGAGCAATTGTCAGCACCTGATTCTGGTGTGGACTCATCATCATTGTTTATTGTATCTTTCTTTACCCAGATCTTGTTCATTTCACTCCATATCTCATTGACATCAATTTTTCTTTTGCCTTTGTCTTGTCTCTGTTCATCCGGTTTTCTTTTTATCGGACCTCTTCTTCCATTATTCCTACTTCTATAGAATCTTGTAGTATGACCAGATTTATTACAATTAAAGCACACAACATTTCCTTTCTTATGAACTTGATTTTATTTTTATTTACATTGATTAGCCATGTGCCGAAACCCATTGCAAGCAAACACAGTAACCATTGAAAGAACTGCCAATTCCTCTATTGTTAGCATTATTCATTATCATACTTCTGCATTCATTTGATCTATGACCATACCTCTTACACTTGAAGCATTGACTAGAGAAGGATGGACTATTTTGATTCACTCTGCTTCTGCACTGAGTAGCTTTATGACTAAATTTATTGCAATTGAAACAATTTCCATTGAATGATGGATATCTTTGAGCATTAGGCTATCTTACCAAAGGTTTTCTAGTTCTGTTTCTTTTATTCCTTGGTTCAAATTTTCTTTGTCCAGATCTAGAGCTTTCACCTTTCTCATATCTAAGATCATGCTTGTCGTCATCCTTTTTTTGGTCTTCAATTAGTGCTTCAAGTTTAGCTGAGCTTATCTTGAACTTCTTCAGATACTCATTAGCAATTTCTAAGTCATGTCTAAGAGTGATAATCTATCTCTCAAGTTTTCTATCATTGTTTCTACTTTCTTGTAGATTTGATTCTACGAGACTGGCTGTTCCATCCAATCTACAACATTCTTCAGTTCTCTCCTTCAGATTTTGCCTCATTTCTTCTTCATTTTTCTTCCTATCTTCAATTTCCTTGGTCAATCTCATTACCCTAGTTTCCATCTCATGTTTTAAGATAATAACTTCTTTAGCTAACTTTTCACATTACTTTGTCTTTTCTTTCAGGGCCTTGTCTTCTAGTTGAAGAGGTTTCTCCTTTCCTTTTGCATTAGATTTACTCAATTTTTCTTTTAAAATCTCAATGAAGTTTTTAGCCTTTTTGAAGTTATGTTGCAGCTCTTGGACCTCTACCTTGGACTGCTAAAGATCATCTAGGGAAAGATTCAATTTCCCTGGAAGGTTATCTTCATCCATTTCCCAGATCTCCCTTAAGTTGTTAAACTTTCCAAAAGGAACTTGGCTCCGATACCAATTGTTTGTTTAGGTCAAGACAACTAAGAGGGGTGGTGAATTAGTTCTCACATATTTTAATCTTTTGTACCATTGATCTTCCTTTACAATTTATAATCAAATTAATGATATAAATATTTTAGCATTAATCAATAACACATGAGCAGAAACTTAAATAACACACTTGACACCAAAATTTTTGACATGGAAACCCAGTTAAGGGAAAAACCATGATGGGGGTTAACCCACAAAAATTAATACCCTATTAAAAGTATTTTTACAAATGAGAATGCACATGCATTTAGGTTCACTGCCCAGAGGTCACTACTTAATTAGAGGCTCACTGCCTATAGAAAGATTACAAGAGAATAACAGAGATTTTGGATTGATAAATAGCATCTACTCATGCAAGAGTTTCAGTTCTAGTTAAGTGAAAAAACTGATCTTACACATTTCATCTTTACTTTCTCTTCGTACTGCTCTGCCTTCATTCACTCCTTAGATTTTTTGTTCTTCTCACAATTACCTTATTCACTCACACACTGTAATCATCCAATTCCATCATATATATATATATATATCCAGAACATGATCTATAATCATTTTACCAGTCAGCTTCAAGAACATTTAGAACTTTGTAAAGTACTCTGCTTTGTCAGCTAGATTCAAACATAATATGAGATATGGATTAAAAATTGCACTTGTGAAACATCAATCATCTCGGCTATAACTATTTTTCATCACCAATTACCCAATAGACAACATCTATACATGGGGAAATAGGATCATTCATGAGGTTGGCCAGTTCTTCTTATGTCTATTCTGTCAAACTGAAACCTGATACTCAGAAGCTAATATCTTTTGAGTCCTTCATCTCTGAAGGATGAAACTCTAGATTTAGAGTGTATTGACAATGCTTACAACTACCTCAGATCCACAATAGACTATGCCTTTCCACCAGATAGATCTGGACCAAGATACGGGACCCTGTCACCTGCTCTATTCCTGACTGCCTAGACTCAGACACATTCTGATTTTGACTTCCGGTGTGAATGGATTGTGTTATACGGATGATTGGGATGATCTTAGTTGCCATCAGTGACACCACCTATCATGCCTAGTAGTGTCTCTTGCCAACAGCCTAATCTAATTTTATGTTTCTTCTTCTTGCTGCCATAAGGACTCTAGCAAGTATTTAGTCTTTTCAATTTCATATTGATGTATTACTAACTCATTTTGATTTTGCATGGGTGCATATAGGTTTGGGTTTGTATAATATGCAGGGCCATGACTGTGATATGTATTTCTAGGATGGTCATGGGAATCCACTCCAATGTAATTTCTAGGGTCTGAGACATAGGAAGACTCAGATAAAGGAGTTTCTCTAGAATATTCATATCCATACTAACCATCTATAATTAAAACATCCTATAATGTAGGGAAAGAAACTAAGGTATACAAATTTGTTCCTTGAGCATGACAAGAACAACAAATTTCAAAAGTTAGGAAGAAAACCATGTGTACCTTTAATTCACCAGCTGCTACATATTGAGATGGAGCATTCAAATCACTAACAAAAACCAAGGGATAGCAACAACAAACTTCTGTTCTTTGACAGTAGATTCACCACCTCTTCTAAAGTGAAAATCCTGAAGTATGACTAGTCTTCAAGGCTATAAATTGATTATGGGTACATCTCACCAACAAAGTCTTCAATTTCTTTGAACCCTTAAATTGTCTTTGATAGTGGCGCCAAAATGTTGGTTCCCAAAATCAATGCAACACAAGACTCTAAAACATTTCTGAATCACCTAGGCCAAGGATTGTCATCAAGGTGAAAGAAATAGTTTTATCAACAAGTCAAAGCCTATTTTAGCCAACTGACAGGAGTGGGTAGACTCCTTTGCACTTCGAGCTCAACTTAAACTCTAGAGGGATATTCCAAGGGGTATACCTAAATAGGTATTGAGTTCAAACCAGATGAACAACTACAAATAAATGAACAACCAAACCCAACTCATTTTCTTGGCCCCGAAGATTTCAGTGAACTAAGAACAACTAGCTTTCACAAAACCCCTATATAGTTGATTCAACTGTATGAATGTAAATGCACAAGAAATATGGTTTTTTCTCCTAAATCATAGGGGAATGATTTGTTTGATTTAAAATAGTGATTGATCCCTCTCCAATATGGACCGATGCCTACTCCATTGCGAAACTAAGTCATAAGCACTAAAGAGAATGGAAATAGATTGAACCAGTATCAAAAGAGGACTAAAATATATTGACGTATATTTCTTTGATTACATTTCATACATTTGACATACTTAATTATCTAGAACCAAACTACAATGACCAATTTGCAACAAAGATGACTCAACACAAAGCATGCATTGACTTGAATGTTTTCACACGTTATCAAATTTTTATTACAATCACACCCGAAAATGTGGTGAAGGCAAAATAGAAAGCTGTGACTATGTACTCTAAATTATTACAAATAGTCATGGAGACATACCACTGCATAAACAATGCATTACAATTGATTCCTATGATACATCAAACACATTCCTCCATTCAATACACTGACTAGCTTGATTTGAAGCCCTGGATTTCTCCTCAGACACTGTAAACCACACAATTGGTTCAACGACCAACCCTGAAAACATCTTTGAATCATGTATATATAGTAATTCAGTTTATTCCATCATCCCAGGGATTGCACTACATCAATGAGTGAACACCTACCACATTATATTTAGTCCGCTGCAATCTACGGAGAAAATGCATGTTTGGAAGCTTGCCCACACCCTGACAATACAAAACATGTTAGAAGAAGATTCCTGACATGCTTGGTATACTTGGAGAAATAATGATGCAAGATTTGAATCCTTCTATCTGACACCTAAAACCTTTGACATATCCAATTTGTCATCCAAATGTACCTATGAATTGAAGAATTTCACTATACCAACAACCTACACAGTAGCATTCTGTAGAATCATAAATTCTTGGTACAAATCATCCTTTCCAATCTCTTACAATATTTTCAATGTGTTGTCCAATTATTCTATTTTGGGCCACCTAAATTTTGATTGTACCCTTTTACATATTGGGCATTCCTTCACCTTTATCATCCTTTTTTCTTTATCACAAACTTCTTGTTTGCCACTTGATTCTTCCTTTGTCGGCAAACTTTCACCTTTTCAAAACATGGGAGACATCTTCCTCTTCTCTGGTACTTAATCTTTATTTTCAGCCTCCTTTGTGTCTTATTAGCAAATCTCTCATTTTACGAACTTGCCCTTTTGTCTTCCTTTGTGTTTGCCCTTTATCGACAAATCTTCTTTTTCTAAAACTTATCCTTGAACCTTCTTTCTTTACCTTATCGAAAAAAAATGTTGACTTGTCTTTCCATTTTTCTTCTTCTCTATCTACCTTGTTAGTGAATTCATCCTTGGTCGAATCTTTATGCCTTATCGGTAAATGTTGAATTTGACAAACTAACCAACTCATCCTTTCTTTCTCTTTTTCCATCTTCTATCAGCAAATTCTCTCCATCACAAACTTGCCACCTCCTTCTCTTCTTTCTAACTTTTCACCTTATCAGTGAATCTTTATTTTTTTGAACTTGGCCCTAATTGCCCCTTCATTGGCAAATCACCTTGTTGGTGAGCTTAAAAAAATTGAACTTTTTGGCAAGTTTGAATTTTTGCTAGTTCTTTAACAAAACCTTCCATTTTTTTTCCTTTATGCCTTATCAACAAATCTAGAAAAAATTAAACTTCCCCCTTTCACTTCCCTTTTCCTCTTTCTCTTCAATCAGTGAATCCTCCATTGGAAAAACTCCCTTTTGGTGAATTGTTAAGTTCATGAACTCATCCTTTCTCTGACAAACCACTTATCTTTTCTTTCCTTCATATTTTTCTTTATCAATGAACCTTGAAAAAATTGAACTATTTGTTGAGTTTGATTTCCCCCAATTCCCTAATAAAGCCTTTCCTTTTTCCTTTTTTGGCTTGGAAGATTTTATTTGCCACTTGCTTTATTCCATTTCCTTCTATTGGAGAACCTACCGTCGACAAAACATCCTGTTGGTGAACTAAGAAGTTCATGAACCCAAGATTTTGCCAACAAAGCATGTCTTAGACATCTTCTTTTTCCTTAGAAATTTTCATCTGCATGGCTCCCTTCACTATCTTTCTTAGTTGGTGATTTCACTGATCGGTAAACCTGTCGGTCAACAAACTGACAGGTTCGTAAACTTCACAAATTGCTAATGAAGACTTTATTTTTCCTTGTGCTCCACCCTTAGAACTTTTCTTTATCCTTTGTTGGCCAATCAACTTATCAGGGAACTGATGAAATTTCAAACCTGCGAACCAAGTTCACTAGTTCAAAATTTTGTCGATTTGTTGACAAAGGGTAGAAATGAACAATTTTTTCTTAAGGGAGAAAATACATTGACTTATTGGAATTTTACTTAGCAATTTTTCTGATATAGAACCTCTATAAAATATCTCATATCATATTTAAATAGGGGTTTTTGACTGCAAGGACAAAAGTGGGGACATTGATAGTTTTTTTGGGATTTTTGGGGCAAAATAAGGCATTTTGGGAGCTAGATTTTTTGGGCACCAGTACTTCCAATTACATGCAACTCAAAAATTGCATCCAAGGCCTCATAGACCAAGGGGACATTCTGGTAGAAGGACACCCTCAAAAGACACCAAATGTATATTTGGGTATATATCAAGATGCCTTCCCATCCCATGGTAACAACAAAAACAAGGGCTCCAACAACACAAATTATGTCAATGCCTTTACTTCCTTTGACTTTGGTGTAGGTCATATTAATGATTACCACTCTCAAGTAGCCACCATAACCATTGTACCAAAAATATTTGATTGTGCTATGATCACATGTCGAGATCAAATAACCCTTCAAGGATCCCCATCCAATTTGCAACCATCACCACAGTATAGCATCCTTGATCATTTGAATAAAACTCCTACACAAATATCCATCCTTGAGCTCCTCCATATATACCCCACACATAGATAAATCCTTGATATAGCACTCCAAGTATCTTGTGTCCCTAATAACATTGATGTCAATCAATTTTAAGCCATGGTAGGACACTTATCATTGCCGTATCATCTTGTATCACTAAAAAAGACCCCCCTTCAAATACCCTTTCACATAATGATGCCCTCCATTTAGAAGTACTTAGTCATAAGCATAAAATAAAATGAGTCCTTATAGATGGTGGATCAGGCCTCAATCTTTACACTTTAAAATTAATAAGACAACTTGGATATTTTGAAAATGTCATAGACTCATAGAAAAGTACTACTATCAAGGGATATGATGATGTTGAACATGAGTCATCGGTTATCGTCAAATTACCCATTCACATTGGTCTTGTAATAATAGAAACTCCCTACCAAGTTTTGGACATTGATCTACCTATAACATCCTCCTAGGATGCCCATGAATCCATGCCATGCAAGTTGTCCCTTCAACATACCATGAATGCATAAAATTTCCCTATAATGGCTCTAAATTTACTATTTTTGCTGACCTCCACCCATTCCAATATTGTAGGATGATGGAAGGAAAATGTTCCAACCTTTGTCCTAACAATGATATCATATCCACATCATCATCCTATATAGACCCATCATCACTTTCATTAACATCCACCTCAAAAACTCCAATTCCTGAGATCGAGGTCTAAGTCAAAGATAAGGGGAGTGGATGATACAAGTTTCAAGAATCTTCTGCATAGGCCAACTACTACTCTCTCCACGATCACATGGAAAACCCCAATCCTCAAATTCAAGTTTAGTATCAAATGTGGTCATCAATTACAAACCAACAACATTTGAGCATTGCAGAGTGCTAGACAAAGAGTCCATTGAAGAGGATGTTTCTAAATGGTTTTATAAAGAGGAAGAGGAACACACCCTATTATCGATAGAAAAATATGCCATTGGACTTTGCATTGTCAAAAATATGGGTTATAAAGGACAAGGTGGACTTGGTCTACATGGGAAAGGTACTATAGAACCCATAAGTGTAACAAGACAACCCTGATTTCAAGGATTTCGGTATGGATCAGCCACATGTGCATCCTCAGATCTTGAATTTATTCTTAGTGAGGTAGCTAAAGCTCTTCCCACTATGGAGACAACCGACAAGGATACCAATGATGACTCTTTTGAATACCTCAGCCAAATCTTCAAAGACTCTTCCATATATACCCTATCATCCACCATTTCATTTACATCCACCAACATACCACTCATCTACCCCCAACTGACTGATTGGGAATAACAAGGCCTTCCCATCTTACACACTATCAGAAATGAAGAAGCACTTGTAAAACTCATGGGACTACGAGAACACATTCTTCTAGGGGATCATACAGATGGCTTCATCATAGAGCTTAAAATTGAATCATACTTTCGCAAGAAAGCCAAATCCCTTAGACACAAAAGTAGCATAATAAAAAGGTCCCCTAGTGAAAACCACTTTGTGGTGCTATCAGACCATAAAAAAGTAAAAGGAAAGGATGCATCCAATGGTAAAAACCTCTTTGAGGCACCTATCAATCACATCCTATCAATCAATTCCAGCCATTGATCTCTAATCATTGTCCACCATTGATCTTCATTCCTTGAAATCTATAAATAGAACACCTTCTCAACCTCTCATTCATCTCTCATTTTCATAAAATTATGCTGCTACTTTTCATTCATCTTGGGAGATCAAAGTTATGTTGTTGACATGAGAAATCCACATATCTATTTGATTGGTGAGGTTAAATTTGATTTAGAAGGAAAGGTATGATTTGTTGTTGGTTTATTTCCTTTGATTTGTCTTTGTATGCAAATTTCTTTCACATAATGTAGATGAAAATAGATTCCATATGCGATTGATGATGTGCCATGAGTTGTTTAATGTTGAAATAAATCTCTGTAAAGTTACATAATACACATACAACATTGATTTCATACTATACAAACGTCCAAATATAAAGCATATATAGGCTATCAAAAGGTTTGTCAAAATTCAATAGGCTTGGCTATGTAACATGGTATGACCTCAAATAAATAAGCTTGTTAAAATTGTGTAAATTATAACTTCATAAAATATATAAAAAAATGTCTCCATTGTTGAGTTGTGTGTATTGGTAGAACATAAAACTATTCTAAACTACTAGTACATTAAAAACATATATGATTTATATTGTAATATTGATATTAAACCTATTAAGATAGATGTGTATCTCATTGGCTAAAAAAATCAAAACTTACAAAGAAGGGAGGTGTTAATATGAATCTATTAAAAAAACTACACATGTAAACATACAATATTAAAGTGAAAAGAGACAACCACACAATTAAATGTGTTGCAATAGAGAAGTTAAATCCATAGGTTCAACCCAGAAGGGATAAGAAAACATGAAAACTCTTAAATCAGTTATAACATAGAATTAATCTATTATTTATTATGTTCGATAGTCAATGGTTGAGAAACCATAGATCAAGACAAGTATAATTTTGGAAGAGTCTAAGAGGTACTTATGATTAAATAAATAATTTCTTGATAGAATCAAAAACTTGTTATATATTACATAAGAGTGCTCAATCTTTGGGTCATTGAGTAGAATGACAAGAAGTCATAGACCCTAGTATTTGTAGGTATGCAAAAATGGTCTCTCTGATATGTTAAAGTCAGCTAAACCCTTATGTTACACATATCCTAGATTAAGGATTAAATTCTAAGTTATATTGACTAGGATTTGAGTTTAGTAAAGATAATTTATGTCTAGTCAACCAAGTCAAACTATAGGATGTGGAAGTTTCCAAGTTGAGTTAGAGGTGTGTGAACACACGACTATTTTTATTGTAAATGTCTATTTATAGTGAAACTTTGGCCAAAGTGATGCATTTTTCTCTATGTGCATTAGTCAGTTCACCATGTCTAGATTGTGTAACCTATCAAAACAATGATACTTAGCTAGAAGATTGTCTAGAGTTGTATGGTCAATTGAGTTATATAGGACACAACACTAGCTAGGACTCAAATGGAGACTTGTTGATTCCTTATGTCTATATTCTTCATGAAGGGTAGGGCCACTTCTAGATGGAAGATGAGTGGGGGACTGTTGGTCTGTGGTTGGAAGAAAAGTACTCGGATGATGCTCTCCCTCTGTAGCATAAGACTCATCGAGACTTGTGAGATAAAAAACATATTGTAGATGATGTATACTTCATGTTTTGACTTATGATTTTTAAACTTATGTAAAATTATTTATATTGCCAAGTGCAAATTATTTGTAAATGTAAAGTGGAATGATTTCACTATGTTTTTATCTTTGACTATATTATAATTTCAAGTATGAAAAATATTCTGAGAAGATACTCATTTAAATCTTTATGATTATACAAATGTTAAAAAAAAATTCACTCATGGTTAAACATGTTAATTTACTTTCTTAGTAAATTTTTTGAGTAATTCTAAGTCATATGAGTTGGTGTGTTACATATTGTATTAGAGCTACCAAGTTCAACACATGGAGCTAGGAGCTCACTACAACAAAACTTGTCAACATTCAATAGATTTACTAATGCTTGAAATTGGTTTTATGCCACAATGGCATGGAGAAGAACCATGAAAACTACCAAGAAATCAATTCCCCAAACCTTTCCCAAGATAGTGTTTAAGAAAGAACCAACTGAGGAGGTAAAACTCTAAGAACATATTGACTATGCTAATGGTGCATGGCTGGAAGACTCTAAAACATTGGCTGGCACTCTTAAGTGTATCCAAATAGAAAAGAAACAATGCAAAAAATTGGCTAAGAAACCCATTGCTCCTACTCATGTAGTTAAATCAAGTAAACCGTCTGCTAGTCGCAACATCCCATTTGGGTGTGGTCATGATGCCCCTCCATTAGGAAAATAGGTGTTGGAGGAGTACTTGCATGTACATCCACTCTCTAATTTTATTTTATTGGATTCTGATGGGGAAGAGGATCCTAAGGAATATCCTTTAATTGACAATGACATGTAGTCTTTTTGAGTTACCTACCTAAATAAGGATGTATTTATACCTAGAATAAACTATAATAAAGATGAGATTGTTTTGCACAATCTAAGTATTATGAATAGATTTTATGATGATTTTGAAATAATGAGATGTATTATTTCTGAATTCTAATCTATAACTTAATATGAATATCAGGTGTGATGTAGAGTATCATCATGATTTGAACTCAAACAAATCTTGAAGATAGTCAAGGTGAGTTGAATCCTTTTGAAAACCCAATGACTAAGATGGATAAGATATTAACCAGGATGAATGAAACCAAGGAGAGGCTTGGAACCCTGAAATAGGAAGTTAGGGGACAAGGCAAACCTGAAGGAGAAAATGAGGACTTGTATTAGGGGGATGATGATTATGTCCATGAACCCAGTTCTAACAGTGAATGAAGGGAGGATGTTGATAAGACTAAGTGTTAAGAAGAAAGGAGAAAAAGACTTGCCTTAGAGATATCAAGAGATATGAAGAATGTGATGCCACCCAAGTTTGATGGAACAGTAAGTGGTGATGCTGCAAAAGCTTGGTTGACAGAGATGGAAAAGTATTTTGAGATTAGAAACTACTCTAAGATAACTAAGGAAGTATGGCATCCGTATCAGCTAGTAGGTGAAGTGTCCACATGGTGGATGAACAAGAAAATGAAATTGGGGTTAAGTTCTTTGAGCTTAACCTGGGAATAGTTTATGGTCATATTTTGACAAAGGTGGTTACCACAACTTTTCTTTGACCAAAAGATAATAGATCTTTAGAATATGCGACAAGGAGAAATATCAGTGGTTGAATATTGGGAAAAGTTCACACATCTCTTGAAGTATGTCCCACAATATCAGAAGGATGAAAGGTTCTAAATCATAAAATTCATCATGGGTCTGAATGCCCAGATATGTGGAGAAGCGGATGTGCATGGTCCTACCACTATGGACTAAGTTTTTGAGAAGGTAACCAAACAAGATCCAAAACTGAAGTCAATTTCTGCATATCGCAAGAAAAATTGCAAGAGGTTTAATAAGTCATCAGCTTCTCAACCTTTCAAGAAAAAGAATGGAAAAGTGGATGTCAATAGGAAAAGTGACAAGGGATTTAGAAATAATAGGAATGGACCCAGAAATGAAAAGAAAAATAATACCAATTTTTGGCAGAATGATAATAATTCGAGCAAACCTACTGAAAAGTGAGGACCTCCTAGAGGATGTTTCTCTTATGGTGAAGATCATTATGCAAATCAATGTCCAACCAAGAACCAAGGAGTTCAAAAACATAGAAATGCATTACCTACCTAGCAAACAACTTTTCAATAGAAGATTTACGTGGCATTGGATAATCACCAGGCAGAGTACCAGATTACTCCCATAGAGATGGCAGGTACTTTGTTTGTAGTTCCTATTTATATTTTAATTAATACAGGAGGAACTGAATGTTTTATTTCTCCAAGAGTATTGAATAAATTTATTAGAAGAGATGGATATATAGGTAAACCCTAATTAGTTGAATATACTAACCAAACTAAAGCTCAGGTAGAGCAATACCTATTTGAAGCCAAAATTGATCTTCCTAGTTTTTCAGTTAAGGTGAATTTGTATGTAACCCCCTGGGTTCCTATGATGTTATCTTAGGAATAAATTGGTTATGGAGACATAGAGCCATTGTTGACTATTTTGTAAAAAAAGTTGACTATCTAGAAGATGTAGGAAACAAAGTCTATCTACAAAGCACATCAAGAGAAGTCAAGATTAGATAAATCTAAGCTATGCAATTGAAGAGGTTAAGAAAAAAGGATGTCAACTTTTTGCAGTCAAAATGGAACAAGAAAAAGAGGATCCTAGTAAACAAAATGTAACCTTGGAGAACCATCATTTTATTCAAGATTTTTAGAATATCTTTCCAAATGAACTCCCCGAGTTACCTTTGAAGAGAGCCATTGATTTCTCTATTAATATAATATCAGGATCTAATCTAATTTCAAAGACACCATACTATATGACTACTATGGAGTGGATGGAATTGAAATCCCAACGTCAGGAGCTATTAGATAAAGGCTTGATTAGACCCATTGTTTCACTTTGGGCAACACCTATGATCTTTGTCAAAAAGAAGGATGGAACCTTGCGTCTGTGTATAGACTATCATATGCTCAAAAAAGCAATGATAAAGAATAAGTATCATGTACTACATATTGATGATCTTTTTTTTCAGATGTAGGGAACAACTATATTCTCAAAGATCAGTCTGTGATTTGGATATCATTAGTTGAGAATAAAAGATGAAGATATTCATAAAACAACTTTTAGAACAAGGTAATGACATTATGAGTTCATAGTTTTACCAATTGGACTTACGAATGCCCCTACAGCATTCATGAATTTGATGAACATTGTTTTCTAAGATTACTTGGATAAATTTGTTCTAGTGTTTCTAAATGACATTCTTAAATATTCTAAGAATGACAAAGAACATTTAGAGCATTTATGGTTAGTTCCGGAGTGACTGGTAGAATATAAGTTCCATGGGAAGCTTTCTAAGTGTACTTTATTTCAAAAAGAGATATAATATTTGGGACATATAATATCAGCTGAAGGAATTTTAGTAGATCTTGTGTAGTTTCATGGGGTTAGCTAGATATTATAGGAAGTTTGTATTGAACTTTTCTAAGATTGTGAACCTAATCACGTCACTTTAGAGAAAAGGAAAGTGTTTTGATTGGTTGGAAAAATTTTAGGAGGCATTTAATCAGTTAAAAGATAGGTTGACAATTGCAACAATATTGAAAGTACCTGATGTTGCAAGTATGTGCTAATTGGTGTTGTCATTGATGTCAACATGATTGTGTTGTCATTAGTTTAAAATGTGTTCTTTCTTTGTTACTTGATTGTGATGAGTTAGTTGCTTTGTATTGTGTTGTCTAACTGGTAAAGATGATAAAAATATGTTCCTGATATTCAATTTCCAAGTGGTTTTGAGAAAATTTGCTCTCCAAGTGGAAACAGTGTGATGCAGAGTAATCTGGCTTGTAGGATACTGTCTGAGTTTTTGCTCCCCATTTCTTCTACGTTGAAGAATAGAGTATTAGATTTGGATATATTTTAGAGGAGTTTTTGAAGGTGCTAAATCTAGAATTTGGTGGTCCAAATTACTATGCAGTAGAAGTTGTGTTCACTAGTTTGAAGACTGTATTTGACAGAGTTTCTGAGTTGTGCAGTAGTGTCTGGGAGAAAGTATTTTTCTTTGCATTTTTTCCACAAATTGGTTTCAGGTGATGCAGTTTTGGAAATATGTTTATAAGGTCCTTATCTATGTTCATTCCAAATAATTTGTGATTTGGTGCTCCGAAAAGGAAGTTTTTGAGTAGCAGAACTTAGCAATGTTGTTTGTAAGTTGTCTGCAAGTGAGATATGTTGTGTTCAAGTGAAACTTGTTGTAGTTAGATTTGTTAGCTCCAGGTGATTTTATTTTGTTTGTGGATGTCTCCAAATTGTGTTGAAGCTTGTGCTTGATCCTTAAGCTATGATTGAGTTCTTGGAAGAGTGTGTCTAAGTATTCATGGTGTTTGCACCAGTTTGGCCAACTTTGGTGCTAACACACTTTGCGGATGTTGTTCATAGATTGTAGAAGTGTGTTGAAGCATGTGAAGAAGTATTCAGGTCTGATCTAAGCTTTGAAATGTCTTTCCTTCATTCATTTACTCTACAAGTTTGTTTAGGTCTAGACCTATTTTAAATTATGTATGTTTTCTGACCTTGGAGATTGTTCCAAAGGTGTTAGATTGTATTCCTGACGTTGATGTATGTTTCAAGGCTAATGATTGGTATAAATAAATGTAATAAATCTATGTGTAATTTGTGTGGATGTGAAGATACAAAGATTACTATATTATATTGTGAGCTAACACTCACCATGGTATTTCACTTTAAGGGTTTTCCATGTAAAAATTGGGTGTTCATGTGTGAGTGGTGTTGATGTGTTTGAGTTTTAATTCTATATTTCATGTTTAGTCTTCATAACAGATTAAGGGATTAAAGTAAGTGAATTTGAATATGATTTTGTTTGAGAGAAGTTAAAGTTTTTGGTACAATTGATTCAATCCCCCCTCTTGGTTGTCTTGTTCGTTTAACAATTAGTATCAGAGCTTGGTTCCTTGGAAGAAATCCTAACAGCTTAAGGTAAATCTAGGATGTTGCACAAAGACATTCCTTGGTTAGATGGATCTAGCTATGCCTTCTAGAAGGTACGAATGTAATGTTATCTTATCTCCATTGGTTTTAATGTCTGGAAAATAGTTGAAGATGAATACAAAATACCTAATGGTGGTCTGAGGATTACAAGTACAATTAGGTCTTATGAGATTAATGACAAATCTAAAAATACTCTATTAAATGCTTTATCTAACACTAAAATGGTGAAAGTTCTAGATCTAGAAACTGCTTATGAGATCTAGGTAAAGTTGAAAAGTATCTATGAAGGTGATGCATCTATCAAGAAGGCTATGTTGTAGAACTTGAAGACCAGATATGAAACTATGCGGATGTCTAAAGATGAGAACATAACAAGTTACATACAGAAGATTGATGAAGTTGTTAGTAGCATCAAGGGTCTTGGTGGAAAGATAGATAATATGGATGTTGTAGATAAGGTACTTAGAACTCTTCCCAAATCTTATAGCCACAAGGTATCTTCCATTAAAGAATTGTTTGATATGAATAAGCTTTCAAAAGATCAGTTGCTTGGTAAACTGACTACTTTTGAAATGAGGGAATTTGGTACTACTGATGGCCCTGTGAAAACTGAGACTGCTTTTAAAGCCAAGGAAGAAAAGACTACTAAATCAGATAAGTATGCTATGGAATCAGATGAAGAAGACTTTGATGAGCTTGAGGCAAACTTTGCCAATACAATGAAAAAGTGAACTAGAAAGTACAAAGGTAAGTTACTGTTGATGCATAAATTTGTGGGTCTAATCCAGCAACAACATGGGAAACTTCAGAGACATGGGATTGACCCCTGAAGTGACCTCCAAATTTTAAGAAAGTTGGTTTTTCCATTTTCAAAGGGGTTTTGGGAAAAAAGAGGAGGAAACAGGATTACAAATACAATATTAATAAAATCTAAACCTATGGCGATGCGCCAGAGTTAAACAACTACCCCAAAGTTGCACAGTGTCAAACCTTGAAAGATTTAACTAGAAACCAAAGAGCAAAGTGCATGATTGATACCCAGTTTGTGAGTAGAATTAACATAGGAAAATGAAATAGAAACTTAAAGAAACAAGAAATAGAAATCAACTCAACTATGCACAAAACAACATTCTCATTATTTGAATAGTAACAAATTACAGAGACAGCAATGGCTGCACAAAATAATATATTACATTCTCCTGAAAGAAAGAACTGCTAAGGCAAGAAGAAAAATCTTTGTCTGGTTCTCTAAAATTTAGATTTGTGAATGTATGTAGAACTATGGAACTCCCTCTATCTAACCCAGATCTGCCTTTATAACCCAGAAAATATCTTCAACAGCCTCCAAAATTTACAACTGAAAAACCCCCTTAAATCTAATAGTGACTATACTACAATTGAAACTGGTAACTGGAAAACTATGCCATGGCTAGAAAATATCTCCCTCCTATGCCTGTGTATAAGTTTCTTCTTGCCGCTTCTCTTCTTTACTTGCCATAAAAATGAAATTAGGGTTACACCTCTTTATCTTTTACCTCCTCTGAAGATCAAACAAAATAAGTTTCATGAGTCTTCTATAAATCCTTAGGTTTATGTAGCTGGGACCCACCATGTTATATGTTTCAACTTTAATAAAGATTTCAATCTTTATATAAACTGATCACTTCCTGTGGCTTTAGCTAAAAAACTGAGATAAAACTTATATTATATATTGAAGGAGGGGTCCACATGTTTTATACTTTATAAAAGACTCAGCTGCCTATCAAAATAAAATGAATTTACGTGACTTTGGTGCATTTACTAAAATGAACCAAAGCTTTTGATTTTCTCTCTTTGGGCTCAACCATGTGGCTTCATCCGCTTGTTTCTTTTCCTCCTTTTCACCGCAGCTTCCACTTGTCCACCTTTGAGGGTCTTGAGCTGCTTCTCAAACATCTATCGGTGCCTCGATGTGCTTGGCTCTGTAGCCTCTTGAGAAGCTTTTATTTCTCGTCTTCTCTCGACACTTGGTGTCTCTAGGGAGTTGCTTTTACTTCTTACTGAAACTGTTGATTTTCTTTGAATCTGATGGTGGCTAATTTGTTGCGGCTTCTTTATGGCCTTTGCATATACACTGGTGTCATTACTTTCAAGCTCTCACAAATCTTATCAACATGAGATACACCTTGAGAGAAATGCATCACCCTTCTTATTGTTTGAGCCTTTGATTTGTGGCTGCATCGTGACTCCATTCTGTGTGTGACTCAATTCATGGATGTGTCTTCTTTTATAGTAGTGTTGTGTCTTCTTTTATAGTAGTCTCTTTTTGAAGTTAATGGCATACTATTTGAATGGTCAAGCCATTTTTGCATTGATGTGCATCTGGTTTGTTTACTGTGTCTTCATCATGATCCTTAGACAATGGCATCAACTTCTTTGCAACGTCCATCATTTGGAATTATAGCAAAGCATGCTTATGAGGTTGAGCACCCTCATCCTTCACTAGCACAAACATTTATAATATAGCAAAGTGCCTTATTCATATGAAGAAGTAGCCATCACTTTATAGTAATGAAGCCATGCCTTTATTTATGTTGTTGAGCCTCTTCTTTTATTGTTATCATGCTTCTACTCTCTGAACCGGTGCACGGCCTGGTTGATAGTGGTGTTTGATCACTTTACTATGTTGCTATCATGTTTGATTGAGGTATGCCATCATTTAAGATTTGGTGCCTTTTAGAAGAAAGACAGTGCCATCATTTCATATGTTTCAACTTTAACTTGTGGCCGTGCCAATTCTTATGTGACTGTAGCTTTCTTTATGGTGATGCTCGAAGCCAACTATCCTATTTGATGATGAACCGCCTTTGATTTCATACCATTCCTTTATGTAGGAAGCACCAAATCTAAATTTTGTATGCCTTCCTTTTCTAGTGGCGATACCTTATCCTTGGAACGAGTGATTCTGTGTTACTCTATATGGCTTGATGCCATTCATGTGAAATAACAATGCTTATTATAATGATTTAAACAGGTCATGACTTCTTATTTGTCTATGGTACTATAAATATGGTTGATCCTTGACTATGAAGAGACTATAGTTTGAGAATGGTGGCACTCTCTTGGTTGTAGCTACACCTTTATGATGGAGGTTGAACCATGTTTGATTGTAAATCTGCCTTCTAGTGCTGAAATCTCATCTAAAGCTCCTTTTGAATCTATCTACCTCCTTGAATCTATACTGCATATATTGGACTGTAATATAGTGACTGAGCATTGATAGGAAGGTCATACCTTTCTCATAGGCAAGGAAATTGCACCAAGTATGTGGGTCTTCATTTATCTCACATCCCAAAAACTAACACAGACTGAGTTCCTCCATTTGTAACAAAAACATGAAACCAAAATTTCAAAATGGAGTACAAAAATTTGAACAATAGTTCATGGTGACGGGCTGGGAAAATAGGCCTGCCTATTTGAATCTATAATATCTAGTTTCACAAAAATTAGTGTCTTGATCATTGGACAAATAGAGTCAATATTGAATACATAAAACATCATCTCTTGAAGACACATATGTAGCCAACAACCATGCAAGGAAACTAATGCAACATGCCCTGAAGATTAAGCTGAAACTTATGCTGAACTAAATACATTCCAGATCTAAAACCATAACTGATCATTCAAACCTTTGAAACTGACACAAAGCCGAACCACTAAAACTGATATTTGTAAATGAGACCAACTGACCATAAATCTTTTACTGCAGCTGAGACTTATTGAAACAAAAAAACTAAAAATCTAAAAACTAATGCTACTCGTTGTACTTATTCAGCATCTAACATCAAACTATTGATATATGGGATGCATAGGAATATGTCCATTCACTGGGATAGCAAAGTAACTACTACATTTGATGAAGTTTCTCCAATGAATCCACATCAAACTAAAAATGAACCAGACAAACTGTATGAAGAAATATAACAAGAGTTTGTACCTTTTTACTTCTCTGCACTCTAGAGGTTCTTCTTTGGTATGAAAACACCAGTCAATCTAATTTGTATGTTGCCCCAGCTTCAGCGGAGGGCGGGGAAGGAGAATAAAGCATTGGAGCTCATTCTTCTAATTGCATTTGCAGGCTTCTATCCACAATACTTCTTTAGTGACCTCTCTTGTTGACTCTTCCACAACATTATGACTCAAGATAGCTTTAAAAACAAGTGTGTAGGAGACAGAGCTGCCAAGTATGTGACTCTTGAATTTTACAAATATCTCTTTAATTCTCATCATCCTCTGGCTATGAATCTTCATCAAAAAGAAGAGTATAACCATTTTCCATAATAGAAAATAGATCATCTCCTTGATCTACATTTTCTTTAAAAATTTCCTCATATTCTGCTACAAGATGTCTTATAAATGAACCACGCATATGTTCAATAGTAGGATCCCCTGCATCAAGGATCTGATAACCTTGTTGCAAGATTGAGAATAAATCCTCATCTTGAACCAAAAGTTGCTCATGCATCTCTATGCTATCTCATTCCAAATGTGAAAACTCATGACTGAAATAAAGACAATCACCCATTCTAGATTCTAGTATAATATCATTTGCAACCTCCTCCTCAAAATAAGATACAGATACAGCATCACTCTGGACCCAGTACTTATCATCTGCAAAGAACCTCTTGAAGTATTTTTTAGCTTCTAGAAGTGTCACCTCATCATTAACTTCTGAATGTTCTTCATGACTTGACTAAATTTCTAAATTAAACCTTGCCACACATGCATAAGGCTGATAATTAGAAGCACACCCTTGAATGAACATGGGCCACCTCTCTTCTTGCATTTTGATCATTCAGACTTGAATCTCCTTTAATGTCAAAATGACAAAACACCTGATCTGAATCTTCTATGGAATGACTAGCAACTACAAAAAGTTTGTGAGGCATTATTTTCAAGATAATTTGGCACTCTCTGACTATATTCATGTTGCTATTCACATAGACTTGGAGGCATGAAAATTGGATCAACATTATACATGGATTGATCTTTGAGTTCATTGATTTCATGGGAGAGGGTCTTTATAAGTTCTTTTACTACACTTATCTCCTCATGATTTGACAAATCAGTAGGGAGGGTGGGTAGATCAGAATAGGTAAATATTTGACTACAAGAAAAAAGTTGAGATAGGCTATTTACATGAGGCATCAATGGTTCTAAGGGTAGAGGACAAAACTTTCCAACCACTGTGAGGTTACTTTCACCTCTAATAGCAAGATCATATGACTAGGGTAAAGATTCAGCTTCTAAGGCTGGGATCATCATAGATATCTTAGGGTCTAAAGCCTTTAAATAATACAAGAATGCAAAAAATGGAGAAGGCCTGATATCAATAGGGAATTTCTTCCATACCTTGTCAAATCTTTAATTGAAATCATGTATGGGCTCCATTGGATGCCTTTTGATGGTAATGAGATTCTGGGTAAGAGTGCTAACATCTATCCTTTCCTTGAACTAATTGTAGATGAGCCAACCAAGATGATCCCATCCAGTGATTGAACCAGGCTACAAACTTCTGTACCATTCTTTTGCTTTGCCTTTGAGAGAAGATGCAAGCAATAGAAGAGCATGATTCTCAGTGGTGACATTGTGAATGGAGCATAGAATGGCTACATCTTGAATGTGATGTACTTGGCAAACAAAGCCATCTCCAAGAAAAGGAGGCAATGCCTTCCATGTTGTGTCAGGAACTTGACCCTACTACTGAAGAACAAGAGGACTTGAATCCCAAGTCACAAAAGGTAGATCTCTTTGAATATTTAGATGCAGATAGATACTAGGGGCTGCCATATTCAACTGAAGCAAAGATTCAAGAAAGAACCTCTAGTAGAGTCGCCAAATGGATGATACATGCTCCTATGAGTAGATATTTCTATGATTTTCCATCAAAACTATAGAATACAGGGCAAAGATTAGTGAAAACAAAGACCCAAGTCTTTAAATTCAGTCCCACTGGGCGTGCCAAAAACTGTTGATGCATAAATTTGTGGGTCTACTCCAGTAACAACATGGGAAACTTCAGAGACATGGGATTGACCCCTGAAGTGACCTCTAGATTTTAAGGAAGGTGGCTTTTCTATTTTCAAAGGGGTTTTGGGAAAAAGAGGAGGATGAAATAGGATTATAGATAGAATATTAATAAAATATAAACCTATGGTGATGCGCTAGATTTAAATAACTACCTAGAAGTTGTACAGTGTCAAACCTTAAAAGATTTAACTAGAAACCAAAGAGGAAAGTGCATGATTGATAGCCAGTTTGTGAGTAGATTCAACAGAGACAAAAGAAATAGAAACTTAAAGAAACAAGAAATAGAAATCAACTCAACTATGCACAGAACAACATTCTCATTATTTGAATGGTAACAAATTACAGAGGCAAAAATGGCTACACAAAATAATATATTACATTCTCCTAAAAGAAAGAACTGCTAAGGCAAGAAGAAAAATCTCTGTCTGCTGCTCTAAAAATCTGATCTGTGAGTGTATGTAGAACTATGGAACTCCCTCTATCTGACCTGAATCTACCTTTATAACCTAGAAAATATCTTCAACAGCCTAAAAAATCTGCAATTGAAAATCCCCTTAAATCTGGCACAAAATTCGGCAATGACTGTATCTCAACTAAAATTGGTAACTAGAAAAATATGCCATGGCTGGAAAATATCTCCCTCCTGTGCTTGTGTATAAGTTTCTTCTTACCGCTTCTCTTCTTTACTTGCTGTAAAAATTAAATTAGGGCTGCACCTTTTTATCTTTTACCTCCCGTGAAAGTCAAACAAAATAAGTTTCATGAGTCTTCTTTAAAGCCTTAGATTTATGTCGCTGGGACCCACTATGTCATATGTTTCAAATTTAATAAATATTTCAATCTTTATCTAAACTGATCTCTTCCCGTCCCTTTAGCTAAAAAACTAAGATAAAACTTATATTATATATTGAAGGAGGGGCCCACATGTTTTATACTCTATAAAAGACTCAGTTGCCTCTCAAAATAAAATGACTTTATGTGACTTTGGTACATTTACTAAAATGAAATAAATCTTTTGATTTTGTCTGTTTAGGCTCAACCACGTGGCTTCATCCACTTGTTTCTTTTCTTCCTTTTCACCGCAACTTCCACTTGTCCACCTTCGAGGGTCTTGAGCTACTTCTCAAACTTCTGTGGGTGCCTCCATGTGCTTGGCTTCGCAGCTTCTTGAGAAACTTTTATTTCTCCTCTTCTCTTGACATGTGGTGTCTCCCAGGAGTTGCATTTACTTCTAACTAAAACTGTTGATTTACTTTGAATCTAACGGTGGCTAATTTTCTATGGCTTCTTTATGGCCTTTGCATATACACTGGTGCCATTGCTTTAAAACTCTCATAGATCTTATCAACATGAGCTACACCTTGACAGAAATGCGTCATCCTTCGTATTGTTCGAGCCTTTGATATGTGGCTGCATCATGACTCCATTCTATGTGTGAATCAATTCATGGTTGTGTCTTCTATTATAGTAGTGTTGTGTGTTCTTTTATTGTAGTATTACTCATGTCATATGGCCGCATCATATATATTAGAGCTCTTTTTGAGATTAATGGAATCCTATTTGAATGGTTGAGCCATTTTTGTGATGATGTGCATCTAGTTTGTTTAGTGTGTCTTCTTCACGATCCTTAGACAGTGGCGTCAGCTTCTTTGCAATGTCCACCATTTGGAATTATTGAAAAGCATGCTTATGAGGCTGAGTGCCCTCATCCTTCACCAGTGCCAACATTTATAATATAGGAAAGTGCATTATTCATATGAAGAAGCAGCTGTCACTTTACAGTAATGAAGCCATGCCTTTATTTATGTTGTTGAGACTCTTCTTTCATTGTTATCATGCCTTTGCTCTCTGAACTGGCACGCGACTTGGTTAATAGTGGTACTTGACCACTTTACTATGTTTCTACCATGTTGGATTGAAGTATACCATCATTTCAGATTCGGTGCCTTTTAGAATAAAGACATCACCATCATTTCATATGTTTCAACTTTGACTTGTGGTTGTGCCAATTCTTATGTGACTGTAGCTTTCTTTAAGGTGATGCTCGAGGCCAACTATCTTGTCTGATGATGAGCCACCTTTGATTTCTTACCATTCCTTTATGTAGGAAGTGCCAGATCTAAATTTTGTATGCCTTCCTTTTCTAGTGGTGACGCCTTATCCTTGGAATGGCTGATTCTGTGTTACTCTATATGGCTTAATGTTGTTCATGTGAAATAACAATGCTTATTATAATGGTTTAAACAAGCCATGACTTCTTATTTGTCTATGGTACTATAAATATGGTCGATCCTTGACTTTGAAGAGGCTATAGTTTGAGAAAGGTGGCACTCTCTTAGCTGTAGCTACACCTTTCTGATGGAGGATGAACCATGTTTGATTGTAACTATGCCTTCTAGTGCTGAAATCTCATCTAAATCTCCTTTTGAATCTGTCTACCTCCCTGAATCTATACTACATATATTGGACTATAATACAGTGGCTGAGCATTGATAGGAAGGTCATACCTTTCTCATAGGTAGAGACATTACACCAAGTATGTGGGTCTTCATCTATCTCACATCGCAAAAACTAACACAAACTGAGTTCCTCCATTTATGACAAAACCATGAAACCAAAATTTCAAAATGGAGTGCAAAAATTTGCATAATAGTTACCTTTCAAATATTTTAGTTGTGGTAATATTGGCCATTATGCTTCAAGGTCTCTAGATAGAGCTTTAAAGAACAATAGCAAAGAAGGTAAGGGTAAGATGGTAAGGAAAAGTTACTGTGTTAAAGAAAATTAAGTTGTAACTGATGATGAATATGATTTTGAAGATGGTAATGCTAGTGAATGTCTGTTTATTGCTATAAAAGAAGAACATGTTTGTACTAACCATGCAAGCTGTGTCAAGGAAGGAAGCCTGGAAGAAGAGAAAGAGATGTCTTCATTTCATGCTAAAAAGGAAAAGGATGAATGGGTCATTAACAATGCATGTTCAAATCACATGACTGGAGATAAGAGTAAGTTTGTCAAATAGGAAAGGTATGATGGAGGACTAGTTAGATTTGATGATGATGCAGCTAGTAAGATCTGTGGAAAAGGGACAATTACTTTTGATGGCAAGCATAATACAGATGATGTTATTTATGTCAAAGGCCTAAAGCATAATCTTCTAAGTGTTGGATAGATGTGTGACAAAGGATATAATTTGATATTTAAATAAAATGGATGTGAGATAAGGAAAAGCTTTAGAACAATAATTACTGCTAGTAAGAAGACTTATGGTAATGTTTATCATTTGAAAGGTAGTAAAAATTGTTGTTTGTTGTCTTAGACAAATGATTGCTGGATATGGCATAGGAGAATGTGTCATATTAACTTTTGATAATCTAGTGACAATAAGCTTGGCTCAAGCTATAAGAGACCTACCTAAGATTGTGAAGCTTGCTAATGCCTTTTGCAAAGAATGTGAATTTGGGAAGCAAAGAAAGACAAGTTTCAAAAGCAAGTAACAAACATCTATCGGTCTATTGGATGTGGTGCATATAGACTTATGTGGTCCTACAAGATTAAGAAGTCTACAAGGTGACATGTACTTCATGCTACATAGTGATGATTATTTGAGAATGACTTGGGTTACTTTCTTAGAGAAAAATTAGAAGCCCTAGACAAGTTCAAGGCATTTAAAGCAATGGTTGAAAATGACATGAATTTGAGAATCAAGTGTTTAAGGTCTGGAACAACTTGCACTTCAATCTAAAATTTCTTGTCTTTCAAGGTAAGCAAAGATCAAGTTCTAATTATTGAGGTCTATGTAGATGATATAATCTTTGGTGGAAATGAAGGTATGTGTAAGAGCTTTGCTGATGAGATGCAAAAAGAATTTGAGATGTCAATGTGTGGTGAGATGAACTTTTTCTACAAGCTGCAAATTAATCAGACAAACAAAGGCATTTTCATTTCACAATCAAAGTATGTCAAGGAGTTGTTAAAGAAGTTTGGAATGGAAGTATCTAAACTAGTCTATACTCCCATGCCAACTGGATGTAAGATGAGAAAAGATGATGAATCCCCTAAGGCTGATCAAAGCAAGTATAGGTCTTTGATTGGAGGATTGTTATACCTAACTACTACCAAACCTAATATCATGCATGTAGTTTGTCATGTGGCTAGATTTCAGGCAGATCCTAAAGAGGATATTCAAGTACTTTAAAGACACTTCTGATTATGGTTTGTGGTATCCCAAGAATAATGACTTCAACCTAAGTGCATACACAGATGCAGATTGGGCTGGATGTGTAGATGAAAAGAAAAGTACAAGTAGTGGTGTGTTCTTTCTTTGAGACAGAGATGTATCATGGAAAAGCAAGAAGCGAGATTCAAAATCCTTATGTACTATAGAGGCAAAGTACATTGCAGTAGCATCATGTTGCATAGAAGTGTTGTGGATGAGACAAACTCTAAAGGACATCCAAGTTGAGTAGGAGGATACAATTCTTATTTTCTATGATAATACCTATACCATTAACATTTTAAAGAACCTAGTGATGCATTCAAGAACAAAGCATATCTCTATTAGGTATAACTTTGTGAGAGAGAAGATTGCAGAGAAAGAAGTGAAGCTTGAGTATGTTCCTACAAAAGATAAAGTTGCTAATGTATTCACCAAAGCTCTCCCTAAGGACACATTTGAGTATCTTCAAGAAAAGTTAGGGGTTATTGCCCCTCCTTTGTTGAGCTACATCCATAAGGAACTACATCAATGTAGTGTGATTCAATAGTCATTTTTTTCTAGACTCATAATGGAGGCTACCTCTCAGGGGGAGCAGGTAATGATACTGGAGAATTTTGTAGTCTGAAGGAAGCATTTAGGGTAGTTAAGAACAAATGCAAGTATTTGCAGTGAAAAAGATGTATTTCCCTTTGCCATTGATGTCAAAGGGGGAGAGAGTTCATGTGAAAAACTCAGAGAAAAAGAAAGCATTCAATAATTAGAGAGAGTTTAGATGTGTAAAGAGAAAGGGGTAATTCTAATGTAGAGTTGTGTCTTAATGGTGGAACATGTTGTTTATTTTTTCACATCATATGTTATCAGCAATGACAAAGGGGGAGATCATTGCAAGTATGTGCTAATCGGTGTTGTCATTGATGTCAACATGTTTGTGTTGTCATTAGTGTCAATTGTGCTCTTCCTTTGTTACTCGATTGTGACGAGTTAGTTGCTTTGTATTGTGTTACATAAGTGCTAAACATGATAAGAATATGTTCCTAATATTGAGTTTCCAAGTGCTTTTGAGAAAATTTGCTCTCCAGGAGGAAACAATGTGTTGCAGAGTATTCTAGCTTGTAGGATATTGTCTAAGTTTTTGCTCTGCATTTCTTCTATGTTGAAAACCATATTATGAAATTTGGGTATATATTAGAGAAGTGTTTGAAGTTACTAAATCTAGAATTTGGTGGTTTGGATTGCTATGCAGTAGAAGTTGTGTTCACTAGTTTGAAGACTGTATTTGATAGAGTTTATGAGTTGTGTAGAGGTGTCTGGGAGAAAATATTTTGCTCCTCATTTCTTTACAGATTAGTTTTACATGATGCAATTTTGGACATCTATTTATAAGGTCCTTATCTATCTTCATTCCAAAGGATTTGTGATTTGGCGCTCCAAAAAGCAAGTTAGTGAGTAGAAGAACTTAGTAGTGATGTTTGTAAGTTGTCTGCAAGTGAGATTTCTTGTCTTCAAGTGAAACTTGTTGTATTTGGATTTGTTATCTCCCAAGTGATTTTATGTTGTTTATGGATGTCTCCAAATCATGTTGAATGCTTGTACTTGATCTGTAAGCTATGATTAAGTTTTTGGAAGTGTGTGTAAGTATTCTTAGTGTTTGCACCATTTTGGCCGACTTAGGTGCTAACACTCTTTGCAGATATGTTTTGTGCAATGTAGAAGCATGTTGAAGCATGTGAAGACGTATTTGGGTCTAAGCTAAGCCATGAAGTGTCCTTCATTCATTCATTTTCTCTGCAAGTTTGTTTAGGTCTATACCTATTTTCAATCATGTATGTTTGCTGACCTTGGAGACTGTTCCAAAGATTGTAGATTGTATTTCTAACCTTGATGTATTTTCTAAGGATGATTATTGGTATAAATACATGTAATAAATCAATGTGTAATGTCTGTGCATGTGAAGATGCAAAGATGAAAGTGTTTGTGTTGTAAGGCATCGAAGGTGATATGTATTGTGCTTCATTGAAACTAAACTCAGGCATGTTGTAGATGCTATCATATCAGTTCATGGCTATGACCCACCCCCCTTGGCAGTGAGCCACCTTTCCAAGGTAGTAAGCCACCTCTTGGTAGTGAGACACCCCTTGGTAGTGAACCTTTTTGTAGTGAGTATTCTTTTGGGTAGTGAGCATCTTTTGTTATTCAGTTTTGTTACTACATTATATTGTAAGCTAACATTCACTCTGGTTTTTCTCTTTTAGGGTTTTCCACATAAAATTTTTGTGTTCATGTGTGAATGGTGTTGATGTGTTTGAGTTTTAATTATGCATTTCATGTTTAATCTTCATAACAGATTAAGGGATTAAAGTAAGTGAATGTGAATATGATTTTGTTTAAGAGAAATTAAAGTTTTTGGTACAACTGATTCACCCCCCTCTAAGTTCTAAGTTGTCTTGTGCCTTCAACATCTGATCTAGAAAGTCAATTTGCTGTAATTATTGATGCCTTAGGTCAAGGTTTAAGAGGAGTTCTTATGCGGAATGGGTGAGTAGTAGCCTATGAATCTAGAAAGATGAGAGCATATGAGAAAAATTATGGTCCACATGATTTAAAGTTAGCAGCAGTTGTGCATGCTTTATAAGTGTGGTGACATGGTTTTCTATGAAAGCCTTTTGAACTGAAGTTGGACCATCAAGGTATTAAGTATATATTTTCCCAACCTCATCTAAATGATTGACAATGGTTGGAATTGATATCTAACTATGACTTTGAGATAAGTTATATCAAAGGTAAATAGCACCGATTAGCGGATGCTCTAAGTCGACAGAGGCATATCGCATCGATTGTCTCTATCCACTCAAACTTCAAAGATTTAGTGTTACAAAATTCTATAGGAGATGAGTACTATGAGAAAGTTAAGCAAGCTCTCATAGTAAATCCTCAAGACTCAAGCTATGATGGGTTTTATTTTGAACTAGATGGGGTTCTAAGAAATAGAGGAAGGATGTGTGTTCCAAACTCTGAAGAATTAAGAAACCTTGTGTTGAAGGAAGTTAATTCCACACCATATTTAGGTCACCTTGGAGTAACTAAACTCCTGTTTGATGTGAAACCTCTTTATTTCTAGAAAGGAATGAAGAATGACACTACAAGATTTGTAGAAAGTTTCTTAGAGTTTTAGAGAGTCATGGTCACATCAACATCTAGTAGGGCTTTTGTATACACACAATATTCCATAGTGGAAGTGGTAGGTCATTAGTATGGACTTTCTGCAAGGTCTTCTAATGTCTCGAAATAGACATGATGCTATTTTAATGGTGGTCCATTGACAAACTCACCAAGGTAGCTCATTTTGTAAGAAGGAATCTAATGAATGGAGCACTAGTTTTAGCTTGCAAGTTTGTGCAAGAAGTGTTTAGATTGCATGGGGTTCCTGAGAAAATTATCTTAGACAGAGATGTGTGCATAACGTCAAGATTTTGGTAAACTTTATTCTTAGTGCTAGGAACTCAACTCAATATAAGCTCAGCTTAATACCCTGAGACATATGGTCATATTGAGAGGGTAAATTAAGTTCTAGAAGATTTGTTGCAGATGTATTACATGGATCAGAAATACAAGTGCAAAGAATATCTACCACTTGTGGAGTTTGCATATAACAACTCCTATCACTCTGCTATTTAGATGGCTCCATTTGAAGCATGGTATGGAAGAAGATGTCAAACTCCTATAAGCTAGGATAAGCTAGAGGATAGGATTAGCATTAGTCCAAAAAAGTTATCAAAAATGGAAGAATAGATCAAGCTGATCAGAAATAGACTAGTGGAAGCAAATGATAGATAGGAACATTATGCTAATGCCTAGTGTACACCCAAATAATTATCAATTGGAGAAAAATTTCTTTTGAGGGTCAAACCTTAGAAGAGTTCCATAAAGTTTGGAAAGTCTTCCAAACTAGCTCCTTGATATGTAGGACTCTTCAAAGTTCTCAAAGTGATCAATCCGGTTGCCTCTAGAATTACTCTACCACCAGCTCTTGCTAGGATGCATAATGTTTTTCTTGTTTCATATTTGAAAATGTATATAACAAGTGATAATCATATTCTTTACTAGAATTTTTTATAGGTATAGGACCTAGGAGTGGTCATGATTGAACCTCTCATGGTGCTCAAAGTTCTCAATCTCTGCTTGCATAATAGAGAGGTTAGTCAGTGCAAGGTACAGTAGGACCAGTATGTAGAGGATGGTGCCACATGGGAAGATTATCATGATTTTTATCAAATATTTCCTCATTTATTTTATGCTTTTAAAAGTTCAAAAAAAACTTTATCTTATTATTTCATGATACACTGGATCATCAAGGACAATGAATCTTATGGGGGACATATGTCACACCCCAAATTTTGACTACAAATTACTTTTTACTTGCACGTAATTAGTAGTTAATTATGCATGAGTTAATGATTTGATGTTATGTGAAAATTTCAAAATAAATCAATAATATCATGAGTTTATGTTTATATGACTAGAATTTAAACATGTCATTATAAGATATTATGATTATTTATTCATAAGGTTTATGAGTTGACTAATGATGAACTAATCCCAGTTTGGTGGTTGCAAGTAGTAACCAGGAAATAGGTTTTCTACCCTCTAAGAAAGAGAGGGAGAGCATGATTAGAGAGAAGAGAATAGATGTATGGATAAGAACAGATTATTTGCCATCTAAGTCTTGTGCTTTCACAATTTAGTGAACATTTGTTGCGTATGGTAAGTTATGTTTGACCATTTGGTCTAAGTTTGGTTTTGACTCGACAAATCATCGATTGCCAACTAGATTTATTAAACTTGATGTTTTTGTCAAAAACTAAGTTAGGTTAGAATATGACCGTTGATAAGAATTGGTTGATAGTCATTATTTATTTTTGTGAAGTAATATAAAGTTATTTTACTAGAGAAAATGAATACTAGTAGTTAAACTACTTTATTATTGATAATTCCTGATTGAATTCCATTGTGTTAATCTATCTATTTTGATGTTTAAGCAATTTTGAGAGGAGGAGAATACCTCAACCCCATTCTCAAATGTTATTGTGTGTTATAGACAACATATGTATACATTGAATACAATGATATTATGTTGTTAAATATCTATTTAGTATAAACTATAAGTTAAACCAAGTGTTTTGATGTTGGTGAGATATTTAGGAAAGATGGTGTGGTTGCAACTTAATGCAAGCCACTATATGTTCTTGTGGTCTTTTAACTCTTTTCCATGTTGGTTATGGAAGTAAGGAGAAGTTTATGAATGGATGTGAGTGGCCATTATGACCAGTTACTCCATCAGCTTCTCGCATGCCACTATATTGTGTTTATAGGCTTAAATGAAGGAGGGATCTCCATGGATTAGGATGGACTATAGTGGAGAGTAAATCCTTTTAAAAGGTTATATCATTAAGGAATGATCGGTACAGATAGGGAGACAAGATCACTTAGCTTGAAATGAGCTAAGGAAAGAGCCAACCAATCTGATAGAGAAGTGGAAGGACTATGAAAATATAGAGTTTAGTTCGTAGGAAAAGCCTTTGAGGAATGAGAGAAGTGACGATGACATTATGCACAGAGAGAAGCGAGGACGACAATATATACAGAGAACTATGTTAAGAACGCGTGGGTAAAATATAGAGGAAAGCATAGAGACCTCAGATAGCAGTGGATAATATTGACATCATAAGGTAGGATACCTCCTAAAAGCAGTTAAATTCTTTATTAATCTGTAATATTCCATTTTTGCATGAATATATAGTAATATGTTTTCCTATAACAAGGTTATTAGATTTATACGATGAAGTGATAATAGAGTTCAAATCTCTAATGGAGAGGGATAGTATAAATATCTTTATACATCAATATTATAACAACAAAGCATAAGCAATAATGTTATAGTTTGCAGTAGAAATATTATGGTAGATAGATTTACATGCCTTTGTTAGTATCATCGATCCTATCGAGAATATATGTTATTAACCTAGTTTCTTTGAAAGATATCAAACTATAGAAAATTCTATGATTATCTTAGTTCTTACATAGGTTTACGATCTGTAGAAAATTAACACTTAGCTTTGTATACTCAAGTAAACATAGGTTGCCTTTAGCTCTCAAAACATCAAAAATGATGTAGAAATCTAGCATGTAAAATGCAAAGAAAAGATTATTTCTTTTATCACTTTTTGAACACAAAGTATAGAGACCATTTTCTCTTTAATGTCACAGTGATATAACTAGATAAGTTATATATATATATATTAAGTGTAAAGAGTGATATTTGTGAAAACATAGGTATAAACCTAGGAGTCAAAATGAGTAAGTTTAGACAGTAATAGATTCACCAATTAACAATGTTTTATATGTATATGTTATATTGATTTTAATTGAAAGTTGAGGTGATAAATATTCATTTATATAGAGCATATAAATGATATTGATATCATTAAATACACCTAATTATAGTGATTTAATATCACAATTGCATTAGACAAATAATGATAAGAATTATCATGATATTCAAAGGATGTTATATATGAGTTTATAACCTATCTTATATCAAAATTTAGAAGACTTAAGAAGACAAAGAAGTCAAAAGTATTATATTATTATATTATTATTTTATACTCAAACTTATTTAGGTTGAAAGATTAAACTTATTCAAGGCTACTTATAATAATGATAGTATTCATTAAGATCTTATATGAATGAGGACAAACCTCATGTACTATGTTTATACATGTTATGAGAATTATGAATTCAAACAATGCCCGAGTGGTCTAGAAATGACTAGAGGTTATCATTTCCATGTTATATTCTTATAAATTTGTACATTTGGAAAACAAGAGTATTTGATTTTTCAATGTGTTGGGATAGAGAAGTTGAATCCCTAGATTTGACCCATAAGGCAAAAGAAAACTTGAAAACTCTTAAATTAATTATAACACAGAATTAATCTATTGTTTATTATGGTTAGTAGTAAATGGTTGAGAAACCATAGATCAAGACAAGTATTATTTAACAAGATTATAAGAGGCACATATGATTAATAAAATGATTTCTTGCTAGAATCATAAACTTGTTATATATTACATAAGATTGCTCAATCTTTGGGTCATTAAGTAGAATGATAGGAAGTCATAGACCCTAGTATTTGCAAGTATGCAAAAAAAGACTCTCTAATAGGTTAAAGTCATCTAAACCCTTATATTATGTATATCCTAGATTAAGGATTAAATTCTAAGTTTGATTGACTAGGATTTGAGTCAAGATAATTTATGTCTAGTCAACCAAGTCAAATTGTAGGATGTGGTAGTTTCCATGTCGAGTTAGAGGTGTGTGAACACATGACTACGTTTATTGCAAACATATATTTATAAAGAAACTTTGGCCAAAGTGTTGCATTTGTCTTTTCTTTCATTAGTCGGTTCACGATGTCTAGATTGTGTAACCTGTCAAAATGATTGTAATGCCCTGAATGATTGTAATGCCCTATCATGCAACCCTAGAGTGTAAGACTAACAAGAGCAAAAAATTTACAATTTTTTTTGAAGAAAGTAAATTCATTATTAATTAGATAAAATTACACTATTAACAACATTTAAACAAGTTGTACAACTAACACCTCTAGGGAACATAACTGCATCAAATAAACATGAAATCATAACAATACAAGTGATATACATTATAATACAACAGAAGAGGATTACATTAATTATTTTTAGAGATGAATAATTACAAAGATTCAAATACAAGATTACATGAATGATCACATCAGTTTACAATCTACAACAATATAATACAATTTTGAAAGTAAAATGTAGTTCTGTGAATGCAAGTACAAATCAAGAACTAGGAACACTTCTGCATTATTCACGGACTAGGTCGACCAAGAAAACCAATGGATTAAGCTCTTCCACCCAACCATGTGGAACCCTGAGATGCACCCCTCGAGTAAGGAGATAACAATGGGGTTCCACTAAGTCAAAGGATACAAGCAAGAAGATATAGATTTGACATAGACAACTCAGATCATCAAGACTACACAAATCATCAAGACTACTCAAATCAGCAAGACAACTCAAATCATCAAGACAAGACAGTACTCCAAAGGCAACAACAAACGATAAAGAGCAAAGTAACTAAGCTACAGTAGGGAGAGTGTAATCGCATGGTCCTAGCATGGGTTACCTAGGCTATCTCTCACTAGAAACTAGCCCCCATCTATGGTTACCCTGGTAGCCTCTCTCTAGGCACCAGCCCCATAGGGTGATACATGAGGAGATGACATATCCTCTCATGGAGACAAGGACCTTGACCTTGCCAACCAAGCCTTCTCATCCCATCCTTAGCCTATGAGAGCACTCAAGGAATGGGTGAGGCATCTTACTTATCTTGTTATGTAAATTACTCTGCAACCCACCTAAATAAATTATAAAGTTATCACTTGATTACAACTTCCATGGGGTTACCCAGGCAGCCACTTTGGGCATCGGCCCCACCATAGAACCCACTCTCCTACATACAACTAGCAACCCCTAACCATCATCTAGAAACCAATTAAATAACATGCATGGATAAGGGACCGAAAGGCATCTATCTTTTTGCAAACTAATACATTACATAAACCATTTCAATCCAAAACCTCAAACAATAAAACTTTCCCCTAACCACTTCAAAACATCAAATCCATTCAAACATATAAAACAACATGACTTAATGTTGTACTATAACCCAAGAAGCCTAACCTCCGGAGTCGGGTAACTCTTAGCACACAAAAATACTATCCATATATCCATTTCCCAATATGAAAAACAAGGGTTTAAACAACTTGACACTTAATTAGCACAATATGACTCAGAACTAAAGAATATAATAAACCAATTACATCATTACTACTTGTTGCCATTAACTGATAATGAAATTTCAAGCAAGACCATATTTATAATTAACTCAACATTACACCATTGAACAAATTAAACCGAAAAGCACTATAAGGTTTTCTCTCTTTTAAAATAAAATTCAAATATTATTCCACTCTAGAACTTTAAATCCATCTAATATTTATTTATTATTTATTTATTAAAATCACAATTAATCTCTAATTTATTATTCATTTATTAAAAACCAATGTGCCACATGATAGTATAAACTAAATCATAGCCAAACAAATTTATATCAATAAGATAAAATGAGTATAACTAATATTTAACTCAATATTTTTAAATTCCAAAATGTAATACCAATCATCTTTTATTTAATCACTATCATTACCAATTATAACCTATTAATACTCTAATAAAGTTTTAACTCAATATTTATCATTTATTTAATAACTAGTATTACCATAAAAATCTAATTTATTCATTTAATCAAACTTGCATCTACTAAAGCAGCTTTATTTTTTTAAAAATTAATTTTAAAATAATACAAATCTATCCTAATATCTTATGAGCTATCCTAATATTAACTTTATCACTATTGCCATTTAATGTGTTTGATTAAAAGAAAGTCAAATTAACAATTTTAATAAATCAAAACTAACAAAACACAAAGCAATATTTAATAAATCAAAACTAAAAAAACACAAAGCAAGATTTATGATTTGTTCAAGGAGTTACAAATAGAGGTTTTCTAACTAATAAATTATATTTGCATACATTCTAATTAAATTCACTTGCAATCTCCCTATTTTATTTAAATGAACTCATGCTAAATTTTCATTGCAGAAGAAGAAACAATCCAAATAATTTATTTGGGAGCTAACAAAAATTTAGAAATATGAGAAATGAAAGAGTCTTCTAAGGTTTATGATAGAAAATGGTGAATGAGCTATCAGATGGAACCCAAGAGTAACCAAAGGAAAAAAAAATAGAATGAGGAAGAAGATGAAGGTCAAAGGGTTTGAGCAAACAAAGGAAAATGACTTTCGAGAGGAAGGCCATAGCAATACAGACTTCAAAGTCAGAGAGTGAATCCATTAAATATATTCAAAATTTCATTGAAAGAAGAATTGTCAAAATGCAACAAGGGAAGACATTCTCAGAGAAATCAGAGATCAACACAAATCATCTGGCTAAGAGGATTCAGGCTGAGATGACTTAGGCAAGAGTTGGATTTTAACAATAAAATTCCTTTATGACAAAAATCACTCAGCTCACCATATGACTAGGCAAGGAATGAAAGTAAGCATTAAATCTAAATAGAAAATTTCCAAGGAGTGCAAAGGAGGATGCCATACGGCGGTCATAGTGGAGGGTAAGTTCTGCATTTTTATTGTATGAAATTTTAAGAGAAACTGAATAGCATAGGGCCATATGGTGGCACCATAGAAGATTCTAATAAGGAAATTCATTTAAAAATTATTTTTCTCAGACTCTCACAGCCCAGGTCGTACGACCAGTAAACAACAAAATGCAAGGTAAAATAGATTTTAACTACGAAGAACTTTAAGGAATCAAAGGATAATTTGTATGGCGGTGGATGGAGTAGATTGAAATTTGCGGATAAAAACTAGGTGAAACAATCAACCCAAAAGATCATTGATATGATCTGGCAACAATCAGGGAAATGGCTGTAGAGCAAATCAAACAGGGGTAAACGAATTTTGATGAGATTCCAATGAAGTTTCATTGCACTGCATGAATAAGGAGTAAAGATCACATTTTCTGGTAGAGAAGTTTGATAAAAGATTGATTTAGAGAAATTTCAATTAATAATTTTCTTGATAAACCTTGCAGATTTCCCATTTGGATTGACAGAGGATTGAGAGAATCCTAAGTTTTTCAAGGATGGAAAAACAAGCTATTAGATACAGAGTCAAATGGTGACAGGAAAGCAAGAATCTCACTAGGATAAAGAGATAGGTTTAAAATCACACAAGAGATTCAACAATAATTTTAAACTAATTTGCCTGAATTACTACAGAAAAACACAAGTAAACATACTCAAAAATTTGGATCCAATACTTCAAACTTTCATCAACTTCCCTCTTCTTCCACTATCCATAACAATTTTCTCTAATTTTCTGTCCCTCCTCCTTAGAACAACTCCCCTCCAAAATAAAAACACCTAGAAGTAAAAATAGCTAAGAGTGATAAATTTCCACTATCCTAAATCCGTTACACAGAATCCCACTACTCAGAAGAATTTTAAATTTTTACTTTACATAGAGATTCCCCAAATCTGGAATCTTATTTGACAACTAACAAACATTAAATTATTGGCTCATATTATTCTATAAATAACTATATACTAATTAACCATAATAAAAACTTATGACTCATATACTATTAAAATATTAAAATAATTAATTTAATCTACATTAAAATTACTTAAAGAATATTCCAAATTTCCTTAATACTCTACGACTAAGAGAAATACTATTATATTTGACATATTAATAACATTATTAATATAATATTAATTAATTAATGCATTACCAAAATACACATAGGTTTAACTAAACAATAACTCAACAATAACTCCAAATACCACTTGACGACCCACAACTTGAAGACTAAAACTGACCTAGGGGAAACCTCAAGTTATCTCCCATCAACATTATCCATTAGTGCAAGAGCACACTCAGACCTGCTAAGTCCAGTGGAGTTGATGCCCGGTACCTGCAACCTGCATCAAGACGATAGGTTGTATACAACATACACATATATATATCAAACACACAAAGTGAGGAAATCAAAACGTAGTAGGGTGCTCTAAACAAGTAATACTACACCATCCCTGCTCTCAATCATATCAATAACATAAAAATATCTAATTAGAAAATAGATAACATTCAACCACATAAAACAAGGTAACATTAATCTGCATAATCTAACTAACCATTAACTAAACATGTTAAAATACATGATGAGCTGAAATATCAATAATGTCATCATAAAACTCATAACACATGTCAAAACGACATCAATCAAACATAGTCCATCATGATCATAGCAGGCATAACTCAAATGACTCAATTGTCAAAGTGCAATATAAAACTAGTAATTGTCTCAAAACTATCGAAAACAATAGAAAACTATCATCTGTCTCAAACCAAAATTAGGGGCATTACATCCTCCCCCCAGAATCAGGCTTACTCTTGGAAGCCTACAATAAGGGTATAACTCTCTCATCCTAGAAGCATCCTCCTAGGTAGTAGAAGTCTCAACATTAGGATTCTACTGGACCCTGACATGCTGCCCACTCTGCCCCTGTGAGTGTACTCCTGATGTTGTAGCTCACACATGATCTCCAAAGAAAGCTGCTTGACCCCTACCTATGGCCTCCAAGAGTGTCCCCTGATACTCTGCCTGACAACGCTCAATCACTACAGATACTCTATGAGACCTTCCCACGTTGCCTACAGTCAGCTCTAAAGCTGTCAACCTCTGACCAAATCCTGAAGCGTTCCTTTATGGACACTGCCTAGCTATATGGCCCTGTTGTCCACAAGAGTAGCATCCTATGCCTCTATTGAAACCTCCACCACCTGAAGAAGCATTGGACTGCTAAAAGTTATCTCTACTCACTGTGAACTATGTACTCTGGGATGGCTTATTGAAGTAGTTATGCCTATTTCGCTCCCAAGACCGATCTTTCTTAGATTGAAATCTATTACCTTGCTGAGGCTGAGTATTCTTTGGTTGTGATTGAGAACACTGTTGTTGCTATTGTTCACCTTTGTCAGGTGCATGATGGTCTCTTGAAGATCCAGTTGCCTGAGACTGACCACCAACACCTATAGAAGGTGCACTACCAATGTGTACACCTATATGACCTCCCAGTGCCATCTCTAGATTCTCCTCCACTAACTGGGCTTTCTCCATGACTACCTCTATAGTCTTAGGTTCGAAGAGATGAACCCCTCCACTAATCTGGGCATTTAAGCCCTTCAGAAAATGCTACACTAACAAAGACTCTCAATCTCTAATACCTACATACTACTTGAGCTCATAGAATCTGTGCTCATACTACTCAACTGACATGGCCATCTGCGTCAGTTCATGGAACTCATTTGTGTGACACTGCCTCTAATGATCAGATAGGGAACGGGCTCTAAATCTCTCTAAGAACAACTCCTAAGACCCAGTACTAATGTCAAGGTGTATCTTCTACTCCTCCAAATGCCACCAGGTAGAAGCAAATCCTCGAAGGTGTAGAATAGCACATCTAGCCTTGGTATTGTTGCCATACGAATGCATGGAAAAACCCCTGCCGATATCAAATAACCAAGTCTCTTCCTCTAGATCACTACCATCTCCATCAAAGGTGGGAGGATGTGCCCTTAGAAGATCTCTCATATGACTGGCCAGTGTGGCCTCCTGCTCTTATGTTAGTTCTCTCTGCCTAGGAGATCTCTCTCTTTCCCTAGGTTTCAACTGATCTACCTCTTGACCTCCTCTAGGCTACTCTTTGTCTTGTCTAGGGCCTAAATGGGCAATAGTCTCCTTAAGTAACTATAGCAATTGGGCTCCCTCAAGCTGACCCTAGCCTTCCATATTCTGACCCCTACCTTCATGGGCACTCTCATGAGGAGAACTGGGAGGAGGTGTATCACCACCACCTCTCCCACGACCCCTACCTCTACCATGACCTCGACCTCTGCCTCTAGACATCTAACCACAACACCAAAGGATAATTTATTACACGTAGAGAAGGAACAACACGGATGAAAGTTATTCTACAGGGTTTAAGCACTGGGTCACATAATGGGCTCAGTTATAACTAGAGTAACCAATATTTAAACCTGGCTCTGATACCAAATGTAATGCCCCATCATGTAACCCTAGAGTTTAAGACTAACAAGAGCAAAATATTTACAGATTTTTTTTTGAAGCAAGTAAATGCATTATTCATTAGATAAAATTACACTATTAACAATATTTAAACAAATTATACAACTAACACCTCTAGGGAACATAACTACATCAGATAAACATGAAATCATAACAATACAAGTGATATACATTATAACACAATAGAAGAGGATTACATTCTTTATTTGCAGAGATGAATAATTAGAAAGGTTCAAATACAAGATTACATGACTGATCACATTGGTTTACAATATACAACAATATAATACAATTTTGAAAGTAAAATATAGCTCTCTGGATGCAAGTACCAATCAAGAACTAGAAACACTTTTGCATTGATCACGGACTAGGTCGACCAAGAAAACCAATGGATTAAGCTCTTCCACCCAACCATGTGGAGCCCTGAGTTCCACCCCCTGAGCTAGGGGATAACAATGGAGTTCCACTAAGTCAAAGGATACAAGCAAGCAGATAGAGATTTGACATAGACAACTCAGATCATCAAGACTACACAAATCATCAAGACTACTCAAATCAGCAAGACAACTCAAATCATAAAGACAAGATAGTACACCAGAGGCAACAACAAAAGATAAACAGGGAAGTAACTAAGCTTCAGTAGGGAGAGTGTCATTGCATAGTCCTAGCATGGGTTACCCAGGCTATCTCTCACTAGAAATCGGCCCCCATCTATGGTTACCCTGGCAGCCTCTCTCTAGGCACTGGCCCTATAGGGTGACACATGTGGAACCGACATATCCTCTCATGGAGACAAGGAGGCCAACGTTGCCAACCAAGCCTTCTCATCCCATCCTTAGCCTGTGAGAGCACTCAGGGCATGGGTGAGGCATCTTACTTATCTTGTTATGTAAATTACTACCCAACCCACCTAAATAAATTATAAAGTTATCACTTGATTACAACTTCCATGGGGTTACCCAGGTAGCCACTCTCCTACATGCAACTAGCAACCCCTAACCATCATCCAAAAACCAATTAAATAACATGCATGGACAAGAGACTGAAAGGCATCTATCTTTTTGTAAACCAATACATTTCATAAACCATTTCAATCCAAAACCTCAAACAACAAAACTTTCCCCTATCCACTTCAAAATATCAAATCCATTCAAACATTTAAAACAACATGACTTAATGTTGTACTGGAACCCAAGAAGCCTAACCTCTGGAGTCGGGTAACTCTTAGCACACAAAACTACTATCCATATATCCATTTCCTAATATGGAAAACAAGTGTTTAAACAACTTGACACTTAATTAGCACAATATAACTCAGAACTAAAGAATATAATAAACCAATTAAATCATTACTACTTGACGACATTAACCGACAATGAAATTTCAAGCAAACCATATTTATAATTAACTCAACATTACACCATTGAACAAATTAAACTGGAAAGTACTATAAGGTTTTCACTCTCTTTTAAAACAAATTCAAATATTATTCCACTCTAGAACTATAAATCCAGCTAATATTTATTTATTATTTATTTATTAAAATCACAATTAATCTCTAATTTATTATTCATTTATTAAAAACCAATGTGCCACATGATAGTAAAAACTAAATCATAACCAAACAAATTTTTATTAATAAGATAAAATGAGTATAACTAATATGTAACTCAATATTTTTAAATTCTAGAATGCAATACCAATCATCTTTTATTTAATCACTATCATTACCAATTATAACCTATTAATACTCTAATAAAGTTTTAACTCAATATTTAATTCTATTTATCATTTATTTAATAACTAGTATCACCATAAAAATCTACTACACATTACAAATCTAATTTATTCATTTAATCAAACTTGCATCTACTAAAGCAACTTTATTCTAAAAAATAATAATTTTAAAATAATACAAATCTATCCTAATATCTTATCAGATATCCTAATATTAACTTTATCACTATTGCCATTTAATGTGTTTGATTAAAAGAAAGTCAAATTAACAATTTTAATAAATCAAATCTAAAAAAACACAAAGCAAGATTTAATAAATCAAAACTAAAAAAAAAACAAAGCAAGATTTATGAGTTGTTCAAAGAGTTACAAATAGAAGTTTTCTAACTAATAGATTATATTTGCATACATTCTAATTAAATTCACTAGGAATCTCCCTATTTTATTTAAGTGAACTCATGCTAAATTTTCATTGCAGAAGAAGAAACAATCCAAATAATTTATTTGGGAGATAAAAAAAAATTCAAAGATATGAGAAATGAAAGAGTCTTCTAAGGTTTATGAAAAAAAAAGGTGAATAAGCTATTAGATGGAAGCCAAGAGTAACCAGAGGAATATTTTTTATTTTTTTTTCAGAATGAGGAAGAAGATGAACCTCAGAGGGTTTCAGCAACCAAAGAAAAATGACTTTCCAGAGGAAGGCCATGGCAATACAGACTTCAAAGGCAGAGGGTGAATCCATTAAATATTTTCAAAGATTTCATTGAAAGAAGAATTGTCAAAATGCAACAAGGGAAGACATTCTCAACGAAATCAGAGATCAAAACAAATCATCTAGCTAAGAGGATTTAGGCTGAGATGACTTAGGCAAGAGTTGGATTTTAACAATATAATTTGTTTATGACAAAAATCACTCAGCTCACCATATGACCAGGAAAGGAATGAAAGTCAGCATTAAATCTAAACAAAAAATTTCCAAGGAGTACAAAGGAGGATGTCATACGACGGTCATAGTGGAGGGTAAGTTTTGCATTTTCATTGTATGAAATTTTAAGAGAACCTGAATAGCATAGGGCTGTATGGTGGCACCATAGAAGATTCTAATAAGGAAGTTTGTTTAAAAATTATTTTTCTCAGACTCACACCCCACGTTGTATGGCCAAGAAACAACAAAATGCAAGGTAAAATAGATTTTAAGTAGGAAGAACTTTAAGGAATCAGAGGATAATTCGTAGGGCAGTGGATGGAGTAGATTGAAATTTGTAGATTAAAACTAGACAAAACAATCGACCCAAAAGATCATTGATATGATCTGGCAACAATCAGGGAAATGGTTACAGAGCAAATCAAATAGGGGTAAAAGAATTTTGATGAGATTCCAATAAAGTTTCATTGCACTATGTGAATAAAGAGTAAAGATCACATTTTCTGGTAGAGAAGTCTAATAAAAGATTGATTTACAGCAATTTCAATTAATAATTTGCTTGATAAACCTTGCAGATTTCCCATTTGGATTGACGGAGGATTGAGAGAATCTTATGTTTTTCTAGGATGGAAAAACAAGCTATTAGATACAGAGTCCAATGGTGATAGGAAAGCAAGAATGTCACTAGGATAAAGAGACAGGTTTAAAAGAGCACAAGAGATTCAACAAGAATTTTAAACTAATTTGCCTGAATTGCTACAGAAAAACACAAGTAAACATATCTAGAAATTTCGATCCAATACTTCAAACTTTCCTCAGCTTCCCTCTTCTTCCACTATCCATAACAATTTTCTCCAATTTTCTATCCCTCCTCAGAACAACTCCCCCCCAAAATAAAAACCCCCAGAAGCAAAAATAGCTAAGAATCATAAATTTCTACTATCCTGAATCCGTTACAAAGAATCCCACTACTCAGAAGAATTTTAAAATTTTTACTTTACATAGAGATTCCCCAAATCTAGAATCTTATTTGACAACTAACAAACATTAAATTATTGACTCATATTATTCTATAAATAACTATATACTAATTAACCATAATAAAAACTTATGACTCATATACTATTAAAATATTAAAATAATTAATTTAATCTACATTAAAATTACTTAAAGAATATTCCAAATTTCCTTAATACTCTACGACTAAGAAAAATACTATTATATTTGACATATTAATAACACTATTAATATAATCTTAATTTATTAATGCATTACCAAAATACACATAGGCTTAACTAAACAAAACTTGACAATAACTCCACATACCACTTGACGACCCCAAACTTGAAGACTAAAAGTGACCTAGGGGAAACCTCATGTTATCTCCCATTAACATTATCCATTGGTGCAAGGGCACGCTCATACCTGCTAAGTCACGTGGAGTCGATGCCCGATACTTGCAACCTGCATCAAGATGATAGGTTGTATACAACATATATATATATATATATATATATATATATATCAAACACACAGAGTCAGGGAATCATGGCGTAGTAGGGTGCTCAAAATGAGTACTACTACACCATCCCTACTCTCAATCATAATGATAACATAAACATCTCTAATTAGCAAATAGATAACATTCAACCACATAAAACAAGGTAACATTAATCTGTATAATCTAACTAACCATCAACTAAACATGTCAAAATACATCATGAGCTGAAATATCAATAATGTCATCATAAAACTCTTAACACATGTCAAAACCACATCAGTCAAACATAGTCCATCATGATCATAGTAGGCATAAACCATAGTCTAATAACTCAAATGTCTTAATTGTCAAAGTGCAATATAAAACTACTAACTGTCTCAAAACTATCTAAAATAATAGAAAACTATCATCTGTCTCAAACCAAAATGAAGGGCATTACAATGATCATACATAGCTGGAAGATAATCTAGAATTGTATGGTTGTTTGAGTTACGTAGGACACGGCACTAGGATGTAGATGGAAACCTATTGGTTCCTTATGTCTATACTCTTCATGAAGGGTAGGGCCACTTCTAGATGGAAGATGGGTGGGGGATCGTCGGTCTATGGTTGGAGGAAAAATTCTCGAATGATGCTTTCCCTCTACATTAGAGACTCACCGAGACTTGTGAGATAGAAAATAGATTCCAGATGCAGTATAGTTCATCTTATGAGTTATGATTTTAAAACATGTAAAATTATTCATATTGCCAAGTGCAAATTATTTGTAAATGTAAAGTGAAATGATTTCACTATGTTTTTATCTCTTAATATATTGTAATTTCAAGGATGAAATGAATTATGATTTTCAAACTTATGTAAAATTATTCATATTGGCAAGTGCAAATTATTTGTAAATGTAAATTGTAATGATTTTACTATGTTTTTATCTCTGAATATATTGTAATTTCAAGGATGAAAAATATTCTGAAAAAATATTCAATTCTTTGTGATTATGCAAATATTAAAAAAAAAATTTACTGATGGTTAAACATGTTAATTTACTTTCTTAGTAAATTTTATGAGTAATTCTAAGTCATATGAGCTGGTATGTTATAATTTCTCATCCATTTAATCCACATCCTTCAACACTCTTTCACTATTTACTAACTCTCAATAATGCAAGTAGCATTGATAACCTACATATAAATAAATTTTGTTACATATTAGAGAGTCAACGCATGAAATATTCATACTTTGTCTCTTAGGTTGTGTCCTAGACATGGCTCTATATAGCCATTTCACCCTTTTATAAACCCTCCAAACCATATTAGAGAGTCAACGCATGAAATATTCATACTTTTATGAAATTTTGTTACATATTAGAGAGTCAACGCATGAAATATTCATACTTTGTCTCTTGGGTTGTGTCCTAGACATGGCTCTATATAGCCTTTTCACCCTTTTATAAACCCTTCAAACCATTATCATGACCACCTCTAACCACTAACATTCCATTAAGGTCCAAAATATCTTCATGGACCCCATTTATCTACCTACACATTTAGTTTTTCTACCACTTTTGTGTCACTGTACAAAACCTCAACATACAATACATCAATCTTTGATAAATTCCTAGGTGAGGACCTTCATTAAACATTTCATCTTTTCCACATGTTGGAAAGGAAATGAGGAGTCATAAACCAAAGTTTTTAGTCTAGGCACCTTTCGTGTTGTATTTATACCCCAGTTTTATAGTAGGAGAACAATCAAAGGGTTTTTAGTAGGAAGTAATATCATGTGGTAACATAACATAATAGTGAATCCCTAACATGGAAATTTAACATTCAATTTAAGTATCCAAACCATATATCATCATTTGTATATATATGAACTTCATGGATTACAATATCAAATTTACAATCTCATTTTCTGCTCTTCTTCTATTCTATTACTCTCTTCTTCATACTTCTACACCTATGTTGCCGTATGTTGATAGAAAGGAATACTAAGAGGGGGGTGAATCAGTATTCCACAAAACCACTTGTTAACAAGTTTATTAATCTAATCACAAAAATTAATAATATGAAAGCAGAATAAACATAGGGATGGCAACTAGAAAGAGATAACACATGAACACTAGGATTTTTATGTGGAAAACCTAAAAAGGGAAAAAGCATGGTGAGTGTTAGCTCACAATACCAGATTAGAGAAGGCTCACTACCTTAGGGCTCACTATCAAGAGAAATGCTCACTGCCTAGAGAAAGAAACAAGAAGGAATAATGGCTCACTACCAAGTTGAACTGCTTAGATTGAATCTACACATGCATAGTTGCATCTCCAATGAAGCACATAAATACTAGTGCAAAACTCGTCATCTCTGATTGCTCTATTTCATTGCTCTTCTTTTTCATAGGAATAAGATCTCTCTTCTTCTACTCTTTATTGCTTCCATAAAATTGCCTTCCTCTGTACGTCACACATATGTATATATCACATTCACATCACACCCCCCAAACACTGAATTCAATCCCTTATATATATCCGCAACACTAGAAATATTCATATTAGGTTAGCCAAATAGAGTGAAGCATGCACTCATACCTTAGGTAGCTTCTCGGCCAAATTCATTTACCAAAACTTCCAACGGACTCAAATAACACTTGAATTGCATTCACATATGTTAGCCTCAACTATTGAACAACTTAGGATTAAGTTCTAAACAATAGAACTTACTACATATAATTCAAAGTTATCATGTCAGCCTCTAACTCAAACTGTCATTGATCCTGTTCATCTATCAGACTACATCTTTTACTACGGACCACATGACTTTCACGGTAAAATGCAGACCATAAAAACTCACACTTTGTCACAGTCAAACTCTGTCAAACAGTGTAGCGATACTTAGCATCTTGTAACTATCTTTTTTCTGGACTTCATAACCTACAACTCTAGATTTTGACACTTCATACAAGTGTTCACAACACCTCAAAACTGTATATCAAGATATTCAACACCGGAGGAATGTGGTCCAAAACAACTAAGTGTACTTCTCTGAATAGCATTGTATTTTGCTCTATTAGACTTAGGCCATTTAGATATATACTTCTAGAATTGATCAAAGGCTCAAACCTTAGATATAGGATCACTTAAGGACTGCAAACAACATACCTAAACCACATGATCTTAACTTCAACTACGGACCAATGCTGGTCATTACATTACCTCTTTGTCACTATCTCATGTGAACTATCAACACTTAGTCATTTTAGTCATCCAGACCAGAAGCCTTGCATGCCTTGATACCAGATTAGTTTGGTCTACCAGAGTAGAGTCTCTTTGCCTTGTTTCCATTAATGACAACACTCAATTATTCATCGAAGCAGTGTCTCTTGCCAACAATCTCCCCCTTTGGCATTGATGGCAACATTAAGTGAAAAATGCTTATGTTTCTACCCCTTACTCTGTACACTCTATTTTTCTATTCTCCTTTAGATGTATGCTTATTTTTCACTAGTTTTCTTCTCCCCCTTTGACGTCAATGGCAAAGGTGGGTGTACAAGCAAAATTGTGTCAAAAATTCTTCAAGACTATCATATTTTGCCACACACACACACACACATATTTCCACCTTAATCTATGGTTAAAGGTAGATTATCAATATAGATAGTCTTTATCAAAGCTATATCTCCATTCCATCTATTATTTGTACTTTCCAAAATGTGGATATGGCCATTTATCAAAAAGACTAACTTTTTTGCGTTCTACACATCTGATGGTGTATCAATTGATGCTTGTGATTTCAAGGCTTCTTCTACCAAATTGGTCATGGAATTAATTTTTGGACTTATCAACCCTCTTAGCTGGCACAACCTATCTTTGACTTCTTCCCTTTTCTTCATTAGATTGTTCAAATCATTGTGAATATTTGCAACCTATATTTCTTTGGTATTTATTGACTCAACTGCTAGATTATATGTTTCAGATATATCTAGTAGTTTGAGTTCCATGTCCTTAATTTTCTCTTCTAATTCTTTTGTGACTTTTGGCCAAGATTAAAAAAAATGTGTACAAGTCACAGGCTTCTTTTATGGCACTCTGTATACATCTTATTCCGTGGTCTAAATAGATTTTATCATTGATCAACATGATTTTTAACTCGGCTAATCTTTTCTCATAAAACTCTTTTCTAACCTTTGTTTCTGCTGATTTTTCAAAGGAGTCAAAATGATTGCTGATTGATTTTATCATACCTTTTAGATGATCAGCTGATGATAATGATGTATCTTTCTGGTATTCTAGCATCAAGTTTCCTAGTACGTCAGATACTACTGTAATGAGATTATTGTCTTGCATGTGTGTTTTTATCAATTCTTCATGTGCCTTGCTTGGACAAATGATACTAATTTAAATTTTTGTTCTAGGGACAAGGAATTTAGATTTATTGGCTCTTGTAGAAACTTGGGTAGATCTCGGATTTGTGCACTTTGTTGCATTTCCAATATTTTCTCAATAGTGTCTCTTGCCACTTTTTCTTCACCAAGTGAAACTTTCTTCCTTTTCTTCAATTCTGCTTCCTTTTCTTTCTTTAATTCAATTGTAACTTCTGTAAAGGATGAGGTCCTTATTCTTTTTCTGGGGATAGACGCTAGTTTCTCCACTTCAGATCTCTTATCTTTCCTTTCTAGAGTGCTTGATGTCCATTCTACCAGAGCATCTATGGACTTTGATCCTCTTGATTTGGTTTTTGCCTCACTTGATTGTTCAATTGATGTTTCACTATCTCCTTAGATTTCATAAACATTCTGGAAGATAATTATGAGAATGTCCCAAATATTCCATCTTTGGGATCATTAGGTTTGCTTAGTAGTGCATCATCTAATTCAATCAAGACATCTTCTGCAACTTCATCTCCTAGTGCAGGGACCCATACAGTTCTTGGTTCCACAGCTTCCATGAAGCATTTGTCTTTGTCCACGATGAATACAATATCCTTCTCATACTTTATCACTACATTTTTAGGTATCTGGAACCTACATGACATTTTCTTTTGAAAATCTTTGAAGTATTTCCATAAGATTTTGTTCTGATTATCTGCATTACCCAAATTCTGTAAGCGATTTCTCATTTGAGTGGCTACAGGTATGTAATCAAGTAAGACAATATTTCCTAAACTGGGTAGCTCTCTCAGGAAGAAAAAGAGTAAGCATGTAATCAATGTTCCATATTTGAAAGGATGATTAGTTTCTTTTGTTCTTTTCAAGTTCTCCATTAGTTTAATCTGGAGCAATTTGCAGATGTCATAGTTAGTATTGTTTTTTATCATGTCATATGTTGTGTATATAACTGATGCTGACACAGAATTTTCCTTGTTGGAAAAGCATATTTTGTATCCAACAATCATTGATGCAAATCTGACAGCCAAGTTCTTAATATCATTTACTGTAAGGGCATTCTTGTCAAATTTTGCTCTTATTAGCTGCATTACCACATTGTTCTTCATTTTCTTTATGCCTGGAACCTTTCCAGAGTAGCTCATGTCGGTTAGAGCTTTGATGGCTTCTTTAGTTATCATATTGAGTTCATCAAGCCATAGAGATTCATCATGAATTTTTCTTAGAATAAGCTAGACCCATGCATCATTCAGAATTGTGGGAAAATCCATCCAGGTGTCAAATTTCTTTTCTCCTAGAACTTTATATTCATCTTTCAACACAATATCCATGGTAGTTAGTTCTCCAAATATAGTTTTCCTAACTTCATGTGATCATATTCTTCTAGACTGAAATGAATGTATGCTCTGATATCTTCCATATGCATAACCCCATGTGGAGTAATTGAGAATGTGCCTAACGAATCATTTTCTAGTGATTTGAAGAATTGTTTCTTAAACTTGGGGTGAGGCATTTTCCCTATCTTGATTACATGAAGAGTAAAAATTTTCCTAGAGTAATTTAATTTTCATAGCAGGGTTTTCAAGTTGTAAATACCTCTTTTACCGAATTAGGGTTGAGCTTGATCTTGCCTTGAAACGTTTTGAAGATTACTGTAGTCGCTTTGATTCTTTCTTTGGTTTGCCTAAGTCACTTGATTGCATGGAATGCAGAATGATTTTTCCTTTGGATACAACTCCTTTTAACCTTCTCATGCCGAAACCTAAGTGTCATTAATGTCATCTTCAAAAATATGTCAAGCACTTTCCTAACAACCACAGACACTTTATATTACTCCACACATCTTCGCAATTAATCCTTTTCTTTTGGAACTTCCTTCAAAAGATATCATATGATTCTTTCCATCATATCCTAGTGCCGGATTCTAGCACTGGCTGACTAGCTGGGGGTTTTGAATTTTTAATGCAACTCCCCCTGAGCTAGAGCTCCCAAATTACTTCCTGGAGGAAGTATCTACACTAGGTGCTGGTGTGGATCCATCCTTAACCTCAATTACTTCTTTCTTGATCCATGTTTTGACCATTTCTTTCCTAGTTTCATCCAGATCAACCTTTTCTTTTCCTTTGTCATTCCTTTGCTCTATTTTCTTGTTTTCAGTATGGTAGTTTCTTTTCACATTTTTGCTTTTGTAGATTATTGCAATATGTCCATACTTGTTTCAATTGTAGCACAATACATTCCTTTGTCTTTGATTCCTTCTATTGATTGGATTTGATCTAAACTGATTAGCCATATGTCCAAATTTATTGCATGCAAAACACTTTCTATTGAATGATTGACTATTCCTTGCATTGTAAGAACCATTCCTTACCAGATTTCTACATTCATTTGATTTATGACCAATTTTCTTGCAATTCAAACATTGACCAAAGAATGATGGAACATTTTGATTTATTCTACTCCTACATTCAATAGTTTTATGACCAAACCTTTTGCAATTAAAACAATGGCCATTGAAAGATGGGTACCTCTAAGCATTTGGTTATCTGACTGGAGGTCTTCTATGTCTTCTTGTTTGATTCCTAAATTGGTTGCCTTTATTTTACTTCAACTAAAAATTTTCTTGACCTAATTTTGAACTTTCTCCTTTCTCAAATCCTAATCCTTGCTTGTCATCTGGATGTTTTTGACTATCATGCAACTCCTCAAGCTTTGTAAAGCTTATTTTGAATTTTTCTTTATAGCTATTAGCTGCTTCTAGATCAAATTTTAGAAGTAGTACTTCTTTTCCCAAATTTTCACATTCCTCTAACTTATCCTTGATAACTTGATTTAGATGCTTTTCAATCTCTTCTTTATTTTCAACTTCCAAAGTGAAATTATTTATGATTTCATGTGCTTCATCCAATTGATCATTTAGCTCCTTACTTTTCTCCTTAAACTTCCTAACTTGATCTCTTAGCTTTAGGATGAGTTCATCAGCTTCTTGAACATTAGCTTTTAGATCTCTGAATTTTGCCTCAGATTTTTTTAGATCAGTAAGAGTTGCGTCTAGTTCTTTGTTGCTTTCATAATTAACAATTCTTCTTGCTACCATGATTACACTAACCCAGATCTCCCTTAAGTTGTTAGGCTTCTTCCAAGGAACTTGGCTTTGATACCAATTGTTGATAGAAAGGAATACTAAGAGGGGTCATGAATCAGTATTCAACAAAACCACTTCTTAACAAGTTTATTAATCCAATCTCCAAAATTAATAATATAAAAGTAGAATAAACATAGGGACATAAACCATAAAGGCATAACACATTAACACCAGGATTTTTACATGGAAAACATAAAAAGGGAAAAAATACAATGAGTGTTAGCTCACAATATATTAATATAGCACAATACCATATTACAAGAAGGCTCACTACCCAGAGAAATGCTCACTGCAAGAAAGGCTCACTACCTAGAGAAAGAAAGAAGAAGGAAGAATGGCTCACTTCCAAGTTGAACTGCTTAGACTGCATCTACACATGCATGGTTGCAGCTTCAATGAAGCACAGAAATACTGTCTCAAAACTCTTCATCTATGACTGCTCTGTTTCACTACTCTGCTTTCACATAAGAATAAGATCTATCTTCTTCTGCTCTTTATTTCTTCCACAAAATTACCTTCCTCTATACATCACACATATGTATATATTACATTTGCATCACACTGCCCAAACACTGAATTGGATCCCTTATATATATCCACAATACTTGAAATCTTCATATTAGGTCAGCCTAATAATGTGAAGCATGGACTCATACCTTAGGTAGCTTGTCAGCCAAATTCATTTACTAAAACTTCTAGCAGACTCAAATAACACTTGAATTGCATTCACATATGTTGGCCTCAACTATTAAACAACTTAGAATTAAGTTCTAAACAATAGAACTTACTGTATACAATTCAAACGTATCATGTCGGCCTCTAACTCAGACTGCCACTAATCCAATTCATCTGTCAGACTACATTTTTTACTATAGACCATAGGACTTTATTAAGATCATGTCAAAGATTCCTCAAACATCACAAATCATACCTTCAGAACTGCAAAGTAAAATATTCTTTAGCGGCAAAATGTAGACCATCAGAACTCAAGCCCTGTCACAGTCAAACTCTGTCAAATAGTGTAGCAATACTTAGCACTTGTAACTATCTTTCTAGTGGACTTTAGAACCTACAAATTTAGATTTAGACACTTCATGTAAGTGTTTACAACACCTCAAAACAACATATCAAGATATGCAATACCAGAGGAATGAGGACCAAAACAAATAAGTGTACTACTCTGAATAGCACTGTATTTTTCTCTACCAGACTTAGGCCATTTAAAGATATACTTCTCAAATCGATCAAAGGTTGAAACCTTGGATATAAGATCCCTTAAGGATTGCAAACAACATACCTGAACCACATGATCTGAACTTCAACTACAGACCAATGCCAGTCATTACATTACCTCTCTGTCACTGTCTCATGTAAACTCTCAACACTTAGTCATTTTAGTCATCCAAACTAGAAGCCTTGCATGCCTTGATACTAGATCAATTTGGTATGCTAGAGTAGAGTCTCTTTGCCTTGTTTCCATCAATGACAACACTCAATTATTCATCAGACTAGTCTCTTGCCAACACTATATACATATAACTATATTGGGGGTGTGTCCCTTACAAAAGATGACTATTCCTACTAGGCCTACTCAGCCTTATGCTTTGCATCCTTCTTACGGCTAAGTGCGGTGACTTATGGATGCTATACTAGTTGCTGCCAACATGACCCCCCTTTCAAACCATGTCTTGTCCTAAAGACATGCAAAAATGGTTAATTTTGAGGCAAGATATTCTTATATATCTCCTTTAGCTGTGCAAATGTGAGATCCCATTGGCTTTTTTCTTATTGTACCACTTGTATTTGACTGTGTGTCTGAATTGTTATCTTCTCCACCTCTGTAATAGTGGTTGGGATCTAGATTTATTGAACTATCTTCCTTGCATCCCTTAGTATTCTAGTCACATTTACAAGTCAGAGGCTCACTACCTTTTGGAAGCTCCTTGATTTTGGCTTTGATTAGCTCACTTTGGTCCTGTAGTTGTTGTAGCTAGGTGTGCATTGTTTCAATCTATGCCCTAGTTGTCCCATCCACATCTTGCATTGCATCATTTTTTCTGGACACCTATAGTATGTTTACCTCTATTTGGTCTAGATTTGATTTATCAGGCCTTTGGTCAGTGTAGGCAATTATAGGAAAATTTGATACAAGGTGTTGATATCATTGGCCATAATTTAGAGATTTTTAATGTGAGTCTCTAATTGTGTATGCATTGTGGTACACTTCCTTTGAACCTCATCCATCTTTTTCTCCACCTCTACTAGAACTTTATTTCTGATTGTGGTGGCCTAAGTGTTCATTTTTTATGTAACCTGATCCAATAACTATTTAATAAATTTCTCTAATGGTAGTGTTGTATCCCTATATAGTGGGGGTGTTGTACTGTGAATTGTAGCTATGGTATCCTATAGTTGCTTTGTGCTTTCCACATGCTATTTTAGGATATCTTCCCTTGTTGTACTATGAAAGATATCTCACATTTGGAAATAATATAGGGGTAAGATACTAGACAAGTATACCTATGAGCTTGTGAGTGGTAGTTGCAACAATTGCAGTGTTTCCATAGGCTAGATCTATTTTTTTGAGCCAAGAAGTCTTTGATTTCTTGCATGGGAGATGTTGTGGTGGATGAAGTTGGCATCTCTAGATATAGAGGTGCCTCTTGTTGTGAGGCATCCTCCTCTAATTATGTTGTTTCATGTTGGGTCCCTCTAAATTTTTTATTCTCTTCTTTCTAGGCCTTCTTTTGTTCTTTCATCATTGTTGGATGTGCTTTTTTTGTCACCACAACTATTTCTTGTTAAAATTTCCCTTTTGCCTCCTCAGTCATAGCCATTACTGTATCTACTCTCTGTTTAGATTTAAGCTCTTTGGCCTATAACTATGCTAGTTTTTTCTTTAAATTATGTGGGAAAGAGGTTGGGGTCAATTTCCTCAAATGCTTGTTTCCTTATGTATTCCTCCATTTCTACTACTTTTTCTCTTTTCTTTGAGATTACAAAGACCAGTTGGTCAAATAAATTCTCAATGATATTTTCTAAGGTGTCTTTAGAAACTCTTTTATGCCGAATTATAGCTTCTTCAATAATTTCTTGGTTTTTTAGGACATACCTTGTTGTACATCTTCGTGGTTAGTATCAACATACCCTTATTATTTAGGGAATTTATGAGGAGATCTACACTCATTCTATCCTCATTTTTCATTTCTTCCTCCTCTATTATTTCTATTGGCATCTATTGGCTTTGTCTTCTCACCCTTTTCTTTTGTAGCTATTTTATTTCTTCTTCCTCCTATTCAGCCTCTATGGTTGTTATTTTGATTATTTATTAAATGACCCATTATTTTTGTCAAGGATTTTTCTTTTTCATACTTAATAGTGTCAATATCTTTGAAACCTCCTCAACTGATGGATCTATTTGTTGTTCTTACTAAGGGGTTATTGTTGATGTTGATGCTGATGCTAATGTGCTTTTCTTTGGTCTTGTTTGAACTATTTGAGACTCCAATTTTATCCTTTCAAACCCTTGCACTTGCAGTCTAGATGTTGTTGTTTGTGGTTTCATAGTCTGTTGCTTTTCAATTTATGGAATTCCCCATTTTTCATGTAATTTTCCTTTAATTTTCTCCACATGCTCTTTCACATTTTTCTTACTTTATTTTTCCATAAATTTTTATATGTTCTAAGCCTCTCCACCTATGTATCCTTTGCTTGTTTCAATAGGTTCTTTGAATAGGACTCCACCATGTCATTGCTTATCTCTTATCATAGCTTAGGGATCCATGAAACCTAGGTTCTACCTCTTCCATCAAAGTGTAGTCTTTGTATACAAAGAAAACAATATCATTAGCATATTTGTGGGCCATATCATACGATAGACATTCCCTTCTTTGCATTTGTTATTGAATGGATAACCCCAATATGCAGTGGTGTAGGATGCAATGTCTTTGATTTGGTGGACATGGTAGTTTATTTGTGCCGCTATAGATTGATTAGTTTGCCATGCTTTCCTAGAAAAATATGGTAAAACATTCATGAAATAAAATAAATAGAAAATGATCAAAGTTCCATACTAAAATTCATATTGTGCATTCTTTGTTCTTTGAAGGTTATTTAGTAGCAGCTCCTAGAGGACTTCATACAAATTGAAAGTCTTTTCCTTCTGTAACCATTTAATAGGTTGTGTGGATTGTAGTGCTTGTTGCTGAGTCCTCTTCATTTATTTAATATATCTTATATGTGATGCCCATGGTTGCATACCACACAATTGGATTTATGATTTTAGTCATGTCTAGGCTCCTCCCATCATATGTGGCAACAATTAGCTCTATGACTTTGTCATTTCTTAATGCCTTTTTGGATGATAGCTCCCCCATTACACTTAAGCCTATTACCACTTGGATGGCTTGATTGGTTATGCGGTAGGATTTATCCAAGTAAATGTAATCATTATGAATTTGGTTCAAGATTATCTTGATCCACCCATATCCATTGAGAAATATAGGAATTACTTCAACACATCTAACTTTTTCTTCTCAATTTTCTAGTACTGAGGCATGTATTTTCTTTGTCCAGCTGTAATAGATTTCTCTGAAGTTCTTCAAAATTAGTGTGGTCTATCTAGGGGTGCATGAATATTCTTCCTGACATCCTTTGTATAAATTACATCAGTTGGGACAATAAAGAATGCCCCATTTGGGTCAATCTCTATTGTAGTATATGGAAACTTCTTGTACATTGGGTGTGGAATCTTGGAGATATCAACCAAGGTAGGAGTCAACATTATTTCTTTGTAGTTTTCTTTAGTTCATCTAAATTTGTAAAGGTTGTTCTTCATTCTCAAGTTCACTGCTTTCCTCAGTATGGAATGACGTTTAGTGATGGTTTGGAGCCATATTTTATAACCCTAATAGTGGGATTTGTATTAAATGTATTTATCCATTCGTGGCTTGGTGTTCTTTTATAAATGTTACATTTTTGTGGGTGGTTTATTTTGTTGGTTTGCACCTTTTATAATACATATAATAGAATTTTTTTATTTTTCCCCTTTCTTTACCTCATATTTTGATAATAGTTTTTTAGTCTTGTGTTGTTTACAAATCTTGCTAGTAGCTTTCCTTCTAATGTTTTAAGTCTCACTACATCAGAACTTGAGAATTCTTCCATATAGTAGGGTCCTAGACATCAAACTTTCAACTTCCCCTACTTTTTGAACTTACTATCATAGAGAAGCACTAAATCCCCTTTGCTAAATACATTATCTTGAATTTTATCATCCCAGGCTTTCTATTTTTTGCGTTATAGTTCTTTGTTGTATGTTGCTAGTACCCTATTTTCATCTAATTTGTTGACATCTTCTAATCTTTGTTTTAGTGTTTCTTCCTCATCCATCCATAATGTAAGTGTGATGTGGAAATATGGTAGAATAAAGTTCATAGTTAGTGTGACATCTAAATGATATACTAATTCAAATGGTGAAAATTAGGTTGTTCCCTTGTAAGTTGTTATATATGCCCATAATAGCACTATAATTTTCACATCCTAGTCTATTGTGTTATCATTACACATCTTTGTCAGTGTTATGCCTCTTATCTTATTTAGTGCTTCACTTGCTTTGTTAGCCTACAGATAATAGGGGCTACTTTTATTATGACTTCAATCATGAATTTATTTAGGAGCTCCACAATTACCTTGTTGATAAAATGTTTACTTTGGTCACTTGTAATACTCAAAGGGCACCCAAACCTTGTTAATATGTTTTCATATATGAATTTGGTGGCAATTTTGGTTGTACAATTTTTAGTTGGTTCTAGTTTTACCCATTTTGTAAGGTATTCAACTCTAGTGATAATAAATATGGCTATTGTGCATCTTTTTGGTGGATTGACGGGTCCTGTAAAGTCTATATCCCATTTTTAAATGGAATTTGGGAAAGGATTGGTCATAGTGGCATCTCATCTGTTGTGTTGGGTTCACCCATTCTTTCAAATATATCACATTACTTAACATATTGATTGGCATTCCTAAACAGTTTTGGCCACCATAGTCTAGATAGCATAACCCTCTTTGTGGTAGTTTCTTCTAAATTATGTCCTTTGGAAATTTCCTCATTTTGCTTCCCTAAGGATATCTTTCCTTTCATTTTCAAATACTACTCTTCTTATTATCCCATCTCTTCCTAATATGTGTAGTTCCCCTTTAGTTAATGTATATTGTAGTGACTTCTTTAATAGTATCTGTTTGTCATTTGGTGAGCTATTTTCTAGAAATTACCTAGTTAATAGTAAGCTTGCTACATCCTTCAGATCCTTCAGCACCACAATTACTCTAAATAGATTTGTACTAGGAAAATCTTCTTCCAAGTTATATGGTTCCTCTCCTATTTCATTGCTATTTAGGTAATCAAGAACTTCATTGTTCTTCCTTGATTTTAACATGATATTGAAATCAAATTCTTGAAATAGTAACAACCACATACATATTCTCCCTTGTGTTACCAGTCTATTAAGTAGATATTTTAATGTCTCATGATCAGTGTAAAATCTGAATGGGATATATAGACTTGATAATGTCTAAATGTATGCAAATCATATACCATTTCTAGTTCTTCTCTTTCTATAGTAGTGTACTTTTCCTCTGTTTGAGAATGTTTATGGCTTGCAAATTCTATTTGATGGTCCTTACTCCCTCTAGGTTGTTTTAATACTATGCTAATTTCTATTCTAGAAACATATAAATGAACATGGAATGGTATCTCCCAATCTAGAAAGATTAGTATGGGAGCTTCTGTTATCTTTTGTTTGAGTGTGTCAAATGCTTGTTGTCATTTCTCATTCCACTCGATTATTTTATTTTATTTCTTCTTTAACAATTCTTATTGGTGTTGTGCTATGGGAGCATATCCTTTAATAAATTTTTGGTGGTGTCTAGTATAAGTTAACAAGGTTTTTACCTGTAATGTCATCTTTGGTGGTGGTAAATTCATGATTAGTTCCACTATCAAGGGATCTACCATGAGTCCATCTTTGCATATTATATTTCCTAGAAGTGTACCGAATGACTGTGTAAAAATGCATTTTTTAGGTTTAGTGCAATTTGTAGGCTCCTACACCTTTTTATCATTGTGCAAAGCACTTGGACATGGTCTTTCAATAGACCATACACTTTCTAGTCATTAAGTAGAGTTCTAGAAAGTCATGGATGAAATCCTTATAAGCATTGACCATAATTCAGCTAAAGACTACTACCACATTCTTTAGTCAAAATGACATTAGCTTTTACATGAAAGAACCCCTCTATCACAAATGTAGTTTTTACTTGGTCCTCTTCTTGAATTTTGACTTGGTGGTAACCAAAAAATCCATCATTGAAAGAATAAGTTTCCCTTCCAACTACTAACTCCAAGACTTCTTTTGTAAATGGTGTCAGAAATGAATAATGTATATAAGATTTGATCAATTCTCTAGAATCTATACATATTTTGATGTCTCCTATTTTCTTATTCTATACTACCATAGGACTTATCCATTCCACATCTTCTACTGGCTTAATAATCCCTACTGCAAGCATTTTGTCAATTTTTGTTTTAACTTTCTTTTTCATGTTTGGATTCAATCTATATGGCCTCTTTTTTTTGTGGTTTTACCCCTTCTTCTATATAGATTTTCATTATTCATGCTTCCTCTTTTATTCCTTTTAGATTTATGAATGTGCATGGGAATAGATCTTCATATTATGTTAGGATTTCTACAATTTGTATCGCTTCCTTCTCCTCCCAATAATCTCCTATTTTTGTAATCGTACGACTTCCTTTGGTTGCTATATTTTTTTATCTCAATTTTAGTGGTTGATTATAATATGTGTCCTTAGATTAAATATGTGATGTGATTGTCCTTTCTCCTTGGTTAATTTTTATATTCAAGAGGGGTTCTTCCTCATTTTTACTTTCATTGTGTTGCATTGTGTAGTATATTTCGCCAAGATAGTGTTCTTTTGTATGCATCCATTCTATTAACTTACATATTCCTTCCTTTCACGAGGGTTTTGGTTTTATCTATACTTCTTTTTGAAGTTCTTCTATACGTAAGAATATTCTTCATCTTTTGCAATGCATTATGTATATTGTTATCAAGGTTAGTAAAAGAGAATGTATGTTGGAAATCCTTCTAAAGTTCATCACAGTTTCATGTTTCTTCCCTATTTTCTTGGTTGATGTACCAAGTTTGTACTATATGTGTAAGGGTCCAATAGAACATCTAGATGTACAACATTGTATCATATTCTCTCCTTGCATCCATTGTAGTGATATAGATGTCCAAATGTTGTGGTGGTATTGTACCGTCATATTTTACGATTTGTTTACCTTCCCCTTCTTCTTTTAAGTACCTTGTTTTTTTGAGGAATTTTAGAGTTTGCCAGTAAAGGATGTTGTCTTTGTGGGTGTTCCACCACCTTGCAGTGGTAAAAATTAATGTATGGTATAGTGCATCCAATATTAATTCTTCTTTACCAAATGTTTTCTCTATTTCTTCCAAGTATGCATTTAGGTCTCCTACTCCCAAGTATCTTGGTAACTTAATATGAGATATACCTCATGAAATGTGATTCACTTGTTAATACTTTTAGATTGTAGGAGTATAAAAAGTAGATGAGTCTGATGTCAACTATGGTGGGCTTTAATGTCATTTTTTATGGAATGTGGTATGTCCTTTTGCAGTGGTATATTGTAGAGTGTGTTGATAATACTTTGGTTTTTCTAATTTAGTGTTTTATATCCATGGTTTAATATTTCTTTATTATTGTAGTTATAATGGCACCATGGTTCATGCTCCTCTTCTTCTCCTTAGAGTCTAAATAATAGTGATTGAAAGTCATGTGTTTCATGATCATCCCACTTTCTACATATTCTACATTAAACTATTTGAGTATTTCTTGATATTGTTTTTAGGTCTACCCTTAATGTGGTAACTCTTTTATCCCCTTTAAGTGTCGAGCATTCATTTCTTATATGTCCTTCTCTTAAGAAATATGTACACCATATATTTGTTAGATTTGTAATTTGTGTGTATTTTCTTGTTTAGCCAATATTTCTTGTTTGACTTTTAGTTGCTTTAATTCAAGTGTCAATATTTCTAATTCCTTACTTTCTATAGACTTGTCTTGTCTGTGCCATATTTGTGCTTCTACGTGGTAGGCTAGTGTTAGCACTTCTAAATATATATTGAATACTCTTCCATGTAATGATGATCTAATTTCAGGTTTTAGTTGAGAAATGAACCATTCTCTGCATTTATTTTTTGTTAGAGGTTCTTTTGATTTTCTAGATATTTGTTTAAATATTCATTCATAGTCTTTTATGGATTCTACTTTTTTAGTATCATATCCCACATTTTACTTACACTTTCAGGGGGGACTTATGTTGATTTAAAATTTGATAAGAACTCATATATTAATTTGTGCGCATTCTTTATCATGTTTCAAAAATGTTTTTCTACCAGTTGAGTGCATCATTTCACAAGGTGCCTACAAAATTCATCCTAGTTATTCCTTTTATTTGCCATAGTGACTCTAGGATAAATATATGTTCTACTACCTCTGTTGTGTCTTTTCCAAAAATTGGGAATTTGACTAGTGAATCTATATTGGGATTATTCCCTTTGTTTATTTTCACTATTTAGTGGTAGTGTTTTTTGGTGGTTTGGCATTTTCTTTGTGTATTTTATGTTTTAGTATTTTTCTAGTTCTTCCCTTGTCTCTGGATATTTGTATCTCAAAATAATCTCTTCCTAATATTTCATCAAAGTTTTGTATGAATACTTGTTAGTGACTCTCCTATTTCACTTGAATTTTCACGTGTATTTGATGTTAATATCCTCCTTGACTTATATGGCATGGGGGATGACTCCTAGTCTAGGGGTTCTAACTCTTCAAAGTGATGCTTCATTTTGGGAGAGGTCTTTTCATTGGTTAAATACATATTGTTAGAAAATGATATTTTCCAATTTTCTTCTCTTTATCCAATTGTGTTATCACCCAAGTTGAACATGTTATTATTTCTCTCTTGTATGGTTTGATATAATCCCTTGTCTCTTAATTTCCTCACACTTTCGGTAACCACTTGACCCAATATTCTCCATCAAATCTTAAGAATTGTAATTTTTTCAATGGTTTCATAAATCTCTTGAATTTTCCATCTATTGTAATTTTAACATTAGATAAATTTGGTTCGTAGTTCAGTGCTCGATTTAATACTAGAAGCGGTACAACCTCCATGCTAGTACAACTTTCTTAGCATAATTCCCGAGATGTTCCATATTCTTTGATGCTTCATGCTATGTTGGTGAGGATCTTTATTTCCTTATCTAGATATGAGTTTAATTGTTTTAGAGTTTCACATAATTCTATTTATTTATCATCAATTGTAGCCCTTATGGTGCACTCACTTAGATCCCTTTCTTTAAAATAATGTGGATTTGTATCTTCTTGATCAATCATAGCCCTGCTAGTGTTCTATATAAATTCCTCCATATCTTTTTAAGCCATAGCCCTCTTGGTACACTCTATCTCTTCCTCCATATACCTTCTAGTCATAGCCCTCTTGTTGATCTCTAACTCCAGCTCTTCAGCATTTTGCATTCTTTTATTGTACCTTTCTTGTCTTTCTTTTTGTTGTTTTTTGTTTATTTTCTTATTTTCTTTCATGTTCAATTCCATTGCCAATTGGATATTCTCTTTAATTTATCTTAACTTGTTATTATCTCCTTTCATCATGGGTGTTTAAGATGTCAAATTTTATTGGTCCTTTATGCATCCCATGGCCAACCTACTTTGATTAATTACATCTTTTCAAGATCCCCACCTTTCCATTTGTCATCCCTTAGGTGCCTAACCCCCTCTCATGAAGTTAGGACCTAGGAGAATCTATCACAAATAATATTTTTTTTGCCATGTTTATAATATCCTTTCTAATACATTGCTTGTTGTGCAATTCTTCTAAGTTCTCTAATCTTATTCTCTACTAGTTTACTAGGGTCCCAGCAATGGAACTAAATATTGAAAAGGAAATGAGGAGTCACAGACTAAATTTTTAAGTCTAGGAGCCTTGCATATTGTATTTATACCATTGTTTTATAGTAGGAGAACAATCAAAGGGTTTACAGTAGGAAAAAGTATCATGCGCTAACATAACATGATAGTGAATCCACAACACATAAATTATACATTCAATTTAAGTATCCAAACCATATATCATCCTATATATACACTTTTAAGCTGTAGCCCTATTGGTGTGGTCAAACTTCATCTCTTCAGCATTTTCCATTCTTTTGCGGTACCTTTCTCATCTTTCTTTTGTGTGTTTTTGTTTTTTTCTTCCATGTTCAACTCCATTGCCAATTGGATATTCTCTTTAATTTCTATTAACTTCTTATTATCTCCTTTCAATATCATTGTTTAAGATGTGGAATTTAATTGGTCCTTTATGCATCCCATGGTTGACCTACTTTGATTAGTTAAATCCTTTTAGGGATCTTTTCAAGATCCCCCTTTCCTTTCGTCATCCTCTATGTGCCTGACCCCCTCTCATGAAGTTAGGACCTAGGAGAATCTACCATAAATCATAAAAAAAAAATTTGTCTTGTTTATAATATTCTTTCTAATACTTTCCTTGTTCTGCAATTATTTTTAATACTCTGATCTTACTCTCTATTGGTTTACTAGGGTCCTGGTAATGGAACCAAATGTTGGCAAGAAAATGAGGAGTCATAGTCTAAAATTCTAAGTCTAGGAGCCTTGCATGTTCTAGTTATACCACAGTTTTATAGTAGGATAACAATCAAAAAGTTTGCAGTCGGAAATGACTTCATGTGATAACATAACATAATGGTGAATCCATAACATAGAAATTAAAGATTCAATTTATGTATCAGAACTATATATATATAGACACACACACACACACACACACACACACACACACACACACACACACACACACACACACACACACACACACACACACACACACACACACACTTCTTTATATATATACTTCTTCTATTATATGTCTCTCTTCTTCTTACTTCTACTCCTATGTTACTATATACATATTACTATATTGGGGATGTGTCCCTTACAAAACATGACTATTCCTACTTGGCCTAGTCAGCCTTATACTGTATATCCTTCTTACGGCCAAGTGCAATGACTTCTAGATGTTGTACTAGCTATTGTCAACACTGCAAACAAATGATGAACATGAATAAGATTTAAGATTGATGGAAGGCACATAACAACAAATGTAAATGTGTACACTAGAAGTTTTCCCTATATAGCAAGTTTTGCCATTTTCCAATAGGAATCTGCCATATCAAATTATACCCTATAAATCATACTTACCTTTGAAATTCTTTGGCCAAAACTAAACAAGCACAACAAGCCCACCATACTCATTGACATGGTCCATGTGGTATATGAGCGTTAGTCCACCAATATTAGATGCATCAATATCCGATCATTGATCACCATTGGACTAATAGGAAACCTCCAAGGACATGCCAAATAATCTGCAAGCAAATTAAGGCAATGGTCCATGCAAAATCATTGAAATTAAACCTTGATCATCTTACATATGAACTAACAATGACCTCTTATAGAGAAGAGATTTGAAACCAATCATATAGTGACCAAAATAAATCTATGTATAATAAGATTACTTGTTAGGGTATGTTTAGTCATTGTCAAATAGAAAACTACCATACATCCACACATGCATAGTGACTACAACACAATGCTAACAAGCCTACTAATGCCTAGTTTATACACAAGTAGATGAACCAAAAACTAACACTAGTATATAAAGATACCATAACCATTTAGATAGCTAACCACACCATTACTAATTGTATAACTATTGCTCACTTTTAGATTATGAACACATAGGGAAATAATAAAAATGTTGGCCAAACCCTTTACTATTTTGCCACTAGAAGGTTGCCAGTCATTAAATTTTTAGGATAATGCCACATAAGTTATGTGCAACTAGCTATGGATAGTGATCACATGATTATAAGATAAAGTACATGGTGATAACAAGCATCTTATGAAAAATATATAGAGTTTCCATGACCAAAAGTTTAAAGCTTGATAAAGCACACGGCTCAAACCATTTTCACAATAGACTAATTTAGTATATTGAGACACCATAAGAGATGAATAGATTAATCTTGATAGAGTCTAGTGGATTAACATTGAACTAGAACATGTCACATAAGCAATTGTTGACGAAGTAACTCTTGCATAAGCTAACATAATGAGTTACCTTTCTATAGATGTCCAAGTCTAGTTTCTAATAATTGCTCCCCTATTTATGGGTCTAAAGCACAATTCTTTTGCTTAATTTTTTAAATAGATTTTAATAGATAATTTTCTCCTTTGTCAATTATGAAATGTTAGAAAACTAATAAATTAATATAGATAATTTAAAATACATCTACCGTAAAATGTTGGAAGGTATCATTCTTAGAATACCTACTTAACCTATATCACAAATCCAATATAAGTCTCTAAAAAAAAAAAATCAATATATTTAACATATATATACTAATTGTTATTGTTATTAACGAGATTATATACAAGGCTTAATAACATAAAAAAGAATGCATCGTTGCATCATTCTCATTATTAACGATGTTCATAATGATAATATCTACATATGGAACTGTAATAAAATATGAAGCTAATTACTAAAATTACAAGCTAAACTAGAATACTAAGAAAATGCATTAATTACCAAAATTACTAGCGATTGCGCATTCTCTTAAAAGACCATACAGACAGCGTGTGCAAGTGCGTTCCTTTCCACCCTACGGCTATTGCAGATCCATTCGGCTCAATAGTAAAACTTTCTCCATGATTATACTGTTTGACCAATAATCTTGCCTGATACCAAGCTTGATAGCTGAAGCTCATTTCTTGAAATCCCGCCCGTCTGAAGAAAGACCTCCACATATCCATTTTAACGTGTCTCACCCTCCTGTACTGCCCCTCGCAGGTTATCATATTGCTTATTTGATTCCCACAACATACTTCTTCAAATTTGACCCTCTTTAAATCATTTCTGTCGGGCAACACAACCTCCAAACAATCAAAGTAAGTGCTGTAATAGAAAAGTACCTCAATGAACCGATTCACGAAAGAGGGGGAATTATGGTGCCCTTCTACTTCAGAATTCACCAAAATGTGGGGGTTTAATTGCTTGATAACATTAACAGTCCTTCCCAGAAGAGTAGGGTCATATAACAGACTTCTGAAAACAGTGGGAGCATACACCACCACGAACTCATTCTCTTTAACATTGAATAAATGTTCGTTAATCTCATCCAACTTTGAGATCTTGACTGGAGAGTAAGAAAAGGGAATCGCCATAGCTTTAGCAAACTCTGTAAGCCTTCTTCCACTGTCTTCTAGCTCACTGGAATTCATTCCAACAGCTGTGATCCTGAGATGCTGCAAGGAAGAAGAAGAAACTCTCAGAGCGAGAGACTGAATCAGTGATGTCCATTGGCACCCACTTCGAATTCCCAGATCAATCACATGAATTCTTTTTGCACGCCCCACGGCTTCAAGGATAGCCTGGACGGCCGTGAATTGTAGCACTTTGGTATAGGGAAACGCCCTAGTACAGAGAGCCACTAGACTATACAATTCACTTTTTCCATAATCAACTTTGAAATTGTTGGCAAAATCTGGGGTTCTTTGTTTCTCTTTCTGCGATTCACTGTAGGTCTGGCGTGCAATTCTTTCCTGGAGGGCTTCGAAAAAATAATAACAGAGCCTCTCTATGGGGTTCCCCAGCTGGGAAGAGAGTTTCTTGCATTGGCTTAGCAGCCTGGAGGCTTGTTCGTATTGTTCGTTGCCGACGAACTCTGCTGAGGCCAAAAGAAGATGAGCTAATTCAAGCCCGTTCTGTTCTTCCCTGGGCAGAGCCGGAACGGCAAAGGAGATGTTCCGATTCAATTCCCCCTCGGCAGAGCCATGCGTATACTGACCCCCCGCTGCTTTAATGATTACTTGGGACGACAATACATTCTCATTGCCAGATTCAGCCGTCGCCCCAGAGATTTCATCACTGGTCTGGAAAGTAGGTGCTGAAGGAAATTCCCCAGACTGGCCGAACAAAATATTATCATTCATGCCTTGATGCAGCTGATCCTTTCCGATGTTTGTACACGGATAAACTCGCTCTAAGACTGCCAATCTCCCATCCATGGCCGGCGTGTGGTACTGCTGGAAGTGGAAGTCCATCTGTTGAAGAGGGCTGTCAAGCGGATAATGTGATCGGGATGAAAGCGGACGTCCATCTGATAATACTTCGATATTTTCCGATTTCTCTGCAATGGTTGCGAAGAGGCATAATGAAATGAAGTATTTTAACTGTCTTTGCGTTCAAAAGACTCCATCCAAGCTAAAAGGATCTTCTTGGCTTCTCATTCCTTACAAAGAGTTAACGTACAAAAACCGTATCTGAAAACTTCGAAATACCCGTAATAACGTTGTAGATGTCGTTAAACTAGTATATTTATATTTAATAAAAATATATATCTACAATATGCCTAGAGATCTCTTCCAATTTTTTGGTTTTGGTTGTTATTTTTTATAAATTATTAGGTTTCATTTCCAATTAAATATATTTCTTATGCTTGGCATTTATAAATTACTGGTAGCTAGAATATTTGCATTTTAGTTTAAAATGGCAAAAGCATTTTTGAAAGTGTTGTACCTTTAGTGGCGTATTTATTGTTGCGTTTCATTATGATCCTCTATCCTAATAATCTTATGCATATAAATCTTATTTTTTTTTCTTTTAGATTGGAATCTTATAAAATTACTCAGAATCTTGGAATCTTTGAGCTTCTCAACTCCACCCTGTTGTGACTATAGGAATGCCTCTCGGCGTAATCAACGTATCGTAAAATGTTTCTCTCTAGATGGTTTCAACGCAAAACTTGTTTTTTTCCTATCAAGTTAAAATATTCAAATCAAATTTTATTAAAGGTAAATGTAATATAAGAAATATTAGCCCAGCTTGCTTAAACAATAAAAAACAAATAATAATACATTTATGATGTAACCAAACTTCACAACATAAAATTCAAGTGTACTATTACAAAAGAATACCCACAAAACTCATAACTATTTTTTTTCAAATTTCTTCTCATTCCATCCCATCCTACTATAACTAAAGATAAATATCCAATTTATAAAAAAACAAAAATTACCATTTTTGGCAGATTTTCACAACTTTCTAAAATTGTGTTTTTTGGTAACTTCACATCCTTACCCGTATGACCATGAAAGTTTCCAAATATTTGAAACTTACTAAAAAATGACTAATCCTCAACTTTCTAATCTAATTGCAAGTAAATCTAGGAAAATATTTAGGAAAAACAACTCAGAAAATCTAAAAAAACATTAAAACCTCATTTTGAGGCCATAGATGATCGAATAAGGTCTCGAAAAAGTGTCAAAATGGTGACTTACCAAATGATTTTTTATTGAACTCTTCAAGACGCATCTACCCACCAAATTTCAGCTCCAATGGACTTCCAGGTCAAAAGTTATGACCTTTGAAAGTTCCTGCATCATTCTCCTCTGGTTGAAAAAAATGCAGCTCCTGCAAGTTGTTTTCCTAAAACTTGTGCCACATATATTAACCCTGTCGAGTGTCTATTGTCTTCTTGTCCAAAATCAGTGCAATCTTTTCCCTTTTCTTTCTCGGAACCTGTTGTTTCCAATCTACTTCAGCTTCACATTCTTCATCAAGAATGTCACCATGAGAAGTATATAAATCAGAAACATTAAACATAGGAGAAATGTCTAACTGCTCTGGTAAATCTACCTCATAAGCATTGTCATTATTTTTTTTGTAATTCTGCAAGGGCCAATTTTCTTATATTTCAGCTTGTTGTAAGTTCCGGTGGGAAACCTCTCTCTTCTTAGATAAACCATGACTAAGCCACCTTGATTGAATACTAGATGTTTTCTACCAACATCTACTATAGTTTTATACTTTTCATTACTTTCTTGGAGCTTCTACCTCACCTCTTTCTGTAATTATTGAATATATTCTACATACCCTTCTCCATCATCACTAATCCTATCTCCAATTGGTAGCTACACCAAATCTAAAACACCCTTAGGATTCCTACCATAAACAATGTGAAATGGTGATTTACCTATAGATCGATTGACTGAATTGTTATAGGCAAATTCATTTTGTGGTAAGGCCAAGTCCCGATGTCTGGGTTTCTCTCTAATAATGCATCTTAGCAGGTTTCCCAAACTTTGATTTACAACCTCGATCTGCCCATCTGTTTGGGGGAGATAAGCACTGCTGAACTAGATCTTGGTTCCCATCTTTTTCCATAGGGTCCTCAAAAAATGACTAAGAAACTTAGTATCCCTATCAGATGTGATAGTTTGTGGAACACCATTTAATTGAACAATTTCTTTAAAAAATAATTCTACCACCCTAGTTGCATCACTAGTTTTCTTGCAGGCAATAAAATGAGCCATCTTAGAGAACCTATCAACAACAACAAAGATGGAATCATTACCTCGTTGTGTGTTTGGTAGCCCTAATACAAAGTCCATACTTAAATCAATCCATGGTTTAGTAGGTACTGGTCATGGCATATACAACCACGTATTTTGTGAATGTCCTTTAGCCATCTGACAAATTCTACACCTTGTCACATATCTTGTTATGTCTCTTTTCATCTTTGGCTAGTAGTACTTATCTTCTACTAGAGCTATGGTCTTATCCTTGCTCAAATGTCCAGCCAACCCACTGCTATGAAGCTCTCTTATAATATTCTCTCTCATGGACCCAACTGGAATACCTAATTGCTTTCCTTTTAAGAGATAACCATCTTGCATAAGATATTCACCTTGAATGTGGCCCATGCTGCCCACTACTGGGGTTTTCAATTGTTCCACAATCTCTGAAAAATCATTGTCAGATTCATATAGATCTTTAAAGGCATCAAAACCAATCACCTCATTTTCCATTGTTGTCAATGGTGTGACACACCTACTTAAAGCATCTGTAACCTGGTTTTGTTTTCCTGCCTTGTGCTTGAGAACAAAGTTGTAGCCTTGTAAGAAAGAAACTCATTTTGCATGCCTACTATTCAATTTTTTTGTGTGTTCAAGTATTTCAAGGCAATATGGTCTATAAACAACACAAACTCCTTTGCAACTAGGTAGTGCCTCCAATGTCTCAATGCTTGTACAATTGCATAAAATTCTAAATCATAAGTTGAATAGTTCTTCCTTACCTCATTCAACTTTTCACTTAAAAAGGCTATGGGTTTACCTTCTTAGCTAAGTATAGCTCTAGTGCCCACATGTGAGGCATCACAATCCACTTCAAATACCTTATCAAAATTTGGTCATGCTAAAATAGGAGCTTTTGTCACCTTCTTCTTCATAAACTTAAAAGCTTCCTTAGCTTCCTTGGTCCACACAAAATCCCTTCCTTTCATGCAATCTGTTATGGGTGCTACAATACTGCTGAAATTTTAAATGAATTTTTGATAGAATGTGGATAACCCATGAAACTTCTTACTTTTGTTATGTTCCTTGGACTAGGCCACTCTAGAATTGTCGTGACCTTTTCTGTATCCATTTTGATACCATCTGCGGAGATGACAAAGCCTAGGAAGACCAAACTTTCTTGCTTGAATCTGTACTTCTTTAAGTTTGCATAGAGTTTCTCTTTTCTCAACACATCTAATACGATCCTCAAGTGTTGTAGGTGCTCCTCTTTACTCTTGCTAAAAACCAAAATATCATCAAAGTAAACCACCACAAACTTACCAATATAAGGACGCAGTATAGTATTCATTAGGCTCATGAAGGTACTGGGTGCATTAGATAACCCGAATGGCATAACCATCCACTTATATAATCCATCCCTAGTCTTACATGCTATTTTCCATTCATCCCCCTCTCGAATCCAGATCTGATGATAACCGCTGAGTAGATCAATTTTGCTAAAGTATTTAGCCCCTACAAGCACATCCATCATGTCATCCAAACGAGGGATGGGGAACTGATATTTGATCATGATTTTATTGATTACCATACTATCTGTGCACATCCTCCATGTGCCATCCTTCCTTGGAGTTAATAGTGTGGGTACAACACATGGGTTCATACTCTCCCTCACTACACCTTTGCTTATGAGGTCTGTCACTTGTCTATTGAGTTCTGTATGGTGGGTAGGGCTCATTCTATAAGCTACTTGATTAGGTAGGGATGCTCCTGGGATCAAATCACTGTGGTGCTAAATATCTCTCTTTGGTGGTAGAACATCAGGTAACTCATCTTGCACAACATCAACATATTCTTCCAGTAGTTTTGCTACTTCTGCTGGTACAGGTATATCCTCATCATCTTCTTTTTTCACTACTACTGCATAACAGAACCCTGTCACCTTCATTTCCTTCATAAGTTCTCTTGTGGACAACATACTCTCAACCTTCCTTTGATCCTTAAGAGGCAATAAAATCACTTTGGAACCTTCTTTCCAAAAAGTGTACATATTTTTTTCTCCATCATGCATTACCTTCCCATCATATTGCCATGGCCTTCCCAACAACACATGTCATGCATCCATTGGAATGACATCGCACCATATTTCATCCTTATAAGTCTTTCCTATGGAAAACTTAATTAAACACCTCTTATCAACAATGACTTCGTTTCCCTTTTTGAACCATGCAATACGATAAGGATGGGGATGTTTTTCATAGTGTAGATTTAGTTTATCTACCATTTCTCTAGAAATCATATTTTAACAACTGCCACTATCAATAATAACTTGGCATACCTTTCCTCCTAAGGTGCACCTGGTTCGAAGCCAAGAATCATCACAACCTTGTATTTGCTCATTTTTTGGAATCACCATTGCTCTTCTCATCATGAGATTCTCACCCACATCTAGTGGAACCTTTAATTCTGCCCCTTCTCCTTCATCCTCAGCTTGAGCCAAGTTCAACCTGGGTTGTTCTCCTTGTTTCCCTTCTTGCATGTGATAGTTTGGATAGTCAATTGCCCTGTGACCCTCTTCACCACACCTGTAACAAGTGAAACATTTTCGTGGGCCTTCCCATCCTCTACCCCTCTAAAATCCTCTTCCTCTTTGTTGACTTTGAGGATTTTATCAGATATCTTCTAATTTCTCTATTCCTTGGGATGATTCTCCCCGACTAAAATTTAGACCACCTCGTAAGGGAGATGATGTCCCTCTCCTTGCTCCTCTATTCCTTTGAAAATATTGTCTACTTTCTTTTCTTCTGCCTTTAAAGCTAATTGGTATGCTTCTTCCATATTGTTAACCCTACGCATGCTCAATTCATCTCAAATAGTGAATTTTAGACCATTTACATACCTTGCATCCATTTGTTCATTAGTTTCCTGATGCTCCACATGAATGGACAACTTGTAAAATTCATTTGTATAGTCTTGTATAGTAGATAAGTTTTGTTTGAAAATTTGAAATCTACGGAAAAGAGTTTGCGCATAGTCTATAGGCAAATATTTCTTTTTCAAATTCTTCTCCATTTTGCTCCATCTCTTGATTTTATCCTTTCTCTTTCTAGTTCTTTCCTTTTACAGATGATCCCACCAGATCATTTAATGACCCTTTAACTTAGTGCATGCAAACTTCACCTCCTTTTCATCTATCATGGTCTTCCATTCAAAGAATTTCCCCATTTCATTCAACTAATCTATCAACTCCTCTAGTTTGAGATTGCCTGCATACTCAAAAATTTCAATTTTAATCTCATCATTTTTTCCCTCTAATGCTCTAAGCATCCTTTTTTCAAAAGTCAGGTGCTCTAATTGTGCTTCCTCTTCAGCTCCTACATGTCGATCTTCATCTCCCTGGTCTATTTCTTCATCAGAACCATCTCTTTGTGGTCTCAATCCTTGATTGGCGATAATACTTACAAGTTCTTGCATTCGTCTTTGTAGATCATGTATATCCCTATGCATCTAGGCATTACCTACTCTTCCTCTTCCTCTCCCAGCCATCTTCATGCTCTGATACTAGATGATGTAACCGAACTTCACAACATAAAATTCAACTCTATTATTACAAAATAATACCCATAAAACCCACAACTATTTTTTTCAAATTTCTTCTCATTCCATCCCATCCTGCTACAACTAAAGATAAATATCCAATTTATATAAAAATGAAAATTACCATTTTTGGCAGATTTTCACAACTTTCTAAAATTGCCATTTTTGATAACTTCGTATCCTTATCCATATGACCATGAAAGTTTCCAAATATTTGAAACTTACTAAAAAATGACTAATCGTCAACTTTTTAATCTAATTGCAAGTAAATCTAGGAAAATATTTAGAAAAAACAACTCGAAACATCTCGAAAAAAACATTAAAACCTCATTTGGAGGCCCTAGATGATCGAATAAGGTCCCAAAAAAGTGTAACAGTGGTGACCTACCAAATAATTTTTTATTAAACTCTTTAAGACGCATCTACCCACCAAATTTCAGCTCCAATGGACCTTCGAGTCAAAAGTTATGACCTCCAGAAGTTCCTGCATCAATTTATTTGTAAAGAAATGTACCTTACATAAATAATATAGACCAATAAATAAATTTAAAAGAATAATAATCAACTAATCTATATTGAATTCGGAGTTGGTGTTAATAAACAAATAATAAATGTGATGATTACATAGGAGGATAGATGCATTTAGTTTTGGAAACAATGATGAATAATTATTATTGGTGTTGTGTGGAAATATGAGGAGAATCAGGGTACTAAATGTTAAGGAAAATTAAGATTGTCTAGGGAAAATGAATTATTTTTCTAGTCTTCTATAAACCTCGAATCTTCCATATAAGTTGTCCAAGAAAGAACATTCCAGTTTTTAGAATAAAAGAATAGAAATTAGAATCCTCTAGAAAACAAAAAATTTCTAGATTTTAAAGATGTTATAATTATAGATATGAGACTATAGACAACTATTGTACATTGCATTTGGATTGAATGTAACACAAGCTACATGAATATAATATTTGTCTTAGTCATTTAACTTTTTTTGCTCTATTTTTTCCTTGGTTGTATCTATTGTTATGTTTTTATTGTTTTTCAACTATTCTTACATGGTATCAGAGCCAAGTTAGAGCTAGAAATCTTCTAATAGGACTAAGATATTGTTGTAGTGATATGTGTTTAGCTAGATAAGCTTTGAAGAGATTTAATCTATTTATTTGAGTGCTAATTTTATTTATTTATTTATTTTTGCTAACATGGGCTCTACAAATGAAGGTTTGCCAATCTTTAATGGAAGTGGTTTTGTATATTAGAAGATTGCAGTCAAGAAAGATTTAAAAGAAAAGCCTCTATGGAGGATAGTGAATATAAAAATTGGACAACCTCGAAATGAAAAATAAAGGAGTTATGAAAATGCAAGTTGGAGCAAGCTACATGCATTATTGGCAAAGTTTTTAGTCCCAATATCAATAAAATATTTGTTGCTATTGATAATCCAATAGAGTTGTGGGAAAATTTAAAAAAATATTATAAAGATGTAGACTTTGCTAGCATTTTTAGTATAGAAGAAAAATTGCTGAACTTAGATCTAGTTGATTTTTAGAAAATGACTTATTACTTTAATGAAGTTACATTTTTAAATGCCCAGTTGAAGAAAATAGGTGTTGAATATGTGAAAAAATATTTTCAACTAATTGCAATGGTTGAAACAAAGCTTTCCCAATGTCTTATTGCTTGTACAACACACCCAGTGTTTTGTTGGAACATTAGGACCCCTCTTTTGATCTTTGGGCTATACTTTTAGTGTTGGGTTCTTACATGGCCCACATCATTTATCATTTTCTCAAATATCATGAATCAATTTGCATCATCTTAATAGACCTCAAGATCCTTATGTTTTTTGAGAGTTGCTTCAAGTATGTGAACTTTCATGTTTGACATTCAATCTCCACTTATATGTGTGTCTCTTCACTAGAATCTTGTCTACATGTTACACTTGGTAAATAAAAGTTTTTGCCTACATTTACCCAAATTTGTAGCTACCTTTATGCGGGAGGATGGATACACAAATCTCATAATCCTAGCATGAGTTGAGAGTCTATCATGAATGTACAAATGAGTTTAAAAATTTATTCTTGTTAAAATGGATATGTTGAGATGCTCCTCATATTGACCAACTAGGACTCAAACCTAGGACCTTCCATTTGCTGATGGAGTGCTCTACCAACTGAACTATGAGACCCTTGTGGCCAGTCCATCATTGATCTGGGTGTGTCTTATTTCCAACACCTCCCTTACACCACATTATAGGTGCTTGGGGCTCCTAGCCTAGCACTGATACCAATTGTTTAGTTGTTTCTCATATGGACTAGCTAGGACTTGAAACTAGGACCATTCATTTACTACTAGAATGCTCTGCCAACTGAGCTACTAGCCCTTTGTGTCTAGTCCATTGTTGGTCTAGTTGTGTCTTATTTTCAACACCCCATTAAGCCACACTATAGGTGCTTGGGGATCCTAGCTTGACTTTGATACCAATTGTTGATTTGCTTCTCATATGGACCAGCTAGGACTTCAACCTAGGACCTTCCATTTGCTACTAGAGTGCTCTACCAACTAAGCTATTGGCTCCTTGTGGCCAATCCATCGTCATTCTGATGGTGGCTTATTTCCAAAAGGATCAAATTATCTAATGTGATGTTCTAATAGTCCTTTTGTGTTCATAGGTTCTTGGTGCTAGTTTTGATTGCACATGGAGGATGGTGACCAAATGGTGTGCATGTTGCCAAAGCAACCAAAATCCATACAAGGGTAGAGAAGGAACTCAACAAAGGCTTGTTCGATCACATATTCAAATTCTACATCTATCGAAGGGGTTGCAACACTTGATCCATAGTCCACTTGAATCCCATGACTAAGAGATGGATTTTGTAGTTTAAAGATTAAGCTTGACTTTCTTTGCAAAAAATAGAAAATTGTAATGAGAACCTTAGTTATGAAATTAATTCACATGGAAAATGAAGGGTAGTATATTTTTAAAAATTAAAATGACCCCCACATAACCTGAATATTTTAAGAAAAAAAGAAAAAAGATATATAAGGAAAAGTGGTAGTAGCATTTTAAAAACCCCCTCTATTTTTTTAAGTGATTAAATCAAAATATAAGGGTTGGCATCATATTTGGAGAGGGACCCATTCTTTAATGTGATAAAAAAAAAGTGAGGAAGAAAGCATACTTGAGTTAAGAGCTTGGGCCCCTTTTAAAATAGAATATAAAGTGGCACCCAAATTTTAAAAACCATGCTACATCATATAAAAGAGATGGCCAAGGAAAGGCCTAGGAAAATGTCCAATCAAAGATCTCAAAATCTCACCTTTAACCAAGTAAAGGAGTAGGGGTAGTGTATAGTAGCAAATAAATGATCCTCTTTTAAGCATAAAATACACTGCATAAAAGGGGCCATGGGATGTGGTGGTACCTATTAGGGTTTAGGGTTTTAGGTTCATCAAATTATAAGTCTTTCCCTTTAAAATCCTTTAAACCCAATTTCCTAAGGTCATGTGCTTTACTTCCTAAATATTTGTTGACTGCATGTGATAGGTTCCCAGTCCCTTAAGTCATGACTTAAAGCCTTTATATTCATTAGGTGACCGGCCCCATGTCCTAAGTCTTACCCCTTATGGCCTGAGAAAAATTAAACCCATGTCTTAAGTCCTTGCATAGGATATAAGGCTTAGTAAAAATGTATTTCATAGCGTCGCAACACATATTACATGATGTCACCATCCAGTTGTATAGTCGTGACAGGGTGACACCTATCAAAGCATATAGGCTTACGTCCCTTTATTTTAGGAATCTTACCTTGAGCAACCATATGCTGCCAAGTCTTAGTCTAAAAGTGGTCTTAGTTCTAATCTGACAGTTGCACATCATCACAAGGGTATCTTGCCAAGAAGGAATCATCATCATGTGGTCACGAGATGGCAACACATGGCCTTAACGTATAATAGAAGTAAAAAGTAAATGAAGGATGGATGCATGGAGGCTTTATCACACCTGGGTGTGGTAGGTAAGTGGTGGCCCACTTCTGGCTGTGTTGCTACAAAGCGATACCACGTGTCCAGGCTAGATGAAAAGTGATGTGGTTAGTAAAGGAAGTACATCTGATGTGGCTCATCTTGATTGGTTGAGGACTTTTCAACTATGATGACCTAGATTTTCAAATCTGGTGGGTAAATGACAACCATGGATCTCACAGGAATAAACTTAGATCAATGACGCAGGTTTAAATTTTTGTGATGAAAGTTGAAGGCACCCTATGACATGAATGAAAGATTAATGCAGAAACTACCTCCATTAATGCCTCAGAAACTATGCTATGAAGCTTGAAAAGAAGAAAAGTTAGGGCTTTTTGCATCATTTCTTCAAGAACAAATAGAGTTCAAATGCACAAGAAATTTTTAAGCAAGCAAAGAATGAAATTCAAACTTCTGCAAGCATAAACCAGTAAGTTCATTTTGTCTAGTTGTGCCTGACATATTTTAAATTGACTGCTTGATTGAGGAGGTAGATAATTATATGTATAAGAAGCCCTAGTGTATTACAATTAGTTTGAAAAATGAGTCAAGTCAGTCAAGCTTCCACCTCTAAGAGCAACTTAGATGAGGACCTTATGGTCTAGCTCCCAGGTTCTTCTAGGAAACCTCTAAATTTGCACAGTCCCAGTGGGCTAGATGATAAATTCCTTGACTTTTTCTATAACTGTAGAGATGCATGACTGCCTATTCCTAGTTGGGTCTTATTTGAGTACTGGCACCATAGAAAGGATTATAAGGCCCCAGTCTGCCATGCTTGGCACTTTGATTTGGCCAAGCTTATCTACCCTAATGTATTCCCTAATCTAGACCTAATGAGGGCAATAGCATTGAGGTATGATCCTCAAACAAGGACAGTCTTGGCAGGAAAAGACACAAAAATCATTAAGCTCACAAAGGGATACATTGCCACTGTGTTTAACCTCAACCCTGTGGCTAGTAAGCCAATTGACTTAAATGCATTGAAGAAAAAGTACCAAACTGTTAAGCGTGCCTATAGAGATTTTAACTTGGCCAAGCACAGGCCAAGAGGAGTTCATGGTAAATTGGTGAAAATCTCAGATAGTGAGGAGGAACCCTTCCACTGCAATATGTTCATGCATTATTTTGTTAGAACATATCACAGCTTGTACCAAGTTCTCGGCATGGTTACCTCAAACAAAATACCCATCTCTCTGATGATGATGGCAGTGGATATTCAAAGCCAAGAGACCTAGGAGCCATATGACTATGCCCATACATTGCAGATAAAATGGTCAAATAGATGACAACAATTAAGAGCAAGCTATTTACTACGGATGTCCATGTTGATTTCACATGGTATTCAATGATGTGCCATATGCTAAATTGTTTTCTTTGTCAGGAATCTGGCACTAGAATCTACGTGTCAAAATGGCAGATGCACAGGGAAATATGTTGCCAGTGTAGATGTGGACCTGCATGGTTGATATGAATTGTACTAATGCTGATTATGTAATTTTCAAAGAATATTTTTTGAGGAGAGTTCTCAGTTTCTTGGAGCCAGAAGGAGAAAGGATGCATTCAGATGTATTAGATTTTTTAAGGCCTTTGGAAAGAACTCCTCACTTAGGGATTGATCGTAATTGGGGTGACTGGTTTTACCATGATCACACTACTTGTATTAGGGTCCATGGGTGTGAAGCCCCTCCCAACATTCTACCTAAATATGTACCCAAGAGAATTGAATTTTTGGAGACCATTAGGTAGCTAAATGAATCGGAGAAGGAGCATATGAGGAACACAAGAATGGTTCATTTTTTCCTACCTCCCTTAGATTCATTGAATTTTTGACAGCTAAAAAAAATGGGTTGGATCAGATTTATTCAGTCTTACATTGCTATGGGATGTATTTGGAGTAGCCGAGGATATTTGACTTGGTTTAATTGACAGGGTCAGGGTTAGCAAACAAAGATTGAGGTGCATTCACCAGGTCAACTTTGATGAGGATCCTATTAGAAACAGTTTCACAATGAATGATGTCCACACATTGAGAATCAAGTGGGACACAATAATGATAGGAGAAAGAATGAGGAAGAATGTGAATGTTGCATATTAGTGTGCCTTTGTAGACGTGCAAGACCCCATACAAAGAATTCAAAAAATGTTGGATAATGCAGAGCAACTAATTGCTAGTGCTCCTGCAGGAGAAGAAAGACCCTCCTATTAGCCTGACAACTCAAGGAGAGGATATGGTGTGAAGAGAATCAATTGTCCCTTCCCCTACCAAGAAGGCAAAGATTATTGATTTAGAGAATCCAGAGGAAATTTAGGTGGTGGACCTTAAGGGTGAAGCAGAAGAACATGTGCAAGAAGCTGCACATCAGGTGAATACACCTAACAGAATAAGGCCCTATTCATCCCCTAAAAATAGGGCAATGAGGACAATGACAAGCCAGATTGTAGATATTGAAGATGCTAGAGTAATGACTTGAAATAAATTTTTACAGGATGATGAATTCATTAACACTCATGAATTTAGGAGTTATGTGTTAAAAGTAAGGAGTGAGGAATTCCAAAAAGGATTGAGGATGCCAAGAGTGGAGCTGACCCCTCTTAGTATGAGGCCATCACTCAGAGAGTGTTGAAAGAAGTCAATTAGGCCATTAGCACAATGATTCCAGAGGAGGGGAGGGCATTGTTTTCCAAGAGTAATATCTTTCTCCTTCCTCACTAGACTTTGTCAGGTGCAATTCCATTTGACACAATAAATAGAGAAGATTCAGATGTAACAAATGAGCAAGTAGAGAAGGATCTCTCTGGTGCAACCATCAACCCTAGGTTTGAGACATTTGAAATATGGGCTCTAGGCCCAAATAATAAGAAGCCTGGGATTGGATTGGGGGAATTAAAAGGAGATGTAATAATCAAGAGGGCATTTGACACCTCTACCTCCTAGGCTGCAAGTTTAAATGTGCAGACTACACAATTTCCTGAGGCAGTCACTAACAAGATGCAGAAAGAACATGATGAGTTTCTACTAAAATATGTACAGGCAATCACAAAACTCAATAAGTGTAAGGAGAAGCTATCATTAGGGGATGGTACTTCCACTCCTCCCCCTATGATCCCAAAGTAGAGTCATTTCTAGCTGACATAGAGCCCTTGTTAGCTGAGATCAAAGAACTGAAGGAGGAGGTGAAGAGGTTGAAAGAGGAGAAGAAAAATTTGTTTAAAGATATGGTCACCAATTTGATCAACCATAGGGTGGCTAAGATTGTGGCAAGGATGGATGAGACATGGAAGTCTCATTCTGAATTAAAGGCTCCATTCAATAAACATGAGCAAGATAAAGAATGTCTCAAGACAATACATAAATCGTGGCTGCCAAGGACTAGTGAGTTGAGAGATCTGATCATATGTGTAAGGTTTGATGCACAGGTGCCACCAGAGATGAAGCTAACCCTTGAAATACTAGAAATTCTTGAAGGGGTTGTAACTTTCCAATTACAGCTAGATAAGGTACTAGGTGAAAAGAAGAAGTTTATGAAGAAAATAGATAAGAAAATAATGCTTGGTAGACTAGAAGCTAATGGACAAGTCAAAAGCCTTGACAAGTGGAAAGTTGATTTTAGTAACAATTCTAGCAGCTCATATCTACTTGTTGCACTGATGGGGACCCCAAGCTAGTGATTTTGAATTCAACTTTGGATAAAATGCATGTATTGGCAATAAATTTTGAGTTGTTCTATAAGGAGACGAAGAATTTCATGGATGCACCATACACAGGACATAATGACAAGATTTCAAGGTTGATTGCATTCCAATGGCTGTTAGAAAAGTCAAATACTGAGTGCACAGGGAAATATGGATAGGTGTACCTGAAGCAAACAAGCAACTACCTCTCCCCTGCATTCATGTAGCTAAACTCCTCAAGTCATTTGGGTCCCATATGATATATTATTTTTATTCTTCTTTGGGCTCAATGTAATAAATGTCTCAACATCCTTGAGTGGTGCTTTGTAGTGTAATCTCACCTAATCAACAAATGTAATGAATGTTGGTGCTAGGCTATGTGTCTATAAAGAGTTGGTTTCTTCACTTTGTAAGGTTGTTGGAAGTTTTGGGATTTTGAGGAGTAAAGCTAATACAAAATTTTGGTTGCTTGTTCTCTCTATGGTCTTGTGAGTTCCATTCTAATGTATGTATTTTCATAAGCAATTTATCAGTTTTAGATTAGTTTATACGAGTAATGATATATGCATGTGTTTTTGTTAATTGTCTCCATTTGTTATCTGCATCTTTCTTTAGAATTAAGTAACTAAGGATTTTCTAAATTCTTGAGTGCATATCTGTTGCATTGCATGTTGATTTTTTTCTTTTGTTTAAGGATCATAATTAAAGCACTTTAAGTCAAATATGGGGAAATATGTGTGATAACAGGGATATTTGTAAGAAGAGATAGTAGGAATATTCAATCTTGGGAGTTCTCTATAAGGCAGGAACTGAATAAACATCTAAAACTTGTATGTTTGTTTGGTTTATGGGAATTTATATGTTTTAAGTTTGACTCCATGCCTTTGGATAGGCACTGATCAAAGGCCTGCATTAAATTTATGAATGAAACCCTAATATGGCAACCATAAACACATTAAATTTTAAATCAACTCAAGACCTTAAACTATAGGATAGTAGGAGTAGGATTTAGGTTTCAGATCCTTTGACTCATAACTGTAGTAGGATCCAAAGCTAGCCCCTTTGCATTCATCTCACAGTTTTGGTCCATATAATAGAGGATTCATCTACTGAAATGTCAATACTTGGTTATAGTCAAGATTCATCATATGGGTATTGAGTGAGGGACACCCCCCTAGGTCTTGCAGAGCCTGAAGTGTAGGGGAGACATGAGATTCTATCTCCTATTAGTTGGCCACTAACCTTAGGATTCTGTGGATAGGAGATGGCAACTTTTTAGGGAAACTCAGACAATTAGCTGGAAAATATACAATAGACTAGCAACTCCACTAGGGATTTGAAAAGGGAACCTAGAACATAGGTATAAATCCCATTAGTGGGTGGTGACTCCAAATAGAATCTCCCAGCTAGTAAAATAGAAGTTATATACAGGGGAGAAGATCCCTACAAAACACTTTGTTCCAAGAATTACCAAAGAAAATGTATAGAAAGAAAGGAACTACTCAACCAAGTCATGAAGGTTCACCAAGTCCAAGTAACAAAGATGATTCTTAGAATAATGTTAGGCCTTTTGGACAACAACACTTTTCATCTTCAGAGGCTAATATTCAAGACATTTTTAAGAAACAACAATGTGGTGGGTTGAGGTTTGGATCTGATATGTTTCAAGAACACCCTTTTCTAGATCCCCCTAATAGGTTTGAAGATATTAAATATCCAAGAGACACTAATAACCCTATGTGACCTTCTTCTTCCATGCCAATGGAATAGAAATTAGCTGAAGAAATTAGAAATCTCAGGGTAGAACTTGATTATTGAAAATCCCTAAAAATAAGAGATGATATGAAACAAAAGGTGGAAGCCATAAGAACTATACATCAAAATTCAATTCTCACCCTCAATAATGCAAATGTATCAAGAAAACAACAAGAAAATGAGGTTCAGAACCAACAGAATGACCAAAACATCCTTGGAAATAATTAAGGGGTTGATCACCATGTGAACTAGAATCCACAATATGATTAGAGACAAAATGTAAACAACAATAGGGTACCACAGAATCATGTGAGAAATCAAAATGTTAATGCCAATGCAAATAGGGATGCAAATTCCAACCAATTTGGTAAGAGACCCATGCCATTGGATAGATTCAAGTAGTTAGATTTCACTAGCATTCATGGATACCCAAACCCTATTGATAAGCGTATCAGAGCTGAGTTGCCAAAATTTTCAGGAAACAATGTTGTGTCAGGAGAGGACCACTTGAAGGCTTTCTGCAATGTGATGGATAATTTTGAGGTAGAGCATGAGGATGTTTCAATGAAATTATTTATGCAGTCCTTGATTTATGAAGCTAGAGAATGGTATAGAGGTTTGCCAGACTAGAGTATCACATCATGGGATGACATTAAAAGGATCTTTATAGAATAATATAGAGATAAGACTGACCCTAATTTTACTATTAATGAGTTCACAAGTATTGCTAAAGGGTCAAATGAGCCAATATCTAATTTCAATGCTAGGTTTACCAAGGTTTTAAATAAATTGCCACCTCATATGAGACAAAATGAACCAATATGTATGGTTTTGTACACAAATGCTGTTGATGCTAAGACTGTATATGAATTGAGGGACAAAGTGTTGGAGTTAAGCCAGACAACTGAGACGGGGGATGAATCAGTTGTCCCAAAACATTAACACTAGCAACAATTAATTCTTCTTTACCACTTAAAATAGATTAATGATGTAAACATTAAAACATGAATCAATGGCACATGAGAAGAAACAAATGAACACACTTGACACCAATATTTTTAACATGGAAACTCAGTTAAGGGAAAACCATGGTGGGGGTTAACGCACAAGATTCATACCCTATTAAAAGTACTTGAAAAAAATGGGAAGGCACTTGCCTTTAGGCACACTACCCAGAGCTCACTGCCTATAGGAATTTATATTTAATACAGAAATATTTAACTAAGAAATAGCATCTTCATCATGCCTAATTCAGTCTCTTTGAAATCTCACAAAAACATCTACTCTATCCCAAACACTTCTTCACTATCTCTTCATCCTTTGCTTCTTTTATTCTTCTAGTCCTCTTCTCTACTCTACCTCTGAACCTTTCTTAGGATTTTATCATTTTTGTACAAGGACGATTTTTCACAACTCAACAAAACTCCTTTATATGCTTCATCAACCTTGGAATAAACATCAAGGTCGGCACTACAAGCATCTGACTTAATGTGAATCACTAAGTTGTCAGCCAGGCACAAATGGGACTCAAATCTTCCTGGATCAACACACCACGCTCCATAGGATTGCTCTTAGATTATCCGCAACATGCTTGAATCATCTGGTCATTCAATACTAGGAAGAATGGCAACACCAATGAAGAAATCTTCAACAACACGCTCAATCTTCAATGCAAACCTCCAACATAGCAGGCACACTATCCAAAGACCTCCATAAGCTTATTGAATTCAGTAATAACTTCCACACTACTCTAAATCAACAGAATCACTTGCATCTTCATCCAGTACCTTAAGAACATTGTCTATCATGATTGTCAAACTAGAAATATTGCTTCTAGACCTCCAAACCATGAACCACTTGAGTTGATGACACACACTGACTTCCTAAATAGGTCTCTAGATTCGCAGATCATAGTGTTTCATTTATGGAGCAATCTAGACCAATTTCTTGTCACTCCGTCTCTTCTAAACACTACAAAACCCAATTCCACTTAGATGGCCATAACTTCTTCAAATCTTTATGTGGATCTCTCAAATCTTAACTAGAGCTACTTCAGACAATCCTCTACACAACCATTTGGTCTGTGTACTTAGATCATCATCAATTATCTCAATATCCTCAACATTTTCGGTCTTCTAACCAGGCAATAAAATAGGATACAGTTGACATCAATGAGAACACCACTTAGGCACCTATTTTCAACAATCTCCCCCTTTGTCATTGATGGCAACAAATGATGTGAAAAATGGATTTATCCATAAAGAGAAGAACTTCTCCCATTTTCTCTTATCACACCTGCAACCATTTTTCTTTACAACTCCCCCTTTTATCAGCATCTAGTTTTTCACATGACTTCTCTTCCCCTTTGATATCAATGGAAAAGGGCACATATTTGCAATATTTTCTCCCCATTTTTTAGTTTCAAACTGATCTCCAAAATTTGCATACTCACTACTTCCCCTAAGTAGTACCTCCTTAACATCAATCTGGATCACAAGATATGACTGTGAATTCCACCAGAATTATACACTGTAGTGCATCTTAGTTCTGATCAGGAGGGGAAATAACCCATAACTTATCTCTGAGATACTCAAAAGTATCCTTGGGTAGAGGCTTAATGAAAATATCTGTAATCTGATTCTTTGAAAAAACAAACTCCAATATAACTTCATTATCATTAACCTTCTCTCTCAAGAAGTGAAACTTGATTGATATATGCTTTGTATTTGAATGCAACATTGGATTCTTTGAGATGCTTATTGCACTTGAATTATCATAGAAGATTATAATAGGCTCTTCAAACACAATTCTAATGTCTTTCAACATTTGCTTCATCCAAAGAACTTGAGTACAATTGTTTTCTACTACAATATACTCTGCCTCTGCAGTAGACACAGATATTGCCTCTTTCTTTTTACTCATCCAAGAAACCAATCTCCTTCCCAAAAAGAATGCACCACCATTAGTACTTTTCCTATCATCAACATCTCTTGTCCAATCAACATCTGTGTATGCATGAAGAGTGAAGTTATTATACTATGGATACCATAAGACATAATCAAATGTCCCTTTGAGATATCTAAAAATTCTTTTGACTGCTACAACATGGGATTCTCTGGGATCATCTTGAAATCTAGCAACAAGTCCAACTACATTCATGATATCAGGTCTGGTCTAAGTCAGATAGAATAGTCCTCTAATCATTGATCTATACCTTTTCTGATTTACCTTAGGAGAGTTATCATCTTTACTCAACTTGCATCCAGTTACCATGGGTGTACCCACATGCTTTTAATCTTCCATTCCAAACTTTTTTAACAATTCTCTCACATACTTAGATTGAGATATGAAGATACCTTTATTCAACAGAATGATTTGTAGACCTAAGAAGAAATTCATTTCACCAAACATGGACATCTCAAATTCACTCTGCATCTGATCAATAAATGTTTTGCACATACTCTCATTTCCACCAAAAATAATAGCATCAACAAATACCTGAACAATCAGAATATGCTCATGATCAATCTTGAAGTAAAGATTACTGTCAGTAGTGCCTTTGCTATATCCTAGCTTTAGTAGATACTTATCTAATCTTGTATACCAGGCTCTTGGGGCTTGTTTGAGTTTATACAATGCTTTCCTCAACCTGTAGACCATATCTCTCTAATTAGACAACTAAAATCCTTCTGGTTGCCCAATGTAGACTTCTTCTTCCAATTCTCCATTCAGGAATGCTAACTTGACATCCATTTGATAGACCTTGAAATCTTTAAAAGTAGCAAATGCAAGAAATAATCTGACTACCTCTATTCTTGCCACTGGAGCAAAAGTTTCTTCAAAATCAATTCCTTCCACTTGAGAATATCCTTTGCATACTAGCCTTGCGTTGTTTCTTACAACTTCACCATCTTCATTTAGTTTATTCTGGAAGACCCATTTAGTTTCAATTAGATTTTTGTCTTCAAGTCTAGGAACAAGATCCCAAGTATGATTCTTTTCAATTTGCATTAATCCTGCTTCCATGGCTTTTACTCAATTTTCATTAATGTAAGCTTCACTTACTGATTTTGGTTCAATCTTTGAAATCAAACAAATCTCCTCTTGATCTTCAACAATTCTTTTTCTAGTTTGAACACCTTTATTTCTATCTCCTATGATCTGGTCTTCCAAATGATTCAACCTTACATACCTGGGTGTTTTGGGATTTGCTTGAGCTTCTGATTCTTGAGCTTGTTCCTCAACATTTGCACTAACTTCTTGAGTTACTGGATATTCTGAATCAATCTGGATCTGAGTCTGAGTTTGAACTTACCTTCCTTGACTTTGACTTTCATATTGATCATCTGAATCATATCCCCAATACTTGAAAGATTTCTCTTTCCTCTCATCAACTCTGACATTAGCACTTTCAACAATCTTTTTTCAATCTCTTGTTAAATCACCGGTATGCCTTGCTTTGAGTATAGTAACCCAAAAATATTCCTTCATCACTTCTTGCATCAAACTTCCCTAGATCCTCATCTCTTTTGATATAGCATTTACTACCAAAAACTCTAAAATATTCCACAATAGGAGGATGACCAAACTGTAATTCATAAGGTGTCTTACCAGAATTGCCTTTGATCTATATCTATTTAAGAGTGTAGACAACAGTACTCATAGCTTCTCTCCAATAGACTTGTGGAACATTTTCTTCCATCATCATGGTCCTAGCAGCTTCTTGAATGGTCCAGTTCTTTCTTTCCATAACTCCATTCTGCTGAGGAGTCCTAGGAGCGGTTATTCCATGCTTTTCACAAAATGTATCAAACTCACCGAAGGTAAACTCTCCACCTCTGTCAGATGTCAAACAATTTATTTTCTCACCAATCTCATTTTCCACCATAATCTTGAACACTTTGAAGTTGTCAAGAGCTTCTAATTTTTCTTTCAAGAAGGTTATCCACACCATCTGGGAGTAAGCATCAATCAGCAACATAAAATAACTGTCTCCTTGCACACTCCTAATTCTAGCAGGACAACATAGATTAGTATGCATAATTTCCAACCGTCCACTTGAAAATTGTTCTTTACTCTTGAATGAAATTTTGTTCTGTTTATCCAATTGGCATTCTCTACACATGCTATCAGTAGGTTTCACAAGTTTTGGAAGGTCTCTCACAACCTAAGTAGAACTTATCTTGACAATGTTATCAAAATTCACATGACACTTTCTCCTATTCCATAACCAACTCTGATCAATCTGAGCAATCAAACAACTTTTTCCAAAACTACTTAAATGAAAGATGTTACCTCTAGTCTGAGTACCAGATGCAATTTCAGTTTCTAAACTTTCTAAGATTCTATATTTTCCATCCTTTAATCAAAGATCATAACCCTTGTCAACCAACTATCCAACACTAAGAAGATTATGCTTCAATCCTTCCACATACAGAACATCATTAGTGTTATTCTTACCATCAAAAGAGATGGATCCTTTGCCACTGATTCTACTAGCTGAGTTGTCTCCAAATTTCACAATTCCACCTTCATATTTTTCAAAGCTTACAAACTTACTTTTATCACCAGTCATATGATGAGAACAACCATTGTTAATCACCCATTCATCTTTTTCTACAACTTGAGCAGCCAAGGCACTTCGCACATTTACACAACTAGCAGATTCAGTAGGCACATAATCTTCTTCTTTGATAGCAATGAACACCCAATCACTTTCAGTGGAACCTCCATGATCTCATTCATCATCTGTGACTCCTTCACCAACTTCTTGGATATAGCAGCATTTCTACTGATATCTAGGTCTGTTAGGGTTTGGCTTTGAACCCCTCTCTAGACACCTTAAGGTAAAATGACCAAACTTATTACAAGAAAAACATTTGAATGGCAACTTTCCTTCATACTTACCAGATCCTCTTGGTAATCTTCTTGAAGAGCTTTCACCTGGATCATATCTTTGTTTTCTATGAATACTGGATTTAAATGTAGATTCATACTTAGGAAGAGAATCACCAAACTCACTCATCTCAAATGCTGAAAGCTTACCAACCAACTGATCCCTTGTAATAGTTGTCACAGTACTGATCTCTTCAATGGCAGTAACTTTATGCTTGTATGCCAGAGGTAAGGATCTAAGCACTTTGGCAACAATCTCTAATTCATCCAATACTCCACCAGTACTCCTGATACCGGTCACAAGTTCATTTACCTTCTGCATGTAGGAAGTAATGTTTTCATCTTTTCTCATCATCAACCTTTCGTATTTACCCTTTAGGCTATGTAGCTTGGCACATTTCACATGTTTATCACCTTCATACAAAGTTTCCAACTTTTTCTAGATTTCATGAGTAGTTTTCAAATCCAGGACATTTGTCATCTTTGTATCAGTCAGGGCACTCAACAATGTTTCTTTGGCTTGAATGTTGTGTTCAACATCCTTGAGTTCATCTAGAGTTAAAGGGCCTTTCTCCAGAATCTTATAATCATCCTTAGTTATGAGCCAAAAGTCATCACCCATACATTGCAAATGACATTGCATGCGTACCTTCCAAAGAGAATAATTTATTCCATCAAATCTCAGACTTTCTTTCTTGTAAGTTGACATGCTAGATCTCCTCAAATGGTCAAGCTTCTTTTAGAGGAACTAACTTTGATACCAATTGTTGGAATTAGGCCAGACAACTGAGAGGGTGGGTGAATTAGTTGTCCCAAAACTTTAATACTTGCAGTAGTTAATTCTTCTTTACCACTTAAAAAAGATTAATGATTTAAACATTAAAGCATGAATCAACAACAAATGAGTAGAAACAAATGAACACACTTGACACCAAGATTTTTAACGTGGAAACCTGGTTAAGGGAAAACCACGATGGGGGTTAACCCACAAGATTTGTACCCTGTTAAAAGTACTTGAAATAAATGGGAAGGCACTTGCCTTCGGGAACACTTCCCAGAGCTCACTACTCAAAGAAGCTCACTACCTACAGGAATTTATATTTAATACAGAAAGATTTAACTAAGAAATAACATCTTCACCATGCCTAGTTTAGTCTCTTTGAAAGCTCACAAAAAATTATGCTCTGTACCAAACACTTTTTCTCTATCTCTTCATCCTTTGCTGCTTTTGTTCTTCTGCTCCTCCTATTCTTTAATCTACCTCTGAACCTTTCTTAGGATTTTATCATTTTCGCACAAGGATGATTTTCCACAACTCAACAACACTCCTTTATATGCTTCATCAACCTTGGAATAAACATCAAGGTTAGCACTACAAGCATCTGACTTAATGAGAATCACTAAGCTGTCGGCCAAGCATAAATGGGACTCAAATCTTCCTTGATCAACATGCCATACTCCATAGGATTGCTCTTAGATCATCCGCAACATGCTTGAATCATCTGGTTGGCCAAAACTGGGAAGAACAACAACACAAAGGAAGAAATCTTCAACAATGCACTCAATCTTCAATGTGGACCTCCAACACATTAGGCACATGATCCAAAGACCTCCACAAGCTTATTGAATTTAGCAATAACACCTGCACTACTCCAAATCAATAGAATCACTTGCATCTTCATTTGGTACCTTAAGAACATTGTCTTCCATGACTATCACACTAGAAAGATTGCTTGCAGACCTCCAAACCAGGAATCACTTGAGTTGATGACACACACTGACTTCCCAAATAGGTATCTAGATCCATACATCATAATGTTTCATTTGTAGAGCAATCCAGACCAATTTCCTGTCACTTTGTCTCTTCTGAACACTGCAAAACCTGGTTCCACTCATATGGCCATAACTTCTTCAAATCTTTATGCAGATCTCTCAAATGTTAACTAGAGCTACTTCAGACAATCCTCGACACATCCATTTGGTCCATGTACTTAGATCTTTATTAATTTTCTCAATATCCTTAACATTTCAATCTTCCAACTAGGTAATAAAATAGGATACAGTTGACATCAATGACAACAAGGATATGTTGACATCAATGACAACACCACTTAGGCACCTATTTGCAACACAAAGGTCCAGCAAGTCTCAGAGATGCTTTCAAAATTGTAACTAATATAGAGAACAATAGGAAGGCATCATGTAAAGGAAATCGAAGGGATGATGTGAGAATCTTACAGAATCCAAACAACAGAATTCAAAATGTTCACAATAATAGTTCCACATTTGAAGATAAGTTAGATAAGTTGACATCTACTTTTAAGGATTTAAGTTACAAGCTTGCTAAAAATGAAAAGGGGCTTGGTCTAGAGAAGTAGGTTTATCAGAGGCAAGAAAAGAGACTTTAGTTGCATGATATACCATACAATACGAATTGGTACAATGGTAAGCCTATCCCCAACAAAAAACTAATCAAAGATCTCAAAATGTTAAAGAAACTCTTGACCCCCTAAAGAAAACTGGCAATGTTGTGGAAGATGCTCCATGGTGTATAATATATCAGATGCCTCATTCATAGTCATAATGTATGATTACCCAATCCTTTTATAATGATGCTGATGCCTTTCATGAGTGTAATGAACCTCACTATGTAGAAAATGGCAATATTAACATGCTCTCTACGAGTGGCTCAATTATTCCTCCTCTAATGAGGTAGTTATGGAAACAAATATGAATAAAGGAAAGTACTATAAGGGTGAAATCTATCGGCAGGTTTTTTCTGATGAAGAAAGTGAGGATCATTAGGTTTATGCCTAGGATTCACACACTCCTTTTGGTTGGTTTGAGAATGCCTTCTGATGAGCAAATTAGAGCTCTTATAGCTATTGTAGTAGCTCAAGTTAAGAGAAACTATAACCTCAGAAATAAAGCTCAGGAAGGTGATTCAGGCCAGCCGGGAAGCATCTTTGTAAAACAACCTCAACAAAAGCACAAGGACCCTGAGCCACAGAAAAAGAAAAATAATAATAGTAAAAGAGATTCAAAAGAGAAGTTGGGTCAAAATACTAAAAATTTAGAACGTAAGGTTTCTCATAATATAGAAAGGACTGAAGGCTCACATGCCATAGATGATATTCATACAACCATTAAAGCTTGGGTTGGACTGACTGAAGAGAAAATTAAAAATGTGGGTCAAGCTACAATTGTTATACAAAATTATGCCCCATTTGACATAACTCAAGCTTTGTCACAAATGAAAGTCTCGGTTCCACTGATGGAAATGATGAAAATTGAGGAATACAAAAATAAGGCATTAGCCTTATTTTTGGGGGTGTCTCATTAGACAGGTCACACTACTAAGGATCAGAACAATACCAAATAAATGAATATTGATGAAGAAATTCTTGAAGTTTATTTAGGAACAACAGTGACAAAATGCCCTTCCCAAGTAGAACCATTTTATGTGTCCCTTATTGTAAATGGGAAAGTGATTAGGAACTATATGCTTGATTCAGGTGCTTCAACAAACATCATGCCTTTGGCTATTATGCAACAAATTAGATTTAATATAGACAAGGCATGTGGAAAGTGTTATGCTATGGATGCTAGAGAAGTACCAATTATAGGTATTATGAAAAATGTGGTCTTCATGCTTGTAGCCTATACAATGAATCTTACAGTAGTTGATATCAAGACATAATATGGTATGTTGTTGTCTAGGAGGTGGGCAACATTGATTGGTGGAAGCATGCAATTGGATCTGTCATATACCATAATTCCCATGAATGGTAGGGATATCAAGCTAGTCAGCGAAGAAAGAGCACCAAATACAATTGAAGATCAAGAAATAGAAGATCAGATTTTCTTTGTGGACACTGATCATGAGAATTTTAGGGTTATGTCATGTGATCAAGATGAAAATAGGAAGGAAACTATTATTAAAGATTTAGAACAGTAGGGAGACCAAAATAGCTTGTGGATAATGTACTTTGATTGTGCCTGTTCCAAAGAGGGCTCTAGTATAGGAGTGGTATTTCTGTCTCCAACTGGTAAGATCCTCAAATTCTCCTTTTTGTTGAAATTTACATGCAAAAATAATATTACAGAATATGAAGCCTTGTTGCTAGGATTGAATGTTTCTCTCAAACATTGAATTAAAATGTTAAGGGTGTATGGAGATTCAGAACTAATAGTTTCCCAAGTAAGAGATAGGTATGCTACAAAGAATAAGAGACTATTTAAAACAATATAAACATGTTGTTTGGGATACTATAGAATTGTTTGATGCATTCTCAATAAATTGGATAGAAAGATCAATGGATGTTATGGAAGATTTCCTAGCTAATGTAGCCATCAGACCAGATGATATCACTTTGTCTGATATTAAAAATGTTGAGATCAAAATCAGACTAGCAATGCTAGAGAATATATGTAGTTGGTAGGTCTATAAGGATGATAAAAATTTAATAATGTTTCTATATTGTATTGATGAGTATGAAAATTAGGAAATTGATTTCTAGAACTTTGTAGAAGTTGTAAATGGGAAATAAACCCTTTTTTGAAAGGAACTGATACAACTCAAGACTAATAAGATTGCAAAAGGGTTGGTGGCCTTGGAAACATCATTTGACAACAGAGATCACTTGGTTACCAAGAATTCTTCTCCTCACATGGAAGACTTGGAGGAGATAAACTTGGGCACACAGAATGCTCCAAAGAAAGTATACATAGGTAAATGTTTCAAACCACATATTAGAGCAATGTTGATAGCCTTGTTAAGAAAATACAAACATGTCTTTGCCTGGTCATATCAAGACTTGAAATCATATAGAGAGGACATATTTCAGCATGAAATTCCCCTCAAGTATAGAGCTAATCCATTTAGACAGAGGCAAAGGCCTATTAATCCCACTTTGGCTCCAAAAATGCAAGAAGAACTCATCAAGCTTAGGGATGCTGAAATTATTGAGCCCATAAGGCATTCTACTTGGGTGTCAAATCTTGTCCCAATGAGAATGAAGAATGGAGATATAAGACTGTGTGTAGATTTTAGAAATCTAAATGTGTCTTCTTTGAAGGATAATTACCCCTTTCCCAACATGGAAGCTATGTTGCAAAAGGTGATAGGGTGTGAACTCCTATCTATGATGGACAGATTTCAGGATATAATTAGGTAAAGGTGAAGGAATCAGAATAGTATAAGACTACTTTCCCAACTCCCTGGGAACTTATGTATATGTGAGAATGCCATTTGGATTGACAAATGCAAGTGCTACTTTTTAGAGAGCAATGGATGTTGCTTTTGCAGGTTTGATTGATTATATCCTAGTTATGTATTAGGATGATTTAACTACCTATTCAAAGAAGGAAGAACAACACTATATGCATCTAGAGCAGATTTTTATTAGGGCACTAGAATATGGCATCTCCTTGAACCCTAAGAAGTGTGCATTTGGTGTAACTGAAGGATAACTCTTGCGGCACATAGTGTCTAAGGATGGGGTTAGGATTGATCTAGAGAAGGTTGCAAAAATTGATAAAATTTAGATGCCCAAGATAGTTAAAGGTGTCTAGTCATTCTTTGGGTAGATCAACTTTGTTAGAAGATTTATTCCTAACTTTGCAGAGATTACCAATGCCATATCCAAGTTGTTGAAGAAGGGTGAATCTGTAATTTGGGGAAGTGAGGCAATTCAATCATTTCAAAACATAAAAGAAGCTATCAAGATTGCCCCTATTCTAAAGTCTTCTAATTCTTCTAAACCCTTCCAACTATTTTTATTTGCTTCATTCCATACAATTGTTGCATGCTTATTACAGAAAAATGATGATGGATTCAAACAACCAATTGCCTTTTTTAGCAAGTCTCTGCAGATGACATAATTGAAATGTGATGTTAAGGAGAAGCAAGCATATGCATTGGTTAGAGAAGTTAGGAACTTCAAACCTTATCTAGTTGGAGCTCAGATTGTAGCATATGTGTCACATGCTACAGTTAAAGACATATTCACTCAGCAAGAAGTGGCTGGAAGGAAATGTAGATGGATAAATAAAGTCCAGAAGTTTAATATTGTGATTCAGATTACCAAATTGGTAAGGGGACAAGGTTTGGCTAAACTAATGACAGAATCAAATTTGGAAGCATGCCAGGTAAATGCAATTTAGGATCAAGTTTGTGAGATGTATAAGTTAGAGTGGTACAAAGACATTGTCTACTACTTGCAAAATTTGAATGGTCCTACTCACTTAAGTGATAGCCAAAAGAGAACATTGAAATTACATGCTGTCAAATATGTTATTCTTCAAGGTGAATTGTATTTGAAGAACCATGAAGTTTTATTGCTCAAATGTGTAGATGAAAATCAATCCATGAATATTCTAACTAATATGCATGGAGGGATATGTGGTGGACATTATACAACTAGGACTAATGCCCATAAGATTCTCAGAGTAGGATATTGGTGGCCAACACTTTTCTTTGATATACATTAGATGTTGAAGAAATGCGATTCTTTCCAAATATTTTTTGGAAAGCTTAAATATGTAGGTGCATTGCCTCTTAAGACTGTAATGGCGGAGGCTCCATTTCAGCAATGGGGAATAAACTTCATAGGATAGATATTAGAAAAGTCAACTGAAGGACATAGTTGGATATTAGTTGCTACAGATTATTTCACCAAATGGATTGAGGCTATTCAAACCAAGAAGGATACAAGTAAGGTTATACTTGATTTCATCATAGAACACATAATAATCAGATTTGGAGTACTGGCAAAATTGGTCACTCATAATGCAATGTGCTTCAGGTCTAGTGAGTTTGTTGATTTCTGCAACAATTATGGAATCACTTTGTCTCATGCTTCACCATATCACCCCCAAGGGAATGGTCAAGCCGAATCTAGTAACAAAAGTCTCATGAAGATAATCAAGAGAATAATTGATAAAAACAAAAGAGCATGGGATTCAAAATTGAAATTGGCATTGTGGGCTGACAGGGTAATGGTGAAAAAGGTGACTAGTAAGTCTCCTTTTGAGTTGGTATATGGTATGGAGGCTAGATTGCCAGTAAATAATCTCTTGCTAGTGTACAAGTTTTTCCAAGAGAGTGGCTAGAATATGGAAGACTCAATGGATGAAAGAGTAAATTAGTTGAACACATTAGATGATGTCAGGAGAGAAGCTTAGAAGACCAATATCAAGAAACAACAGAAGGTGAAGTACTTGTTTGACAAAAGGACTTCAAAAAGAAAATTTTAGGTTGATGATTTGGTCCTTGTATGGAATGCCAGGAGTGGGTTGGCCCTATTTGATAAGTAATACTCATGGAGAGGATTCCTATTTTCTCCAACGATTAGATGATGAATTTTAAGACTTGCCTATGCATGGAAGTTCTTGAAACCTTACTTTTCATAAATAGGTTATCTTTTGTGCCCGCTATAAAATAATTATGTATAGGTTGTAGATAGTGTATATTCTTGTATAGTTAGTCCTTTTGGTCTTATATGGTCTACTCCTAGAAGTCCAATGGTTCTCTCTACAATCTAAAAGTTTGCACATCCCAAGTTGGAGCCAATGGTGGTACCTATCAGGGTTTTGGGTTTTGGGTTCATAAATTATAAGTGTTTGCCTTTAAAATCCTTTAAACCAAAGTTCCTAAGGTCATGCGCTTTACTTTCTAAATGTCTATTGACCACTTGTGATAGGTTCCCGGTCCCTTAAGTCATGACTTAAAGCCTATATATTCATTAGGTGATCAGCCGCATGTCCTAAGTCTTACCCCTTATGGCCCGTGAAAAATTACACCCATGTACTAAGTCTTTGGATAGGATATAAGGCTTAGTAAAAATGTATTTTGCAACATCACTATGAATATTACATGACATTACCATCCCACTATGCGGCCATGACAGGGTTACACCTGTCAAAGAATATATGCTTATGTCCCTTTATTTTAGGAATCTTACATTGAGAAACTGTATGCTGCTAAGTATCAGTCTAAAAGTGGTCTAAAGGAAAGTTCTAATTTGACAGTTGCACATCATTGCAAGAGTATCTTGCCAGGAAGGAATCTTCACCATGCAATCACGAGATGGAAACACATGGCCTCGACTTATCATAGAAGTAAAAAGAAAATGAAGGATGGACGCATGTAGGCTTTATCGCACCCACACATGGTAGCTAAGTGGTGGCCCACTTTCAGCTGTGACACCGCAAAGTGATTCCATGTGTCCAGACCGGATGAAAAGTGATGTGGTAAGCAAAGGAAGTACATCTAATGTGGCTCATCCTAATTGGTCGAGGACTTTTCAAATATGATGACCTAGATTTTTAAATCTGGCAGGTAAATGCCAATTGTGGATCTCGCAGGAATAAACATAGATCAACAACACAGGTTTAAATTTTTGTGATGAACGTTGAAGGCATCTTGTGACATGAATGAAAGATTAAGGATGAAGCTACCTCCATTAATGCCTCAGAACCTATGCTATGAAGCTTGAAAAGAAGAAAAGTTAGGGCTTTTTGAATCATTTATTTAAGCACAAACATAGTTCAGACACACAACACATTCTCAAGCAAGAAAAGAATGAAATTCAAACTTCTTCAAGCATAAACCAATAAGTTCATTCTATGTACCTATGCTCGATATATTTTAAATTGATTGCTTGATTGAGGAGGTAGATAATTGTCTATATAAGAAGCCCTAGTTTATTACAATCAGCTTGAAAAATGAGTCAAGTCAGTTAAGCTTCCACCTCTAAGTGCAGCTTAGATGAGGACCTTATGGTCCAGCTCCTAGGTTCTGTTAGGAAACATCTGAATTTGCATGGTCCTAGTGGGCTAGATGATAAATTCCTTGACTTTTTTTATAACTGTAGAGATACCCGACTGCCTATTCCTGGTTGTGTCTTATTTGAGCATCAGTACTATAGAAGGGATTATAAGGTTCCAGTCTACTATGCTTGGCACTTTGATTTGGCCAAGCTCATCTACCCTAATGTATTCCCTAATCTAGACCTAATGAGGGTAATAGCACTAAGGTACGATCCTCAAACAAGAGCAGTCTTGGTAGGAAATGACACGAAAATAATTAACCTCACAAAGGGATACATTGCCACTGTGTTTAACCTAAACCCTATGGCTAATAAGCCAATTAACATAAATGCATTGAAGAAAAAGTACCAAACTATTAAGCGTGTCTATAGAGATTTTAACCTGGCCAAGCACAGGCTGAGAAGAGTTGATTGGTGAAAATCTTAGATAGTGAGGAGGAACCCTTCCAATGCAATCTGTTCATGCATTATTTTCTTAGAACATGTCACAGCTTGTGCCAAGTGCTATGCAAGGATGCCTCGGACATAATGCCCATCTCTCTGATGATGATGGTAGTGGATATTCAAAGCCAAGAGACCAAGGAACCACATGTCTATGCCTCCTACATTACAGATAAAATGCACAAATAGATGACAATAATTAAGAGAAAGCTATTTACTGCAGATGCCCATGTTGACTTCACATGGTATTCCATGCTATGCCATATGCTTCTATTTTCTTTGTCAGGAATGTGGCACTAGAATCTACATGTCAAAATAGCATATGCATAGGGAAATATGTTGCTAGTGCAGATGTGCACTTGCATGGTAGATATGCATTGTACTAATGCTGATTATGTAATTGTTGAAGCATATTTTGTGAGGAGAGTTCTCATTTTCTTGCATCCAGAAGGAGAAAGTCCATACATCCAGATGTATTAGATTTTTTCAAGCTTTTGGATAGAACTTCTCACTTGGTGATTGATCGTAATTGGGGTGACTGGTTTTACCACGAGCACACCACTTGCATTAGGGTCTATGGATGTGAAGCCCCTCCACACATTCTGCTTAAATATGTAGCCAAGAGAATTGCATTTTTGGAGATCATTAGGGAGCCAAATGAATAAGATAAGGAGCATCTAGGGAAACACAAGAAAGGTTCATTTCTTCCTACCTCCCTCAGATTCAGTGACTTTCTGATAGCTGACAAAAATGGGTTAGATCATATTTATTCAATATTGCAGTGCTATGGGATGTATTTGGAGCAGCTAAGGATATTTGGCCCTGAGGGTTTCATTGACAGGGTCAGGGTTAGCAAACAAAGACCGAGGTACATTCACCAGGTCAACTTTGATGAGGATCTTGTCAGAAACTATTTCACAATGAATGATGTCCACACTTTGAGAATCAAGTGGGACATAATAATGACAGGCAAAAGAATGAGGAAGAATGTGAATGCTACATATCAGGGTGCCTTTGTAGAGGTGTAAGACCCCATCCAAAGAATTCAAAAAATGTTGGATAATGTAGAGCAACTAATTGCTATTGCTCCTACAGGAGAAGAAATATCCTCCTATTAGCCTGGAAGCTCAAGGAGAGGATATGGTGTGAAGAGAGAATCAATTGACCCATCCCCTACCTAGAAGCCAAAGATTATTAATTTAGAGAATCTAGAGGAAATTGAGGTGGTGGACCTTGAGGGTGAAGTAGAAGAACATGTGCAAGATGCTACCCATCAGGTGAATTCACTTGACAAAATAAGGCCCTATTCATCCTCTTAAAATAGGGGAATGAGGACAATGACAAGCCAGATTGTAGATATTGAAGATGTCAGAGTAATGGCTTGCAATAAATTCTTAGAGGATGATGAATTCATTAACACTCCTAAATTCAAGAGCTATGTGTTAAAAATAAGGAGTGAGGAATTCCAAAAAAAGATTAAGGATTCCAAGAGTAGAGCCAATCCCTCTGAGTATGAGGCCATTACTCAGAGTGTTGAAATAAGTCAATCAGGCCATTAGAATAATGACTCTAGAGAAGGGGAGGGTATTGGTTACCAAGAGTAATATCTTGCTCCTTCCTCACTAGACTTTGTTAGATGTAATTGCATTTGACACAATAACCAGAGAAGATCTAGATGTAATAGATGAGCAAGTAGAGAAGGATCTCTCTAGTGCAACCTTCAACCCTAGGTTTGAGACATTGGCAATATGGGCTCTAGCCCCAAATAATAACAAGCCTACGATTGGATTGGGGGAATTAATAGGAGATATAATAATCAACAGGGTATCTGAAATTCCTACCCCCCAGACTACAAGTTTAAATGTACAGACTACACAATTCGCTGAGGCCGTCACTAAAAAGATGCAGAAAGAACATGAGAAGTTACTACTAAAATATGCACAAGCAATTATAGAACTCAACAAGTGCAAGGAGCAGCTATCATTAGGGGCTAGTACTTCTACTCCTCCCAATGTGATCCCAACAACAAAGTCATTTCTAGTTGACATAGAGCCCTTGTTAGATGAGATTAGAGAACTAAAGGAGGAGGTGAAGATGTTGAAAGAGGAGAAGAAAAAATTATTTAAAGAGATGGTCACCAATTTGATCAACCATAGGGTGGGTAAGATTGTGGCAAGGATGGTGAGATATGGAAGTATCATTCTGATTTAAAGGCTGCATTGGATAAACATGAGTATGATAAAGAATGTCTCAAGACAATGCAGAAATGATGGCTACCAAGGATTGGTGAGTTGAGAGATCTGATCAGGTGTGTAATGTTTGATGCATAGGTGCCACCAGAGATGAAGCTAACCCTTGAAATGTTGGAAATTCTGGAAGGGGTTGTAGCTTTCTAATTAAAGCTAGATAAGTTACTAGGTGAGAAGAAGTAGTTTATGGAGAAAATAGATAAGAAAATAATCCCTGGTATACTGGAAGCTGATGGGCAGGTCAAAGGCCTTGACAAGTGGAAAGATGATTTCAGTGACAATTCTAGTCAGCTCATATCTACTTGTTGTATTGATGGGGACCCCAAGTTGGCAATTTTGAATTAAACTTTTGATAAACTGCATGTATTGGAAATGAATTTTGAGTTGTTCTATAAGGAGGCAAAGATTTTGATGGATGTACGATACACAAGACATAATGACAAGATTTCAAGGTTGATTGCATTCTAATGGCCGTCAGAGAAGTCATATGCTGAGTGGGTAGAGAAATATGGATAGGTGTACCTAAAGCAAACAAGCAACTACCTCTCCCATACATTCATGTAGCCAGGCTCCTCAAGTAGTTTGGGTCCCATGTGATATATTGTATTTTATTCTTCTCTAGGCCCAATATAATAAATTTCTCAATGCCCTTGAGCAGCGCTTTGTACTGTAATCTCACCTAATCAATAAATTTAATGAATGTTGGTGCTAGGGTTTGTGTGTATAAAGAGCTGGTTGCTTCACTTTGTAAGGTTGTTAGAAATTTTGGGATTTTGAGGAGTAAAGCTAATACAAAATTTTGGTGGGTTATTCTCTCTATGGTCTTGTGAGTTCCATTTTAATGTATGTATTTTCATAAGCCATTTATCAATTTTAGATTAATTTATTAGAGTAATACAATATGCATGTGTTTCTGTTAACTATCTCCATTTATTATCTGCATCTTTCTTTACAATGAAGTAACTAAGGGTTTTCTAAATTCTCGAGAGCATATCTGTTGCATTGCATGTTGATTTTTTTCTTCTATTTAAGGAACATAATTAAAGTGCTTTAAGTCAAATATGGGGAAATATGTGTGATAACAGGGATATTTGTAAGAAGAGTTTGTAGGAATATTCAATCTTGGAAGTTCTCTATAAGGAAGGAACTGAATAACCCTATGAAACTTGTATGTTTGTTTAGTTTATGGGAATTTATATGTTTTAAGTTGGACTCCATGCACTTGGATAGGCACCGATCAAAGGCCTACATTAAATTTATGAATCAAACCCTAATCTAGAAACCACACACACATAAAGTTTTAAATCAACTCAAGACCTTAAACTATAGGATAGTAGGAGTAGGATTTAGGTTTCAGATCCTCTGATTCATAACTGTAGTAGGATCCAAAGCTAGTCCCTTTGCATTCATCTCATAGTTTTGGTCCATATAATAGAGGATTCATTTGTTGAAATGTCAATACTTGGTTACAGTCAAGATTCACCATATGGGTATTGAGTGAGGGACACCCGCTAGGTCCTGTAGAGCCTGAAGTGTAGAGGAGACATTAGAGTTTGTCTCATGTTCATTGGCCACTGACCTAAGGATCCTGTGGAGAGGAGATGGCAACTTTTTAGGGAAACACATACAATCAGCTAGAAAATATCCAACACGATGTAAGAGGTATCTATGAACATAGGAGTTGCCTATGATCATAGGAGGCCCCATTAAAACTATAGATGTGGTGTGCAAGATAAGAAATAGACAAACACTAAAATATGCAAAGAAGGGATAGAAAGGACGTGTAACAAAAACAATAGGGGCTTTTATTTTATTTTATTTTTTTATTTTTTGGTTGGAAATAATAGTAGAAAAGTAGGATTTTATTTTGAGTTTTCTCTTCTTTCTTTTGTTAGAGATAGTAGGAGCAATGAAATTTGTAAAAGTGTTTTGAGTTTTTCTTAAGAAGCTATGGATTGTGAGGAGTAGAGGTGTAAGGAGTACAAATATATTCCTTCTACATATGCAATATGGTGGGGAAACTCTTTTATTTCTAGATAAGTATGTTTATTTGCATTTGAAATGATTGTATTTAATTTAATCTATTTGAACTTAATGGATGTTTGTTATGAGTTTGTTGGTCATAGCTTTCTCATGTTTTTATGGTGGCTATTATATTTTGTTTCTCATCTCAAACATAGTCTCTTTTTTCCCTTAGATGGCTACACATTTTAAATCTCATGTTGAGTTAAAACTAATATGGATTTGGATTGGTAAATATGTTTTTCAAAAATTATGTTTAAGATAATGGATAGTTTTGCAAATAACAACTCACTTCCTATCTCTTTCTCCTTTTCCTTTTCCTAGTTTGTTTTCTTCTTTCTCCTCCTTGCCTCTTTAATCTTTTTCCTTTTTCCATAACTAGTTAGGATATATTTTGGTTTAATGTAGTTTAGTCATTTTGATTTTAAGATGAAACATGGAACATGCTTGTAAATTTAAAGAGAATATTTTAGTTGGAAAGTTCCTCTCTGTGTTTGTCTTCATAAAGAAAATGAAAAATTAGAGTTGTATAACATAATTTTATTTCGTTTCCATGAACACAATTTGCAAGCCCAATAAAATGACATTAATAAATCCCACCAACTATTTCTCAAAAATCCTACCAAGCCCCTTCTTAAAACAACATGCATTTCACAAATGAGCTATTGCATTTAGCTATGACTTTGTGACCACAAGACCTTGGGGAGATAACCTGATCTCCTTTCAAGAGAGACATCAGCTTTTGACTCCTAAGGTTTGACTCTGTATAGTTTTGCAAGTCAACACAACCTTACAGGGTATTTAAAGAATCAAGGAAAATGGTTACTCAATTAAATCCAAACGCACCCCAACAAACTTGTGGTCAATTTTGTAAGTTAGTTTTAGATGAAGAAGTTCAACTTATTAAAGGACATATTAAGAAGAATCATGCATCAGTAAATCATTTTCTAGATATGTCAATGGAAAGAAGAATTGGAAAGGCTATAATAAATTTTGGAATAATGATGATTCTACCCATTTTTCTAAAAATGATGGTGCATAAAATAAAGGAAGAACAAAACATGTTATTTGTAGATATTATGGAGCTGAGAAGTACATGGAATTTTTTTTTGAAGAAAATAGACAATGAAAGGTAGGAATACAAGCCCAAACAAGAAAGGTTTAAGGATGATAAGATCAATAAACATAGCTTCATAGCCATCTCCCACAAAAAGAAAGAAAAAACAAGTGTGGAGGTAATCTTTGGACCCTAAAGTAAATCTAGTGTTAAGGGGGGATACTTTTCTTTAGGCTCTAATAAATAATGGATTTTAGATTCGGGATCATCCTTTCACATGGCTAGGGATAGATCTTTGTTTATTAGTTTTCATGAAGGGGAGAATTTAGATCATTAAATTACCATTGGCAACAAAAAGAAACTTCTAGTCTTTGCAAAAGGGATTGTTAATGTAATAAATGGGTCTTTGACAAATTTTTTACTAGTTAAAGGATTAGGGGTGAATCTTATTTCAATATATAAAATTGCTCAAGCTAGCTATGAGTTTGTTATCACTGCTAATCAATTCATTGTTAGAGATAAAAAAGAGCCAAACAATATAATCTCTATTGGTAGATTTGATCATTAAGAGAGTCTCTTTAAATTTTTTATCTTTGTTGATGATAGATACACACTCTCCCATGCTTTCGTTTCTCAAACTGATTATATGTTAGAACATTGGCATGCTAGACTTGGACATATAAATTAGAGAAAATTACAAGACATGGTTAGAATGGATATGGTAAGAGGATTAATAAAAAATTAGCTTCTGAAGGTGTGTGTGAAGGATGTGTGTTGGGTAAACACCATCGATATCCTTTTGATTTGGGTAAAACATGGAGAGCCAATCATCCACTACAACTCATTCATAATGGTTTCTATGAACCAAGTTATCATTCACTTTCAAGCACTAGGTACCTTCTCACTTTTATTGTTGATTATAGTATGTGAGTATGGGTTTATTTTCTTGGAAGGAAAACTAGAGTAATCGAAGTTTTTAAAAAATTTTAAGGCATTAGTAGAAAACTAGAGTGGAATAAGAATTAAATGCTTAATGATGGATAATGGGGGTGAATGTTTCAATTATACATTTGAATAATTTTATGAAAATTATTTTATTAAGGTGCAAATTACAATTACTCATATTCCTCAAAAAATTGGGTGGCTAAACAAATAAATATAACTCTTTTAGAAATGTCTTATTGTATGTTGTATTTTTTAAAGTTTCCATAATAGCTTTTGAGGTTTGGTTGTTTTTGTTGGATCTAGGGCATACAACTGAGAGGGGGGGGGTGAATCAGTTGTATAGAAATTCTTCTATTTCAAACACTTAATTCTCTGTTGTTAGTTAGCAGCATATCAAATAATCATTCATGGAAGCATAATACATAAACATAAGAGCAGATAAGCATCAACACATTGAACACCAAGATTTTGACGTGGAAAACCCAGTTAAGGGAAAAACCACGGGGTGATTAACCCAAGAATTATTCTCTGTTAGAAGAATAAAGAAAAATGAATGGCACATGCCAATAAGGGCTCACTGCCCCGAGCACACTGCTCACAAAGAGGCCCACTGCCTACAAGGAGACACACTGTCTACAAAGTGATGAAAATCACAGTCTTGAACTGGAGAATGACATCTCTACCATGTCCGGATCAGTTCCAATTAAGCCCAACAATCTCTGCTCTATCTTTTGTACCTTTCTTCGCTATATCATGCTCATCTTTTTCACCACACACTGAAATGAACTCACAAATCATTATTTATACAAGACATCGACTTAGGAACAAGCATCTAAGTCGGCAAACAACCATAGGAGTATCCGCAAGATGAATAACACATCCGGTCGGCCATCACAAGAACATTCGCAGGGTGAACAACTCATCCGGTCGGCTACACAGAGCAATAACTTCATCCAGAAGAATAACTTCAATTCCGGGCTCTACCATCAATGCGGACCAACAACACAACCTAAACATGATCCAAGAACCTTCACAAGCCTGTCTGAATGTCCGGATACATCCGCACTTCCTCTGCTTACTGGGATCTCTTGTCTTCCTCATCCGGAACTTTAAGAACACAGTCTGTCGCCACTGTCATAATGCAGGAGGTACTTCCGGACCTCCAAATCATACACAAATCAGGATGATACATCACAAGGACATCCCAAACATTCCTTCCAATCCGTAGATTAGGATAATACAATTCCGGACCTCACCGGACCTTTTTGTGATCCTCTGTCACCTCCAGATACTTGCCGGACCCGGTTCTATACCGGTAGCCACAACTCCTTCAGATCTTCATGCGGACCTCTGAAATATTAACTGTAGCATCTCAAGATTCATATCTACTAACCCTTTAATCCGCATCCTCCGGTTCTCATCCTATACAGTACATTTACCTTCTTCTCATCACTGTTCTTCACTGTTCCTGACTGAGACTAATTTTCTCAATATCCTCAGTACACAGCTCATCAAATCCTTCTTGTCAATGCAATATGAGTATGTTGACATCAATGACAACACTGGATAACCTCATACTTGCAACAATCTCCCCCTTTGTCATTGATGGCAACATATGATGTGAAAAACCATTAAGACAAGAACTTCAACTTTTCTGTCACAGCTCCCCCTATCAACAACAACTCTTCACATGTCTTCCTTTGCTGCTCCCCCTTTGATCATCAACCACTTGTTTTTCACATGTCTTCTCTCCCCCTTTGACATCAATGGCAAAGGGCTCATACTTGCAATTCTCATGCATCAGAATCATACCAGCTGCTCCCCCTTAGTTGCAGCTCCCCATTAGTCTGGATCACAAGATATGACTGTGATAGCCACCGGACTGATGCACATCAGTGCATCTTAGTTCATCACCGGAGGGGCCATGACCCCTAACTTCTCCCGGAGATATTCAAAAGAGTCCTTGGGAAGAGGTTTTGTAAAGATATCTGCAATCTGATCCTTGGAGGGAACATACTCCAATCTGACTTCTTCCTTGTTTACTTGTTCTCTCAAAAAGTGAAATTTGATAGATATGTGCTTAGTCTTAGAATGCAATACTGGATTCTTGGAAATATTAATTGCACTTGAATTATCACAGAAAATTGTAATAGGCTCCTCATATTCAACTTTGATGTCTCTTAGCATCTGCTTCATCCACAAGATTTGAGTGCAACTACCTGCTGCTGCAATGTATTCTGCTTCAGTTGTAGACAGAGATATTGCATCTTGTTTCTTGCTTAGCCAAGAAACCAATCTCTTCCCCAAAAAGAATGCTCCACCACTAGTGCTCTTCCGGTCATCCACATCTCCTGCCCAATCTGCATCTGTGTAAGCATGAAGAGAGAAATCCGGATCTCTAGGATACCATAGACCATACTCAACTGTTCCTTTCAAGTATCTAAAAATTCTTTTGATTGCCATAACATGAGATTCTCTAGGATCAGCCTGGAATCTTGCCACAAGACCAACAGCCTGCATTATATCTGGTCTAGTCTGAGTGAGATACAACAATCCACCAATCATTGATCTATACTTTGTCTGATCTGCCTTTGGAGAATCATCATCTTTGCTTAACTTACATCCGGTTGCCATAGGAGTGTTCATAGGCTTTGAGTCTTCCATACCAAATTTCTTTAATAATTCTTTCACATATTTGGTCTGAGAAATGAAGATCCCTTCTTTTGTTTGAGTAATTTGCAGACCCAAGAAGAAATTCATTTCACCAAGCATAGACATTTCAAACTCACTTTTCATCTGATTTGCAAAGGTTTTGCACATACTATCTCTTCCTCCAAAAATGATATCATCCACAAACACTTCAACAATCAGAATGTTTTCATGATCAATTTTGAAATATAAGTTACTGTCAGCAGTACCTTTGTTGAATCCAATCTGCACAAGATGCTTATCCAACCTTTCATACCATGCTCTTGGGGCTTGCTTCAATCCATACAAGGCTTTCTTCAACTTGCAAACCATATCATTATTATTAGACAATTGAAATCCATCCGGTTGTTCAATGTAGACTTCTTCTTCCATATCACCATTTAGGAAGGCAGACTTGACATCCATCTGATATACCTTGAAGTCTTTGAAGGCAGCAAATGCAAGAAGTAATCTGACTGCTTCAATTCTTGCTACCGGAGCAAAAGTCTCTTCAAAGTCAATTCCTTCTATTTGGGAGTAGCCTTTGCAGACCAATCTAGCTTTGTTTCTGATTACTTCACCAGCTTCATTTAGTTTGTTCCGGAAGACCCACTTGGTTCCAATTACATTCCTGTCTCTAGGTCTGGGAACAAGATCCCAAGTATGATTTTTCTCAATTTGCATCAGTTCATCTTCCATTGCTTTGGTCCAGTTTTCATCATTGCAGGCTTCATTTATTGTTTTAGGTTCAATCTTTGAAATCAGACAACATTCATTCTGATCTTGAGCAATATTCCTTCTAGTTTGTACACCTTTGCTTCTGTCACCTATGATCTGATCTTCAGAGTGATTCAGTCTTACATACCTTGGAATTTTGGGAGTATCCAGCACTGCTGTTTCTTGATCAGCCTCATTCAAATCTAACTCTTCTTCCTGATTTACCGGATCAGGCTGACTCTGTCTCACCGGAGAGGATTGAGGTCCTTGAACACTGTCTTGGTCATCTTCATCAAACTCATAAAATCTTGAAGGCTTCTCAATTCCTTCATCAACCTTTACATTGGTGCTTTCTATCATCTTCCTCAATCTCTTATTGTAACATCGGTATGCTTTGCTTTGAGTGGAGTAGCCCAAGAAAATTCCTTCATCACTTCTAGCATCAAACTTTCCTAGATCTTCATCTCTTTTAATATAACACTTGCTACCAAATACTCTGAAATATTTCACAGTAGGAGTGATGCCAAACCAGAGTTCATAGGGGGTCTTACCGGTGTTGTTTCTGATTTGAACTCGATTGAGAGTGTAGACTGCAGTGCTGATAGCTTCTTTCCAAAACATTTGAGGAACATTTGCTTCCAACATCATTGTCCTAGCAGCTTCCTGGATGGTCCGGTTCTTTCTCTCAACTACTCCATTCTGCTGTGGAGTCTTAGGAGCAGACAACTGTCTCCTTATACCCTGTTTCTCACAAAAGTCAATGAATTCACCAGATGTAAATTCACCACCTCTATCAGACCTTAGACACTTTAGTTTCAATCCGGTTTGATTCTCCACCATAGCTTTGAAGATTTTGAACTTCTCAAAAGCTTCTGATTTTTCTTTTAGAAAGGTAACCCACATCATCCGGGAATGATCATCAATTAACAACATGAAATATCTATCACCTTGCAGACTTTTGATTCTTGTTGGACCACATAGATCAGTATGTACTAATTCCAATAATCCGGTAGAAGACTGATCTTTGCTTTTAAAAGAGACTCTGCTTTGTTTGCCTAACTGACATTCTTTACACACACTATTTGTAGGTTTTATCAACTTTGGAAGATCTCTCACAGCCTGAGTATTGCTTATCTTGATGATGTTATCAAAATTTACATGACACATTCTTCTATGCCATAACCAACTCTGATCAATTTGAACAAACAAGCAACTTTTATTTGAACCAACCAGATGAAAGATGTTACCTCTTGTCTGAGTACCGGATGCAATTTCAGTTCCGGAGCTTGTAAAGATTCTGCATTTTCCATTCTTGAACCGGAGATCATAGCCTTTGTCCACTAACTGACCAACACTGAGAAGATTGTGCTTCAATCCTTCAACATACAGTACATTACCTGTTTTGCTCTTACCATCAAAGGAAATAGTTCCCCTACCTCTGATTCTGCCAGCAGAATTGTCACCAAACTTTACCATTCCTCCTTCATATCTTTCCAAGTCTAAGAACTTATTCTTGTCACCAGTCATATGGTGAGAGCATCCACTGTCAATAACCCAATCATCCTTTTCTTCCACTTGAGCAGCCAAGGCTTTTTCAACAACTTTGTGATTGACAGATTCAGAGAGCAAGGAATCTTCTTCCTTGATGGCTATAAACACCCACTCATTTCCGGATTTGCTTCCTGGATCTGATTCATCATCTGTTACTCCTTCATTGTCATCTTCTTCATGAACATAATAGCAATTCTTTTGAAACCTTTGTCTGTGAGTATTAGATCTTGCAGATCTCTCCGGACATCTTGAGGCAAAATGACCAATCTTATTGCAGTTAAAACACTTAAAGGGTAGTTTTCCTTCATACTTACCGGATCCTCTTGGCAGTCTCTTTGCAATGAGGGCTTCAAGTTGAGCTGTTTCTGCTTCTTCTTCTTCCATGTCTCTTCTTGCTTGATCATACCATGACATTTTCCTTGATGAGTTTTCACCCGGATCAAATCTCTGTTTGCCTTTCACATAGGCACTGGCTTTGAAAGCAGATTCAGTCTTGGGAGGATCATCTCCAAACTCGGTCATTTCAAATGCAGCTAGTTTGCCAGCCAGTTGTTCTCTTGTGACAGTTGTGTGGGCTCTGAATTCATCAATGGCAGCAACTTTGATTTTGTAGGCAGCAGGAAGGGATCTTAGGATTTTGCAGACAATCTCATTTTCATCTAAAGTTCCACCAGCATTTCTGATTCCACATACCAGCTCATTTACTCTTGGCATAAAGGTAGTAATGTTTTCATCATCTCTCATTTTCAATCTTTCAAATTTCCCTTTCAGACTTTGCAACCTTGCACTTTTGACAAACTCATCTCCTTCATACAGAAGTTCCAGTTTAGTTAGGATCTCATATGCAGTGGGTAGGTCAATGACATTCGAGAGATCTGAGTCATTCAATGCACTTAGAAGAGCTTCCTTGGTCCGCAGATTGTTTTCAGCTTCTGTGATTTCATTCAGAGTTGTCGGACCACCTTGTGGAGGTACATATGGTTTTGAAATCATACCCAGATATGCTTTTCCCATGCATTCCAAGTGACACTTCATGCGACCTTTCCAGAGAGTAAAGTTGGTTCCATCGAACTTCGGACTATCCTTCTTGTAAGACGACATCCTGGATCTCCTCAAGCGGTTAAGCTCTTGTCAGAGGAACTTGGCTCTGATACCAATTGTTGGATCTAGGGCATACAACTGAGAGGGGGGGGTGAATCAGTTGTATAGAACTTCTTCTATTTCAAACACTTAATTCTCTGTTGTTAGTTAGCAGCATATCAAATAATCATTCATGGAAGCATAATACATAAACATAAGAGCAGATAAGCATCAACACATTGAACACCAAGATTTTGACGTGGAAAACCCGGTTAAGGGAAAAACCACGGGGTGATTAACCCAAGAATTATTCTCTGTTAGAAGAATAAAGAAAAATGAATGGCACATGCCAATAAGGGCTCACTGCCCCGAGCACACTGCTCACAAAGAGGCCCACTGCCTACAAGGAGACACACTATCTACAAAGTGATGAAAATCACAGTCTTGAACTGGAGAATGACATCTCTACCATGTCCGGATCAGTTCCAATTAAGCCCAACAATCTCTGCTCTGTCTTTCACACCTTTCTTCGCTATATCATGCTCATCTTTTTCACCACACACTGAAATGAACTCACAAATCATTATTTATACAAGACATCGACTTAGGAACAAGCATCTAAGTCGGCAAACAACCATAGGAGTATCCGCAAGATGAATAACACATCCGGTCGGCCATCACAAGAACATTCGCAGGGTGAACAACTCATCCGGTCGGCTACACAGAGCAATAACTTCATCCGGAAGAATAACTTCAATTCCGGGCTCTACCATCAATGAGGACCAACAACACAACCTAAACATGATCCAAGAACCTTCACAAGCCTGTCTGAATGTCCGGATACATCCGCACTTCCTCTGCTTACTGGGATCTCTTGTCTTCCTCATCCGGAACTTTAAGAACACAGTCTGTCGCCACTGTCATAATGCAGGAGGTACTTCCGGACCTCCAAATCATACACAAATCAGGATGATACATCACAAGGACATCCCAAACATTCCTTCCAATCCGCAGATTAGGATAATACAATTCCGGACCTCACCGGACCTTTTTGTGATCCTCTGTCACCTCCGGATACTTGCCGGACCCGGTTCTATACCGGTAGCCACAACTCCTTCAGATCTTCATGCGGACCTCTGAAATATTAACTGTAGCATCTCAAGATTCATATCTACTAACCCTTTAATCCGCATCCTCCGGTTCTCATCCTATACAGTACATTTACCTTCTTCTCATCACTGTTCTTCACTGTTCCTGACTGAGACTAATTTTCTCAATATCCTCAGTACACAGCTCATCAAATCCTTCTTGTCAATGCAATATGAGTATGTTGACATCAATGACAACACTGGATAACCTCATACTTGCAACAGTTTTTTGTGATACATGTATTTTGATTAGAATCCCCACAAAAGCCCTCACAAATATCACCTATGAAGAAGAATGGAGTGGTAGAATGCCTCACATTGGGTATTTTAAAGCATTTTAGTGTATTTCTTGGGAACACATCACTGATGAAAAGAGGAAAAAGTTAGAACCAAAAAGTCATAAGTGTTTGTTTATGGGTTATAGTAAAGAATTAAAGGTTTACAAGTTATTTGATTTGACAACAAAAAAGTTGTTGTTAGTTGAGATGTAAACTTTGATGAGCATTCACAAATTACAACTACTTCTTCTTAATCAACAATAATAAATGCTTTCCATTTTAAAGATATTTTACAAAGAAATGGAGACTATGTTGATAATGATGAGGTGTGTACTACTACAAATAAGGATAATACTATTGAAATGAAATAAATAATTCTTGTGACTTGCCCTTTTGTGCAAATAGTGATGATGAAGGGGAAGATATTTCAGCTAAACAAAAGACAATGGGTTGAAGAGATATATAGGCAAGGCTCTAAGAACCAAGGAAATAATGACTGTGCTATCATAGCCAAAGTTATATAGATAAATGACCTAATATTATATGAGAATCCTAGAGGAAAGAAAGAATTGGAGCAAGCCATGAAAGAGTAATTTGATACATTGATAAAGAACAAAACTTGGGAACTTGTGCCCCACCCTAGAAAGGTAACAATATTATTGGTTACAAATGAGTTTACAAAATAAAATTTAAATAAAATGGTGCTATAGAAAATTTAATTCTAGATAATTCCATCAAAAAGAGGGTCTTGATTATAAACAAAGATTTGCTCCTATCATTGAAATGAATACAGTTAGAATTATTCTTTCTTTGGCCGCAAGTCTTGGGTGGCATAATAATCAAATGGATGTTAAAAGTGATTTCTTAAATGGAGATTTATATGATGAATTATATATGGATCAACCACAAATTTCTATAGATTAGAAACATCTTAATCATGTTTGTAGATTAAAGATGCCACTTGATGGTCTTAAACAACTACCACAATTATGAAATGAGAAGACTAATAGGTATTTTCTGCTTCATGGGTTTAAAAAATGTAAATAAGATCCAAATATTAATGTGAATAAAGTTCAAGATGATATTATTCTTGTTACAATTTATGTAGATGATTTACTCATTACTAGATGAAATATTAGGCTAATCAATAATTTAAAATTAGATCTTAAAAAGATATTTCATATGACTGATTTGGGTGAACTAAACTATTTTTTTTGTTTACAAGTGTGTAGGATACATGATGGACTATTCATCTCACAATAAAAAATGATTTAGATCTTTTAGAATAGTTTAGCATGCTTGAATGAAAGCTAGCCTCTACTCCTTTTCAATTTCGAGTCAAGCTTACTAAAGAATGTACTTTCAAGACTGTAGATGCCACTTTATATAGACAACTTATTGGTAGGTTCGATTATCTAACTCATTCTAGACTAGATATTTATTTTATAGTGGATATAGTATCTAGATTTATGTAGGCACCTAAATAAAGTCATTAGTTGGCTAAAAAGAGAAGTTTATGATACATTCATACAAGAATACACTTTTGCATCCACTATGGATATAAGTCCTCAATTTATTTGGTTAGATTTACATATTCAAATTGGGATGGTGATATAGATGATAGGTAATATAATAGTGGTTATGTTTTCTAGCTTGGATCAAGCCCTATTACATGGAGTAGAAAAAAATAAACAACTACATCATTGTCTTCATGTGAAGTAGAATATAGAGAAGAAAAAGAAGGAAAAGATGTAGTTTGGATTAATAATCTTTTATTTGAGAATATTTTTAAGCAAAGTTCCACTACTACTTTGTATTGTGATAATAAAATTACCATATGAGTTAAAAATAATCTAATTTTCCATGTTGAAACAAAGCATATTAAGACTGATGTTCACTATATTTTGGATCTTGTTGAAGAAACTATTGTCAATCTTCAATTTTGTCCAAGTGAAGATCAAATAACTAATATATTTAGTAAGAGTATGACTAAAGTCAAATTCTTGAAATTATGAGGAATGCTTGACATGATAAAGGTGAACATTAAAGGGGGGTTGATACAGTAAAGGTAGGAGGGTCTGGTGAGGGATTGTCCAAATTTGCAACCTTAAAATATTAACAACATGAATAATCAGAGATGCAAAGAAAGTAAATAGTTAACAATAGGAAAGAGATATTCATCAGCACATTACACAAGATATATCTTGGGAAAACCCTAAAAGGGAAAAACCCACCCTTCAAAGCTCATTCCTCTTATATTATGATCCCAAAACACATTACATATGCCTCAAGGGATTTACAAATGCTAGCCTGCAGCCCAGGAATAAAAAATATTCATATAACAACAATCTTTCATGATTTACATCACCTACTTCTCAACTGTCTATTCTTCAACTTCTACTCTCTGCTCTACTCTTTGCTTTAGTTCTTCTTCTTCTTTGGATCATCACACTTCATAACTTCGTACACTTGATCATTATTCATTCACTACCTTGAAACGATCCTTTACCTTTCATTTATATCCTCCTCAAGCCTTAATAACAGTATCAAGTCAGCCTAATTGCAACATCTAGTACAAGAAACATATAGACACGGATACGTCAGTCCTAAACATAAGGTATTGCTCCGTAGGTACATACAACTTTGTACGGATCTCCATGAAGGATGGCCAGGTCCTAAACTTCCTTGAATAATGTTCCTTTTAGCTCTACAAGTCATGAATTTTCTCCGCAAGCCAATTAGACTCCACTAAACACTATCAACTCTGCTCTGTGAAAACAAATAAAATAGGTAATCTTCTGATAGCGATATCTTTCCAGAATCAAACCCAAATGATCTAAATTTTGGATATGATGTAGATGATTATGTCTATATGCTAAGTCTAGCTCTGCATCCTCTCATATGCCAATGTGGTAAAATGTGGTAATCTCTAAGGTCACTCTCCTGGTACTCTACAACTTCATTGTTAACTATCTCAATTATTTTGAATGCTTTCAGATTCTCCTGCATCAAACTCTTGGGGTTAATTGAAAAGTAAACCTCTTCACTTTGGTATGTATTATGTCAAAATTAGTATTGTCTCTTTGAATAAGTTCAGTGACCTGTTCACAGGTATGTGCAACTGCCTCAAAGTAGGCGGTCTGTTCACATCCACCCTACAAAACTACCTCGAGTTGTTCATCTTCTGGTGATCTAGGTTCAGTGGTCTACTTACAATCCTTACACTACCTCAATGATCGACGGTTCAAGAAATCCTTCACTACATATTTCCTCAAGACCAATGCCTGCTTCAATCAATTAAGAGTCAATCGATACATACATGCATCCCCTAAAACAATCAAGTGACTTCCTTAGATATAGTCAATACATTCCTAAATTTCTCTGAAACACTTTCTGATCTATGTTTTCATATATAGTTTCTCACATACATCAGAATCTTAGAGTTTCTTCTCTACTTATACTTCTCCTATGCTTATCTCTATTTCTTCATCCGTGTTTTCTTTACTTCAGTACACAAACTTTCTTTTTTAGTGGAATACCTTGTCATTTCTTCTTTCTCTACAACATGAATTTTTTTTCTCTACTATGCTTCACACTTGTCCACACAAACTTTCTCTTGCACTACTTTCTCAGTTCTATAACACAAATCTTCTTAAGATCAATGCTTCACCTTCTTCTAGTTTCTCTGTCAAACTTAGTGAGTCAATAGGGTCTTTTTCCTCTGCATGAATTATTGTATCCTCATCATTAGCCTCTCTAGTAACAAGTTCTTGTTGACATTCACTACTTGATTCCTTTCTCCTCCAAACTTGAAAACATGTTCTTCTGAATGGTCTTCTATCAAATCCTCTTTTATCTCTCCTTTATCCTTCATTGTGATAAGAATTATGACTTTTGTCATTTCTCCATCTGTAGTTTAAATTGTTGTTCTTGTTTTACTCTACATAAGGTCTTCTTTCTCTAAATCAAAATTTATATCTTCTTTTTCTCTTCATCATATGAATATTTCCATCTATACAACCTTCTGAACAAACAAGTGACATGTTTCCATTTTGCTCCATCAATCCATCCATAATCCATCTGCATATAATCTATCATAGGTTTTCTCCTTCTTATTTTATTCCAGCACATATTTTTAGAGTGATTCCTCAATCCACAAAACTTACAAGGGTTTAGATCCCAACACAAATCCTTTTCATGTCCATGTCTATTACAATGTGAACTATACATACCTCTTCTTCCCTTATTTGAACTTGTAACAACATCTTTACCTCTGTCATATCTAAGGCCCTCACTTCTTGATCTTATTACTGGTTCAATAAGTTCTATAATACCTTGTTGATTCTTTCCCAATCCATGTCCTTCATATCCCATTCTCTGCATGATTTTGAAACCAATACCATCACCAACAACTACAGTTTCAGTTACATTGTCATCTTCAATCTCACTATCTAAAGAAGCTTTTGTATCAAATAATTAGTATCACAAGAAACATCACAAAACTCAATTTTAGATCTTAGACTTTCATTCTATTTTCTACATGCTACAAGTGACTACTCTAATTGGTTAACTTGTTCCTTCAATCCTGATATTTCACTCTTTTGTAGACTATTTTCCTTTTTCAGTTCTTCCAAACTTTCATCTAGATCTCTATTCCTCTTTTCCACCTTCCCAAACAACTTGAATCCTTCTTCCAATTCTTCAAATCTCTTTTCAACATCCTGAAACAATTTTAACTCTACCTCTAAATCTTCATTCCTCCTTTTTACATTTTTCAATTCTTCTTCAAGAGCATCATATTTGTCTTCGCCTAGTTCTTTTATCCATTTTATCAATTCTAAATTACACCTTTTGATTTCGCACAATTCTTCTTCCAAAATATCATTTTTGCATATTAGGGTTTCATTTTCTTTCTTCATCCTTTTTCTAATTTTTTCGATCGCAACAAGTTAGATAAACAACTTAATTTGAAAAGCTTACCGAATCTTTCCTACCTTGATCTTCTTCAATGATGACTCTTGTTACTTCTAGGGTTTCACAATTATTGTAACACCTTATTCCTTCCCAACAGATTCACAACCAACCCAAAAAAATTGAAACCATCTCTGATACCACTTGATGCAGTCAAGGTAGGAGGGTCCTGCGAGGGACTCTCCAACCTTATAGCCTTAAACTATTAATATCATGAATAATCAGAGATGAAATGGAAGTAAATAGTTAACAATAGAAAGAAAGAGATATTCATCAACACATGACACAAGATATATCCTGGGAAAACCCTAAAAGGGAAAATCCCAGCCTTCAAAGCTCATTCCTCTTATATTATGATCTCAAAACACATTACATATGCCTCAGGGGCTTTACAGATGCTAGGCCATAGTCCGGGGCTAAAAAACATTCATATAACAACACTCTTTCATGATTTCCATTGCCTACTTCTTAACTATCTATTCTTAAACTTCTTCTACTCTATGCTCTGCTCTTTGCTTTAGTTCTGCTTCTTCTTTGGATCAAAACACTTATCAACATGCTTCATAAATTCACACACTTGATCTTTATTCATTCACTTCCTTGAAACAATCCTTTACCTTTGATTTATATCCTCTGCAAGCCTTCATAACATTATCAAGTCGGCCTAATTGCAACGGCTAGAATGAAATGTGTAGACACAGATAGGTCAGACCTAAACATAAGGTATTGCTCCACTGGTACATAGAACTTTGTGTGGATCTCCATGAAGGTCAGCTAGGTCCTAATCTTCCTTCGGTAATGTTCCTTTTATCTCCACAAGTGACGGATTTTCTCTGCAAGCTAAATAGACTCCACTGAACATTGTCAGCATTGCTATGTGAAAACAAGTAAAATAGTTAATCTTCTGATAGCGATATCTATCTAGAATCAAACCCAAATGATCTAAATTTTTGATCTGATGTAGATGATTATGTCTAGATGCTAAGTCTAGCTCTGCAACCTCTGATATGCCAATGCAGTAAAATGTGGTAATCTCCAAGGTTGCTCTCTCGGTACTCTGTAACTTCACTGTTAACTGTCTGAATTATTTTTAATGCTTCTAGATGCTCTTGCATTAGGGGTAGTAATATAATGTTCCCCTCTCCTTTGCATCTTCTTTGTACTATTCTACAAAATCTTAAGGGGGCATCTTAAGAAAATGTAATATTGTCTAAGGAAAAAGGCAAGTTTTTTCTAGAGTCTTCCATAAAGAAAGAATTTTCCGTAAAGCTATCCAAAAAAGAAATTCAAGTATTTAGAATAAAATAATAGAAACATAGAATCCTCTAGAAAGTAAGAAGTTTCCATATATAGCCATCTTGTGTTGGTGGGAGCTCTGTTCTTTTGTTGCAAAGATAGAAGATTGATAGAAAATGGATGGATTAAACTAAGTAATGTGAAGATGTAATTGATTAACTAAGAAAATTTGTAGACTCTTGTTACAGACTTTAGAAAATAGGAGCATAATAGAAAAGAGCAGATTAGATAGAACCTAGCACTAGAAGAAAGAGTTTATTGGGTAGGACACTAGCATTGGGCACTAGTTTATTTAGGTTTTTGTATAGAAAAGACTTATGTGAAATGATCTTTGTCTTTGTTCCTTCATCTTCCTGTCACTCCTTGATGTTGAAAACCTCTTGTTATGATCTATGTACACAAAAGAGGAAAAATAGTTGTGTTGTATAGGGGCTTACCTTAGTCAACCCCCATGTTGTTTTCCCCACGTCCACAATAAAAATGATGATGATGATAGAGAGAGCATGTTCACGATGAAAAGAGGAAAAGCAACTGATAAAGATAGCAGTAAACAAATACAGTGAGATATTCTTACCATAAGCATGAAGCCCTTGATGTATTGGTGTCACAATACAAATTGCCCATGAGGAGTTGATGGAGGAAAGAAGAAGCTTCCTCAAATACCTACAAGTGTTAGTGCAATAATAATAATAATCTTTACAAGTAGAGAGCTTCGCTAGACATAATTCATGTTCTAGAAGTTGTAGAGAACTTTTGTTCATAGATCTATAACAACTCTCAAAATGAGGGAGAGAGAGTTGTTTATATATGAATCCCAAGTACTTGTTGGGAACCCAATTGGGTAAGGCCAATAAGGTGCATTGCTCAAGGAAAAAAGACCAACATTTCTAGATTCAAATTCTTTTGGAGTTAACAGTCAAGATGCTAGCACTGGACACTAGTGTCATGGTGAAATGTTTCCCTGAAAGGTGTGTTAACAAGGGAATTAACCCTGTTTCTTAGCAAAGTGGTAAAACAGGCACATTGTAAGCAGAGACAAACGCACACACTAAATTGAGTGCTAAACCTAGAATGAAATTTTAAGCAGTGACAATTTACAATGCTATATTTATCCCCCACTTTAGTGGGGGTATGAACTTACGTTCATATGCACTAAAATATCGAGAAGCCAAATTTCTTCACTAAAACATTGAAGATGTAGAATGTCACTAAGTTGAAAGATGCAATAGCCCTCATGCTTAGGATTCTATGAGTCCATAATGCTTCGATAAAGAGATTACACATACCCAAGACACATAGCATGAATCACATATATACATATACGCCTATATCTAAACTTATCAAACACCATATGAGACCGAATATTATATGCCAGAACAACTATAGTTAGCAAAGTAATATGGTCAAATCTAAACATACACAGAGCATACATGGAACATACATGAAAAAAATGCATACAAGGTATGATTATTGGGATAGCAAGATGCATTATGCTAGGAATCATACCAATAACACAAATCATGAGCCACATGCTAGTAAAATATATTGTTTACTAGGTGGTCATGAATGAGTGGACAATGAAAACATCATAGGCTAGTAAGATCTAAAAATTTAGTAGGTGAGTTCCATGTCAAAAAGTAGCAAATGAAAACATCATAGGCTAGTAAGATCTATAGATATACTAGGTGAGCTTCATGTCAACAATATTAGAAATTATAGGCCAAGCAAAACACATTGTTTGCTTGGTAACTTTGGTAAAGTGCAACAAAGATAAAAAGTGCTATGATAGGAAGACCAGCCACATGGTATGTGAACAAAGTGAAGCACATAGAAAAGTGTATGCCCCCACCTTAAAGTAATTGCTAATGCCATCAAGGAGCAATTTCTTTTAAGGTAGAGTAATATACACAAAACAGGCATGCGAGCTTTCTGGAAGCATATACCCAAATGACATGTCTCCAAAAATTATATTATGATAGAGGGTTGAACCCAAGATGGGAAAACCGAGACGATGCTATGAGTATGATATACAATGGCTTGTGTCATCATGATATGACATCAAGTATTGTAACAAGGTGCCACATAAGTCAATCAATATCAAACAATAGCACAAAGGGATCTACTTGACTAGAGTTAGTATATGAATGGTTGTATAAAGGGACACTTAATTTTATTACTGTCAGCATCCTCTAGTTAGTACAAATACAAAGACAAAGGAAGAAATATCACATGAAAGAAATAAAAATTTCATGTCAACATGGAAGGATGCTAAATCATCCAATGCTTGGCATCGTCCCTAAAAGGAATAGAATTGCATTTACAACAAATGGAATAATGAAGATACATAAAGAGGAATGTCATGACAAATTTGTTCTCCTTGTATCCTTGTGCCAACAAGCACATCAAGGGTCATTCAAAGAGAAATAACAAACAAAAAACACACCAAGTTGCACATATGGGGGTAACAGTACATACAGTCATATCACAAATATTACAGATGAGATAAAGGTATTATGCCTACGAGTTGAACTATACCAAATCATCCACCTCCTAATCTTTCTCATAATAAAGGGATGGTGGACAAGATACTTGAGGGACTATGGAAAGCATGGTACATGGAATGACACCTGGTTCATCACATGCAGGATTGGTCACTGGGGAAGGATCCTCATGCAATCCCCTAGAGGTCCAATCCATCAATTGTGTAAAGATCGAGGATAGTTCTGAAATATTTTTCAATGGTTCAAATGTGTCTTTTGAATCATTGTCAAAATATACCACAATTGGTGATAGGATAGTTCTTACTGTGGGGTCACGAGCACTATTAATCATAGAGGAAGAAGAAGCTCCAATAGCAGGAATAGAAGAATTCTATGGACTCAATGGTGTAGAAGGTGGCGATAGCTTAGGAGGGGTAAGGGGTTCAACCTATGTTGCAACCTAGTGAGCCATAGTGTGACATCATTTCTTTTGTTGTTTCACATTTTGATTTTGACTTGTACAGTTTAGAGCATTTGTAGGGGGAACTGGGATGATTCCCAACATAAGAAACTATTAGAGGTTGGGAGACAATGGGAGGAAGGTTCCTCAAGGTGGGTTATCATTCTCTCGTATCCTATGGAATGGGTAGTGGTACTGAGACATCCACAAATGATTGAAAAACCACAGGAAAAAGCTCCCATGAAGTGGATTTCTTTCCTCGAGACTCTGAAGAGTAAGAAGAAACAAAAGCAATCACTAAAGCATAGGTAGGTATAGATTGTGCAGGGCGTTTACCTCATGGTCCTAGATAAGATGGAAAATGTGGAACCTCAACATAGACATTAGACACTCTAGGTTGGGGAAGGACTCTCAATTTAGGCTATGGTTCATCCACTACCTGCGGAAAAGAGGGAACTATTGTCATAGTTACAGAAGACCTCAAGGGGACTAAGAGGTAGTAGCTGGGATAGCATGGGAGGAGGAAACAACACATAATTGAGAAATTCATGTTTCTTTGAATTTCTAATAAGAGAGAAAAAAAATATCATTGCGAAGACAAACAAGCTCAACTCATTGTGGCTAGAAGTAATCAAGTGAAAAGTTTCCATTGAGGGATAAGGTGGTGCAGTCCTGACCAAGGAACCTTATCAGGTAACCCAATCATGCAACTTAGAAACAAAATAGAAACATAAAATCATAATCAAATCTAAAAGTATTTATTAAAATTTACAATACCAACAGTTACAAACTTATTGGCTTTCCTTGCCTCAGTCTTAGGCTTTACAATACAATACCTAATTGATTATGTGCTTACAGTACCAAATTGCTTTCCAACAATATAGAGATAACCCCAAATCAACTATCATTCCACCTCTATTCTGTAAGGGACAACTACACCCTTATGTGCTGAGTGGAATGCCTAATCCACAACAATCTCACCTCTGTTTCTTCCCCTACCTTCAGGAATTTCCCTCCTATTAAATTTTCTCCAAAAAATCTCTTCGAGAAATCTACCCAAACAAGAATGACAAAAGCCTTTTATTCTTCCTCTATGGAAGTTAAATAGTTATAGAAATATTCTATTACAAAACTGAATAGACAGGTTTTCAATAACCACTTGATGGTTACCAAAATAGATTAATAATAACACTGTTTGATTAAAATAAGCATACTTCAAGAAATTCCCATACATCACAAATGTTGGGCCTTTTCAAACCTTAAATCTCCTTGTATCAGTGAAATGCTCCTTCCATGAACCACAGAGTTCACTGTCAGTATTTGCTAAGGTTGTCGACAACTATAACTCTTTGTGATCTTATAAATTCTCCATCTCATGCTCTCGGCAAAGTAGTAATTTCACTTTAAACTAAATTTTTGCCAGTGTAAGCCTTTATCCATCAAGCTCCCTTTATCATAAAAATTTACCTTTCCCAAACCTTGTCGACATATCAGTAATTTTCTGAAACAACGAACTGGTTCACAAGAAGAAAGGTTTGCCGATATCAAGTTAAACCTCTTTTATCGATGAAACTTGTCATTTCTAAATTCTATCTTCTTCTCAAAACCCCATTCATAAGCTTGTCAGCAAATCAGCAACTTTTAGAACTCTAGAACTGGTTGAACACTTAGAACTTTTCTTCTATTGGTGATACTCCTATCCCATGGACCAAGAAACCTTGGCTCTAACTTTCAAATCTCTTATCGGTGAAATTAACCCTCGATAAACCTAAGGGTTCGTGAACTTGTAGCTTTACCAACTATGTTCTAAATCTTGCAACTTTACAGACAATAAAAGAAGCTTCATCCAAAGCTCACTTAAAGTGCAATTAGCAAAATTTCCCAAAGGCTAAATAAGAAAGAACTAAAAAAATCAACTTCCCTTGAAAGCCCAGTCGATGAAGTTGCCCATCAGTGAACTATACTATCAACAAACTTAAGAGTTCACGAACTAAAGATTTTTGAAGAAGCTTCCCTTTATCAAATTTCAAAGTGTGAAATTTCCCTTCTAAACAGTTGGCAAACTATAAAATTTGGTAACTCCTGGGTCAGTGAATTGAGCCATCGGTGAATTTAAGAGTTGGCAAAATGGAAAATTCTTCAAATCAAGTAACTAGCCAAGTTTCACCAAATTAGAATTGGAGATACCCAATTGGCTATTCTACACAATGACACTCTTAACTTGGCTAAATTTAACATGAATTTTCCTCCTAAAGCAAAAGACCAAAACTAACACAAAAGAAGACAAAGCACAAAAAAAACTGAACAGAAACTTAAATTGAAAACCTGAAATACTTTTGGGTCATGTTGATTGCTTGTGGACCCGGATGCTCCTACATCAGACATGCTAGGTAAAAAGTTTTTGGGAATGGGCACACAAATGGAGATTAATAGTAGAAGTACCCTTCTAGGTTGCAAACAACCTACAACAATCTCCATCACTATAATAGGTTCATCAAAAACTTTCTTCCTTTGCCTCTTCTAGCATCTAGTTGGGACACTTGCCATCCTCCTCCACCAAGTGTGCACCTTCTTCCTCCTCAGGCTCTCATGGACTCACATCCACTATAGATCATCCTCTAAAGTCTCTCTCTTCTTCTCTAAATACTCTCTCTTGTTCTCTCCTCTTTCATTTGACTCAACCCACCACAAACCAACCACCTCCACCAAGTCCCACATGCATCATCTTCCACAACCTCTATACACAAACATGCAATATACAATTCTACTCAATTGCAAATTCATCCTCTATAACAACATCCTCTTCTACTCCCACCATTGAAGGAAAATCATCATAACTGAATTCAAAATAAAAAAATACCTCATCCTTCTTCACAACTGCAACTTTTCCTTCTTCACCATTTGCTGTAATGTTTTCATTTTCACCATCCACTGCTATCACTACCTTCATGTCCTCCAAAGGACTCATAGCTACATACTTTGTCTTCTCATCCTCTACAATCTTTGTTGCAACTTCTCTGCTTACTGCTGCACTTTCCTCTTTCTCACTCTCTCTGTCCATGCCTTCATCATGGCATATTGTTGCAATCCCCTCAATGCTTCTTTCTTTTTGACCCTCTTTACCTGCATATACAAGATCACTTGCAAGCACATATTTTTTAGAAAAATAATGGGACTCCTTCATACCCATATTTTCGTCTTCAGTCTTCACATCCTCAACTTGTTTCGCCACCTATTTCATCTTATCTTGCAATGGATACAAAACATAATCTTCCCCATCCTAAATTATGCTATACATATTCTTCCTACCATCATGCACAGCTTCTCTATCCAAAAGACAAGGTTGACTTGGATAAAACATGGCATATATCCATAGGTACTATATCACATACAATCTTATTCTTATATCTATGAATTTAAAAATCAACAATACATTGTTCACTTACCCATATCTAACGATCTCCTTGCAACCAATAAATATTGTAAGGGTTAGGATGTTTTCTTGTCTTCAAACTCAACTTCTTAACCATCTCCAATGACACCAAATTATCTGTGATATTACTATTCACAACCACTCTACAACACTTTCCACCTGACTTACAAATAGTTTGAAACACATTGTTCCTCTAGACGAGCTCTTGCTTCTCCTTTTGTGGCTTTAGAAATTCTTTCATCATAAAACATTCTCTTGGCTTCTAAGACATCCTACCCAATGCTCTCCTGTACACTCAGAAAACCAACTCTCTGCAACTTGTACACACTTAAAGGTACACATCAATTCAGAAAACCCTCTTTCCAGTTACAGGGCCTCCCTCCAACAAATTCACACTCACAATCAACTCTTTCTCACAGTTTCAAGCTCTTCTCTCATATCTCAATTGCTGAGGACTCCTTGTACACCTATAACAATTCTCTCAAGCTCCTCAGACAACACATCTACTTCACTCTCTACTCGTAGGTCTTGGTGTAGAATACCTCACATTCAACACTATGTCTACACACTCAAGACCATATCTCTAATACTAGTTGGTGTAGTCATGAAAAGGGAACCTTATCAGGCAACCCAATCATGCAACTCAACAACACAATAGAAACATAAACTCATAAACAAATCTAAAACTATTTTAGTAAAATTCACATTACCAGTAATTACAAACTTATTAGCGTTCCTGGCCTCAGTCTCAGGCTTTAAAATACAATACCTAACTAATTATGTGCCTATAGTACCAAATCACTTTCCAGTAATACAGAGATAACCCCCAATCAACTATCATTCCACCTCTATTCTGCAAGGGACAACTACACCCTTCTGTACTGAATGAAATCCTTAATCTGCAATAATCGTATCTCTATTCCATCCCCTCCCTCAAGGAATTTCCCTCCTAGGTAATCTACTCTAAGAAATCTCTCTAATAAATATGCTCAAACAAGAATGACAATCATGTTTTATTCTTCCTCTATAGAAGTTATACAGTTATGGAAATATTTTTTTACAAAACTAAATAGACAGGTTTTTAATAACCATTTGATAGTTACCAAAATGGATTAATAATAACACCATTTGATTAAAATAAACATATTTCAATAATGTCCCATACATCAACAATGTTAGGCATTTTCAAACCTTAAATCTCCTTGTATCGGTGAAATGCTCCTTCCACAAACCAAAGAGTTCTTTGTGGGCATTTACTGAGGTTTAAGAAATTGACACTCAAATAGGAGGAGTTATATACAAATATAACTCTTTGTGATCTTACAAATTCTCCATCAAATGCTATCAACAAAGTAGTAATTTCATGAACTAAATGTTTGGCAGTGTAAACCTTTAGCCATCAAGTCCCCTTTATCAGAAAAACTTGCCTTTCCCAAACCTTTTCGGCATATTGGCAATTTTCTGAAACCATGAACTAGTTCACAAGTAGAAAGGTTCACCGATATCAAGTTAAACCTCTTTTGTTGGTGAAACTTAGCTTTTCCTAACTCTATCTTCTTCTCAAAACCCTGTTAATAAGCTTGTCGATGAATCAACAACTCTCAGAACTCAGGAAATGGCTGAAGAGTAAGAACTTTTCTTCTATCGGTAGTATTCCTATCCCACAAACCAAGAAACCTTGGCTCCAACCTTCAATGCATGTATTAGTGAAACTAACCCTCGGTGACCCTGAGGGTTTGTAAACTTGTAGCTTTCCCAACTAGGTTTGAAATCTTGCAACTTTGTTGACAATAAAAGAAGCTTCATCCAAAACTCACTTAAATTGCAATTGGCAAAAGTTCACAAAGGCTAACTAAGGAAGACTTAAAAAAAATTCAACTTACCTTGAAAGCTCAGTTGGTGAAATCATCCACTGGTGAACTATACTGGTGGAAAACTAAAGAGTTCACAAACTAAAGACTTTTCGACAAGCTTCCCTTTAACAAATTTCAAAGTGTGAAATTTCCCTGCTAATCTGTCAGTTAACTGTCAAATCGTGTAACTGTTAGGTTGATGAACTGAGCCATTGGCGAAATTAAGAGTTCACAAACTAGGAAATTCTCTGACTAGCTATAACATAGCCAATTTTTCAGCCAAATTTCACCAAATTAGAAGTGGAGATACCCAATTGGCTCCTCTAAATCATGACATTCTTAACTTGGCCAAATTTAACATGAATTTGTATCCTAAAGAAAAAGATCAAAACTAACACAAAAGAAGACAAAGCACAACAAAAACTAAATCAAAACTGAAACTAAACACCTGAAAAATTTTTGGGTGATGTTGATTACTTATAGACCCAGATGCTCCTACATCACAACAAATTGAAATCATTGTGATATATAGTATGGACCTATCCCTATAATAGTAATTTTAGACACTTATGGATTACACACTAGACCACCTTCATCGAAGAGAGCCATGGATGACTAAACATCACATGAAATTGATGCAAAGTTGGAATGATGAAAAAAGACACATCTAGGACTTTTGATATGACCTGGAAAAAAAGCGTCAAGGCACTGGGTGTAGGGTGAGTGCAACTATCATTCTCTCTAACCTAGTTTTATAATTTCTCATACTTATCTTGGTACAACTCATGCACATAGATGAACTCTTCCATAGCCACATTTTCTAGGCATACAGGATCAAAGAGTACTCACCTTGTGGGCTTGTTGTTAATCCTTGTGGTAATGTAAAGAGGACCATTAGGTGCATGAATAGAGACATCAAGGTGGGTGAAGGAGATGGTTGGCTCAAGTTTAGCTTGATCTCGATGAGGGAAAGCATCTACCATGGAAACTATCTTGTCTAGGTTTTTGTCTTGGTGATCATAAGTTTTAGAAGTAGGTACTCTATCGACAGATGGTTCCACAAGGTTAGTTACATGGTAGGGTAGTGGAGTTGTGTAAATTTGCATGTTTTGATTCAATAGAACTACAAATTTATTTACTTTATCATTCTCACCAGCCACCTGAATAACATTAGTGTTGATGAGGTCTTGCATTTCATGCTTAAGATGCATGCATTGCTCAGTGTCATGCCCTGGTGTTGAGTGATATTAATAGAAGGCCTTCAGGTCATAAGAAGGAGGTAGCAATTTGGTAGTTTCAATAGGGCGAATGGTTGAAGAAGGATGAGGTTGTTGTTAATAAGATACATCATTATGGAATAAAGAGATTTAGAAAGCAGGGAAAAATGTTGAGTCTTTGGTCTAAACTTGTAGGGGGATGTAATAGAAGGTGTTGAAGCTGCATCTTGTGATTGATTATTGTTGGAAGAGTGAGAATTAATTATGATAAATTTTTTGTTTTGTTTCTTCAATGATTTTTATTATGGGGCAATGGTCTCGAACTAGCCAATGGGATCCAATGAGGAAGAGCCCTCATACTAGCTGACCGACAGTTGGTAGTCATGGAGAGCCATGCAAAGATATGTAAATGAAGGATATCACATCAACAGTATTTTATTTTGGATCTATGTCTACAGATTTTTTATGAAAACCCTTTGCACATCAACATTTGGAAGAGAATAAAAGATTTGAGAGAAGAGAGCTTGGTAGTATCCTATGATGTTAGTCACTTTCTCTTTCATTCCTTTCTTACAATGAACCAAATTGGTCAATGTGACTTGAGGTCCAATGTTAGGTTGGAAATGTTGGAGGACTTGATTGACAAGCTGTTGAATAGAATGAATTGAGTTGTTAGGTAACGAGCAGAACCAATCCAAGGCTATGTCTTTTAGTGATTGAGGAAAGAGTTTAGCTAAGAGAGCATATATGAAAAGAAAGTCACTACACAATGTGATAATGGTTGACATATGGTTATTCAGGTCTCCTTTTCCCGTGTATTTCTAAAAACATCATGCTTCAAATTTATTAGGAATTGGGGTTTTTAGGATAGTGACTGATAATGGGCTTTGAGTGTAATACGATGGGATGGTAGGTCTGGATGGGCTTTGACTCATGTTTTCTAATTTTTGTCATAGGGAGTTGACATTTTTAAGAGTTGGTTGATTGCAAGATCAAAAGGTGGAGTGATTTGTTAGTGGCTAGTGTATAAAGGAGTGAAGCTAACAAGAGTTTGAGAAATAATGTGGTTCACATTTTGGTAAGTGAATTTTGGATGAGACTAGCTGACAATATGTTGGAAAGTAATTGGATTAACATTTTGATAGGTAAACTAGACATTAAAGGAAGGTGGGGTGAAACTATATTGGTTTATAGGGTTCCCACTTGTTACCCTAGAACTAGTGTTCGTACTATTACCAGACTATGTAGTGGCGGTGACAACAGAAGAAGTGAATGTTGAATTAGAAGATGTTGACATGGGTATCAACACCTATGTCCCCATTTGGTTTTGAGAGGATGTTTTGTTGAGGATTTCTATGCACCTAGATGATGACATAATACTATTATCCACTATGTGATCTAGGCTACATACAACTTCCACACCTTGTCGATTATCAAGGAACAATCTTCTGATATTTTCTATAAGGGGGATGACAGCCCCAACCAAATACTCCATGCCTAAGAATTACTATAAACTAGCTAGCTCTTTGTCTAGCTTCTAAATTTGGGCCTCAGGAACATAGGACACATAGTTATCTATCTCAAGAGAGTCATGAGAAGTTTGTGTCTCAGATATCATCAACAAGGTGGGACTGCAATCTAAAGATGGCCGGATTCTAGAATTCCCTAGGATGAATAGCTTAGTGAAATTGAGTTCCATTGTTGAAACATTAGAGCTACTTAAAACATGGGAACCCATTAGAATTCAGTAACTTTTTCTTACTAGGAGTTTGTATTAGGAGCACCAGGTCATGGAACCCATAAAGTGATTACAATTTTCAAGACACTCATGTGCTCCTAGGAAGTGATAGAGAGAAGAAGTGATGATAAGATTGATATGTTGATTAAGGGATAGAAGAATAAGAAAAAAATGTTTAGTTTTTGTTTTCTAATCTAAAAGAAAATAATTCTTTTAAGTGTGTTTTATTTTCTAAACTAAATACACAAAATAAAATAACATATGCAATAAAAGTGTCTAATTAACTAATCAAACACATAAAGAAAAAGAAGGTTGCAAGCATGTTAGGTTCACCAAAATGTTAGGTGTGAAAATAGATCTAGAGTAATTGATGAACTAACCTAGATCAATCCTTTCCTCTACACATAACATTGGAACACACGTAACCAATGGATCTATGCTTTGCTATTGTCCCTAGAGAAGAGCCAAGATATGTTGGTGGGGGCTCTGTTCCTTTGTTGTAAAGATGAAAGATTGATAACAAAAGGATTGATTAAGCTAAGTAATGTGAAGACCTAATTTATTAACAAAGAAAATGTGCAGACTACTGTTACAATTTTTAGAAAATAGGAAAAAAACATAAAAGAGTAGATTAGACAGGACCCGACACCAGAAGCAGGAGATGATTGGGCATGACGCTAGTGCTTGGTGCTAGTGTCTTTAGTGTTCTACATGGATAGGACTTCTATGCAATGATATCTACCTCTGTTCCTTTCTCTTCCTATCACTCCTCGATGTTTAAAACCTCCTGTTTCAATTTGTACACACAAAAGAGGAAAATGGTTGTGTTGTATAGAGCTTGCCTTAGTCAAACCCTGTGTTGGTGTTCCCACCTCCGCAACAATAATGATGATGATAATAGAGAGTGTGTGTTCACAATGAATAGAGGAAAATTAACTAATAAAGATAGCAGTAAACAAATACAATGAAATAGTCTCACCATAAGCATGAAACCCTTGTTGCATTGGTGTCGCAACACAAATCACCCACAAGGAGTTGATGGAGGAAAGAAGAAGCTTCCTCAAATACATGTAAGTGTTATTGTAATAATAATCTTTACAAGTAGAGAACTTCTCTAGAGATAATACATATCCTAGAAGTTGTAGAGAGATTTTGTTCATAGATCTATCACACCTCTCAAAATGAGGGAGAGATTTGTTTATATATGAATCCCAAGTATTTTTTGGGGGCTTGATTGGGTATGGTCAACAAGGTGCATCGCTCAAGGAAACAAGGTTGACATTTTGATATTTAAATTCTTTTGGAGCCAATGGTCAAGATGCTAGCACTAGGCAATCTTAGCAAAGTGGTAAAATAGGCACATTGTAAGTAGAGTAAACACACACACTAGACTAAGTGCTAAACCTAGCTTGAAATTGTAAGCGGTGACAATTTAAGATGCTACAATAAAATTACCTAAGTATTCAGGGATAGGAAACCTAAATTATTACTTAATAGAAATGGAGAAAGATATTCATAGAGAAGATCTGAGGAGAGAAGCCTTACAACATACACTAGTATGGAATGCTGCAATCTGGTGGCATACTCATAAAGGTAACATCCTAAGATGTCCAATATTCAAGATATTAATAAAAATAAGATACTTACCAGGTGAAAGGGAATATACATTAATACCAAAATACAATGAACAAATATCATGACAAGACCATCTATAAATATCTATAATGATTTGGAATGGGAGAAATGAATATGACAGAAAACTTTACATACAAATGTTTTAATGGATGTTAACACTGGTCGTATAGACATTGTACATAAATCAAGAAAGAAGAAAAAATAAAAGACTTGTATGAACTACTGAAAGACTTCTTAAATACTTTCTCATTCTATAGTCCAATTAAGCATATCCATACTATAATACTTAGAATGAAAAAAATAATATTCAAACCTATAGAGAAAAATGAAGTACTCCACTTAAAATAGGAGTATGGAAACTAATAGAGTGGATGGATAGAGAAAACAAACACACTAAAAAGAGATGCTATAAAACACAACATGAAAATGATGCTACACAATCCAAGATAGAGATAGAAGTAAATTAGGGTGAAAGAGAAAGTGAATTAGTAATAGAACCAATATTGTAACATAAGGGAATCTAAAACTGGCTAAGATAGGAGATCACTGGTATGAAAAGGTTGTCACACAGGTAGTAGCAATCTTGTTAGAATTCAAAGATCTATTCCTCTTAACATTCACTAACCTTAAAGGGATAAAATAAGTAGGGATTATAAAAATACAACTAAAGGAAGGAGTCAAACCACAATGGAAAAGATTTGTATGTTTAGGAAATATCAGAAATTTTGATACATATCAGTGGGGAAAAGAAAAAGAAAACATCCAAGGCAAAATAAGGAGTAAAAAGGAGAATCATTGAGGCCTCCTATGGAGAGGAAACAAAAGAAGGAGATGGGGAGAAAGCTCAAAAACCTCCATAGAATAGAAGAACCAGAAGAACAAAACAAACTCTAGTGCAAATAGAGGCAATAGAGTGAACAAAATTGGTTGAAACTACACATATTTAGATTTAGGGCCACATACAAGTATTAAAATAGGATAAAAATCAGTGGTACACTACTTTGGCACAAATGAAGATCATCTAAAAGAACATCCTACCTAGAAACTAGCATTGCATGTCTTGAGGACAAGACATACTTTCAAAGAGGGTGGATGATGTTGGTAGAATATAGGATAGTCAAAAGAAGCATTCTCAAGTCACCACAAATGGAGTGTGGGGCATAAGGCCGATAGAGGTGATATTACTAAGGTTTTTTGTAAGGGACATATCCCTATTATAGTATATTGTATAAATATAAGTAATTAGGAAGTAAGGAAAGTGAGAGATGTAAGGAACATATTATATATAGTAGAGGCTTAGACTTACCTTTTGAATATACTATTGAATATGAATCTATATAAGGATATATAAGGGTTATAGAACTAATTATTATGTATCTATTGATGTGTGTAACTAGTTAGATATGATTAGATCTTACCACAGTATGATGCTTCCTACTGCAACTATCTATCTTTCTCTCATCATGTCTTCTCGGGTGTAAATAGATTACATAAGAGTATTACATGCTTAGATCTCTGGACTGTGTCCTAAATTTCTCTTTCCAACATATAGTTATATCATATTTCTTCAAAATGAGCCAAATAAATTTTAGTAATAAAAAGGTAATTCAAACAAGAACAATCCCATGTTATACCAAGAGAAAATAGGTTAAAACTGTAACATCAGAAAATGTCCCCTTGGGGGCTTTTCCCTCATAAGGTTTAGCTCCTGAGTCTTTAGTATGCATTTAGGACATTTTATTTCATATTTTAGCATCCTGATGGAATGAGACCTCGTTTCAATGACAAATAGGACCTAGGTGGACCCCTTGAGCTGTACCCTACCCAAAATAGGGGGGAGGACATGGGCGCCCACGCCTTAGTCCTGCCCTATTTTGGGGAACCCCAATTTCTGAGTGTCAGTTTATGACCGTTAGGAGGTTCTTTTGCCATCACGGTAAAGTTTGATTTTTAAAATCTTGGCGGGAATGCTTGTAGGCACATATATAAGCATGTGTAGGCATTCATTTGTAAACTAGATGATTACTAGCAAGCTATTGTGTTCTCAAGGTGATTCAAGGCTTTCTATTGTATTGCAAGAGCAGACTTGTATGTTTTGTGTGTTGATATTTGCAGATTTGAGCTTCAATCTCCTCATGGCATGAAGAGCATCTTTCTCCATGAGAGCTTCACTACAAGGTGACATATCATTGTGTTTTTATCATTTATTCCTTTGGTTTTTGGCCTTTGCCTCACAAGGGCACACACTCTTTATCTAAAAATGGTGTTCGGAGACTTAAGTGTCCTCTGAGGTTTGACTGTGGAAAACCTCTAAACACCACAACCCCCAAACCAAGTCTTGTGATTGCAGGTTACAGGTGTCACATCTAGAAAAAGTGGAGTTGCATGAAGGCTTGGCAGACATCAAGGATTCAGGATTTGAAGAAAAGTCAGACAAAGGAGCACTTCCTAGACTAGGGCGCTCGCAACAGTGTCTTCCACAAATAGATCTTAGGAAATAGAAGTTACAGGGCTGATCAGTGTCAAAAGGAGGTCCAGATTCCTCAAAAAAGTAGGTACCTTGGACTTGGACGCCTACACTTTAGTCCCTGATTGTTCCACCTTGGAACCCCAAAAATAGGTATTATGTGATTTGCTATTTTACTTCCATCTGCAAGAGCTTTTTCTGTCTTTCATCAATTTGTTGTCATATTTTCATAATTAGGGTTTTAATGGTTAATTGGACATAAGAGAAGGAAAAATTGATAATTAATTCCCTAATCCAAGTTTCCCTTCATTTGCAAGTGACCTAGGGTAAGATAGTGCTCGCCACTCGACCCTAGATCCTTCAATGTTTAGTGGAAAGGAGGGTTTTAACATCTAAACAACAAAGATTAACAAAATCTAATTTTACCCTAAACAAAAACATAGTTTAGGATACTAAAGAAACTATTGCTTATATTTCATTATTTGATGCAATTCAACTCTACAAACAAAAGAAAATCATAAATGAAGAATTAAATAGTCCTAAAAACTAATTTAAATAAATCAAACATCAACTACCAACTATTTGTCTTGTTTGCAACAAATCCCTAATATCTCATAAAGCTAGGGACCCCTTTTTTCCATGTTTGTCCTTATATGTCTTAACATTGTATATTAGTCTAAGGGGGGTCCTAAAGATAGTTTAATATTTTTTAGTTTTTTCTTGTTGTTTCTAGTGAATCTTATTATATCTAATAAAAGACTATGTTTCCACCCCTAGAGTCGTTTTATGATGTCTTTTTCTTTCCTCTTTCATGAGCTTTAATTTCTTTGCCTCAATTGTTTTAGTTTTACTCATTAGAGAGGTCAAGTAAAAGTTGGTAAGAATAAAAGTCCAAGTTGGAAAATCAAAGTTATCATTTCAAGCCTTAGGTGATCTTGGCATAATCTTGTACTTAAATAAAATAAAAAATTTCCAAGTCAATATGCTCTAAGTTATTTCTATGTGGAAATATGGGATTCCCATGGAATTTGGGATTACTAACCTTTCTTCTAAAGTCCTTGTCTCCCCTACTTTCACACATTCTCTTCCATCTCCACTTCACTTTCTTTGAACTATCAATTTTCTTTGTTCAGTATTTTTTTATAGGCTTGCAAGTCCTTCAAAAACATCTACTATTTTAATATGATGTCTCTTCATCCCTTTGCTTCCCAAATTCCTTCATTCACTTTTTATTTCTAGACTCTTCATGTGCATTGGGACTTTTACCAAAGTCACTTTGTCCCTCACTTCCTTTCATATAGGCATTTTAATGGATTTGCATCTCTAATGAGGATATTTGGACATCCTAAATTTCCTCATGTCATTGCCTTCTCAACATCTCACAATCTTCTTCTAATTTTCTTTCCCTCTTCTACTTTATGGGATTTTGATGTAATTCTAACCTTAGTCCAAAGTCCCTTCATCTACCACATTCCTACATAAGGCTAACTTTATCTAGGGTATTTTTTCACTTATAGGTGGATTTACAAATTTGTTGGTTTTACATGGACTTGAGGATTTTAGACTTTTAGTTTTAAATATAAATTTCAAGATGGATTTGTTATCACATAGAATTGCACCTAGCTTGGAGGGAGTCAAAACATTCTAATGAAACAATGGCAATGATCTCAAGGTGTGGGACCTTGCAAGTTGAGATCAGACCTCCAAAGAAGGTTGGTTCCTCATTCTAAGCATAATGCTTAGAGAAAATTGTCTAAACCTAGTGCTAATACTGCAAGGGAAAAGGGTTAGAAAGAAACTGAATGGAAAAGAGGTGATGCACCAGATTTAATGAATAGTAGTAATCATGGAAGAGACACAACAATGATCTCAATCACAATGGGAGTTCACACAGACTTATAAGGCTGATTGAGGCTTTGCTATGAAGTCCTAACCTATAGAGGAGCCATTTTAGTCACATAATAGATTACAACTTCAAGTAAAACATAGAAATCAGAGTATAAGAGAGGCAAGATATTGTCCATATATTAATCATGAAGGCCATAAACCATTAGAATACAAAAAAACTAGTAGCAGGAAAAGATAGTATAGTTTATTACAATCATTGGTGGATTAATCAGAAGACAAACAAAGGCCAAACTACAGGCATAGTGAGTCAGATTCTAATAATCCTGTAATTACACTAAGAGGTCTAACTACAAGGAATTTGGCAGCATAACAACCTAGAAATTGCTAACCCTCTTGAATAATGAGATGACAATGATTTATATAGATCAAACTCTTATGTAGAGGGCGTTGAGGTAGGTCCATGGGAATGAAGACCACCAATGCCACCATCAATGCAGGGTCAGGAATGGATAGTGACAGGGGATAGAGACTATGCCACTGGCAGGTCTGCCACCCAAGAAATGGCTGCCCACATGCAAGGGAGGATAGAGCATTAAAGAGAAGGGCTCCAAAGTTGTCGTCAATCACAGAGATATCTTCCACTGAGCCATCGAAGTCCTTTTGCATTGAAGAATTGATCCATCCACTTGAATTTTGTTTGCAGAGCTCTCCAACTGGAATTAATGCAAAAAATCCACCTCTGCAACACTTCAAGTCAGTCGCTGAGATGTCATGTTGATCAAGCCTGCATATCCTTCCTCAACTAACAATTATCCTGATAACTAGATATGCACATCTAGATCATGAAATTTGGATCATATTTTCAAAGAGAGGATATCTCCCCTAAGAAAAAAAAAAAGCACACGAAATGATAGAAGAGGAAATTCTAAACACTTTTACCTTTTGGATCATCTAGAAATTCCTTAGGATGAGGGAGATATCTATGGTCAAAGTTGCGGGCAACTGGCATCTAGATGTCCACGTGTCATCATCTCGTAGCCATGTAGAAGGAATGTGATGTCAACTTCGGTGGTCTGTGGGTATGCGATATTTGGATATGTACCCATCAAATTTACCTTGACAACATGGAGGGGCCGTCATCCGCATGGATATTAACTTGTAATATCCAGGTGCTAACTTAATATCTAGATGCCTCTTGAATATCCTAATCATGTCATCATCATAAGGAACTTCCTTGGAGGGAGGATTTGGATGATGTCATCAGGATATGAGCACTAGGGTGATATATTGGAGGCAGAATGTCTAGGTGGCATCATCGGCATATGTGCTTCTTTGGGGAAGGGATCAAGATGATGTCATTAGGACATTCACAAAGGTCATCGATATTAACTTAGTATACAGATATTACAAAATATTTGGGTGATGTCATCTGGATATCCATGCCAAAAAATGACTAAGTAAGAAGATGGGAAACCCCTTTGAAGGAAAGCATTTGAAGATTAAGGATTTCTAAGCTTTTCTAGGTTTTTTGCAAGGATTCTCCAAATGAGATTTCAAGGATTTGTGCAAGGTAGAGCATGAGGATTTGGAGCATGAACACCTTTTCTCCTTCTATTTAGGCTTTCTCTGATTGGATTTTTGTGATAGAAGGAGGGGGGCTTGAATATTTTGGGGCTAGACAAAATATGACAACATTTGGCGACCTCTCAAGGATGTTTCCTAGTAAATAATCAGATCAGTGGCCTTAAACATCCATTGGACATGGGGTCAAAAGAGACTACAAAAAGAACAGAGGGGCTGAAGCAACTGAGCCGGCCCCACCAAGGAAAAACAAAACAAACAAAGCAAGCATGCATTCTCCTAATGAGAATACAGTAGGGTGAAAAAGCACTTATTGAAAGTAGACACCTAACTTATTTACAAGATCTCACAACCATGCTAAAAGCAAGATTTAAGATGAATCCCATTGACTGGGATTGGCAGAACCTCTCCATTTAGCCTGGAAAGTTGGAATGCATTGGCCTGTTTACAACTGGTAATGATATAAGGGCCACTCCACATGGCATTAAACTTTGAATGTCTTCTATCTTTGGCCCTATCTACATCCCATTTCAGCACTATATCTCCTTCACTGAATGCTCTACCTGTAGATTTTTTGTCAAAAGTTCTTTTGACCTGATCTTGATGGTGTTTAAGGGTCTTCATGGCAGTATCTCTCTTCTCTTCAAGTTCCATTAGCTCTGTAAGTCTGATTGTCATGGCATCATTCTCCATCAATTCCATCTATTGTGCTAACTCAAGAGAAGGCAATTCTAGTGATAATGGAACCCTTGCTTCCCTTCCATATACCAGCATGAAAGGGGAATTACCAATGGATCTTTTGGGAGTGATCGTGTCAGCCCAAAGAGCAATCTTCAACTTGGAGTGCCAAGTTCTTTGATTATCCTCCACTATTTTCTTGATGATTCTAATCAAACTTTTATTGGTGGACTCAAGCAAGCCATTTCCCTGTGGGTAGTAATTAGATGAGGTCTTCATGTATAGCACATAGTTCAATTCCCATTCACTGACTTTCATGCCTATAAAGGCCTTGGCATTATCAAATATGATGGTGGATGGCACACCAAACCTTGTGACCATACTCTAAAGGAAGTCCACAATAGGTTCTTCTATAGAATCCCTTAAAACAATTGCCTCTATCAACCTGGTCAAATAATCAGTGGCTGCGAGAACCCACTTATGTCCAACACTAGAAGGTGGATTAATTACTCCAATGAAGTCTAAACCCCATTGAGAAAAATGGTTGATCTATTTGGATTGGATGAAGGGGAATGGCTTCTAGTCTCTGCTTTCTAGAAAATAATGCACATTCTCTACATTTCCTAATCGACTTGTGTGCATCACTGATAGACTAGGCCAGTAATAACCACCCCTCATGATTTTCATTGTAGTTGTTCTAGGAGAGTAATGGACACCAACAAGGCCGCTATGGAATCCTTCTAAGACTCTAGAAGTCTAATCTTGTGTTATACACATAAGAAGAACTCCATTGATATATTTTCTAATAAAGACACCATGAATAATAACATAAGGAATGGATTGGAGTCTAAAGTACCTTCTTTTAGCTTGATTCAATCCATCCGGACATCTACCTGACTGTAAGAATGTGACCATGTCATGATACCAGTTAGTTGGAGTATGAGGCTCAACTGACTATGCTTTGCCCTCGACACATACAACTTCACTTTTTTCTTTGACATCTGCTGCCATTTCTTCACATAAACCTTTTCCACAAATTAGTCTAGTAATGTTGATGTTGATGTCATATTTCATCACCTTGGTGATCCACCTAGCCCTTTTCTCATTAATATCCTTTCTCAAGAGGAATCCTTTTACACTAGGGTGGTTCACCATAAGCTGAATCTTGCTATTAGAAAGCATATGTCTGAACTTTTTTAAGGCCTTCACTACAGTAAACATTTATTTTTCTATAAAATCATAATTCAGCGCATATTCTTTGAGAGGCTGGCTGAAGAAAGCAACTGGTTGTTCTAATTTCTCTTCATTTTGTTGTGTCAGGACAGCTGATACACCCTCTTTGCCTCCAAAGGCATAAAGGGTGAAATCCTTCTCATAATTTGGGTTTATCAGTGTAGGATCTTGTATGATAGCTTGCTTGACAACTTCAAAACTGTCCATACCCTCCTTGGACCATGTGAAGACAACATTCTTCTTTAACATAGATGTGAAGGGTTTTGCTATTAATGAAAAGTTAGGTATGAACCTCCTCACAAAGTTGATCTTTCCCAAAAAGTTCTACAGATTCTTCTTATGATTGGGAAGAGGAAGAGCCAAAATGGCACCTATTCTTTTAGGGTCAATAGCCAATCCCTCTTTGGAATCCACATGCCCCAATAATTTGTCTTTTGTGACAACAAATATGCATTTCTTTGGCTTCAATGATATCACAAATTGCCTACATCTTTCAAAGACTTTTCTTGAATGATCCAAATGGTCAACTGCATGCTTGGAATACACAGTGAAATTATCAAGATACACTAAAATAATATCATTGATTAGGCCTTTGAAGGCCAAATCCATTACTTTTTGAAAAGTTGCCATAGCATTTGTCAATCCAAAAGGCATCTTTTGATAAGACAAAGTATGCCACTTGGTGGTAAAGGTTGTCTTGTACTAGTCTGATTCTTTTACAAGAATCTAATTATAGCCTGAGTAGCCATCTAGGAGTGAAAACCTTTCAGCACCTCCTACTGTTTGCAAAATTTGCTCCATGGAAGGGAGTGGATAGTGATCTTTAAGGGAGGCCTTCTTCAAATCTCTAAAGTCCACTTATGGCCAACATTAGAAGGTGGATTAATTACTTGAATGAAGTCTAAACCCCATTGAGAAAAGGGTTGATCTATTTGGATTGGATGAAGGGGAATGGCTTCTAGTCTCTCCTTTCTAGCAAATAATGCACAGTCACTACCTTTCTTGATCAACTTGTGTGCATCATTGATGGATTAGGCCAGTAATAACCACCCCTCATGATTTTCATTACAGTTGTTCTGGGAGAGTAATGGCCACCAATAGGACTGCTAGGGAATCCTTCTAAGACTCTAGAACTCTAATCTTGTGTTATACACCTAAGAAGTACTCCATTGATATATTTTCTAATAAAGACACCATCAATAATAACATAAGGAATGGATTGGAGTCTAAAGTACCTTCTTTTATCCTAATTTAATCTATCCGAACATCTACCTGATTGCAAGAATGTGACCATGTCATGATATTGGTCAGTTGGAGTAAGAGGCTCAACTAACTATGCTTGTCCCTCGACACATACAACTTCACTTCTATCTTTAACGTCTGCTGCCATTTCTTCACATAAACCTTTGCCATGAACTAGCCTGGTAATGTTGATGTTGATGTCATATTTCATCATCTTGGTGATCCACCCAGCCCTTTTCTCATTAATATCCTTGCTCAAGAGGAATCCTTTTACACTGGGGTGGTTCACCATCAGCTAAATTTTGCTATTAGAAAGCATATGTCTAAACTTTTTTAAGGCCTTCACTATAGCAAACACTTATTTTTCTATAAAATCATAATTCATCTCATATTCTTTGAGAGGCTGGCTGAAGAAAGCAACTGGTTGTTTTAATTTCTCTTCATTTTGTTGGGTTAGGACAGCTGATATACCCTCTTTGCCTCCAAAGGCATAAAGGGTGAAATCCTTCTCATAATTTGGGTTTATTAGTGTAGGAGCTTGTATGATATCCTGCATGACAACTTCAAAACTATCTCTACCCTCCTTGGACTATGTGAAGGTAGCATTCTTCTTTAACATAGATGTGAAGGGTTTTTCTATTAATGCAAAGTTAGGTATGAACCTCCTCACAAAGTTGATCTTTCCCAAGAAGCTCTATAGATTCTTCTTATGATTGGGAAGAGGAAGAGCCAAAATGACACCTATTCTTTCAGGGTAAATAACCAATCCCTCTTTGGAAACCACAGGCCCCAATAATTCACCTTTTGCGACAACAAATATACATTTCTTTGGATTCAATGATATCCCAAATTCCCTACATCTTTCAAAGACTTTTCTTGAATGATCCAAATGGTCCACTATATGCTTGCAATACACAGTGAAATCATCAAGATACACTAAAATAATATCATTGATTAGGCCTTTGAAGGCCAAATCCATTACTCTCTAAAATGTTGCCCTAGCATTTGTCAATCCAAAAGGCATCTTTTGATAAACCAAAGTACGGCACTTGGTAGTAAAGGTTGTATTGTACTGGTTTGATTCTTTTACAAGAATCTGATTGTAGCCTAAGTAGCCATCTAGGAGTGAAAACCTTTCAGCACCTGCTACTATTTGCAAAATCTGCTCCATGGAAGGGAGTGGATAGTGGTCTTTAAGGGAGGCCTTGTTCAAATCTCTAAAGTCCACACATAATCTAATTTCCCCACACCTCTTCCTGACTAGAAGAAGGTTGGCTACCCAAGATGAATGTTTGATAGGGTAAATTATTCTAGCCTCTATAAGTTTCGATGGCTCTTTTCTCATTAATGGCTCAATTTTTGGATTGATAGGTCTTTGCTTTCAGTAGACTAGCTTGGCATCAGGATCTAGGTAAATATTGTGCTAGATTACACTAGTATCAAAAAATTTTAAATCCCTATAATCCCAAGCTATCAAATCATCAAATTCATTACAAAGTTCAATAAAACCTTTCCTTTCAGCTTGCTCACATACCTTTTCAGGTTTGAGAAATCTGCCCTATGCAATCTCCATGATGCAAAGGAAGAGGACTCACTCACAGCAAACTTTACAAATTCCAACAATGGTGCAATACAAATGTGTTCCTAAGCCTAAAAACATGGGGCAACAATTTAGAACTTTTTTGTCATAACTTTTTTTTAAACACCTGAAAATGAAAATGTAAAACCTATTTTGGATACCCTTTTGGCCCTAACTCAACATATGTCAAAATGGGCTAGGGTTGTTCTGTACAGAGTAGGTCAAAACAAGGTTGTTCCAAACTAGGAACCCTAGTTAGGGTTTAGACTTGTCCTCACAAAAATGGTCATAACTTATTCAAATCTCCATAAAAATAATCCAAACAAAAAGAAAATGAAAGAAGAAAAAATTCTTCATCTTCCCCAACTAGTTGTAGGTCCGTAATATACCGTACATGGCCATCCTATCATGTTTTTAGACTGCAAATTCTAGAAATCATTGTTAGGACAGATCAACCTTCGCCAAAATGACCATAACTTTCACAAATCTCAATGAAAATTGATGCAACAAAAAGAAAAACAAAGTAGATTCATAGATTAAAAAAATCCAACAAGTTTAAGATCATTACATGGTCCGTACAAGCTGTACACATTGAAAGAATAGCCTGCAACATGAGAAAAGTACATAAATTATGCACAAAAACAAGGGTTTCTTCTTTATTCACAATCTACCACCACCAAATTCAAGTTAGGAGTACATATTTATACATTTACAATTATTTCCAACTACTTGTAATGGTTTCTTTCTTGCATGTAACCATTTTCTTGATTGTTTTGCCACTTTGTTAAAATTGCATGACAACTTTTAGCAACTTTTGACAACATTAGAAACTTTTAATATTTTAAAACCAACAACCCTCTAACACACAAAAAAATAGATTAATATGATTCTAAATGGTCATAAATGACCTTATTAAACACTAAAATACACCATCAACCTAAAAACCCAAAAATCTCAAAATTAAGCTTATGAGGCTCCTAATGCCCCTGCACCATACACCTAAGGGGAAGAAGACTCAAGTTGCACTTGAGTGCAGGTCTTCTTTTTCTTCTTAGTCTTCCAATTATTCTGCACTAATGTCCTTATGTCTTATTAGATTTGTCTTTGTGTCTTCCACTTATTTGCTCTAGGTTATCTTCTTGGTTTCTTCTCTTGTTCCTTCCTTGCAAGGTATTCCTCTTTTGGCATCCTCCTCTAAACCTGATCTCTTTCAAGAGCCTACTTCTCAATGATTTTTATCTCCTTGTCTAACAAACCTGCACATACATAGTCAAATGAAAGATTAGAAATAAAATATTGAGACCTAGAGGTCTCCTCCTTATCTCCTTGCACCATACACTCCACTTCAACACCCAAGAGATCCTCCATGTGTGTTATGGTTGTCTTAGGACTGAACTTGTCCTCTAAGGGTCTCCTTTGATAAATAGCATCTTCTAACACTTCCATCTCAGTTGTTAATTGCTCTTGACTTTCATACACAAAGTATTATTCCTCTTTTGCCAAACCTGCCATCTCCTTCCAAAGGATGTGATCAATAAATTTTGTATCTGGATTGAATACCTCCTGCTGCACTTCAGGGCTGCCTTCATCATTGAACTTTTCAATTTGTCCTACTGCTACAAACAACTTATCATTCATATCTATTTCTTCCAATAATAAAGCATCCAATTCATCATGCATGCCATCAAACACTGGTCTTTCTCTAAGAGAACACAAAACATATTCTTTATTCATCAACCTTTCACTATCAAAAATAGAATGCAATATGCATTCACCAAGTATCTCACCTTCCTCAGGATGACACAATATTCCATCTTCACTTAGGAATTTTTCTTCATTTACTGTTATGCCTGCATTTACACACTCAAAGATTTTGTTAATTCTAAAACAATGAGACTTACTTGCCTCCACATCTCTTGCCTTGGATGGATTGTCAAGTACTTTCATCCACCTTCTCAACCTATTAGCTTCATGTTGCTTCCTTTTCTTTTCAATCATTTTCTTAAGAGGCCACTTTGACGAGGGTCGTTGCAGTCCTCATCATTTAATTTTAATAAATATCAATCCAAGGCGGTGTCCATGGCTGTATGCAAAAGGGAGAAGGAATGACTTGCATGGCAGTCTTTTCTACAAAATGGATTTAACAACAATTGTATGAAACAAATTGGGTTTAACTCTGCTAAAAAAGATAATTTAATCTAAGGAAAGCAATAACTTGAGCAGCTGATCTAATTCTGGAATAAAGGTATAGCTAAAGGAATTCTGAATAAACAAATTGCATAACAACACATCAACTAAATAAACTAAGAAATGTAGTCTCTACCATTTGGTTGGATTGGGCCCTTGCTCCTTCCTCCGGAGAGACTAATCAATTCCAACAATCAGGCAATTTGTAGAACAACTTCTTTTATTCAAAACCTTCAAGATCCAAAATACATGCTGCTCTAAAAATAGAGTTCTTCTTTCCTTCAATGAATTCTTTTACAACTTCCCCTTTTTTATTCTATGCCATAGTTCTTTATATATAACTATGGTTATTAAATTCTAATTGAGAGTCTCTCTAGAGTAGAGAACTTATTCATTTAGTTAACTGTTTATATAATTGTTGATTACAAGGCAAAACATGCAGTCTTTTAGAAAGACACGGAATGACACTAAGTGTGTATTCTTTGCATGGAATAATTACTCATAATTAGATCCATTAATTTAGGAGTAATTATAGTCAATCAATTCTTCAGAAAATCTCAGAGTGTGTGTTGGTAGATTGCAAGAATTCGTAGCAACTTCATAAAGTATTTCTAGAACATCTTCGGAGCTTGTGGAACAGTCAACTTCTGTCATAAACTGTTCATTTAATTTATGAGATCTCCTCAAATGATTTATGGGTTTTGTTCCTCTAACTTTCAAATTTCTAGATCATTTTTAATTTATAAATTTTGTTAAGAAACAAGAGACATATCATAGTTTTACTGAAACTAGTTTTCTTGACTTTTTTGTTCTGCGTCTTTGCATTCTATAACAGTCAACTTATATCATTAACTGTTTATTCATTTTAATAATCTCTTCAAAATGCCTTCATAGATTTGTTCCTCTCTCTTTAAGCTTTTTGGATCATTTTGAAATTCTAATTTTTGTTAAGAAATGAGTGAGATATTGCAGTTTTACTGAAACTGCATTTTTGACTTCTGCATCTCCGATGCTCTGTGCATCTCTGGCGCTCTGTACATCTCTGGAGCTCTGTCCATCTCTAGCACTCTGTCCATCTCTGGTGCTCTATGCATTTTAGGAGCTCTATCCATCTCCGGTGCTCTGTGCATCTCTGGAGCTCTATCCATCTTCAGAGCTCTGTCCATCTCCGGAGCTCTGTCCATCTCCGGTGCTCTGTGCATCTCTGAAGCTCTATCCATCTCCAGAGCTCTGTCCATCTCCAGAGCTCTATCCATCTCTGGAGCTCTCTGCATCTCCGGCACTCTATCCATCTCCGGTGCTCTGTCCATCTTCGGCGCTCTGTAACTCTGAAACTCTGCAACTTAACATAAAATAGACTTTCTCTTCACTTTATTGATAAAATAATTGCTGATCTTAAAGTGAACATGTAATATCAAGATAAACTCATGCGTGGCATTCATCGTTGCATTTAGACAAGTTTATTTGATATTTAGCTACAAATCTTCAAACCCATACTCAAGTGCACTTCAAAAACTGATTTAATGAAGAGAAAATATATGCTTTTATTTGACTAAAGATGAGACACTTTATGGTCTCATCATCTCCCCCACACTTAAGAGGTTGCAGGTCCTCCTGCACTTCATAATCATCTTTTTGAGGTAACCTCTTTGCTTTTATTGTAGTTGCTCCAGAGATGCCTTATAGTTGTTGATCTGGTGTTCTCTGGAGCATTTGTTCTAATGATCTTTAGATTTACCATTCTGATAATCTCTAGAACTCATACCCTATTGTGCATCTACAAATCTGATACCATGTTGATCCTTAGAGTTGGTGCTTGCTGCTCATCTCTGGAGGTAATACTTTGCCGATCTCCAGAGCTAATACTCTGTCCATCTCTAGAGCTATTGTTCTGTTGATCTCCAGCGTTGATACCTTGCTGTCCATCTCTGGAGCTGATGTTCTTTGAGAGCTCCAGAGTTGCTGTTCTGATTTCTAGAGTTGTTTTTAGCTGAGTCCATCATAGTCTTCCATGTGACCATCATGCACCAATTAGTTCTCCATCTTTTTAGCCCATGTTTTGCATGATACATGCAAAGAGATCTTCAACTTCTGAAAGCTAAAATATCTGCAAGAGTTCTTGGAAGTAGCAAATTGTATAGAAAAAGCATGTGCAAAGCACTTATTTGCAGAAAAGAAACCTACCCTAACCTACTCTACTTAGTGATGTAGAGATAGGTTACACAAAACCATTAACTGGTTGGGGAAAATAACTTCCTTTTCTCAAATTATGGATCCATGCATTTAACTTTTTAAAAGAAAAGGAAAACCATGAGAAGAAGATGACTAAAAATTTAAACTTTGATGCTTCACCTTCCTCTGAAATAATAGCCTCCTCCATAATTTATGACTCTAGTACATGCATGGGCTGATTAGAGAGATCCTGGAACCCTTCCTTACATTCTGATGCATGCATGATTAGAGACAGCTCCTTGCTGTTCATGGGCTGATTGGAGAGATCTTGAAACCCTTCCTCATATTCTGGTACATGCATGATTAGAGGCAACTCCTTGCTGTTCTTCAAATATCTGATCGGGCAGCCCTCCTTGGACTTTGAAGGCATCCAAATAATATTTTGCCATACAAGCTCCTCTAGTGGAGACAAGATTTCTTCATTATACTCGTTACCTATTGCAAGCAATAGGGCATCAATGTTTCATTCTAAAATGCATTTTTCCTTGCTAGACATTGGAGTCATGGTCATCCAGTTGAAGAGGCTGCACAGGACCTAAAATTACAGAACAACAAGATTTTTCACCTTCTTTTCATGCAAGAACCTTATGATTTGGATCTATTGTTTGGGGAGATTTTTGGCATATAGATCTCTTTTGAGGAACTTCTTTTATCTACCTAGACTTCAAAACAATAAATCTAAAAAGACTACCAAACCAATTTTCCCCTCTTTTTGACCTGCTATCACCAGATCAACAGCAACTCCCTAATGACACCTATCCTCGGTAGTGGCACCAAAAATGATGAGGGTCATTTCAGTCCTCATCATTTAATTTTAATAAATATCAATCCAAGGCGGTGTCCATAGCTGTATGCAAAAGAGAGAAGGAATGACTTGCATGGCAGTCTTTTCTACATAAGGGATTTAACAACAATTGCATGAAACAAACTGGGTTTAACTCTGCTGAAAAAGACAATTTAATCTAAGGAAAGCAATAACTTGAGTAGCTGATCTAATTCTAGAATAAAGGAATAGCTAAAGGAATTCTGAATAAACAAATTGCATAACAACACAGCAACTAAATAAACTAAGAAATGTAGTCTCTGCCCTTTGGTTGGAGTGGGCCCTTGCTCCTTCCTCTGGAGAGACTAATCAATTCCAGCAATCAAAAAATTTGTAGAACAACTTCTTTTATTCAAAACCTTTAAGATCCAAAATACATGCTACTATAAAAATAGAGTTCTTCTTTCCTTCAATGAATTCTTTTACAACTTCCCCTTTTTTATTCTACGCCATAGCTCTTTATATATAACTATGGTTATTAAATTCTAATTGAGAGTCTCTCTAGAGTAAAAAACTTATTCATGCAGCTAACTAAACTTATTTATCTAGTTAACTAAACTTATTCATTTAGTTAACTGATTATACAATTGCTGATTACAAGGCAAAACATGCAGTCTTTTAGAAAGACAAGCAATGACACTAAGTGTGTATTCTTTGCATGGAATAATTACTCATAATTAGATCTATTAATTTAGGATTAATTATAGTCAATCAATTCTTTAGAAAATCTCAGAGTGTGTGTTGGTAGATTGCAAGAATTCACAGCAACTTCATAAAGTATTTCTGGAACATCTTCGGAGCTTGTGGAACAGTCAACTTCCGTCATACACTGTTCATTTAATTTATGAGATCTCCTCAAATGATTTCTGAGTTTTGTTCCTCTAACTTTCAGCTTTCTAGATCATTTTGAATTTCTAAATTTTGTTAAAAAATAGGAGAGATATCATAGTTTTACTGAAACTAGTTTTCTTGACTTTTCTGTTCTGCGTCTTCACATTCTGTAATAGTCAACTTATATCATTAGCTATTTATTTATTTTAATGAATCTCTTCAAAATGCCTTCATAGATTTGTTCCTCTCTCTTTAATCTTTCTGGATCATTTTGAAATTCTAATTTTTGTTAAGAAATGAGTGAGATATTGCAGTTTTACTGAAACTGCATTTTTGACTTCTGCATCTCTGGCGCTCTGTGCATCTCTGGTGCTCTATACATCTCTGGAGCTCTGTCCATCTCTGGGACTCTATCAATCTCTGGTGCTCTATGCATTTTCAGAGCTCTATCCATCTCCGGCACCTTGTGCATCTTCAGAGCTCTATCCATCTTCAGAGCTCTGTCCATCTCCAGCGCTCTGTGCATCTCCGAAGCTCTGTCCATCTCCGGAGCTCTATCCATCTCCGGAGCTCTCTGCATCTCTGGCACTCTGTCCATCTCCGGCACTCTGTCCATCTCTAGTGCTCTGTAACTCTGAAACTCTACAACTTAACATAAAATAGACTTTCTCTTCACTTTATTGATAAAATAATTGCTGATCTCAAAGTGAACTGTAATATCAAGATAAACTCATGCATGGCATTCATCGTTGCATTTAGACAAGTTTATTTGATATTTAGCTACAAATCTTCAAACCCATACTCAAGTGCACTTCAAAAACTAATTTAATGAAGAGAAAATATATGCTTTTATTTGACTAAAGATGAGACACTTTATGGTCTCATCACACTTCACCATTTTCTTAACCTCTATAAAGAATCCATGTGATCTTACTCCCTGCAGTAGTTCCAGTACTATGTCCAACTTGTCCAAACTCTCTCTTCTCTCTTTTATCTTTGCTTCAACATCCTGTTGTGGCTTGGGCTAGTTCCTTTTCCTTTCCTTATGTTGTATCTCTTACATAAGCTTCATCACTGTAAGCAATTTTTTTAGTTCCATTTTCTACCTCACCTGAGTCTTTTTCACCATAGTCTGTTGGCAACTTCTCTTTTGAGCATCACTTGTGCTATTCTCCTTCCTTCAAGCCTATCTAGGCTTCTCCTTCCTAAACCACCCACACAACTTGCCACACAAAGCACACCTTGCAAACTAATCAATACAACAAAACTATTACAGCCTCTTGTAGTTTTCACTTATTTCTTCCTACCATCTAGATATTCTGCTCACTGATACCAAAATGATGCAGAGGAAAATGACTCACTCACAACAAAGTTTACACATCTCAACAATGGTCCAATACAAATGATGCAAATTTGCACATTAGTTCACTCTAGACAATGTGTTCCTAAGCCTAAAAACATGGGGTAGCAATTTCAACCTTTTTGGTCATAATTTTTTAAAAATACCTAAAAATGTAAATGTAAAACATGTTCTGGATACCCTTTTGGCCCTAACTCAACATATGTCAAAATGGTCTAGGGTTGTTTTGTACAGAATAGGTCAAAACAAGGTTGTTCCAAACTAGGAACCCTAGTTTAGCTTCAGATCAATCCTCACAAAAATGGTCATAACTTATTCAAATCTCCATAAAAATAATCCAAAAAAAAGAAAATGAAAGAAGAAAAAATTCTCCATCTTCCTCAACTAGTTGTAGGTTTGTACTATACCGTACATGGTTGTACTAGCACATTTTCAAACTATAAATTCTAGAAGACATTGTTAGAACAATGCAGCCTTCACCAAAATGACCATAACATTCACAAATATCAATAAAAATTGATGCAAAAAAAATAAAAATAAATTAGATTCATAGATTAACAAAATCCAATAACTTTCATATCATTACATGGGTCGTACAGATTGTACATAGTGAAAGAACAACCTGCAATGAGAGAAAAATACAAAAATTATGCACAAAAACAAGGGTTTCTTCTTGCTTCACAATCTCCCACCACCAAATTCGAGTTAGGAGTACATATTTATGCATTTACAATAATTTCCAACTACTTGTAATGGTTTATTTCTTGCATGTAACCATTTTCTTGATTTTTTTGCCACCTTGCTAAAATTGCATGACAACTTTTAGCAAGTTTTGACAATATTAGCAACTTTTAATATTTTAAAACCAATGACCCTCTAACACACCAAAAATGGATTAATATGATTCCAAATGGTTATAAATGACCTTATTAAACACTAAAACACACTGTGAACCTAAAAACCCAAAAATGTCAAAATTAATCTTATGAGGCTCCTGATGCCCCTACACCACTCCACCTCTTCATAGTCATGTCTCTTGACTGTCATGCTCATTGTTTGCTTCTTTGGCTGATCGTCAGCCCTAAATATGCTTTCCAAATTGATCAGTCCTCTAGCCAACTTGTTGGTCTTTAGCTAGATTATCTTATCACCATATTGCTTTTGCAATGCTGATTGATTTTTGGCAGCAAACTCTGCCTCATCTGGCAAGAAGTTCACAATTTGTTGGTTGCTTTAAAACACTTGCCAGCTTATCACATTGCCAGGCACAAGTCTGACAACAATATCTACATGCTGATTTGAAGCTTGTTTGACATTATGAGGAATATCAAACTAGGCACCAATTGTAGCTAACCTATCAGCGTCCTTGTTTCTCTGTCTGAAAAAATTGCCTGAACCTTGAAGGCATCAAAGTCTTCGATCAGGTCCCAGACTCTATGTTTGTATGACCTTAACAAGTCATTCATTGAAGCACTTAATTTTTTGATTTGGTGGACAACAAGTTCATTGTCACCAAATACTTGTAACAGTTTTATTCTTCTTTTATGTGCTAGTTGTATGCCTTGAATCAAGGCTTCGTACTTAGCCACATTGTTAGTATAGCTAAATTGCAATCTAAATGAAGAGAAATAACTTTCTTTTTTAGGGTGAAATTAGTACAACCCCAACACTTGTTCCATTTTTACTTCTAGAGCCATCAGAGTACATCTACCATATCTCACTTTGATTTGATTCTTCCTTTTCAAGATTGGGGAAAGTATCATCTTCCTCATGGATATAATAAGTACGCAATCCTGTTTGTTCTATCTAATCAGGAGTGTCAAACTAAAAACCATTAGCCCACTCATCCACCAATATGTCAAGTATTTCATCCATAGGGGTAATAGATTCATGTCTGCTGTTATCCTCCTCTTCTAACTCATGTATTGTGCAATTCATGTTGTTCAGGTTGGGAGAGTAGGGTTATATACAATCATTGGCAATGGGCTCAGCCCTAATAGTTACTTTGGTACCATATCTAGTTCTAAATAGCATGTGGGACCAGTCAGAAGATAAGTACCCACCTATTTTAGCAGTGAAATCTCTATATAAGCATATGCCAAAGTATGCAGGGAGATCTATAACAGATATTTCTTGTGAAATAGAGCAGCTAGGACATGCATGTAGAGTAACTTCCAAACATTTAATAACTCCCACTGTCTTGATAGTGATACCATCTAATTGAACTACACCCTTATTCACAAGCTCATACTCTATACCCAACCTATCAACAATATTTTTTGGCATAATAGAGGTACCCACCCCAGAATCTATCATACAATTATGGAACAATTTATCACCTATAACTAGGGAAACATAGAATGGAGGGGGCTTGTTAGTTTTGCTTGTGCTTACTTCCTCTTTTGGTTGACATAGGTTTGTTAGGGTAGTTTTCTTTTCTTTTGTTGTTTCCATAGTAGGCTGAATGAATTATGTTAGGGCTTCTTGAAGAAGATTCCTCTGTGCTAGAATTAACAATGTATCCCACATGCTAACATTCAAATTTGTCTTCTTGATCTAGTCCATGATGCTAAAAGGTCTCTGATTACCCTTTTGTGACACTTTAGTGACAACTAGGTCACTTTTTAATTGTTGATTGGACTGAGGCTGCACAGTTGGCACTGTTTCTGCCCTTTTCAATGTTTGATCTGGTTTCTTTGAAGGAACCTCAAGCACCTTCTCCTTAGCAGTAACTACTAGAGACACTTTAGGCATAGGCATATGACCAGCTCTGTAGGTATTGAAGTATCTTCAATAGCTCTCCTCTTTGATCTTGTATTGAATTCAACTGGGCCAACTCTTTGATTAGCACAATAGTGATCATCATGAGTCCAATGCATTAGGGTTGCATTGTTTTGCATCTATTCTTAACTTTCAACCACTCCTTGGTTGATTTTAACCTACTGTCCTGAACTTGATGGTTGCTCTTGCACTATCAAAGCGTGACTAAATGTCCTCCTTGGCACAAATTTTGGTCATGTGGCTAATTGCAAGGGTAACATTAGCTATCATCTTGGGCTAGATTGTTCTGAACTGGCACAAGGGGCATTGAAGTTCTTGTTGCATTAGGAGAAATAGCATTCAAAGGTTTGACATAACTAGGCTTCCCTTGCCTTTAAATATTGTTCTGATATGACGGCCTGTTTTGTTGATAACCCAAATTGAAGGGTTGATATGTCTAGTTGGAGGGCTGATAAGGCCTGTTTGATTGGGTATTCTACCTCCTTACCAATGTCAACTCATTGCTCAACTTTCTGACCAGAGCATTACTTTCTTCCAATTATTTGAGTATAGGTCAAGCTAGAGAAGGAATAGGGTTTCCTGTAGTGGGGTTTGGAGCAATGGAAACAGGTTGTATGATAGGGGATTCTAGAAACAAAGGTATAAGTGGCCTTGGAGAAATCATTCCTACTTGAATTATATAATTTTCTGCTCTAATGGTTGTATCATATGCATCAGGCAAGACAACCCCACCCATGGACTAAATCGTGACAACAATATCAGGATTTAAAGACCTCAAATAGTATATAAATGTAGTGTTCAGAGAGGGCTTCGCCAGCAAAGGAATCCTATCCCATGTCTTTTGAAAATGGTAGTTGAAATCTACCATGTACTCATGTGGAACTCTCTTGATTAAGGCTAACTACTCCATAAGTGATAAATGGTCACTCTTGTCTTCAAAGTGTTGGCATAATTTAGTGCCTAAAACATCCCAAGTGTGTATAGAAATAGGTTGGAGACCTCTATATGACTGCCAGACCTTACCGTTAAAAGAAGAGGCCAGCAATCTCACATCCACATTGTCAGTAGTGATATAGTAGACTGAACAGATACTGGCAACATCTTGTATGTGCTTAGTAGGGGTGGTAGAGTTCTCACCATTGAAAACTAGTATAGCCTTTAAGGATGATGTAGGAATTTCATCATATTGTGCTAGGTCTAAAGGGATATCCCCATGAAATGCAACAAATGGTAGATTTCTTGCCATGTTAGGTATATTCAGATTGATAACAAAGGGTATGTGAAAGGTTCTAACTAAATGCTAAGACCTAACTTGAAAATTCAATGGAGGAGGAGTAGACCGAATGGTATGAATTATTGCTTCTACTTGTCCTCACAAGGAATCTAGACAATCTTGTTCTACTTCTTCTATCAGCAAAGGAGAGTTCAACAAAATGGAAATTACCTCTAGAAGAAGACCTTGTCTGCACTCCAAGCTTGAAATGTTGAACGGTAATGAAGTAACTGGATCAATAAAGTTGCCAAGTGTTTGTTAACGCTTTCACAGCAGCATGTAGACTGAGAGTGGCACCAAATCCTCAGTCCAACTCTCACTTAGAGTAGAGTAGTCCCACTAGGCATGCCAAAAACTATTATCACATAGAATTGCACCCATCTTGGAGGGAGTCCAAGCATTCTAATGATTGAATAGGAATGATCTCAAGGTGTGGGACCTTGCAAGTTGAGATCAGACCTCTAGAGAAGGCTAGTTCCTCATTCTAAGCCTAATGTTTAGAGAAATTTGTCTAAATCTAGTGCTAATACTACAAGGGAAAAGGGTTAGAAGGAAACTGAATGGAAAAGAGGTGATGCACCAGTTTTAATGAGTAGTAGTAATCTTGGAAGAGACAACAATTATCTCAATCACAATGGGAGTTCACAGAGACATATAAGGTTGGTTGAGGCTTCAGTATGAAGGCCTAACCTATAGAGGAGCCACTTTACTCATAGAATATATTACAACTTCAAGTAAAACATAGAAATTAGAGCATAAGAGAGGTAAGGTATTATGCATATATTGATCATGAAGGTCAGAAACCATTACAATACAAAATAATTAGTAGCAGGAAAAGACACAGTATAGTTAATTACAATCATTGGTGGATTAATCAAAAGACAAACAAAGACCAAGCTACAGGCATAGTGAATCAGAATCTGATAATCCTATAATTACACTAAGATGTCTGACTACAAGAAATTTGATAGCATAACAGCCCAAAAATTGCTAACCCTCTTGAATAATGAGATTACAACGCTTTATATAGATCAAGCTCTTGTGTAGAGGGTATTTAGGTAGGTCCACGGGAACCTAGACCACCAATGCCACCATCAATGTAGGATCAAGACTAAATGGTGACAGGGATAGAGACCATGTTGCTGGCAGGTCTGCAACCCAAGGAATGGCTGCCCACATGCAAGGGAGGATAGAGCATTGAAGAGAAGAGCTCCAAAGTCATCACTGATCATATAGATATCTGCCACTGAGCCATCAAAGTCCTTTTGCATTGAAGAATCGAGCCATCCACTTGAATTTTATCTGCAGAGCTCACCAACTAGAATTAATGCAAAAAAATCTACCTTTGCAACACTTCAAGTTGATCGCTGAGATGTCATGTCGATCAAGCCTGCATATCCTTCCTCAACCAGAAACTATTCTGATTTCTGGATATGCACATCTCGATCATGAAATTTGGATCATATTTTCAAAGAGAGCATATCCCCCAAAAACAATCCTGCTAAATAAAAGAGGAGAAAATTCTAAGCACTTTTGCCTTTTGGATCATGTAGAAATTCCTCAAGACGAGGGAGATATCCATGGTCAAAGTTGTGATCAGCCAGCATCTAGATGTCCACGTGTCATCATCTTGCAGTGGCACAGAAGGAATGTGATGTTAGCTTCGATGGTCTATGGGCACGTGATATCCAGATTTGTACCTGTCAAATTTACCTTTGCAGCATGGAGGGGCAATCATCCGCATGCATATTAACTTTCAATATTCAAGTGCTAACTTAATAGCTTGATGCCTCTTGAATAACTTGATAATGCAATCATTATAAGGAACTTCTTTGAAGAGAGGGTTTGGATGACGTCATCGAGATATGAGCACTAGGGTGATATATCAGAGCTGGAATGTCTTGGTGCTTCTTTCGGGAAGGGATTAGGATGACATCATCATGACATTCGCAAAGGTCATGGATATTAACTTAGTATTCAGATATTAGGAAATATCTAGGTGACATCATCTGGATATCCATGCCAAAAAATTTCTAAGTATGAAGATGGGAAACCCCTACGAAGGAAAGCATTTGAAGATTAAGGATTTCTGGGTTTTTCTGGGTTTTTTGCAAGGATTCTCTATATGAGATTTTAGGTATTTTTTAAAGGTAGAGCATGAGGATTTGGAGCATGAAGGATTTTTTCTCCCTCTATTTAGGCTTTCTCTAATTGGATTTCTATGATAGAAGGATGGGGGCTTGAATATTTTGGGGCTAGGCAAAATATCACAACATGACCTTTTTCTCCCTTGAAGTATCCAAATGGATTGTAGTCTGATGTTGGTTTGACTTGTTGTTGCAACCTAGACTTTTGCAAGTTTCAGCAGCCAACCAAAGTCCACCATATGGAAACCCTTTGCTTACCAATTTGGTGCCCGATGCCCTACTAATATGTTTCCAAATTTCACCTACTGAATTTGTCAAACCAATCATAGCATGACACATGTCCCAGACACCTAGCCACCCTCAAAAAGTGGGAAAACCTAGATTTCATGACCTTAAATTTGGTTGATTTTAGATCAAAGGAAAATCATTCTCATGCCCATCTAAGATGTCGTAGAAGCCAAATTTCCTTGTCCAAGACCTTGTTTAACCCACTCCCACATATAACTTTTGCGCTTGGCATGTTTGAACCATATGGCCACCTAACTGCAAGTTTTAAAATAGTTTTTCATTCTTTCAAATACATTTAAACATAGATTTAATTATGGTTTCATTGATTTATCTCATGGTTTGTTCCTAATGTAATATTTGACGGAATGCTTCCTATCAACCTACATTTGGATGATTGGTAGGTGGAAAATTTAATGAAAACATTGATTGAGTGATAAATTTGAACCCTCAAGGCTTGATTCCAATGATTTCAAAGCACAACAAATTGGCACATGTGTGTGGACCTTTTCAACTACTATAAAAGGATTAAATAACCTATGATTAGAAAATCATTTTTATGGGTCCCGTCAAAAGTGCAATGTAATTAATGAGAAAGTCTTTCTCCTTTGTAAGATGATATATAAAAACCTAATATAATTTCTATTAAGGTGGAAATAGCTAAGCTAGGGCTAAGAAAAAAAAGGGTAATGTCTTTTGTTGTGCATGTTGGGAAATAGGTGTTGGACACCTTGCATAATATTGTATTATTTTATTCATGTAAAATAAATATTTATTTGTGGTGCATCTTAATTGGTGTGTTTAACCACATTAGATATTTATTTGGAGGCCACTTGTAAATGTTTTATGTAACATTGGGATATTATTTGTATTTTTTAATTGTTGGGAAAATGCAGTACCAACATTAAATAATTAGGTCAATGGTTTTCTGTATCCATGGTTTTGTCTAATACCATAAGTTGTATTTGTGTGAGCTTGGTCTATAAAAGCAAGCACATGGTTAGTGGTTTGGGTAAGGGGTTGGCTCTTTCATCATAGGTGGATTAGAGGTTTGTGAGAGGTTGTCATTGTATTCAGTTCTCTCATGTAAGTGCATATTGTGAAGCATGGAAAGTGATGTGTGGATTCATGCTTGGACATATGGAGGATGCATTGGAGGCACTTGATGGTTTAGAGGTATTCATGAACACTCATGGCATGTATTGTAATATCTTATTGCTGAATAATACATATGATTGTAGATGCTTTTGGAGGCTGAGTTTTTCAGTCTTGATGGTTTTCCCAAGGTATATCTTGTGTTATCTTGTTGATTGTTCATTTGATCTTTGCATTATGGTTATTTCTACATCTTATTCTCTTATTGGGTTATGTGGAATTGGGTTTATTTGACTTGCAAATTCCTAACATGTGGTATTAGAGCCATATTTATGGTTGATGGAGGTGTGAGCACCCTAGTTTGTTGATAACCCTTGTGTATGTAGATCGGGTGAAAAATAGAAGCCATGGCAATGCATGTAAGGATTGGGACATTACAAGGTCTTGTGTAGGTTGTATTAGAGATCAGAGGTTCTAGGTATTAGAGATTTGTTGTGTATGTTGCAAATCTAGAGATTGAAAAATCATGGCTGAAGAGGTTTTTCTTGTTTTGGCTTCATGAGGGTTTTGAGGAGTGTTTTTTACAGATGACCTCTTGGGACAAAATAGACCTTGCCATTGAGTCCAAGAGGCTAGAGAGGTGAAGGAAAACATATAATTTGTCCCTGTTTGGCCATAGTGAGAAAAAGCAAAAAAAGACCCCCCAGGTATGCCGTACGACTGTCTACAGAGGTACACTAAAAAAAAAAAAAATAATAATAATTCCTACGCAATAATAAATTTTTTATTATAGTTTTGTTTCAAAAAAAAATCATTGAAAACTATAGTGAAAATTTGCTGAACAGGCAAGGCCTATCGGCTTATCAGCCACCAGCTGGTGTGGCCAAGCTAGTGGGCACTAAGACCCTCGGCTCCAGACCACATGTTTGGCAGAGCCAGCCAACTGATAGGTTTTGTCGTTGGTCTGACATTGCTGTCGACGGGAGCCCCAAAGGGCATTTAAATATAAAATTTGGTCGTGAAAAATTTTCAAACAGTGGGCAGTGGATAGAATCTTTAATGACAGGTGTGTAAAATATTTTAAAATTGGACTTTATAAAAATTAAAACCTCCTAGCATGGGTCCGTGTATTTGGTGATGCTTGAAAATAAAAAATAAATTCAAACCTCTTTCAAATCTATTGGTTAAAGCCACTAGTATGCCACATCAACAGTTTATCAGCTATTTTTTTATCCATTCAGTGATGACATCAGTCCTCTGTCAGCATGTCATGTCAGCAATACAGATGGGTCCTGCCAGGGGTCCACTTTTAGCCCTCAAAGGGTATTTTCTTCCGAGAGGCATAACTTTCAAATACAGTATCAGTTTTTTGACTTCTTATAGGCATGGGAAAGGTCTCTCCAAGAACTACGCAGTGGTAGAAGTTTGATGACTAGATTTTTCTATTTGTGTTAGATTTTGGTGCCTAAAGCTAGGCATTGCTCCATGATAGCTTAATGCTCACAACTTTTGCATATGAAATTAGATTTTTTATTTCAGATAGCCATTGGAGAGCTATTGTAGTGTATGACAAGTTGGATCATGTAGATTTTCAGTTTTGTAGGCAGAGAGAGATTGGTACTTATTTGATCACTTGTAGGAGCCTAAGATTCAGAGTGCATTTATGAGTGCATTCAGATGGATTTTTTTTGGTAGAAACCTGTGGGAGTGCATGTTTTTATGAGACCATCAGTATGGTATAGCAGGTTTTCAGATTTGATACTTCTAGATATAGGTTTATAGATGTTTTAAAAGTTTGTACTTTGATGGAGATAGATACATAGGTTGTCTTATGGTTTGAGGACATGGTTGATACGTGTGTGAGATTTGGAGTCTTGTTTAAGTAGGAGTTGAGTATAGGTATAGCAATGACAATGATTATGGTGTCATGTATATGCAGGTACACTTTTTCATTGGCATGACATGATCATGTATGTGATTGACAAGTATGGGTTCTAATGTTTGATTCATGATTACAGGTGGTGTTGTGGTGTTGTTTTAGGGGATTGTTCTTATCTCTTGGATGCTTGATTAGTTCCTTGACTATGGTTACTCATTTGTAGACTTGTTTGGCAAATCAAATCTAGCGTTCATTTAGTGTTTGAGTCTTGGAGTCTACAGGTTATCTTCTTTGATATCTCAGTTTACATGTTACTAGTGTGATGATGAGTTTGCATGTTACATTTGTTTTGGATCTATGAGTTATGTAGTTTTGTACATTAGCTACCCCTTTGCTACAATGGGATGACTCAAATGTGGATTGTCTATATCCACGAGATTGATTCAGTGTTTATGTAGACTTTGTTAGTTGGCCTTGTCTATGGTCATTTGTACATTGGCATGTTACATTGGGATGAAAGGATGGATTATTAGAGTGCCTAGGTAGTCAATTTTTGGGATATATAGAATGTTTATCATGATTTCATGGAGATTTTAGATACATGGTTTTATGTGAGCTTTTGACGGTGATGGTTTTATCTTCTTGGTTTGGATATTTTAGTTTCCCCAACCCTTTGGGAGCTGTTGATGTTACAGCGGGATTCCTTGATTGTGTTGTAGCCATGGATAATCTTCATTTAGGAGATGGTTTCTTTGTTGTCATGCATAGCTCAGTATCACAGTTCAGTGGGAGCTTTAGCATCGATGTAGATTCATCATTTGTGATGGATGATCTTCTGCAATGGTTGTGGGTATCTTGGAAAGGCTCTTGGATTATGATTCTTGTTTCAGTGAGAGTGCTTTGACATCCTAAGTTCCATTGTTAGTAGATGGTTATCTTCATATGATTAGAGATGTTGACATCTTGGTTTACCATGGAGGACTTCTTTGAGTCTTTGGTTGAGGTGTCAGTTTATGATTTGTCAGTTTGACATGTTGATCCTTGATTTAGAGATGTTGATATTATGTCATGGTTTACTCTTGATGCTAGCTTAGAGTTTTGACATGATACAGGTTCTCTTGAGATAGGATGTATGCATTGTTGCATGTGATCTCCTTGGAGGAGATGGTTAGATTATGATGTCATGATGGGCTTATTGATTATGTAGATGTGTAGTAGGAGCATTGATAGTGATTTTGTTGGTTCTCTTGTTATTGAGTACTTTGGTCATTTGCTTGAGAGATTCATGATAGTGCGATGTTGCATTTGGAGTTCAACATGGATTGATCAAGGAGGTGCTCATGGATACTTAGAGATTTAGGTGAGGCTGAAGTTCTCTTGGGATTACAAACACTTGTTGAGATGATTACTCTTTGGAGGTTTTGAGTAGATAGACCAAGGAGCCCACACCTGGATATGGACGTGAGTTTATTATGGACCTAGAAGAGATTGTTCTTAGAGAGAGTCATTGTGGCTTGGCATATCCTGAAGGAGAATTCTTAGTCCCCACTCTTGGTCTACTTGGTAGTTTATCATCTATGAGGTATTACCCATCATTTTAGATGCATTTTGCTTTATGCTTTATCTTCTCATAGATATGGATCTTGATCTATCATTATTGGTTCTAGAGGGTTCATTTGAGGGATTTTAGCATGGTTATATCCTTATTCATATGCTTTGATCTATGATGTTCATTATGAGAAGTTTAGGAGATGTATTTGGGCTTATTCCTAGTTATGGAATGGTTACATGAGTTTGATCTACCTAATTAGAGAGGCTTACATCCATGTTCGTTACATGTTACATATGTTCGTTTGATCTTATGAGATTGAATGGTTGGGTGTTGTTGAGGCTTTTTATTTAGGGTTGTAGAGGAGATCATACTTGACACAACTTAGCACTTTGAGGTGTTTGTAGAAGGACATTATGATTTACAAGTTTTCTCTCTTTGTCTTACGGCTACTTCCTGAAGGATCATGTCAATATGGTTGGACTTGGGAGAGTTATAATGACATATTGTGAGAGAGTATGCAATGATTTATCATGCATGTGTGTATCATTGTGTTCATTCTTGATACTACATTAGCTTGTTCATTATCCACACCTTGGTTTGAGTGTTGATTGATAGACTTGGTATGCCTTGGATCTATTTTTAGATTTGACATTATCCATGCAGTGGGAGTTCCTAGTTGTATGTGTTATTCATTGACATTTTTTATACATGGAGCTTGTGATTGCAGTATATGGGTTGGATATGTTGTTCACATGAGTTTATTGATGTTGTTGATACCTACGTGGTATGTATGGTTGGATGTGTTAGCATATGCTATGGGTGCTATTTCTAGTCATGTGGGTTTTTTTACCTTTGACAATAGCTTGGAGCCTTATTTTATCACTTGGATTTGATGTTTGTGTTCTTTGGATTGGTGCATCTTCATCTTGGCATGTTTTTTTTCTTCCATTGGTGGCATGTTGGAGGATGAGAGGAGTTCTTGCTTGAGATGGTGGTCACTTTGATTTTATTATAGGTATCTTGATGGAGCATGAGAGCATGTTCGCGATTCATGTGATTTCATATTTGCCTATGATGATGTATTTCATTGATTGACGCTTATGCAATGTATACAACAAGTGGGAGAATGTTGGGAAATAGGTGTTGTACAACTTGCATAATATTGTATAATTTTATTCATGTAAAATAAATATTTATTTTTGGTGCATCTTAATTGATGTGTTTAACCACGTTAGATATTTATTTGGAGGCCACTTGTAAATGTTGTATGTTACATTGGGATATTATTTATATTATTTAATTGTTGGGAAAATGTAGCACCAACATTAAATAAGTGGGTCAATGGTTTTGTGTATCCATAGTTTTGGAACACATGGTTTTGTCCAATACCACAAGTTGTATTTGTGTGAGTTGGGTCTATAAAAGCAATCACATGGTTAGTGGTTTGGAGAAGAGGTTGGCTATTTCATTGTAGGTGGATTGGAGGTTTGTGAGAGGCTGTCATTGTATTGATCTCTCTCATGTAAGTGCATATTGTGAAGCATGGAAGGTGATGTGTGGATTCATGCTTGGACACATGGATGATGCATTAGAGGTGCTTGATGGTTTAGAGGTATTCATGGAGACTCATGGCATGTATTGCAATATCTTATTGCTAAATAATACATATGAGTGTGGATGCTTTTGGAGGCTAGATTTTTCCCTCTTGAGGGTTTTACCAGGGTATATCTTGTGTTATATTATTGATTGTTCATTTGATATTTGCATTATCATTATTTCTGCATCTTATTATCGTATTGGGTTTTGTGCATGTATATGGTGAGGTCAAACTTATAGCTTAGGCTGAAATATCCATTTTTTGTAAGCATAATCATCATATTTTGATTAGTATTTTTTAAAATATATTTTAATTTAGGTTAATGAATGTTATTCATGTATGTAATAGGTTATTATCTATTCATGTAATATGTTTATGTTTTCCTTCACTGGGTTCATTTACTGACATGATCACAAAAATTACATATTTCCTTAGAATCTTGCACAGGTTATACATTGTATGTTGAGACAAAATTGGCAATGCCATAAATTGTTAACTATGGGTTTGTAAGGAATACCTTCATGTGATAATGTTTATTCTTGTTTATGGTGGATTTCACCTTTTTCTCTTCCTTTTCTCTTTCTTTTCTCTTGTGCTTTTCTTTTTGAGTTGGTTAGGATAGGTTCAGATTTGATTCTACCTCAAGCTATGATTTCATCACTATGTATCCTACTAGACTTGAAACAACAACAAACTCCTTATGATAACAACATCTCATTTTCCACTAATTAATTCTTGTAAAGATAAGATCTAGAAACCTTGATGCCTTGGGGAGATCATCAATCTCCTTTTAAGAGATGACTCATACCCCTAATTATTGAGTGTTAGGATGTATTCCATTCTTCCACCCAACAATTCTAGTGATAGGAGGTTTTTTTAGTATTTTTAGTGCTTATGGAGTTAGTTGAAGGACTAGTGTTCTATTTTGACTAGTAAAGTTAGGGGTTATTCCATTCCTAATTGGTTATCCCCATGATTTTGAAGGAGAGTACCCTAGAGTTCCTGATGGTCACATGAGCTAGTGCCCTTTCTTTTTCCATGGTAAACATAATGTATTTGACCATATTAATTGTTTTAAAAAACTTGTTGATTTACAATCGGGTCATGAATGAAGAGGGTGCATGTAAATTATTTTCTTACACTTTTAATATAAAGGACTACTATTGGTATAACTATTTTCCACCATATTCAATCAAAATATGGGCCTAGTTGGAAGTTTCCTTTCTAAAAAAAATGAATTTATCTAGATCCAAGAGAGGCACATAGCTAACTTATGGAAATTACAAGATAACCCTATGAGACCATTTCCATATTTTATTCTAGGATTTGTGATATTTTTGGAAGCTTGCAAAGAACCCATTTGCCTATGGAAAATGATATTTCATAATCATACTTCAAAGACCTAGGTCTTTCTTATGAAAATTCTATTAGTTTTTCACTAGTTGTTATTGACATATAGGAAGATGTAAATAGATCCTTCAATTTCCAACAAATCTTTAATTGCAACCAAATAAATCTACCTTTAGTTCCTCATCTCATGTAGCCACAATTTCCATAGTCCATTGATCCATCCTATTACAATTGCTACACAATCATGTGTCCCCAGATAGCATACAAAGTCAATCATGTAAACAAATTCCAAGTGTAGTATTGGACCCAAAGTAGTCAAGTCCTTGCTTTTCCAAGTACATGTGCATCTATTCAACAAAATTTTAGTCAAAATTCAGTAGCATACTGGTCTAGTCATGATGATTACCTAGACAAATCAAATCCAAGTTAGCCATAAGAAACTATAAATCAATCATAAAAGGATAAAAATGAAACAAGAAGGGACAAATCTAAAAATGAAATCATGAACGCTTGTGAGCCCTCATTATTTGTAACTAAAATAAATGAAGATGAGGCTAAAAAGGATGAACAACTTCATAAAACATCAAAGTTGAATATTCATGATATCTCTATGCAAACTATGCTTGATTAAAATGATAATATCCAAGACCATGACATTAAAATTCCCAAAATGATTGAATATTTAAATGGAAACTTGTTAACCATGAGATGTTGAGACGTCTATCAAACATAGATTTACTAGGTATGTATTAAATACATTGTACAACTCAACACAAAGGATTAATTGTGTCACATTTCTTATGAGATTAGACCTTAGTCTTAAAGAGTTACTCAGCCTTGACCAATTTTTAGCCACTAAATGTAGTCAATATGAAACAATTGAAATTTCTAAAAATGAGTAGATTTATACATGATAGAGTTGATGAATCTTCCCTTACTTTTGGGGATGATCATTTGGAGTCTTCTTTTGATAAATATATTCCTTTTGGAAACTTTGTGCCTAGTTACCTAGGCATATACAAAAATAGTGAGGGGTGTTGTCTCCTCTTTGAGGATGAAAATCATGAAATAAATTAGCCAATGATGAGGATATTTGTGTAGGTAATTCTCTTAAGAAACCATGTACTCCAATAGATAAATTTAGAAACATTCTAAGCCTAAGTTTCATTCTAAGAAAGGATATGATTACCTTAGGATGTTTTATTTTTAGAAATGAAGGTTCAAACCACACAACGGAAATCTGATTCAAACCTTATTTATGCCCTCTAAACAATGTAGAATCAATGGAGATTGCAATAGAAATAAAACCCACTACACAGAAATAACAAGCATTAAGAATAGAACACATAACACAGTAAGTAACATGGAGAAAACCCTTTTGGGTAAAAAACTCCATCAAGAAAAGAGGCTCCAAGTTGTATTATCTTCAAATATATGAGATTACAATACATGTACTTCCTCTATTTCTTCAGTCTTCAATCCAACAATGCTTGTTACTCTCAACTTTGATAAAAATGTATTACAAATATCCTTATAAAAGGGGTTTGCAATCTAGGGTAAGAGAACTGACATAATATCAACCATCAGATCTGTGACCTAATGACGAACTGTCCAGATTTACAATGATAAAATATAAATAAAATGTAGTTTTGGGGGCGCTACCCTTGAACCCCCACCCGGGTGGGTGGCCCCCACACCCCTGCTAGGGGGATGATCCCCCTAGATCCATCATAGGGGGGAAACCCCCTGTGACCCTCCATCGCAGATGAATGAACATCGAGGATTGGATATAAACATGTAGTTGAAACAAGACTTCTACTAGTGAAACCATTCATCTCTTATGGTTGATTTACAAACAATATTAGGAGTAATTAATTACATAGGATTTGCAAGGTTGATGGCACCTTAATCCTAACATTTGTGAACCTTATAGACATTGCTTCACTTGATGAATGTACAATGCATCTTGTTCTTGAACACAATACGCTTGATTGTCCCCATTTTCCCTGAGTGTGGGAATGGTACAAATTGAAAACCATTCTCATGAACATGGGTCCTTGGAGAATAAAATTGAAAATGTACTAGTCATCAATAATTCCATCCTAAGCATGCATGAAGATAATGACATGACTAATTTTGTGCATAGAAGTGAAGTTTCTCATAGGACATATTTGCTTCTAATTGAAGATAATGTTGTTTATGACCTTGTGTTACAACACAAATAATTGGAAAGCTACATTAAGAAACACGTTGAAGACCAATAGTTGTAGACAACCTATCAACCCACTGAAACACCATGCATATATGCTAATTTGAGGGTATACAAGTGGATTTATCTAACCAAATTAGAAATATTTTAATAGAGGATTACACCCATACACCTTTTAAATCTAATGATATTACATTTTGTTGTAGTGCTACCAAATTTTTGGTTTATGTTTGTGTTAATACAATGCTAGTTGATGTGTGTTTCTTATTATCTGCATATATATGAGGAGAAATAAGAAGTTGTCAAGGAGAAAATAGTTATGGAAAATAGTCCACTTGATCATACAGTCATTCTTATAACTAATGACATCTTAAATTAGGTTGTTCTTATCAGTTTACCCAAATTTTACTTTAAATTTCACTTTGATTGAGGTAATTTAGGGCTAAAACATGCAAATACGTCAAACATAATAATGATGAGCTTTGTTAGCTTCTAATCCTAGACAATGACGTCCATAAATTTAAACCCAAGATAAATATTGTCCTTATCTTTGAGTTCAAGGATGTTCTTGCCTGCCTTCATACCCAGGCAATCAAATAATCATGTAAATGCTTTAATGAAGTAAAGTAGGACACATTTTAAACTTTTCCCTCCTGGCACTTAGAGTTTATAGTGCTATGTACCTAATCCTTTAGTGTGTATATGGTTATTTATAGTCATCTTATGGCTACCTTAACTATTAGGTATTGGTGTGAACAAGGGTATCCCCTATTCTAGTTTCCCTTTCATAGTGTGAACAAGGCACATTATCTAACTAATTATTAGTTAGGACCTATTCACACATGTTTACAAGTTAAGTTGACTTAGGGCTCTAGGAATCTTTCTAGAAGTTTTTAGTACACATATGATCTCATCCTCTAGTTGTCTCATTCCAAATGATTAAGACATTTGTCATCATCCTTGTTAGTCCTACCTATCAACCTTGTCTTTATACTCTTACATTTTGTATGAGTGTGTAATAATATCATTATTCTATTACCGCACCATAATCTAGCAAATCATCTTCTTGCAACTCTCTTGTGGAAGGCTAATATTGGTTTTTTAGGTGATTGTTGAAGCTTGAGTCCATTGGGGACTCTTACGTGGTATCAAATCTTCAAATATACAAGCCCCTTCTCAAATCTAGTAGATAATTAGGATTGAGCTTTTGCTAGGTATATTTCTAGCCAAAAAGGACCTTGCCATTGAGTCCAGAAGGCTAAATAGCTGAATTCTGATAGAAAACACATCATATTTTGATGTCAATTTGTTTTCACCATTTTTGCTAGGGTTTCTAAATATTCTATAGAGAATATTCCATACTATCGTATGGCCTCTGCACACATGAGATCTTGGTCAACATAAATAGAATCCTTTTTCATCTACTTGGTAAAAAGCTTTCATCACTAGTTAATATATTTATTTTCTAGTTAACAAAATTATTATGTGGATATTATTTTGTTTGGAAGGTCTATACCTATGTCAATGGGTATTGCAAGGTATGAGACCCCTTGCATAGAGTACGCTACCAATTCAAGGGAACCACTTGGTGGGTGACCCCGACAATCTTTAGTTGGCATTTACAAAACTTCCTAGTGGCTATTTTCAACATGGAATCAACATATTTGGGGAATTATTCCGGCTCTAGTACCTATAGATAGTTTTTTCCTTATTGTGACACCACTCTTCTCTACTGAAAGAAGTTTCCCACAACACCAAAGGTGGTTTTGCATTTCAAAATAGTGAGTTTTAACTCTATGAGAGCATTTTTAAAAATCCATTGATAGTTTTACATCTATTGGAAGAATATACTGGTGATGTAAAACATATTTCATCACCAAATTTTGTTAATGTTAGCATGAAATCATCACGCCTTTTCCAATTTGGCACCCTCTCTCTAGGTACATTTTGGTTTTGGAAATCAAATTCTAGAGGCTTGTATCTTAGTCATTTTGGCTCCTTTTTTTGAAAAGTTTTTTTATTTGGGCTATAAATTAGTAGGCTTCATAGTGGTGCAATCAAATTTTGATTTTGGTGTCTAGTCTTTCTATAAATTGTAAATTTTCAAACCTATTGCTATCCAGTTGCTATTTTGGGAACCTCCATGTCTCTATTTGGGCTCATACGTTAACATTTTTTGTGATTTTTGAAGTGCATAAATTTTTAGTAATCTTTAGATCTATGATCAATTTGATCTAATTTTGGATCTAAATTTTACTTTTAGTTTAAGGCCTAATAATTTAGCATTTGCATTGTACAAAGATCAAAGACCACTATGTTGTTTTGGCTAGTGACAACTATAATCACACTATGTATAAAGTGCTATGATCATATATTGTTGGTTTAGCTCTCATGATTGAGTGAAATTGGGGGTAACCTTGTGTGTATGATCTCTAATCATTTGAGGAGGTATCATGGTTTTTTCTATTCATACTTCTGTGATAAATCTGAAAAAGGATAATTATGTGTCTTAGCATAAAGGGATCCCCACACATTATAGGTGGCTCCATCGTTTTCCTTATATTTATGGATTCATACCTGAACGAGATACACCTCAGAAGAAAATTGTATGGTAAAATACTAATGATCATATAGTAAGATTGATTTCTTCTCATGTTGATTATGACAGTATTTGAACTATGTTAGACATTGAATGTCCACACGCACTTTGGGCTAAGATTTGGGAGATCTATGGAGACCCTCATATCTCTCCATTCCTAGATAATCCTACTATGGATTGCCTCATACCTATTGATGGTGCTAATAACATACCCTTCGATAATGATATAAAAGAGGAGCTTGAATATCTAGCAAGCCTTAAATTCTTAGATGACACAGAGACTTCTCTTACTTATTATTCTCCTCCTATTGAGATCACTATGCCACCATCACCTATTACTACTTTAGAGTTCAAAGTTGCTTCCATGAGAGCTTCTAATGATTCTCTACAACACAATCATTTTAGCCTTCTTGATTCACCTCATTGGGATTCCTATTTACCCGACATCGTATCCTTATTTGTGGAGACTCACATTAAGGAATTGGAGGACATATTTGAGGGGTTATCTCTCCTCTAAGGTGTCCATGATGTAATCACATCTTTAGTGTTTTGATTTGTAGTTCATTATCCTTACTCTCCTGGTTATACTTCTTTGGTTGGGCATTTAGTTCCTGATTTGGATAAGACATGGTTTTCCAGCATTGGCACACTAGAGTTGTATTTTGAGTCATAGATTGATTTGGATTTTCTTTTCATCCTAATTTTTGGAGTTTCTTTCTTCTCAAGGGGAAAGATGTTGTTTGTAGGTAGTGGATTATGTTCAGTCTTCAAGTATTCATTAGAACAAAAGCTATTTCTTTGTGGGGGCGTCTAACATCTCATTATATCTCTCTTATGGAGGATTAATTGATTCTATTTGGTAACAGAAGTAGTCCTTGTGGGGTCATGTTGATTCCTTTCACTTTTATGTTTTCTCTCTTTTAGACAAGGGTTTTTTCCTAGATTTTTTTCTCCTTTACTCTATTTATACAAGATTATTTCTACATGGGTACCTAACATGGCCTTGTATTAGGGACCCATATATCATCCATCATCCATCATTGTATCATTTTTATGTTTTCTTATTCTCCCTAAGTTGCACTTAATGGGGGTTGTTGGTGTGAATAGGGTTATCTCCTATCCTATTTCCCCTTTATAGTGTGGACAAGGCACATTATCTAACTAGTCATTAGTTAGGACCTATTTGCACATGTTCACATGTTAAGCTGACTTAGTGCTCTAGGAATCTTTCTACAAGTTCCTATTACACATGTGATCTTATCCTTTGGTTATCTCATGTTGTAGGATTAAGAGACTTGTTATCATCCTAGTTATTTCTACCTCTCAAACTTTTCTTTATAAAAAAGGTCTCTCTTATACATTTTTTATGAGTGTGTAAAAATATCATTATTCTATTGTTACACCATAATTTGGCAATTAATCCTCTTGCCACTCTTATGGAAGGCTAATCTTGGTTTTGTAGGTGATCAGGGGAGCTTGAGTCTACTGGGGACTCTTATTTTAATCAAGTTATATAATGACTAATATAGTCTTATATAGGTAGTTAGGTCATGTTGGGTGGGAACCATGGCATTAGGATGATATATATAGGAGTTAGCTCGGTTAGATATTATCATTATATTGAGTATTGGTTCTTATTAAATCCTATTAGGTATATCCCCCTTGAAGTGGATTAGGAGGTTTCTTCTTCAAAGTGAAATATTATTATCGAGTATTTGTAGCATATTTTCTATTATATTCTTCTATTGTGCTAGTTATTTCATTACAAGTTATATAAGAGTGATTTCCTTCTATTTTGGAGGTCATTTGGGGAAGTACGTGTCTCTCTCATTTTGGAAAAAAAATATTCTTGATTTTTATAGGGTTAATCAAGAGTATATTGTAGGTACTTTAGCCATTATTCAAGATCAATTAGATAATTATTAATGAAGTTATTGTAAAATTAGGGTTTCAACCAATTATAATCCCTGGGCTTCAACTCAATGAATTATTTTCTTATTTATAAAGGTTTGAACAAGGGTGCATTAGTCCATCTATAGCCTTAATTTAGAGGAATTTGATGCCATTTTAGTAAGTTATTGTAATTTTAGGGTTTCTCATAAATTCTCCATAAATTGAATATAATTTTTGGAAAGCATGTAGAAAATAGTTAGGGGTTTATATTTTTAAATTTTAATTTGGCTAAAAAAATATTTTACAATCATCTAATCAAGGTTTGGTCATAAAAAAGTATTATATTAGTCTTTGTTAAGCCTCATCATGGTAGAAGAGAGAGAAGGAGGAGAAGAAGATGAAGAAGTAGAAAAAAAGTTGAGAAGAAGTCAAGCCAATAACATATTTCCATGCATTATCACTACTTAGAGAAATCCAAAAAGCAATATTTCCTAAAGGAGATCCCAATCAGGCCATTCAATTAATGCTAGGGTACCATCTACCATCATTCACCTCTTCCTTGAAAGCATGCCAAAATGTTAGAAAAATGGAAGAACACATTCATTGCCATCAAGAGGTACCCTCTTTTTCTCAAGGAGAGTATTGTAACGACACAAAACATAATGAGGCAAGTTGATTGATATAATGTTCTAAAATAGATAGTGTTACATAAACTACATGCAGAAGGAAGACACATCTTGTAGACAAAGCTAATTTTTTAGACACACATGAAGAAGCTAAGGACAAGGACAATCCCAAAGCACCTCATTAAATGAAAACATTTGATGGTCAAAGTAACCACATGTGATGATGAATATTTTGTGCACAAGTATCCATAATTGATTAGCATCAAGGATAATGCTTTTGTTGTTGATAACTAAGAGGGGGGGTGAATCAATTATCTTAATTACTTCAACTTTCTATTTTTCTTTAACAATTAGTGCAGTATCAAATCATATAAGCAAACATAACCATGAAAGAACAAATAAAATCAATACACATAACTCAATGATTTTGACGTGGAAAACCCTGTTAAGGGAAAAACCACAGGGTGACTAACCCAAGATTGTATTCTCTTTTAAAAGAATAAGATAGTACAAAATGGCACTTGCCAATTAGGGCTCACTGCCCGAGCACATTGCTCACAAGAGGCTCACTGCCTACAAGAGACTCACTGTCTACAAGTTATAAAGAAAGTAACAAGATACTTGAACTGATGAGAAGCATCCACATATGCTGAAGTTTAGTTCCAGTTAGGTTCAATACACTAATCTACTGCACTTCATTCTTCCTCTTCTTTGGTGCTGCTGTCCTGTCACATACTAGACCTGTATTACTGCTTTCACACTACTCTCTACTTTTCTTCACACTTCACAATACACCACTCACACTTTCTCATCAAAATCCATTTGGTATATATATCCGCATAAAGGATTTCAGTATCTTTCTAGTCAGCATCCGGAATACTCAATATTTTCCCAACCTCTGGTCTATCGGTTGAATCCTTGCTTACCAAGTGATGCATATCAAGGAGATGCTTATAGAAGTCATCAATCATGTCGGCCAATCATGAATGATACCTTAAGAAACTTGATCACCATCAATATCTCATCTGGATTAAGGTCTGATGCTCTACTGGTCAGTTCTTCCTCAGTCTACTCTGCCAAACAGGAACCCAACACTTAGGTGTTCATATCTTTTCACTCTTACATCACTGGAGGCTCAATATCTGGAATATATTATTCATGGTACTCCTCTTAACTTCCCCAAATCAGTACTTTACTAAGATACCTCCTCTGAGAGATTCAGACCTGATTGCCGAACCTTGCTGCATGCTCTGTTCTTAGTCACCAGACCAAAATACTCTTCAATCTGACTTTCGATATAAACACACCATGTCCTACGGATGTGTGGGATGGACATTGTTGGCATCAATGACAACACTCATGAAGCCACTCAGTGTCTCTTGCCAACAATCTCCCCCTTTGGCATTGATGGCAACACTTTGTGAAAAATGACTAAGTGTCACACTACACTCCACCTTGGTTGATGTTCTGTTCTAATGTACACTTTTCTGGAGCTCCCCCTTAGCTAGATTCCACTTTTTTCACTGCTACTCACTCCCTCTTTGACATCAATGGAAAAGGGTAGAATCTGCACACCAAAAATCTCCAAAAAATCCAACTATACTTAGCTGCATAAGTATATATACATGTTATACTTACATATATTGAAATATATCTGCAAAAGTTGTCTTTAACTAGACAAATTATGTTGCCCAACTCTACTTCATCCTATCCAAAATTGAGATGTGACCACTCAACAGGAATGCAAAAACTTTTGCCCTCTTTATATCTGTCAGATCACTAGTCCGGGCTATGGTCTGAGCATTAGTTAGGGCCTCATGCATGGCTTCTAATTTAGGGATAATCATCCCTCTAAGCTCACCCATCCTACTTATTATATTCTTTCTCTCATTCTCAAGCTTCTTTATCTCGTTTATGACTGCAATAGTCTGACATTCCTAGTTTATTATGGGTGTGGTGAGAGGATCAAAATTCTGAGAGAAGCTTGACAGTTTATCCTTTTGTTCTTTCACTTTCTTCTCAATATCCTTTGTCACTTTAGACCAAGATAAACAAAATTTATATACTTCTTCACCATCTTTAAGAGCATTTTCTAAGCTCTTTATCCCAATATCCATATTTTTCCTATCATTGGTTATAAATCCTTGTATCTCAGAGAATCTCTTATCCAAAAATTCTTTCCAGACTTTCTCTTCTACTGCTTTTTCCAAAGAATCAAAATGTGTGCTAACTGAATTAACAAGAGATTTTAGATTACCGGATGAAGAAGATGAAAGATCCTTCTCAAAGGATGGCATGATCTTTTCCAACACACCAGATGCAATTTCTATTAACTCACAGTCTTCCATGTGAGACTTTAGGAGTTTTTCTTTTGCCTTTGCTTGGGCAAAGGATGCTATCTTCATTGTTTGAACTGGGGAGAGAGAATCAAAATTGAATGGTCCTTGAAGTAGCTCCAGTTCATCCAATTCCATCATTTCTTTTGTTAGGAAGTCCTTGACAGTTTCTGCAGTGTCTCTTGCCAGAGACAGAGTTTCCTTTTCTTCTGTGGCCTCAGCACTGTCACTTGTGGTCTTCTCTATTTGACCTTCTTCTCTTCCCTTCACTTCTTCTTCTTGATTGATGCTCTCTTCTTTTCTATCTTTTCCTTCAATTCTGAAGTCTGTAGGGGGATCCAGAAGAGAGGTGCTTCTTGTTCATTAACTTCCTCTTCCGAAACAGAGGAATCTAAGACCTTAGCTCTCTCTTTACTTGTCTCATTTGTCTCTTCTGCAACTGTCTCAGTAGATTCTCCTTTGTCATCCATGGAAGAGGGTTCATCACCTAACTCGTCTATAACAAGAATATTGAATCTTTTATAGGCATTCCTAAGGATCTCTTCAGTCTCTCCGAGCATAATCTTATTCATTCTGGCTTTGATCTGGAACTCATCCTTGTAATCTTCGAAGATCATGTTTATTTGCTTTGGAGTGATGGAGGGATAAAGTTGGATAGCAATCTACTCCTGGATTTCTAAGTCTTTTGCCATGGCATTGTTCTTTCTTATTTCAAGTTCCTTTTCTAGACTTTTAGGAATCAGAGATATAATTTCAATGAAGGCTTTGTTCTAGATATTTAAATACCTGACTGTAGCTTCTTGTAGGATCTTCTGATGAGTTTCACTATAATCATCATAAAACTTAGTCATTGGTTTTAAGTTCCCATCCACAGTGACTGATTTGATGATATCATTAATGTGGAGAGTAGGCTTTTCAACAAATTCTTCTACCTTTTCTTCCTTGCCATGATTGGTAGAGGGTTCACCAAATGTTTTGTTCTTCTTCTTCATTTTCTTGACTTCCTCATCAGTTTTAGTTTCTTCATCATCCTTCTGACTTGTATAGGATCTTGTTGCCTTTTTCTTTGTTCTTTTCTCTCCCTTTCCAGATGTTTGGGATTCTGGTTTTGATGCCTTTTGGCTCTTAGAAGTGGTAGGTATAGAGCTCTTGGAGGATCTGGTCTAGGAAGGGGCTTGCACCGGATCACTTTCCTTTTCTGCATCTTGTTTCTCTTTCTCTTCCCTTTCCATCTTCTCTCTATTGGCATCAACTGCCTCCTTTGAAATTCCATGTCTCTTGGCAAATTCTTCCACTTCTCTTCTCACTTTTCTCTTAATTTTAGGTTGTCTTAGTTCAACATGAACTTTTACACTCAACTCTTGGAAGGTCCCAAACCTTTCTGCCTTAGGGTCCTTGGGTTGACTCAGCAGGTGTTGGATGTGTATCTCTAGGATTTTCTCATCAACCTCATACCCCATTGGCATGATCCACACTATTCTAGGTTCCACTGCCTCCATTAGGCATTTATCAGTGTCCACCATAAAGCACATTGTATCCTTGTACTTCTCAACCAATGATTGAGGGATTGTTTCTCTAGTTTGCATCATACTTTGAAAGTTATTGAAGTAGCCCCATAGTGTTGTATTTTGTGCCTTGGCATCACCAATTCCATGCAAATAATCTCTAATTTTTATGGCTATTGTTCTGTTATTTTTCCATATCCTACCACTAGTTCCAGGTAGCTCATTCATATAATAGAAGAATAGGCAAAGTATCAAGCCACCATACTTGAATGATTTCTTTTTATCCTTCTTAATTTTCTGCAGTTCTCCAATAGTTGATTCAAGAGAAGCTCACAAAGATCATAGTCAGCATTTTCTCTTAGCATCTGATAAGCAGTGTAAATTATAGTCTTGGGAACTAAATTTTCCCTGTTGGAGTGATATATCTTGTAACCAATTATCATGGAGGCAAACTTGATATCTGGATCAGTGATATCTTCTATTGTCAATGCTCTCTTATCAAATTTTGATCTGGTAGCCTCACTCACAGTTTGGTTTTTGACCGATTTGAGAACAGGTAACCCTCCAGATGAGTGCAAACTGGTTACCACCCTAATAGCATCTTTTGTGATCTTAAATGGTCTATTTAACCACATGAAGTTGTCATGCACTCTGCTCAAAACATACCAGACCCATTCATCTTCTGCAAAACAGGGGAAATGGATGCAATGTCCAAAATGCTTGTCCCAGATAGCCTTGTACTGAGGTTTGATTTCAAAAGCATCATCTATTAACTGATTGTGATAGATATCCATTAGCTTGGATTCCCTAAATTCCTCAATGTTTGCATGAATATATGCCCTAACATCCTCTACATACAAAACCCCATGCAGAATGCTTGAAAAGGCTCCTAGGGGATCAACTTCTAGGGATTTGTAGGGATGTTTCTTGAATTTATGACGCGGCCTATCAGTGATCTTCACAACATTTAGAGTAGCCATCTTTCAAAAGATTCAGAGAGAGGTTTTCAAGAGCAAAAAATACTTTTTACGCTTTTAGGGTTCACGATATGAGCCGGATCGGATTGCTGGAATAATCGACTTCTGCAGTTGATCTTTGAGGGGCTTGAGACAATTTCATTACAGAGTTCTTTTTCTCTTTTTCTAGAATGCAAGTGTACAAATGATGAACAAATGAACCTTTTATTTCTGTGCAAACCCTAATTCCATTTTGCAATAAATGCACAACTTAGGTTATTCTGGTTGCCTTGTTTTCCTTGTTTCTGAGAGAGATCTTTTCGGATCACTGGAATGCACTTAAAGTTATTCTTTGTGAACATTAGCTATCTATCTACCTTTCTCCAATCATTCTACTTATCCATAGATCAAGATACCTTAGATTTGAATCATACCGGATCTAACTGTGAGAATCATGTTCTTATCGGATGACTGTTAAACCAGATCAATCTTGGAAGATTAACCTCTTCTAAACTTCTTGCGGATCTTCCACATCTTTACCAAGGCTTATTCAGATGTTTCTCTGAGAACCCTTTAACCTACACCTTTCCATGTGCCAATTTTAGGCACCAATTGACTGGCTAGGGGAACTTGTTTTCTTTTGTGACTCCCCCTGAGCCAAAGCTCATCTATTTAGTTTCTGGAAGGGATATCAGCACCAGATTCTGGTGCGGATCCATCCTCAACATTTTTGTACTCCTCTTTACCCAAATCTTGTTCATCTCCCTTTGAATTTCATCTGCATTCACTTTTCCTTTTCCTTTGTCTTGGTTTTGATTATGATGCACCAGACCCTTTTTGTTCTAATTCTTACTTCTCCAGAATTTGGCAATATGACTGAATCTATTGTAATTGTAGCAAACAATATTTCTTTGAATATTTGACTGATATCCTCTTGATCTGCACTTATTAGCATATGTCCCATTCTATTGCATGCAAAGCATCTACCATTGAATGAATAGTTTATTTCCATATTTCTACACTCATGAGATTTGTGACCATACCTTTTGCAATTAAAACACTATCCGGAGAAGGATAAATTAGTTTGATTCATTCTTCTTTTACACTAATTTACTTTATGACCAAAGTTATTGCAATTGTGGTAGTATCCATTGAAGGATGGATATCTTTGAGCATTTGGTTGTCTTACCGGAGGTCTTCTAGACCTGTTCCTTGGATTTCCTGATCCAGAGTTCTTATGACCAGATCCAGAGCTTTCACCTTTCTCATACCCCAAGCCTTACTTGTCATCTACCCTCTTTTGGCTTTTAAGGAGAACTTCAAGCTGAGCAGAGCTTATCTTGAATTTCTCTTTGTATTCATTTGTTGTTTGAAGATCCCTTTTTAGGGTGTCAATCTAATTCTAAAGATGTTCTTCATTATCTCTAGCTTCTTCAAGATCAGATTCCAAATGCCTAATTATTCTATCCATTTTGTGGCTATCTTATGACTTCTCCCTGAGAGATTGTTTTAGATTATCTTCAGTCTTTCTCTTCTCTTCAATTTCTTGGGTGAATTTCATAACCCCTGATTCTATTTAATGTCCTTCCATAATGACCTCTTTTGATACCTTCTCACATAATTTATTCTTCTCATTTAGATCTTCATTAGTATCATTGGCTTCACTTTGACTTGCTAGTTGCTAAAGAAGTTCCTTTCTCTTTTTTATAGAGATACTCAGTTTCTCCTTTAATTCATTTATGAAATCATCAACTTGTTTGAGTCTTTCCCTCAAGTTGTTGACTTTAGAGTGAGGTTGCTCAAGATCATCAAAGGCAGACTAAAGTTGTTCCCTCATACCATACATATCCATTGGAATTCCCAAATCTTCCTCGAGTTGTTAGGCTCTGTTTGGAAGAACCTAGCTCTGATACCAATTATTGATAACTGAGAGGGGGGGTGAATCAGTTATCTTAATTACTTCAACTTTATGTTCTTCTTTAACAATTAGTGGAGTATCAAATCATCTAAGAAAACATAACCATTAAAGCACAAATAGTATCAATACACATAACTCAATGATTTTGACGTGGAAAACCATGTTAAGGGAAAAACCACGGGGTGAGTAACCCAAGATTGTATTCTCTGCTAAAAGAATAAGATAGTACAAAATGGCACTTGCCAATTAGGGGTCACTACCCTAGCACACTGCTCACAAGAGGCTCACTGCCTACAAGAGACTCACTATCTACAAGTTATAAAGAAAGTAACAAGATACTTTAACTGATGAGAAGCATCCACATATGTTGAAGTTCAGTTCTGGTTAGGCTCAATACACTAATCTACTACACTTCATTCTTCCTCTTCTTTGGTGCTGTTGTCCTATCACATACCGAACCTGTATTACTGCTTTCACACTGCTCTGATTTTCTTCGCACTTCACAATACACCAATCACACTTTCTCATTGAAATCCATCTAATATATATATCTGCACAAAGGATTTTAGTATCTTTCTAGTCAGCATTCGGAATACTTAATATTTTCCCAACCTCTAGTTTGTCGGCTGAATCTTTGCTTACCAAGTGATGTGTATCAAGGAGATGCTTATAGAAGTCATCAATCATGTTGACCAATCATGAATGATACCTTAAGAAACTTGATCACCATTAATATCTCATCTGAATTAAGGTCTGATGCTCTATCGGTCAGTTCTTCCTCAGTCTACTCTACCAAATAGGAACCCAACACTTAGGTGTTCATATCTTTTCACTCTTACATCACCGGAGGCTCAATCTCTAGAACATATTAGTCATGGTACTCCTCTTGACTTCCCCAAATCTGCACTTTACTAAGATACTTCCTCTAAGAGATTCGAACCTGATTGTCAAACCTTGTTGCATGCTCTGTTCTTGGTCACCAAACCAAAATACTCTTCAATCTGACTTCCAGTATAGACACACCATGTCCTGCGGATGTGTGGGATGGACTTTGTTGACATCAATGACAATAATCATGAAGCCACTCAGTGTCTCTTGCCAACATTTGTAATGGGGGATTGATACACCCTTAATTTTATAGTGTGTATATGATTATGAGTAGCTAGTTTGTGGTTACCTTAACTCTTAATTGTTATAAAATCATTAATATAGACATATATATGTAGTTAGGTTAGCCTAGGTAGCATTCATTGCATAAGTATGGTATATAAAAGGGTTAGAGGTTAGTTATGATCATCATATTGAGTATTGGTTCTTATTGAAGACTATTGGAGCTATCCCTCTTGAACTCAATTAGAAGGTCACACCCTCAAAGTGGCATATTATTGTCAAGTATTTGTAGCATATTATTCTATTGTGTAAGTTATTTCATTACATATAGTTAGTGTGTAGTTAAATTTTTTTTGTCCTAAATATATAGTCCTTTCACTTTGTGTGTCTTTTTTTATGTTTTGTTTTGGTCCTCAGCTTGTTTTATAGTATCTCCTATCTTGTGCTTTATAGTTGTCTTATGCCACCTTCTTGGGATAGCATTGCATATTCCTTTGACATGTCTTTCAAGTTTATAGGAAAATTTTAAATAGAATTCTTAGAAAGAAATGTAGAGGGGATACTGGTTTGGAGATCTCGGTCTGGAGATCGGGTCCTCAACCAAATCTTTGTAGTTAGTTTATACTCCAGTCAGGTAGCTAGAGATTGACAACAAAACATAGAGAAGGATTGGATCTATTCAATCTGATGTACATATCATCTATCCATCCTCTAGCATGTCTAAGTCTTTGCCTGACCAGTTACATACATGACTTCTATGTCATTGTTTACATGAGAATATACTCCTATTCTCCTATCATTTGCTTATCTTCTACTATCTCCTATCTATTCTTATATATTATATCTATTATATCTAGGAATGTGTCTTTTGTTAGCTCTAGCCTCTGTATAGTGTGTAGTCTCCTCCAGTCAACTTTACTTTATGCTCTATATCCTGCTAACATCATTCCCCCACAAAATTATGTTTTGTCCTCAAGACATGCCTTTCTCCAGTTGAAAATATTTCTTGAGTCTGTATCATTGACATATCCTGCTGATAGTTTTCTCTCCATATTCTTTAGTCGGACTACTCTGAAATCTACAAATTATTCAATGTAGCATGGTCCTAGCCTCCTTGTCTTCAGTTTTCCTTGCTTCTTAAACTTGTTTTCATAAAAGAGTACTAAGTCACATTCCTTGAATGTCTTGTTCCTCAAGTTTCTATCATGCTAGGCCTTATGTTTGTTCCTTTCCAAGTTCATATTATATGTTGGCATCAATCTATCCTCATCTAGTTTCTCCAATTCTTCAATCCTCTACATGAGAGAGTCTTCTTCACCCAACTTGAGGGTCCTTACTATCTAGAAATTTGGCAATATGAAATGTACTGGTATTGTAGGATTTATTCCATATACCAGTTCATAAGGAGTCAACTTAGTGGTTCTTTTGAAGGTTGTCCTATATGCCCATAGTACTACAGTCATTTTTAGATCCCAATCTATTTTGTTCACACTGCACATCTTTGTCAATGCTATTCCAATGATATTATTCAGGGCTTCACTTGCTCCATTTGCTTGTGGATGATATGGTGAAATCTTGTTGTGTGTTTTCATGAAATTGTCCAAAAGATTTGAATCTATCTTGTTTACAAAATGTTTACCTTGATCACTGGTTATGCTCAAAAGATAGCCAAACCTGGTAATTATACTTTCATAGATGAATTTGGCAGCATTTTTTGTCATGTAGTCTCTTGTTGGTTGTACTTCATCCCACTTAGTTACGTATTCTACTTCGATAATGACAAATCTAGCTTTAGACTTCTTTTCCAGTGGGTCTATAGGTCCAATGAAGTCAATGGCCCATTTATGAAAAGGTAATTTTGCTGAAACTAGTCTTAGTGGAATTTCATCTCTTGTAGTAGGTCTTCCTATTCTTTGACATATATCACAATTCTTCACATATCTCTTTGCATCTTTGAAAAGTGTAGGCCACCATAACCTGACTAGTTTGATTTTCCTTTCTATCATGTCTCCAACATTATGTCCTCTAGCTATCCCTTCATGTGCTTCCCATAGAATTTCTTCTCTTTCATGTTCATATACTACCCTTCGAATGATATCATCTTTTCCCTGGATATGTAACTCTCCTTCAATTAATGTGTAAGGAAAGGATTTCGATATTAGGTTTTGTTTCTCTTATGATGGCATTTCTATTGGAAATTCCCCTGTAGCCAGTAGGTGTGTTATGTCTTCTAGTTCTTTCGGTACCACAGTTACTCTGAAAAAGATTTGAACCAGGTAATTCTTCTTCCTATACCTCTGGATCTTCCATTGTCTCAATTCTAGACAAGTAGTTAGGTCCTTGATTGTGCTTTCTTAGTTTCACCATGATTGAGAATTTAAACTCTTGAAAGAAGAGTAGACATCAGCAAATTCTCGGATGACTGGTTTGTTGAGTATGTATTTCAATGGTTCATGATTAGTATAGAACACAAAAGGTGTTGACAAGAGGTAATATCTAAACTTTTGTAGTGCATATTCTCCTTCCTCTGGCAAATATCTTGTCTTGATGAATATTTTGAGTGTTGTCCACTGGCCGATTGTATCTTTGTGTATATTCTAGCAATTTGCATCATTACATACTAATGTGCATTGTGTAGCTTGTAATCTTATCTCTTCATCTCAAAAATTGTCTCCATCTCTGCCAAATATTTATGTAGGTCCTAAATGCTTGAAAACCTAAGCAACTTGATATGTGAAATTGCTTTCAAAATGTGACTTACCCGATGAGAGCTTTGATCTATATCTTCCATATCCTCCTTAAATGTGCAGCATGTAATCTCTAGTGTGTTTTGATGAAGTGCGGAGGATTGCAGTATGTCTTCTTCGCCTATCCTAATCATGAATATGCTCTGATAACCAAGCATTTTCCTTGTTTTTAGTTCCAGTTCTTCTCTCGTCCAAGGTTCCAAAACCTCCTCACTATATGTACTATAGTTATCATCCTCTATCTCCACTTCTCCCTCAGAATTAGGCTCTTATGTTGTCTACTCTGCATCCAACCTTGTAATTGTATAGAGATTATTTGCATCCTTATCATTGTATTCATCTTGATTACTTTCTTCTATATATGCTTCCTCCATTAATGATCCCAAAGGGATATTGACAACCTTGTTCTCATTGGAAAATGATAATTCTTCTTTTTGGGAGTCTATGACAACATTTGCATCTAAAAACCATCTCAAGCGCAAAAGTGCATTGAAAGCTTCTCCTTGATCCTTCATGGCTACCACAATGAAATCTAAGACATGTTTGATCCCCATTAGAATAACTTCTTGTTTCCATGTTCCCATTGTTTGCATGTTAGATCCATCCACCAGGATTATATTGTAAGTTGTTTCTGATAGCTTAGGTCTTCCTAACTACCCCCACAGTTTCTTTGTTATCATGTTGACATCTGCTCCTAAATCTATCATCACATTCTGGACTTTCCTATGGTTAATATGAACATCCACCATTAGTTGTTTTGTCTTCCATTCTCTATCTGTCCTTCCCATCCCCTAGAATTGACTCTTTTGGTTTTGTCCTTATTCCAATACTTAGGAAATTTCTTCAGTTTCTTAATGAATCTATGTTGTTGTGTCAATTGAGATAACTGCTTGAGAGCATCCACTTCTCTTTTAGTGAAAAATTGCTTGTATTTCATTTCCTTTTCTTATTCCTTTCTTATTGATTGTTTAGACTCCTTCACCACTTCTTCATGCTATTTCTTAGTAGGGACAAATTCTTCGTCCTCCTCACTGTCTTCCTCTTCTGTCTCAATTATATACTATCTTCCAGTATTTGTTTCTTGTCTTGTCAATACCGTAGCTTTCTGCTTCCTTTTCCTTCTCTCTTTTCTGGTATGTTTTGTTGTGGTTCTCTTGTAGTATTCTTCTTCTTTTGTGGATTCAATGGAATATATGTCTGTCTCCTCTGTATTGTTCCTCTAGAAAGTTCTTGCTCCTTGATCTTTTGGTGTCCTTATGATACTAGCTCCTTTTTAATTATTCAGGTTATGTATCTCATCACTCTTAGATTGTGGTTATGTATTTTGGAAGTATTTTTGTGCTCTCTCACAAGAAAATAAATCATGCTCTATGCTATTACAAAATGAACACTATTTTTTCTTTTTGGCCCAAAATTCATTAGCAAAGTGTCCTAACTTACCATGATTGAAGCATGTTGCATCCTCCATCCTTTTTTTAACTTCTCCCATGGCTTTTGCCTCCTCTGTAGCCTCCAAACCACTCTTTTTCATCATTATTATATTATTCTTTCCATATAACGAGCCACTAGAATTTGAATTTTATATTGCATTGACATTCCTCTTATATTTCCAACTTGGCTGCTTGTAGTCATGATCATACGAGTTTCTTTCTTTCATATATGTCATGTTACTATTCTTCATAGAGTTTGTAGTGTTTCCACCATACCATGCTTCAACTTCTTCATCAACAAAGTCTCTTTTCCTCTAGAAGTTTTGTGAAGGACAATCTAGTGTTTCATGGTCATCCCATTCTTCACATAATCCAGAATATACTAAATTGAATCTTTTCATTATTGCTTTGTTGTTTGCTTTTATTGCAGCAGCTTGTCTTTCACATTTCATCCTAGGGCATTCATTTCTCAGGTGGCCTTCTCTTGTACAATATGAACACTAGATATTAGGTCTTTGCTTCTATGTATTCTCCTCATGCTTAGCCAATATCTCCTTCCTCAACTTCAACTATTCTAATTCCAACTTCATCTTTTCTAATTCTAGGTTTTCCTTCAACTTATCTTGTCTACGCCAGGATTGAGACTCTATCCGGTAGGCTAGTGTCACCGGTTCTACATATGTCTCAAAGATCCTTCCATCTAGAGTTGACCTTATTTCAGGGCTTATTTTGGAAATAAACCATTCTATCTTTTGCTTCTCAGTCAAGGGTTCCTCCAATCTCCTAGTTGTCTCCTTGAATCTTTTATCAAAATATTTTATTGATTTTTTTCTTTGATTGCATCAAATAACTCATTTTAGTTACCCCTTCTATCGAAACATCTGGAACTCTAAAATTTTCCAAAAATAGCTTCTTGATATCCTCCCATTCCTTATCGTTGTTTTGGTATAACTTCTTATACCACTTTAATGGTTCATTGTGCAAGGTGCGTATGAAGTCAAACAACTTGATTTCATCCCTTGTTACTCCCTTTCAATTCTAAATAGAGTCCAAGACAAAAATGTGCTCTGTTTCTTCAGTAGTATCCTTTTCAAATACATTTAACTTGATAGGAATATCCATGATTGATCCTCTCATAAACTTTGGTACTCTACGGTGAGTTTTTCCAGTCTTCTCCTCCGGTTACGTTGTCTTCTATCAACTTGCTTCCCTTCTCTTCCCTTATCTCTTTGGAGCCGGATCTCAAAGTACTCTATCCTAAAAGCTCTGCAAAATCACTCTAGATCTCTATTATTCTCTCTGCTTCTTTGTTTTCTTGAATATTTTCCTTCTCTACTAAATTTTTTTGACTTTATATGGCACTTGTGGTGACTCATGGTCCAGGGGTTGTGTCTCTTCCTATTATTTCTTCAAATTAGAGGATTCTCTTTTCTTTGTGAATGACATCATGTCGACATCCAATGATGAATCAAATAACATTCCAAAACCTTCAAAACTCCTCTCAATATTTACCACATCTTCTCCTCTTCTTATCCCCTTTATGTTTTAGAAAATTAACTCCTCTATATATTCATCATCCATATTCAAAATCTCTGGTGTTAACTCATATGTTTTGACAGTCTACAGCATAAACCTTACTTTACCTATTTCTTCTCTTTCCCTTCTGTATTCTTCTCCATAAGCACCCATTATGATGTGCTCATCAGCATTCTCTGTAACACCCTCTATGTCTTCTTTGTTTGACCTCCTTTCTCTAGCAGCACCCTCCTTGGCATGCTCGACAACATCCTTCATGATGTGCTTATCTTCTACCTTCCTTCCAGCATCACCTTCCATGGCGCGCTCTTCAAATTCATTTGCCTTCTCCTCCACACCTTCTATTATCCCTCCTTCCTCCATCATTTATTCCCTTTCCATCCTTCTGTGGTAACGCTCTTGTCATTCCTAATTTTACTGTAATCTCTTGTCTCTGCTTATCTCCATATCGGTTTTGATTTCTTTAGCAATCTCTCTTTTCCTCTGCTTTTCCTCTTTTGCCATGGGTTTTCTTGATTTGGTATTCCATTAGTCCTCTTCTATCCCATGGAATCCTTATTTGAAGAGTCACATCATTTGCAAGGTCCTTCTAGACCCTACCCCCTTCCCACTTTCCATCCTCCTAAGTGCTTTCCCCCCTCTCACAAAGGTAGAAAATTAAGGAGATATGAATTCCTCTGCAATTTTAAAATTTTTCTCACCAACCTCACCTTTTTTATTTTCTAGAACTCTATGCTATTTATTTAGATGTTTTACCCTTTCAATCTTTAACTACCCTCTTCCAGGGTCCTGACAATGGAACCAAATGTCATCAAGAAATGTAGAGGGGATATCAGTCCAGAGATCTGGTCTTCATCCAAGTCTTTGTAGTCAGCTTATACCCTGGTCAAGTAGCTAGAGATTGACACCAAAACATAAAGAATAACCAAATAGAGCATCCCATATACATCAAAACAAGATAACACATAGAGTAACCCAATACCGACAGACCTCCACACACACACACACACACACACACACACACACACACACACACACACACACGCACACACACACACACATATATACACACACACATATATATATATATATACATATATACATGACTTCTATGCCATTGTTTACTTCATAATATACTCCTATTCTACTATCATGCATGCTTATCTTCTACTATATCCTATCTATACTTATATACTATATCTATTATATTTAGGGACTTGTCTTTTGTCAGCTCAGACCTTCATATAGTGTGTAGTCTCCTCCAGTCGTCTTTCCTTTATGCTCTATATCTTCCTAACAAGCATGAATTCACAACATAGGCTAGGCTAGGTTCATCTCAATTATACCTACATTTATTAATTATGCATGTATGTTCTACTAATTAGAAACACTTAATAACACATTGTACTTTCTAGTATGTTGTGATGACTTATTATGGCTCTAGGCTATTATGTTTGTTGTTTCCTAATCAATTCCTTCGCATGCTAATGGTAGTCTGAAACCTAGACCTCAAGCTTCATTACATAGAAATTGTGTGAAAATTAAAAACTAAAAGAAAAGAGTGAAATTTAAAATGCAAAAATCAAAACAAAATAATAATTGAGTAAAAGAGAAGAAAATATCAAAAACACAATCTTTCCTAGGTGACATAAGTATGTCCATCAAGGCTATAGACACTTGGTTGGGAGTGGAGCTATGCTTTGATGGGACTCGATTTATCTTCATTGGGGCTATCAATGTTTGGCTAGAAACAGAGCAATATGTAGCATGTGCTTAGACTTATTGCTTTGGCATGCCTAATTTTCCTCTATCATAATGTTATTCCTAGTTGACTATGATAGGAGAAGATGAATCGTGCCCACACAAAATCTCATTAATAAAACCTACTATTTTCTTGTTCTATGTTAGGTGTGATTTAGATGCTACTAAATTTGGATAGGTAATGGTTTCGTTTTATTTAATCATGTCCCTCTTATCTATAGATTCTAGATTCTAAGCATTTTGCAATACTTTCCCTTGAGAGTCACCATTTTTCTAAGCTATTTTTATCACATCTCTAATTTTCATGAAACTCATGGCCCCCTTTTTTCTATTTTTCTTGCTATCCCTTCACTTTGTATATTTGTCTAAGGATGACCTAAGATGCTTTTAGTGCTTTTCAATTTGGTCTTTTTTCTCATAGAGTTCCTTTTTGATATCCAATCAAACACTATGTTTTGGCCTTTATAGTTATTTTACCATGTCTTTGCCTTGGCTCTTTCATGACCTATGATTACTTTTACTTAGTTATTTTAGTATTGCTCTTTGGAGATGTCAAGACAAGGTTGGTTAAACTAAAATCTTAGATGAAAACACAAAGATGTCATTTCCATGAATTTGGTGACCTGGGCATAAGCTTACACTTCAAAAAAATTAAAAAAATTCAATTCAATATTCTCTAAATTATCCATTTTCCAAAATGTGTGATTCCCATCGACTTGAAGATTTCTAACCATTGGTTGGAAGTCATTCTCTCTACTACCTTCTTGCATTCTCTCCCTTCTTCCTTTTGCTTTCCTTGATGCAATATTTATTTGAAGACTTGTTAGTCCTTCACAAACTTCTACCATTTTGGTCTGATGTCACTTTACTTCCCACATTGATGACTTCATTTTTTGAAATCTTCATTTACAAATTTCCTATGCCCATAGGGACTCTATCAAAAGTCCCATTGTCCTTCACTTCCCTACATATAAGCAATTTTGCAAATTTATGAACTTAATAAGAATGTCCAAACATCCTACATTTCCCTGCATCCTTTCCTTCTTTGCATCTTCATAGCCTTCTTCCAATTTTGTTTGCCTCTTCTTTTTTGTGGGATTTCCATGGACTCTTCACCTTAGTCTGAAGTCCCTTGTTGTGCCGCTTTCCCACATTCTTCCAACAAAATTTGGGATCACTAGAGAAACAAAAAATCTCATAGTAAAGTTATGAAACACAATGAGCTTGATGACATGGAGCTCCTAAGTATGCTTAAATCAAGTATTTAAACTCTACTCTAAGGAGATACAACTAATGTAATACACAATTACAGTGAAGTTCACATATGAGTGACAATCAAAATCCACAATGTTCATAGAAAGACAAACATTTGTAATGGATTCCGTATCATTACCTTATCATATACCTTAGTTACAAATTTTTGTGCTCTCTTTAATATGATGTTTATTATTGTATGCATGCAAACAATATTAATGCTAATATTAATAGCAAATCCCTATATTATCCCTAAAAACTAAGATGTAAAAAGACACAAAGAGTTGACTTGTAAAACCTAAGCGATATCAAAGCGACACCAAAGCTCTCCCATAAGTATCATCCTTGGTCTATTGTTTAGAAAATCTTTAGTCCTCCTTTATTGCATGGACTATTAAAACCGATTCATATATCAAGCGTCCTCCATTTAAACTTCAGTTCAATACCTTTACCTATTCTTTTGCATGCTGAAGATACATTGCTACAAAAGTCAATGTTTTGTAGTCTCAATGGGTATAGAAGGCAAATTTAATGCTTGTTTCAAAGAAAAAATGTTTATTGGGATTGCATGTCTAGAGATGGAGGGTTTCAAAAGACGATTAGGCTGTACATGGGCGCTATATATATCTAAATTCGTGGTAGTGTGACAAACCTATTCATTATATATCTTGTCTTGAGATGGTAATAACGACCATCTGTAAATGTCGAGATTGCCAATGCTGGACACATGAGCGTTTTGTTATGTCGTTCTCCTACTTGTGCTGACTGATTGATGCAGCCAAGGAAATTTGAGAGTTGGCTATAAACCATTCACACAATATTTCCAGCTGTCCACTTTGGGATCACCCGCCAAGAAATTTTTAGAAATGGTCCTACACCATTCAGACAATCTTTCCCGCTGTCTGCAATGGATGCCAAGCTATTGTAGCAAGTGGCCCCGCCTTACAGAAATGGCCAGGCATGTACATTGGCGCCTGACTGGACTTGATGCTGCCAGACATGAAATCGGGCAACCTCCACTAATTTCATTATTTGCTGATTTAGCTATTCGTCTGCAGATATATCGAGTTAAGAACAATCGACATTTTATTTCTAATAGTTAAGTGCCGGCTAACAAAAGATTCCGCATAGATTTTCCCGCTTTGTGATATGAATGTGCGAACACAAAGCTGGCGACAATGGTGCAACCAAGAGATATTCTTGAATACGCTGCATTTTATGTATGCCAGGATTTATTATTATAGAAGGCCATTTTAAGTGATGATATCAAAGCTATGTATGAGATATAACAAATAAATTTTGAAAAAGTTAAATCTCAAAACATAGAAAATAAAATTTATATGGAATAAAATATCGTTCTACAAAATAAATGTTAATTTATTTATTTATTTATTTATTTATTTTAATCTTCAGCTTAAAAATTACTAAATTTTATAGTAGTTTTATTTACTACTATTTTTATAAAAGAATATAAATTATTTTAAAATTTAATTATATATAATTTTCTGATAGATATAATACTATGTATATTGACTATTCTGATGGTTACAACATATGCCTACAAACTGAAGAGCTTATCCAACTAGTGAGTTGTAAATTTGACAGTAGTTGAAATAAGAACATCCAGAGGTCAATTACATTGTTGAGATTTCTTGAGATTTACATAATAAACTTAAAAACCCAGAATCGCATAATATTGCAGCATAAGTTAGTTGCAAAGAAAATAAAGACAATAACAGAATAATGAATAAACAGAATAAATGATCACACATCAATAACACAAGGATTTACGTGGTAAAACCCCAGCAATATGCCAGGTAAACATCCATGGGGCAAAGTATCAATATTCTTATTGTTCAAAAGAAAAATTCAGAATCTTCACATAGCTACAATTACAATTACTTGCCTTTCAAAAGGCTAGAAAGATATTAAATATCTTTAACATAGCCGCCTTCACCAAATTTAGAAGAGTGTTTTTTTTTCTTTCTTTAGGAAAATACTAGATTTAAAACAAAAGATTTTTGTTTTTTTTCAAAGATAAGCTTTCTTTCTTGCTTGCTTTCTTTGATTTATCTTGTTGTCAAAAATCCAACAATCTCCACTTTGAAAACTATTTACCTGATACTTGTTCATGCCCATTCATCACCTTTTCTACCAGCGAAGACAAGCCAAACTCCACCTCAATTTCTCTAGCAATACTGGTTTTGTAAACATATCTACACAATTTTCTTTCGTATGGATTTTCTCAAGAGCTACTCGACCTCCATCAATAACTTGTCTTACAAAATAGTATTTAATTTCAATATGCTTGGTCCTACTATGGTAATCTAAATTTTTAACCAAATGAAGAGCACTTTGACTATCATAGAATACATTCACCTTATCTTGCATTTTTCCAAACTCACCCAAAAGACCCTTTAACCAAAATGCCTTTTTGCATGCATGTGAGACAACCATATATTCTACCTTAGCAGTAGACAAAGTAACTATTTCTTGAAGCATTGACATTGAACAAATAGGTCCTCCTACAAGAGTAAAGACATAACTCGAGGTAGATCTCCTTTTGTCCAAATCACCTACAAAATTTGAATCAACATATCCAAAAACCAAATCACTACAACTATTAAAGGTAATACAATAATCACTTATGGCTCTAAGATAATGAAGCACCTATTTCAATGCTATCCAATGCTGTTTACTTGGATTTTCCATGTACCTACTGACAACACCAACTACATGTGAAATATCTGGTCTTGTACATACCATCGCATACATTAAACTTCATACTGCATTAGCATATGGTATGTGAGACATATAATCCTTTTCTTCTTTAGCACTAGGACATAAACTTGAAGAAAGCTTAAAATGGGAAGCCAAAGGGATATTTACTAGTTTTACATTATTCATATCGAATCTCATAAGAATCTTCTCCACATACTTTTTCTATGATAACCAAATCTTACGAATTTTCCTTTCTCTGTGTATCTCCATGTCCAAAATTTGTTTTGCTACTCCTAGATCCTTCATATCAAATGTCCTAGCCAATTGATCCTTTAACTTGCTAATCTTTGTCATGCTTTTTCTTTCTACAAGCATATCGTCAACATATAACACCAAGATAATAAATAAACCATTTTCTAAACTTTTGAAGTAAACGCAATGGCCATACTCACTTCTTGTAAAATTTTGTCTCACCATGAACGGATCAAACTTCTTGTACCATTGCCTGGGTGATTGCTTTAGGCCACTCAATGACTTCTTGGGTTTGCAAACAAATTTTTTTTTGTGATCCTGAAAAAACCCTTCTCGTTGTTCCATATATATATATATATATATATATCCATGTAAAAATGTTGTTTTGACATCTAGCTGCTCTAACTCTAGATCAAATAAAGCAACTAATGCCAATGTACTACCCAGATAGAAACAAGCTTAACAACTGGTGAAAAAATTTCATGGAAATCAATATCTTCCTTTTGAGCATACCTTTTTGCTACTAGTCTTGATTTGTACCTTTCATCTTTATCATCAACACCCTTCTTCAGTTTGTAAATCCACTTACAACCAACAATTTTTCTCCCCTTTGGAAGTTGTACCAGGTCCCATGTTTTATTCTTCTTCAAGGCATTCATTTCTTCTTTCATTGCTATTTTCCATTTAACACTTTCAATATCACTCATTGCTTCCTGATAACAACTAGGTTCCCCATCATTAGAAATCAAAGCAATAGATAAATTATAATCATCATACCTCTTAGGAAAATTTTCTACTAGTGTAGATCTCCTTAGAGTTGGTTGTGGTATTTCCACATTTTCCTATATATTTTATGCATCCTCATCTTCTTCTTCCTAGTCCCCCTTTTCTGAAGATGGTTGAGTTTCCAACTGAATTTTCTGATGTTCTGGTACTTATTCCTGTTCCATTTCAACTTTTACTATGTCTAATTTTATGAGCAAAGATTCATCAAAAATTACATCTCTGCTAATGATAATTTTGTGAGTAGTAGGATCCCACAATCTATATCCCTTAACTCCATCTCCATAACCAACAAAGATATACTTCTTTGACTTGGGGTCCAATTTAGAACACTAATCTTTTGAAATAAGAGCATAAGCATCACAACCAAAAAAAATTAGATTTGAGTAATCTCAATAATTACCTTTCCATACCTCTTCAATAATCTTATAGTCCATTGCAATTGATGGTAACCAATTTACAAGATAGTATGTTGTATTTACTGCTTCTACCCACAACTCTTGCTCGAACTTTGCATTACTGAGAATGCTCCTTGCTCTCTATAGAAGAGTTATGTTCATGCATTCAGTAACATCATTTTGCTGAGGAGTGTAAACTGTGGTTTTATGCCTTTCGATTCCATATTCCTTGCAATAATTTTTAAATTCCAAAGATCTGAACTCACCTCCATTATCTGTTCTTAAACACTTGATTGACTTGCCAGTACTCTTTTCAACCAAAGCTTTAAACTTCTTAAATACCCTAAACATATCAACTTTCCTTTTAAGAATATAGACCCACACTTTTCTCTAGAGTAATCATCTATAAATGTCACAAAATATGACAATCCTTGAAATGAAATTGTAGGGGATGGTCACCAAACATCTAAATGAATATAATCTAGGATATCCTTACTTGTATGACTTCCTATTTTAAACTTATGTCTGCATTGCTTTCTAAAGACACAATACTTACAGAAATTTAAATTCAAAGATTTTAAATTTGGAAGTAACTTACGTTTTACCAGTAACTTTTACCCTTTTTCACTCATATGACCTAATTGTTGATGCCATAAATGAGTAAATTCATTTACTTTTTTAGACACCACCACTACTTCAATTATTTCAGTACTCCCTTGTACTTGTAAAGGTTCCCAATATTTGTAGCCTTAATTACTACCATAATGCCCTTGGACACTTTCAATGATCCACATTGACATGTAAATTTGTAACCTCCACAATCCAAAACTCCCAAGGAAATTAAATTCCTTTAAATTTCTGGTACATGTCTTACTTCTGTCAGTGTCCTCACAATACAATCAAATATTTTAATCTTAATGCTCCCAATCCCAACAGTCTTACAAGAAACATTATTTTCCATAAGAACAACACCATGAACAATAGTTTGGTAAGAAGAAAACCAACTTCTATGTGGACACATGTGATGTGAAGCACTAGAATCTAATAACCATTCCTCTCATGATATTGTGAAATATTACAAATAGATACTACTTCATCAACTATACTTGAACTTGTTTCAAACTTATTTGCTTCCTTTTTGGAGTCATCATTGTCTTCTTTCCTCTTCCAAAAATCTTTCTTGAGAAGCCCATTTTTGTTGCAATAGTGCTGTCCAAACCCACGACCTGTAGCAGGTCGCAGTCTACATGTCTGTGTTCTCTTGTTGCATGGTTCTTTTTGTTGTAGATTGGGCCTTAGTGAGCGGTTACTAGTGTGGTGAGGGGTGTAATAGCATAAGGGGGGGTTTTCTTTTTATCTTTCATTTCTTCCGTGTCTGTTTGGTGTTTGATGCTAGTGCTGGGTGTGGGGTTTGAGGAGATCGAACAGGGTCTCCGTTTGCCTTTTTCTTTTTGTTCATGGCCTCAGGTGAGGCATTTAGCATCAATAATAATATGGACTTTCGAGCCTCCTTGCGTACGAGCTCTCCATCTTCGTCCAAGCGTGGTGTTGAGAATAAGTTTTTATTTAATGATGTGGGGAATGATGGGTTGGCTCCGGTTGGGAGCCCTCGAATCCCGAATATCAATGGGTGTTTGGAGCAGTGCTCTGATAGGCCTAATTTGGTGATTCAACTAGAATCAATTGCTGAGGATGCTGAATACTTCACAAATCATGCTTTGATATATAAATTCATGGAGATGTGGGTCTCACTCTTGTTCTTGGACTAGTGGGTTAGAAGGACTGGGAACCCCGAAGGAGAAATAGAGGTGATGTTGCTGGCTAACAACTTTTTTATGGTTGTATTTAATTGCATGGCAGATTGACATAGGGTTTTTTAAGGAGGATCATATTTTCATAATCAAATTGGTTTGTTTCTGAAGCCTAAGCACACTGGCTTTATACCAACATTTTACTTTACCCTTTTTGCCTTTTGACTTACATCTTGATGTACTACTTGAATATTCCCCCTTTTCTATGGATCAACCTCTAGCCACCATTCCTTCTAGAGTGGAGGTTTCTATATTAGATTTCCACTGCACCTTGTAAGATAACAAAGGTCCCACAATAGAATCAAATTCAAGGGTGTTAGTTGTGCTAAAGGTAATGGAAGTGACTGAGTGATTCCAAGATTCAGACAATGAACACAATAATGCAACTGTCTTGTCTTCATCTTTGATTTTTACACCCATACTATTTAATTGGCATATAAGAGTATTGAAAACATTTAAATGATCAACAATTTTTATACCTTCCTTCATTCGCAAACTATATAGCTACCTCTTCAAGTAGATTCAATTTGTCAAGGGTTTTGTCATGTAAAGACTCTCCATTCTACTCCATAAGTCTATTGTTGTTTCCCCTCTAATAATATTAAAAATAACATCATCTGCCAAACACAACCAAATTGTGATGAGAGCTCTTGTATTCCTAGTCCTCATCAGTCATATTCACAGGTTTCTTTGTCTTTCCTATGAATGCCTTGTGCAATCCTTGTTGCACTAACAGATCACGCATCTTGAGCTTCCACAACTCAAAGTTATTCTTCCCATTAAATTTATCCACCTCGAACCTTGCATTCAAAACCTTTGCCATTTGATGTTGCAAAAGAAACATCAAATCCTAACACAACCGCTACAAAATAAAATTGCTGATACCACTTGTTGAGATTCCTTCAGATCTAAAGAATAAACTTAAAAATCTAGAAACACATAATATTAAACCACATGTTAGTTGCAAAGAAAATAGAGACAATAACAGAATAATGAATAAACATAATAAATGATCACACATCAATAACACAAGGATTTACATGGTAAAACTCTAGAAATATGCCAGATCAACATCCATGGGGCAAAGCATATGTATTCTTATTGTTCAGAAGAAAAATTTACAATCTTCACGCAGCTACAATTACAATAACTTGCCTTTCGAAAGGGTACAAAGATATAAAATATCTTCAACATAGTTGTCTTCACCAAATTTAGAAGAAAGTAGTTTTTTTTCTTTCTTTAGTAAAAAACTAGATTTAGAACAAAAGATTTTTGTTTTCTTTTAAAGATAAGATTTCTTTCTTGCTTGTTTTATTTTCTTTATCTTGTTTTCACAAATCCAACATACATTTATATATGCAAATCTATAAAGTGTTTTGGTTCAATTGAGTAAGTCACATGATTGAAACTTTTTAAATAGAGAGCACATGTGAGGCACCACTAAGGAGACTATTCCCTTTTAATGAACTCGTGCCCATAAGTGCCATCATCACGTTTCACTAGACTAGCTCAATGTTACAGGAGCTTGTTGCTTTTTCTTCCCTATTCAGGTTGAATCACTCCTAGAAGTGGAAGGATTTCTCCATCCTCCATAATTCCAAAACCTCCACACTTGGACTATACAGGATATCAACATTACTATCAGTGTAGGTTTTTTATTCCTTATTATAAGGTTTTTTTTATTCCTTATTATAAGGTTTTTCCTACACATTTATTTAAACTTGCCTAGGTTAATAAAGCATGTCTTATTATGTGAGTGGTTGCGAGGTGTCACCTTCCTACATGTGAGCATCCATTAGCTATCTTGGGAAGATACTTTGCTATCTTTAGTTCGATAGATGGTTGCTCCTCATTGGTTGGTGTTACCACCTCCTCCCTCTCTCTGGTCTATATAAGCATGCTACCTAGCTTATAATTTAATTCGATATTGGAGATAGTTATCTAATGCTATTTTGCCATTCGAGCATTTCACATCAATCTCATGGTATTGTTGTTATTATTTTTTGCATTTACAGTTTATGTTTCTAACTCTTTCAATTGATTGTGGGTTATAATCTGTTTTACAGATTTTAACATGGTATCAAAGCGCAGGTCATCGGTTCGAGTCCGTCGAGCCCTCAACCCTTCGTCTGCATAAGCTTGGCTTATCGATGTGGTACATAGTGGGTACAAATCCCACATGGTACGTGGTTGTATTTGTCTCCAACATGTCAGGGGGTGTTGGCGTAGTGACTATATGGACAATGAGATCCCTCTCCACCACAAGTGCGTGCTTTTGGTGTGACGGCAAAAGTCTATAAAAAACCTACACTAACACCCCCCTTAAGCATAGCTTAGGTGGGTAAAGAGATGGGTCCCAGCAAATCAAGCCTGATGAGGTACCCATGTATAATGAATTCCCCCCCAAAAGAGAAGTAGCCCCCCCACAAAAGAGAGTACACCCCCCTGAATAGAGAGAGAAAGAAGTAGCTAAAAAGCCCCCTAAAAGGAGGACACCTACCGCACCCCAAGCAAAGCTGACAAATGAATGAACTTGCTCTCAATGAAGGGTTTGGTGAAGATGTCAGCTGTCTAATCTAATGTCGAACAATACTGAAGATCAAGAACCTACTCATGAATCATCTCCTAAATGTAGTGCATGTGAATCTCAATGTGTTTGGTCTGTTGATGATGGACCGGATTGCGAGAGATCTGAATAGCACTCTGGTTGTCACAAAAGATGACCATAGGCTTCCTGAAGGAAATACCAAACTCAGTGAGAATGTGTTGAAGCCAAATGGCTTCAGTAGCAGCATTAACTTCTCCTCAATACTCAGCCTCTGTAGATGAAAGAGCAATAGCTAATTGCTTCTTGCTCGACCAAGAAATTAGACCAGAACCAAGAGAGAAGCAATACCCTGAAGTAGACTTGCGATCCTGAGAATCACCTGCCCAATCTGAATCTGTGTATCCCACCAATTCAATATCCATGCCTACTGCATAATGAATCCCATAACTGTGAGTGCCCTGTACATAGTGAAGAATCTGCTTAGCTGCTTTCCAATGTAGCTCATGTGGCTCCTGCATGAACCCGGAGACCAGGCCCATGGCATATGAAATACCAGGCCTCATGTGAGTCAAGTATATGAGAATCACAACCAATTGGCGATACAAGGTAGCATCTACCAAAGGTGAAGAACAAGAAGCCTCAAGTTTGACTTCTGATAGAAAGGGAGTTGGCGTAGGCTTACAGTCAGCCATGCAAAATCTAGAGAGCATATCAAGAGCAGACTTGGGCTGAGAAAGAAAGATACAAGCTGAAGATTGTGTAATCTCAATGCCTAAGAAATAGTGAAGAAGACCCAAGTCAGACATTAGAAAATGATCATGAAGGGTAGTTTTCACTGCCTTGATGGTGGATGAGGAACTCCCTGTAATCAGCAAGTCATCAACATAGAGAACAAGGAAAGTGAGAGTATCATCCTGCTGCAAAATGTAGACATTCGGATCAGAATGGCACTGAGTGAACCCAACTGATAGAAGAGAGGAGTCCATCTTGGCATACCAGGCTCGAGGGGCCTATTTAAGGTCATAGAGAGACTTCCGAAGTTGGCAGACAAGTGAAGGATCCTGGACGAACCCCTGTGGCTGCTCCATATATATCTCCTCTTGAAGGTCACTGTGAAGAAAAGCACTCTTCACATCCATTTGATGAACTTCCCAGCGATGGGTTGCAGCAATGGCAAGGACAAGTTGGATTCAATTCATCTTGGCAACTGGCGCAAAAGTCTCAGAGTAGTCAATCCCAGGAACTTGGGAGAATCCTTTTGTGACTAAGTGAGCCTTATGTTTATTGACCAACCCATCTGCAGCAAATTTTGTTCGATAGACCCACTTCCATCGAACAAGTTTTCTTCCCTTAGGAAGTGGGACTAAATCCCATGTATGGTTCCTTTCAAAGGAACTGAAGTCTTGCTACATAGCAGCATCCCACTCGGGGACACCAGAAGCTTCCCTAAAGGACTGTGGATTAGAAGCTAAAGCAAAGAAGAGATGAGGAGCCTGCTTGAACTGTGACCATGTTCTTCTCGTATCTAAAGGATCACCAACCCAGTCACCTGCTGACTCCAAAGTCTGATGAGCCCAAAGAGGCCCAGTGGCAGGAGAATCTAGAGGAGAATCAACATCCTCTAAATGATGACTAAGAGAGGAGGAAGATGAACCCTCATCATCGCCATCTAAAGTGGAGGAAGAAGACTCCTCAGGAGGATTAAGGGCCTCAGAAGAACTATCATCATGAAGTCACAGTGTCTCTATAGGAATGAAAGATGGAGAAGTGGTAGAAGAAGTATCCTCCTCAAACTGAACACTCCTCTCAATAAAGAGCTCATGTGTGGTAGGGTGGAGTAGCCTATAGCCTTTGACACCATCTGGATATCCAACAAATATGCAAGGCCTACTCTGCGGATCCATAGCCTTGCATTTCTCTGTTGGAATGTGTGCCAATGTAGGAGACCCAAATACTCGAAAGTGCTTGACTGTGGGTTTCCAACCAGTCCAAGCTTGAAAAGGAGTTACCCCCTTCACAGCTCGGTGAGGAACCCGGTTCTGGATATAACACCCACAGTTGATGGCCTCTGCCCAATACTGAGGTGCTAATGATTTGGAGTGAATCATGCAATTGGCCATTTCCTTCAATGACCGATTCTTTCATTCTACAACTCTATTTTGTTGTGGATTGTAGGGAACTGTGTGCTGAAGATCAATGCCCTCTGAGGCACAAAGCTGCTCAAACCTTTGGTTGACATATTCCCCGCCATTATCGGTGCGCAGAATCTTGACAACCTTCCCAGATTGTTTCTCTACAAAAGCTTTAAAGTCTTGAAAAGACTCAAAGACTTCAAACTTTTATTTGAGAAAGTATACAGAGGTGTATCGGGAAAGATCATCAATGAAGGTCAATACATATCTAGCTCTACTGAATGAAGGATGTTGAAATGGACTAGCCAAATCACTATGTACTAACTCCAAGAGCTATGTGGCTCTCTGTGCTTTGCCTTTGTCAAATTTTCTTCAGGATGCTTGCCAAGAATGCAACCTTGACAAACTCCATCAGATAATCAAATAGAAGGCAACACTGTAACCATGTCATGTTGACTGAGTTGCTCGAAGTAGCGATAGTTCAAGTGGCCAAACTGTTGATGCCACAAATGACCCACCTCATCTGAGTGAGTGAGCAATGCAAGTGAAGGAGAATCAGGAACAAAATGAGAAAAGTGATAGAGCTGAGAATGGTTATCAACTTTTCCTACAGCAATTGTAGACCCACTGTGTAGATCACTGATAACCACTGAGTCAAGTGTAAATTCAACCCTCTTGCCAGAACCTGTATGGGTGATCTGGTAGACAGATAGGAGATTAGTTGACAAAGAAGGCACACAAAGAACATCATGGAATGTCCCATCACCAACGTCAACAGACGCTCTCCCAAGAACTTCCTCTGGTGTATCATTACCCATAAGAATATCAGGCACAGAACATGACTCCAATGATGAGAAACTTTCCTTTGTTTTGGCTATGTGGTGAGAAGCACCTAAGTCAATTACCCAACTATCTAGTAGTGTAGCAACTGCAACAAGGGCCTTGCCCTTCCCATTACTATTTTTTGTGTCATTTGAAGATTGTGAAGAATCTTCCTTAGCTGAATCTGGCACTTTGATATTATTCTTCTCAAGAAGATAAGTGAGATGAGCTATTTGCTTTTTCAAACACTTATGCTCATCGTGACCAGATTTCTTACAAAAGGCACACTTTGTCTTCTCCTTTTTAGACATGTTGTCTTTGGAGGAAGACTCGAGAGCTACATTGTTTGCAGCTTGTTTTGGACCTTGTTTCTTCTCTCCTTGATCCTTTTGTTTCTTATTTTGCTTTCCATTTCCTTTCTAATCTTTAGTGCCCTGATTTGCAGCCAAGGCATGAGACTTAGAAGGCTTAATAGTGCCCATGTGAACTAATTTATCCTATTCTTTAGTGAGTTCAGTAGCAAATTCATCTAAAGAAGGCATTTTGTAGGTAGTCCCAAGAGCACTTTTGGTGGCATAAAATGTAGAAACAAACACTGAGTAGTTAGGACCAAGCTTAGAAAGAATGCTTAAGATCAATTGTGGATCTTTCTTTTCAATCCCACATTGCTTCAATTGTAATCTAATAGCCTTTAGCTTTGTGAAGAAGTCTTGTATTGTATCAAAATTATATGGATTTAACCCTATTAGCTCATTCTCCAATTGATGTCCCCTTAATTCATCTTGTTTACCAAAGAGATTTTCTAAAGTAGTCCATACATCAATTAGTGTTGTAGTAGATTCAACATGAAAAATAAGATCAGGAGATACAAACATGCATAGAGTTCCAAAAGCTTCATCTAACCTATTATGAAATTTAGGCCTTTCTACAATTAAGGTCGGTTCAGTTTCTAGACCCATTGTTACTCTATATAGTCCTAACTTCTTAAGTTGGATAGTCATCTTGGACTTCCACTCATAGTAGTTGTAGGGTGTTAGAACAGGCACTGTTAATTGATCCATCTTAATGCAAAATTAGATTATTGTTGTTGTTGTTGTTGTTGTGAGGAAATAAAAGATGCAAGAATACACAAGACACCCCCCCCTTTTTCACTCAATCAAAGAACCCCCCCAAGAAAATTTGATTTGGCACTTTATATTTAGTGCATTTACAATTTCCACTAGCAAGAAATACTGAGTGGACTTGATCTCAATGCTATTACAGATCCTCAAAAAGAGCATATGTTGAAAATAATACTTAGGGCTAATACCTAGTAAAATAAATAGCACCACTGCAAACTACACGAAAAAACATCCACTTTCAAGAAAAGAATTGCCTCGATCTGAGGTTTTATCCAAAAGTTATGCCTCTTCGGAGTTCCAAAAATGAGGACTACGTAGTGTCTCAACTGAGAATCTGTAATTTCTAAAACACCTCTACACTAAAATCAAAAAATGACTACACTAATGCATACAGCACAAAGAAAATAGCCAAGATAAAAAAAATTCGTGAGAAACGGAGTCCATATGAGCAAGAATGGAGCATTTGAAAACTGCATTCAAATCTGCAACTGCCAACGGAGATGGGGTTTGCTGTATCTTTTCAATTTCATTTCTGCAAAATATATAGTCTACATGCAAAAAATAAAAGGTACCCAGATGGTTTCTCTGCGTTGTGAACAAAACCTAGAAGGTGTTTTTCTTGTAGATGTACAGAAGATGTAGATCTAGTGTAAATCAGACACCTTTAGCAACAAAAAATACCCCAGCAACCAAAAAATGACATGTAAAGGTAGAATCAGCTACCTAAGACAAGAAAAGGCATGCTACAACCTGCAATACTAATTAAAACACCAAATATGCAAGCCATTTGATAGATTCAAGCAAATCAAGATTTACCGGATCTTCATAAATCCTTTCTGATTCTCTGGATCGTTCAAAAAATGCAAGAGAAGAGCATACGGGATTTTGCAAGTTCTCTACAAAGAATCTAACCTTACAAAACTTGCTCTCATACCATGTTAAAATCCGTAAAACAGATTATAACCCAAAATCAATTGAAAGAGTTAGAAACATAAATTATAAATGCAAAAAACAATAACAACGATACCATGAGATTGATGTGAAATGCTCGAATGGAAAAATAGCATCAGATAACTATCTCCAATATCGAATGAAAGTACAAGCTAGGTAGCATGCTTATATAGACTAGAGAGAGGGAGGAGGTGGCAACATTGACCAATGAGGAGCAACCAGCTATCTTGGGAAGATACTTTGCTATCTTTAGTCCGATAGATGGTTGCTCCTCATTGATCGGTGTTGCCACCTCCTCCCTCTCTTCGGTCTATATAAGCATGCTACCTAGCTTGTCCTTTCATTTGATATTGGAGATAGTTATCTGATGCTATTTTGCCATTTGAGCATTTCACATCAATCTCATGGTATCGTTGTTATTGTTTTTTGCATTTACAGTTTATGTTTCTAACTCTTTCAATTGATTATGGATTATAATCTGTTTTATGGATTTTAACAATTACTACCCTTGATAAAACCCTGTATAGCAGCCACATCCTTGATAAGAGCCTCCTACTATAATTCAATACCCCTTATAGTATCCATTGAGGCTAGTCCCTTGAATTCATAGCCAATAGTAAGGAGAGGGGAGATTGACCGAAGAAGCATTATGAATAGCTTCAACCAAATGAAAATGATATTTATCATAGACATAGTGTTTCCCAAGAGCTTTGGTTAATTCCTTGTCCCCCATTATGATACATACATTGCCTTACATATATAGGTGAGGCATAGGAGGTAGGAAGGTTGAATACAATGACTGACTAACCCCTCAAAGGTACAACACTGTCTTGCTCAAGTGACATGTGTTTGAGCAAGTGGAAAGTTTTCATGCATTAGGTGTCTCAAATGTATGAGGACACATGTCTTCACCACAGGAGGCGAGACTAATTCTAAATAGCTTAATTGAACGTAAACTAAGTGTGAATAGGTTGATTCTAGTAAAGGTGTTATCCTAACTAGTAACATAATGACCTTATTTACACTAACACTCTCTTAAGTGCAACCTAGGGAGAAATAATACAAAGATGATGAGTCCCAATAAGTAGGCCATGTAAGGTACCCATGGACAAATGAATTTCTCAAAAGTGAAGAAAAGGAGAAAACCCAATCGAAAATAAAAACTCCTATGCAAAATAGAAATGATACAGATAGAATTGTACAAATGATGAAGAACAAAATAAGGCGGACTCAACATGACTCCCCCCCTCAAGAACTACTAATATCATGAAAGTACATGAAATGTTCCCCTCAATGTAGAGAAAAGATGAGAAGGTCAATGCGACCTCCCTAGAAAATGTAAGGGAATAAACTCCATGCGAAGAAATAATTCCTCCCAAAAGTGATATGAGAAGACAAACCATGCAACCTCCCCTCAAAATACCTCTTGTAATGCTGAGAAAAACTTGAGAGTGAATGCTAAACATGATCAATGAAAACTCAACCACATTTCTCCCCTTGGGAAGAAAAAGAACCACAAAAGTGTTCAAGTGATCTTCCTATTCCTGACAGGAACATGCAAGAAGAAGAAGAAGTATGAAGGTCTCTAATTTCTGTACATGACCCAAAGATGGAGATGATGCCCATAATATCTTCATGGAATGCTCAATTATCTCCAAGCTAATGCTGATGTGTGACAAATGCTGATAAAACAAATCAAGTACCATTAAAGATTCAAGAACAAGGACCACAAAGACCATAGATGTATGTTGATAATTAGATTGATGAGAATCTAATACTTCTACAAAGGATGTCAAAAACATTGATGTACAGTATCATTTTGTTAGAGATATGGTTGAGAATGGTAGGGCTAAGCTAGTTAAGGTAGAGACATTGATAAATGTTGTAGATTCACTAACTAAGCCTATGTGTACAAAGAAGTTCATATGGTGTTCAGAGTCTATGGGCCTCTCAGCTCTTAGAAATTAAAATCATGGTGTTGATACTCTCTTTGCTCTTGCAAGGTGTTCAACAAGTGGGAGGATGTTAGGAATGGTGTCTCAAGCTTGCAACTACAAAAAGTTTCTATTCTTCCCAATTTTGGTCTTTTTGAATACCCTTTATCTTGAAGAATGGTTTAAAACTTTAAAAGTTTTCAAAATGGGACAAAAATGGTAGCACTTACTATTTTTAGTAACTCTACATTTGAACACAAATCAACCCAGAATGTTCCCAAAAGGTACATAACTACAAAGTAAATATCTTAGGTGAGTTTCGACTCAAGATCATACCTGGATTGCAAGATATTAAAGTTTCCATTTTTGAAACTCTTGGAAAAGTTTCAAACTTAGGTTTGAGGCACTTAGAGGTCCCTAAATGCCTCAAAAGTTGTGATAACTAATGAATTCAGTTGTATCTTGATATATCTCTTCACGATCTTTTCAATGCATCAAACAAGTTGTCAATCAGACACTTGGATAAAAAGTTATGGCCTTTAGAAGTTGGACCTCATGTTTTGAAGCTATTATCCTGATCCTGAACAAGTTCAAAATCCTCAAAGCAACATTGGATGCTTCATAGGTATCTGTAGATCAAGTAGCAAAAGATAGCCAAGGTGAAAAGGTGCATAGGGGTGAACAAATGAACCTAGATGCCAAAGAAGAAGAGGGAAAAGAAACCTCAACATAATATTTTATTGTCTTATTTTCATAAACTTTTGAAAGACTTTATGTTATTTTATGCTTTATTGGACATGGCTTATCCTATTATTATTAAAAGAAGTATTATTGTAATTTAATGTTCGTTGCAAAGACAGTTATACAGAAAAGTTAGTTCCTATCACTTTTACTATATAATGAATAAGTGAAAGTGATATCAAATATTTTGGTGAAATTTTTTTTTCATGGTCCTAGATCATCAATATTTTGTTAGTTCTAATTTTTAAAGGAAAAGGGGGGAATTTTATATGAAGACTGTAATATTTCTAAGAGAAGAGTATTGTGCTTTCTCTTTAACTCATCAATACAAGATAGAGTTGATATTGGGTCATCATCTTTTGTGTTTCCTATTTATCCTTCTTACATTGAATATTTAGATCTTGATTACTGAGGTTTATAGTTCTTTTGTATGGGATGTTGATAACCTACCTCTAATATCTACATTATCATCTACGTGTCTTCATTCTTAAGTCTAAATCTGATGCAAAGGTGGTATTCTGATAAGTTTAGATTCATTTTACTAGATTTATTCCATTCTTATGTTTGGATATCACTTGGTAACTTCATAGTTGTAAGCCGTATTTCATTTTCTTTGAGTGCATTGGGCATTGAGAGTTTTATTACACTTATATATTTGTGAAAATTCACCTTTCCCTCTTTTAGGTAAAAAGCATACCCCTAAGCTATTCATTTTATCATATGAAGGGAGCTACCCCTTCTTCAAAAGCAGAGAAAAATTATGAACCTCCATTTGTATTTTGTTCAACTATTAGTACATTTGTCACCTTATAGTTTGGAAAATATCTATAAAAATAGTTAGGTGACAAAATCTGTTTACTAACAATAGCTTATTACATTGTTGTAAAATTGATAGGACAATACCATTTATCAAAATTTTAAGGAATTATAAAATATAACCACCCTCTATTTGAACATTCATTTCTTGTAGTAAGAGGAAATGTCTAGATTTGATTTTTCATAAACATATAAATTTTCTTGGTATTTTCTTCTTGCAAGAATAGAGGAAATCATTACACATTCATGTAACTTCCTAGAATACTGCTTCTCTATCATTCTCTAGTATTTATAGGTTTTTAAATATTTCTCATGCCTTGGGACTTGGATCTAGTTAAGCTTGTCTGCATGGTCCAACAATGTTCAATTATGCCTCACTAAATATTTAGCACCTAATACATGGATTTCCCAATCAACATTTGCCACATAAGAATCTTATCCACACTTCAATAAACATACTTACAATATTCTTGCTAATCATCTTGAACCCAATGAGTACTAGTGCAATTGCATCTACATCCTCTAGTGAGACACTCAAATCATGAAGAGGCTTATAAAATAAACACCCTCTCTAGACTTGTAGCACATCAAAGAATGATAAAAAGGGGTTTGAACTACATACTAGTTCATACCCTGGAATAGAGATCACTGAACACACAAATATTTGAAATAATAATTCATCCAAATCCAACAAACAACTTTAGAATATTTTATATATAGTTTATTACATTGTCATAAAATTGATAGGAAATTACCATTTATCAAAATTTTAAGGCATTAGAAAATATATTCACCCTCTAATTGAACATTTATTTCTTGTAGGAAGGAGAAATGACTAGATTTGATTTTTCATAAACATATAAATTTTATTGGTATTTTCTTCTTGCAAGAATATTTTCTATAAATTTTATGGGTATTTATGTATGAATCTTCCTAGAATATGGCTTCTTTGACATTCTCTAGTATTTATAGGGTTTTAGATATTTCCCATGCCTTGAGACTTGGCTCTAGTTAAGCTTGTATACATGGGACAATGTTCAATTATATCTCGCTAAATATTTAGCACCTAATACATGGATTACCCACTCAACATTTGTCACATCAAAGTCTTATCCACACTTCAACCAACATACTTACAATGATCTTCCTAATCATCTTGATCCCAGTCGGCACTAGTGCAATTGAATCTACATCCTCTAGTGAGAAAGATGTCTATATCATTAATTTTTTTGGTCACAATATTTTAAAATCCATGATAAGCAACCTATAAAATAGTACACACCAGAATAAAGCATTCATATTTGCTTCCACTAAATTTGTGCATTGGACCCACTAGACCACTACCAATTAGATACATGTGGTACACTAGCATTTGTTAGGCAATTGGCATATATAAAATCCTAAAAAAGTTAGAAGTAGACTAAAAATCTGTATGTCAACCACTTGTACCTTGAAGCACCATGTGAATAATCATGGACAAAACACACAAGTTAGTCTTGAATAACTAACATCATTGATTTGTAAATAATTTTTCAATTGTAATGCAGAGGAAAGTCTAGGTCTAAAGTTTTTGAACATGAACATACAAGGAATATATACATGAGCTATTGATATATGGAAATCTTGGGCCTACTATGCATATGCATTTCAAATTTTAAATCAATTATAATCTAGAAACATCCATCAATGATATTTGATATAGTAGTCCAAGTTAGTTAGCTCAAAGGGAATGAAATGGATTTAACTAGATCTAATCCTCCATCAAATTATAACATGTAAAGAACCAAAGTCTACTAGCATGAAGCCCCATAGTCGTTATACTTGACTATTATAGATTTCAAATCATGAGTGAGATGCATTTAACATGGATTTTATGGTTTGTCAAGAAAATGGCAATGAACTCTAAATGTAAGAGACATTTTGGAATATTATGTATATAAAACTTTGGTTTGAGTGATATAAACACTTTTAAATTTCAAATAATTTCTAAGCTAGAAAACACAAAGCACAAAGAGACAAGTGTCCCTATCTTTACATCTTTTAGTCTTTGAAACTAGCTATAGGATTTTATATTTCACTTAGCTATAGTTGATAAGGATACTTATGTTTACAAAGCATGAGCTCCATTGGAATTTAAACTGAATTTTCAAGTCCACAAGACAAACACTAGAGTCGTTGAATGTAATTAAATACTTGGTGTCTTGGATACCCAAACATCAAACTCTCCAAGATATATATGTGAGGGTATAAATAAAACTTGAGATTGAATGAACCATAGGCATATATTTAAAACTAAGAAATAAGACATAAGTCTAATAAAATATGACACTTAGTATTCAAGAAATAACACATAGGAGGTAATTAAGACAGAAATTCAGAACTAGAACATGGAGCTCAGATAGGGGTTGCATTAAGGCAAATGAGCACAAAGAGTTTATCACAAAGGTGACCACTCAATTTATATTGAATTAAATAGAGAATAGGGGAAATCAAGAAGATTAGGAAATTACACTTTTGGGACACTACCAACACCCTCATCATCAACATGCTCTACATGCACCATGTTATTATCAAGAAAATCATGTACCTTTTTTTTGAATTTCATGCAATTCTCTATATGATGTCCACTAAGTATATGATAATTATAAAATCCGTTCTCTTTATAGATCAATAGGAGGAAGAGTATTGATATTAGCATGACTCAAACCTTGAAGTACATTGTCTAATGGATCCCTTAATTTCAAAAATTTAATGAAATTTTGAGACTTTAAAGTAATAAAATTAGAAGTGTTCGTCACGCAGTGGGTACTTGTTTTATTCTATTTATCATCAATAGTGATTTCATATATTTTTTTACTTTGAAACATGAAGGATACAGAGGTATAAATTCCACATGAGAAGACATATATTTCAATATATTAGAAGCCAAAATTTTCAATTTCACATTTTTAACATGAGAAGATAAATTAATAAAAACAAAATTAGTATTGAAATACACAATATCCTTGATGGGTGACAACTATTGGAAATGGAAGAGCATATAGAATGTTGCAGAGAACTAAATAATGGTTGCATAATACTAATACTCAATAATATTAAATTATTAAATTCAAGATAATATTACATTCATTCCAAGATGGCTTTTATAAAGCCTTTCAAATATAACTTCTGGAACTACCATCTTACAGGAATACAACTAATTGTTTAACTACTTGATAATAAACTACAAGTCACTATGGTGAATTTATTAATGTAAACCTTAATATTCCAACACAACTCCCCCCTTAAGGTTTACATTACACAAATAGAGCATATAACAAAACATGATGGTTACACGAAATAGATACACATTCTTGAGAAGATTTTTCTTTGAACAAACAAATCCTTCTTAGGTGGAACTCCATCAAGCTACCTCGTAACCCTCAGAAGGGTGTAGTTCCTGAGTTGAATTCCTAAGTTCTTGGATTACCATCTCCCTAAACTCCTGAATCACAGATCCATTGAATTATTGAACAACAATCCATATTGAGCTACATCCACAGTGCTCCATTAAGTTGTCTCATGACCCTTAGAAGGGTATAATTCCCTAGATCCACAAATTCTTTAACTGTCTAGAAAATAATCAATATTGAGTTCACTAAATCCCTTCATGTCTTCAAAATAAAACTTCACAATATATGTATTCTTTAATTTTGTCAGTATAAATATAACACATAAGAAAACAAAAACATATGCTTATCATACAAGACACCATCTTTGAGTGAGAGGATGACTCGAGATGATAAAAAATCCTCCATCCTCTGGTGCCTCTAGCCTCCAATTTGACCCTATTACACTTTATCCATTTAATAATGCATGTGATTCTTTGGAGGCCCTGTCATGTGTAACAAAGATGTCTCTGAAATCCCAAGCATAAGGTGGCATGATAAAAAAATCATTTTAAGGTGGACTATACCCATTTAATATTTCTCTGTAAAAGACTAAAACATATTTAACTAAAAATTGATCTTACAAATCATCTCTATCATAACTCATAAAAAATGACCATAATATCAATATCCATATTTCATCTCTCCAACAGTGTCGTACACTCTCACTAAAGATAATCTTGATATTTCTTGAATAAAACAACTTATGACTCCAAAAGATAAATAAAACTCCTTATATCTCCCTTTAACATGAGTAAAAGCAAGAAGTTGGATCCACATATAGGGGAAGCGTTGGGCAAAAAAAATCCTGACAAGAATGGGTGCTCGAGCCTAGAATGGGTATCTGTTTTGTTTTATAGAATGGGTACCCATTTTGCTTTATAGAATAGGTACCCATTTTGTTTTTTATTTCTTTTAGAAATGGGTACCCATTTTATTTTTTTGTTTTTTTATAATGGGTACCCGTTTTATTTTTTATTATTTTTAGAATGGGTATCCATTTTAAAACGGGTACCTTTTTTAAAAAATTTGAATTTCACACCCACATTTTTGGTTTGGTTTTAGGCTCAACAAAGGCATGGTTAGTCAACCTCTAGCCTTGGACTTGCAAGTACAAGTCTATGTTCAGAGCAAGAGGAAAGACTTACTTTACCTATATGGCTGATGACATTTTTTTCTGTATATTTTTACAAAATTAAAATGAGTTATAGATGAGGATATGTAGTTTTCAAATATGTAATTATTAATTTTTTATTCGACTTATTTTTTTCTATTTATTAATTAATTTATGAGCAAACTCGTCCAAAAACTTGAAATGACAGGTGTTTGCATTTTTTTAATAACTTTTAATTTTTAAATTTTTTTTCAAAAAAATTATGTCATCAATCTACACATTATTCTTTACACAATGAAAAAAAAAATCATTTTATGATTAGTTTTGTTCAAATTATGTTGGTCATACACGGGGGGTTTTCAAAAATAGCAATTAGGGCCAATAAAAAATTAATAAAAAAAATATTTGGAAAATAATTATAAAAAAGTATCCTTATCAAACTTCACTATAATACACATCTTTCCCCAAAAAGATTTAGAAAAATACTTTTATTTAAGTCAATTTATGTTGGTCGTACACGTGCATGGTATGGTCCTAAAAAAGTGACTTTTAAAAGTGGTTTTTGTTCAAGCCTGTGAAAAAATAATTTGCTTTATCTGGGTATTAGAATAAATTACATATTTCAAAACTAGATTCAAAATAATAGATTTCATATTACAAGACTTTCTTAAGATTTTATGTTTAAGTGCTTCAAATTTTGACTCCAATTGGGAGAAATTTTAATTTTTCAGGGAAAATACTTCCACTTTTTAGCCAAAAAGTGGACCCAATTTCTTGCACTGACCCACATTTTTTTTGTTAGAACACAAGTCATATAACCCATTAAAATGATATACACTACTAAAAATATACCCTTATGCCAATGTAAATAGTAATGCAAATAGTTGAAATAAAAATGAACAAGATAAAATAATCCTTACTCCAAATCTTGAAGGTTTAGTGGAAACTTCTACTTTTGCACCTTTTGTCTTCTATGGATGAAATTTTTATGTTTCATAAAAGTGGGATGGTCCCTCACCACCTATTATCCCCTGCGAACTAGTCAAATACTACTAGGTGTGATGCCCTAAATAGATACTCTATACAAAATGCTTTTGAACAGCTCTCAAATTGAATAAAGTCAAGCCCTTTGTTGGATGGCTCTTAAATTACATAAAAGAGCTCCACATAGACTACTCAAGAATGAGGAATAGATGAATGGGTCAATGCTACACTCAATCACAAGACCTAGATTTTGATGACTGTATATTTAAACTAAAATTTGCATTTATATCTTCATCCTTGCACAATAAATAGTGATGTCTCAAGACAAATTTTTTGCACTTAAGAATAATAAATTCCTACATGCTTATTCTTCTATAGGTTTGCACACAAAGTTCAGTCCACTTTTGGACCAAAAAGTGGAAGTGGTTTTCCTGAAAATCAAAGTTTGTCATTGTTGGACTAAATGTTTGAAGCACTTACACATAGAATCTTAAAAAAGTATAGTAATATGAAATTTAGGATTTTGAGTCTGTTTTTCAAATATGTAATTTATTCAAATACCCAGATGATACAAAATTAATATTGTATAATCTTGTACAAAAACCACTTTTTAAAAGTCATTTATTTAGGACCATACCATGCATGTGTCTGACAAGTATAATTTGGCCTAAATAAAAGTATTTTTCTAATTTCATCTAGGAAAGATGTGTATTATACTGAATATTGATGAGGATATTTTTTACAATTTTTTCCCAAATAATTATTTTATTAATTTTTTATTGGCCCAAATTGCTATTTCTAAAAACCCCTCATGTCCAGCAACCATAATTTGAGCTAAACTAATCATTTTTTAATTTTTTCTCATTGTGTAAAGAATTCTGTATACATTGATGGCATATAATTTGTTTTAAAAGAAACTTAAAAATTAAAATTTATTAAAAAAATATGAACACAAAGCATTTCAAGTTTATGGACTAGTTTCCTCATATATTAATTAAAAAATAGAAAAACAAATCCAATCATAAAAAATTACATATGTGAATCTATAATGGGTTTTAATTTTATTAAACAAATTCTAAAAAAAAGCTCATCGGCCATATTGCCAATGTCATTTTTTTCTCTTGCTATTGACACGACCATGTACTTGCAGGTCTAAGGCTAAGGGTCAGGATACCATTCCTTTCCTAAGACTAAAAGAAAACTTAAAATGTAAGCTGACATTTCAAAAAAAAATCAACGGGATCCCACTTTAAAATGGGTACCTATTTAAAAAACAAGTGGGAGACCAATTTTTAAAAATAAATTCTTTTGAGAAATGGGCCCCATTTCTAAATGTGGTCCCATTTAAGCTCGAGACCCTGATATGTAATGGGACCCTATTTATAAATGGGGTCCTATTTTGGCTCGAGACCCTGATCCTAAATGGGATCCCATTTTTTATAAATGATATCTCATTCCTATCAGGATTTTTTTCTCGACGCTTCCCCTATATGTGGACCCAACTTCTTGTACACACCCCTATGCCATTCTCCTATGCAACCCTTATGCCACTACTAGTCCTTTGCGCCTTTCTTTATATCACCTTAGGGATTCTTCACAGGGTCAAAATGATAACACTATAGGAATCTATAGAAATAACTTCATAGTGAAAGTGTATCTTCACACCTTTATTATTAGTTTGGTTCTTCCCACATGCAACATTGGTGATCTTCTCATTCCCAACAGATTATTGAATATCACTCTAATACCATGTTTGAAATGACAGAGCATATAGAATGATGTAGAAAACTAAATTATGGTTGTATAATAATAATACTGAATGATAATATATTATTGAATAATTCAAGATAGTATTACATTCTTTCCAAGAGGGTTTTTATAAATCCCTTCAAATATAACTTCTCAAACTACCATCTTATGGGAATACAACTAACTGTTTAACTTCTTGATAATAAACTACAAGTCACTATGATGACTTTATTAATGTAAACCTTAATATTCCAACAACAACAATCCCTATACATAAATACAATTTAACTTAATCAATAGGAAATTCAATCTTCATCTTATCATATAAAGGGAAAAATATTACAACCTAATTGTCGCATTAGGCCTTGTTGCACACTTAAAAAATATGAGATTGTAGTCTTCATGCCCATATTGATGTATAAGTTGTGGAAACCAAGAACATCCATGGAAGATTGCAAACACTGACATGAGTCATGAGAGATGAACAATCACACAATCCTAGCTATCAAAGAGACAAGAAATATGCAAAGCAAAACTAGATGATATATTAGCTTCCAAGAGGTAGTACATATAGGGCAAAATGAATTGGATTAATGAATTACATGTGAGAACTTGCTTTTAAATTTGCAAGTTAGAAAACCCTAATATGACTTAAGAATAACCTAAGAATAGGTTCACAACCTTATCATTCACACTCTGATACCATGTGGAATCCAAGAACATTCGTGGAAGATTGCAAACAATGACATGAGACATGAGACATGAACAATCGCACACTCAATGCTATCAAAGACACAAGAAATATGCAAAGAAAAACTGGATGATCTATTAGCTTCCCAGAGGTAGTACATATAGGGAAAAATCGACTAAGAATAGTCTAGCCAATAATAGAAAAATCTTACTAAGAATAGTGGTGCTCCAAGAATAGGAAAAGAAACCACTTAACTTAGACAAAGCTAATCTAGGCACACCAAGAATAGAACATGGCTAAACATAGATGAATGTGCACACCTAAGTAAGCTTAATATACACTAACATAAGTGACAAATAAAATCTTTTCTCAAATCAACAAAATAATCAATAGACCCATAAGGTAGAGAATAGAGCCATTCTATAGTATAGTACCTTAATATAAATGGAAACAAGTTGGCCAACAACTTATGTTTGTACACATAATCTAATCATCTATCTTGGAAATATACCAAGTGTGTGTTTAGATAACCCTTTCCATTATACACATCAAAGCATAGTTCAAAAAATCAAAGTATTGATGGATAAATCACTATCTCAAAAGGAAGAGGGGTGTGTTATACTAGAACACAAACATATGTACCATATCTACTACTCATTGTATTAGCATTATACCCTACTTTTTTAATCTTATTACTATAGTTTATCAAAGATGGGAGCATGAAGAGTGGTGGTGTCGACATGAAAAATAATGGTAGGAAAAAAGGAGAAGATGAATGAGAGATAGATATTGCACTAAAGGATAGTAGTTAGTGGTAGAAATTCTAGGATGGCGAGAGCAAGGTGTGACACTAAAATTGATGGAATTACTAGCATAACTTGAAGGTGTAGCATTAGTTGGATAATTGGAAGGGATGACAGTAGAGTACGATAAGATGAAGTAATGACACTAGAAATATGAATGTGGTAACTAGATTAAATATTAATAGGGTGATTCCTAGGAATGACAATAAAGGAAGAGAAATGAGGATGAAGTATCACACTAGTAAGGATTGGCATGCAAGACATAAAAACTAATGGAGGTGATAATAGATAAAAAAAAGTGGGATGGAGGAGGAATATGTACCATGCAAAGAGATTCAAGATCCAGCCTTAGAACTAATACCTTGAAGAATCTTTAAACCAAAGGTCTTATCAATGAATACCTTATGAAGAGCATTGATCAATTATGATAGAGAAGCACCACTAGCTAGGGTGCAAATATCTTAAGAAGGTAATTGTGCAAGGAAAGTAAACTCAGACCTATCTATTTGATCCAAGTGTGTCTCTTGATAAGAAATTATCCTCATTATGATTCTTGTTAGACTATTATAACAAAAAATATCTCATCAATACTTAAATTTTGCGCTAGTGTAGAATGGATGCAATGACTTCTTGTCAAATAGAAAATATGATGATAGTGAGACATTTGCATATAGTTAAAATGCAAACCTAAAAAATGATAAAATGTGATTAAACAAGGGTGAGTGTATTGCTATAAATCTAAAAAATTAGAAAGTTTCATATCTAAAATAAATAAATAAGATAAAAATTCAACCATAAGACAAGGACCAAATGTGGTGTGAGATTAGATGTGTTCATCAAAATCAAAAAAGAAAAAAAAACTTTTGAGATAATTTCTAGCATAAATATTGAATCAAGAATGATAGTTCATTAAACTATAAAATATAATGAAGTGGGACTAATAATGGTACTTAAATGAATGCTCACATACCAATAATAAAATAATACTACTTAAATAACTAATTGAGGTGGCACTAATTGATTTTCTAATTTGTTAGAGCCTTAGGAGATGCTTAAATATTGCCTCTATATTAGTAAGATTTCAATATTTTACTATAGTTCACTTTTGTTCCCATAGATATGGACTCTACATGAGGAAGTGATTAGCACAAAAAATAGTACTAGGAACATCCTTCCATTAACGTTAGGATCTTGTAATAAAAAAGGGGTAGTCTTGATAAACATTATCTAGGACCTTTCTAGGATATGTTTTTTTTCATTGGTAAATCCCCTATTGTTGATTCAATAGGTCATTAAAGGGTGGAAACATAAAGGTGTGTTCCATTTGTAGGCTACATATTAATTTGACAATTTATGCAATATTGTATGTCCTAATCTTCAGACACAAGAAAAATTAGATTAAATTCATCATAGATGACATTCTTGACATGTATATGTATGGTCCTTTAATATTTTAGTTGGTACCATTTTCCCTCCATGCCACATGGGAGGATTTCATTAGAGACAAACTAGTCATTTAGGTGAAATTTTCATGATCAAGGAAAGACTCATGATAAGAAACTTTGCAAGAATGTAGCCCTCAAAGTAAGATTTCTAAAAAATATAGATTTTAATACATCTATTTTATATTATATTTATTTTCTATTTTCTATCAAAATAAATTTATTACAAAAATCGAATACCTCTATTTGACATAGTTGGAATAATAGTGAACAATGAAAGAGAAATATAATAGAAATATTTATATTGATGTCCTTTGAAGAAAAAAATAATAATTAATTTAGATATATACAAAAAAAATGTGTTACAAGAAAGTATGTGTTGATAAATAATTCTTGTCTTAAAAATTAATAATTAATAAAATAGCCAACAAAAAAATACAAACAAAAAAAATGTACCTTAGATATCAATGGTTATAATATTTATTTAAACAATTTTGAATGGACTTTATTTCTATCTCAAGTTATGTGTTATGAGAGAATATTACTAATAAAAAATACTATAGTGTAAGGAACACTTTATGAACAAATATTTAAAATATGATATAAATTGTTTTCAAATTTTGATTTAAAAAAAAATTACAATTTGTATAGGAAATATCATAAATCATTAGTTTAAAAAATTTTGAAATTCTTTATGGTTTTCTTTCTATAATTAACAAAAAAATTAAATTAAATTAAAAATGTTGGTTTGTGCGGCCCACATAGGTAAAATGGTGACACATGTCTTTATACTATCACCTAAAAAAGAATGATGTCAATAAGAAAACATTTAGTGATGCCGAATGTAACGCCCGCCTTGAACACCTTAAAGAAATACACATTTATGCTATATGAAATAGGAATTTTTTTTTTTTAAAATGTTTAAGATAACAAGTAATGTTAACATAACTAGTTACGACATATTCTCTAAGGATTCAAGGCTGCATTACTTTACAAACCAACTAACATAATTTAACATACATCAGTAACTGATCTGAATCCAATGCACAATTAAATAACTTATTCATATTCATTACATGTCATCAAGTAATACAATCTACATAATTAAATACATAACTGAAATGCTTTCCTTACTCATAAGTACATCATTACATTGCCATTTTCAGACTACATCAGAATCACATACATTATGAATGATCTATTACACAAATCTGGTACAAGATTATACACATACATCTTCATCAACTAGTACAAGTACAATTGTCTAAAAACTGGGATAAATCTTTTCTGCACATGAACTTGACAAAGAATAACCAATGGATAAGGAAGCTCTTCCACCCGACCATTTGGAACCCTAAGGTCCACCCCCCAAGCTAGGAGTTAACATGAGGTCCCAAACATTGACAGTCAGGTAGACAAAGACTAACATGAACAAAGGATGACCAAACGCTAATTCAACACATGGCAATAACATAAACAACACAACACAACTTCCAGAGGCAACACATGACATATGTGGAGAGACCAAACAAGGAATGCTAGGTTGTAGTAGGGAGAGTGTCATCGCACGGTCCTAGCATGGGCTATCCTGACAGCCTCTTTCTAGGTGCCGGCCCCCATCTATGGTTATCCTGACAGCCTCTCACTAGGCACCGGCCCCATAGGGTGACACATGCGGAATCGACCTTCCTTTCATGAGGACAAGGAAGTCAATCATGCCGACCAGGGCTTCTCTACCCATCCTTAGTCTAAACAAGCACTACAGGCCATAGGAGAGGAATCCATTAATCTTGTTTAATGTGAAATCTACCTTTAACCCCCTAGTTCATTTTAGGTTATCACTTGATTAATCTACTTTCAACGGGTTATCCTGACTGCGACTTTGGGCGCCGGCCCCACGTTGAAAGCCACTCTCCTTCCTAACACCTAGTAAACCTTAACCATCATACAAGGCATTATAGCAATACACATACATGTTCACTGCAAGGCATAAACCCTCTTGCATTACAAATAGAATCAAAACACCAATTGTTATCCATTGCCTATAGCATTACAACACTTTACTCTTTTATAGATTCTAGGTCTCTCCATATGACAATTACGAGAACACGGATACAAAATAGGCACAAGTGGTTAAATATCTCATCCAGAGAATATTACCTCCACGAAATACATTACCAACTTAGACAATACTTCATTCATAATATATTTTACTTCATACTTAATTAGAACCACATGTTCGTTATAACATCATAATACTAGTACACCTATCCACATGTTACAAGTACTCAAAATACGACATACTAAGCCTCTAGGACTAGAGCTTGACCACTTACAATTCATGCTGTTATGACCAATGTGCCAATACACATCAAGTCAACTTAACTCATACAATACAATCTAGATCAGCCGATTTTCTTTATTTTATTCTTTTAGAAAAATCAAATGGTTTAACCAAATAAATTTCAACAATTTAATCTAAATGTATCACTCAACTTAATTATAATATTTGACTCACTTTTGCCTAAAATGATAATCTAATACAAGATATATATAAAACAAATTGTCTTATCATATGATTTAACCACTCCAACAATGGATTTACAATAATAATAACATTATTATTAAGTTTGGGCATTTGACTATCAACTTTTCAGTTTGAATTAATAATAATAATAATACCATTAATAATAATAATAATACCATTAATAATAATATTACTATTATTATTTTACCATGGATTATTGAACAACATATATTTTTCATCCCCTAATCAGTTCTAAAGTTAACGTTATATTTATGACAATACTAATGAAGTTTTCTAAAGTAACTGAGAGAGACATTCTATTGTCTAATTTTTTTTTTTCTTTTCTTTGTATGCCCTATCATAAGTTTATACAGGGTACCTTAATACTATATTTTTATTTTTATTTTTATTTTTGGTAGTGGATGAGATGTAAAAATTGTTATTGGCTGTTTAACCATTGAAGTAGATGATATTTAAATAAACTAATAACTGAGTTACTCTGCCAGCAGCTCTTGCAACATTAATAACATTAGACTGTATTCTCTTTTCCGTCAAGATAGAATAACCACTTAGGAAAAGCTATGATAACTAATAATGACAAATCAAATTTGATTGATGTAGGTTAAAGAACTTTTGGTGCCATTCTAGCGTAGCCAAGAGGGTGCATCAAGGTTATGGACTCGTTTTACATTAATTTTCACCATTTACTAGCACTTTCCTTCATCTCCCAAATGCTCCCCTAACTGCTATAGCAATTTCACACTTGCCAATCGCTGTTACAGTGACTATACCTACAAATTATCACTGCTGCAGTGACAGTACCCTAGCCAAATCACTGAAGCAAGGACCATACTTGCAAATTATCAGCCGCTGATCATGATAAATACATGATCGGTCCTCCTTGGCTGCACTGACCTGCCAGAGGAAGCGTTAAACTTATCTTTGAAATACATGTTAAGTCTGCGCCGGTGTGAGGATTGTTTAAAGAAGATGTTGAATTAAAAAGAAGGTGCGTCCAATTTAGTTTGAGCGCCCTTAATAAGACAGACATCTCTACAATTTAATGATTGCAGGTTATACATACTGTGAATATGAATACCACACAACAGATTTTCAAACAAGGATTGTTAATAATATAATCACCATATGGGATCCTAGGTTTTGTCATTTCAAGCACACCGTAGTTATCTCTCAATTATGGGACTGCATACCTGTAAGTTATGATTAATAGAGGGTGGTGACTTGTTAGACTATGATGAGGTTATGATAATGGTGAGGCATTGGAGTGTCTTATCATTTGACCAAGACTAATACGCAGAAATCCTATGGACAACAGGCTAACAGACAAGCCTAACTTTTGTATTTTGTTCGTACTACATATAATTTGTCTCATGTCTTGCATATACAGCATTCGCCTATATCATTGACTTTTAAATTAATAAATTTGATGCTATTTTCTTTTAAGAAGAAAAAAAAACGTTGAACTACAATAATACATGCGATCTGCTTGAAGAACCCTTCCAGATGTGTGCCAAGGTTAAAACAGCAATCTATAAGAATGGAATGATTGCAGGATGACGCAATAATGGATTTGTGTTACAAAGACTTTTTAAAACAAAACTTCCTTAAGGCGATCTATGGATCTGTGGTTATCAACTACTGATGGCTTGTTTATTGGATCTCAGTCAACTGCCCAGATCGTGATGCAAATCGCACTATAGAGTTGGCACCAATAGTTTAATGATCATAGTCATTTACTTGCATTCAGTTCACGATCTAAATCTGTTAAAGGTAAAGCAATCTTTGGTTTCCTTTCAAATCACACTATTCCTTTGGGTATGCTGCGGCAGTCAATGTGTATTCTGCTTGAAAGATGGCATTCCAAGATTCTACAACATTGAATCACAAGTAATTATGTGCAGCAAAACCACAAGGTTAACTCAGGAGACCACTAGATTTGCATAAGAACTAACTCCCACTGTATTGCCTAAAGCACTACGAATTCACATAGTAAATTCGCTTGGTATAAGGTTGTAGTGTAGAGTAGGAGTCTATTGTTTGATGTGGACATGTTTCGTGGCTGAGAGAGGAAAATAATTACAGAAGAATACTCTATTGTATGTGCATATGGAAACTAGATAAATGGAGAACCCCATTCGATTGCTATGAATAGTTAGAAGGTTACAGTGCGGAGTTGGAGTCTGATAGAATAGTTTAATGGCTGAGAGATGGATTGAAAATTGCAGAAGAATATACTATTGTATATGCGACAGGGTTATAACACAATGGCAATCTGAGGTGCCCTAAAAAAAACTATATCATTAAATCTCTATTAAGATCTGTGCTGGTTTAATGAACATGACCTCAAGAGAATTGTAAACAAAACACACCCAATGCCATGCCAAAGTCTGCCATAGACCCAAAGATCCACACATAATTCTGTCCTTTGGAGATAACAGAAGGATCTAGCAATGGAGTGGGGGAAAACAACTAAACAACGAATCCTCTGAACAGAAATTTAATCCAAACAAACCATTTGGAATTAAATAAACAACCAACAACTACATTTGCAGATTCAGAATAAGATTCAGAGATTAGGCATTCAATGGAACCTAGATACAATGTCGAATCGACAAGTCTGTTTCAATTGCTGCAGTTCCAAGCTTCTTTTCCAGCCTTCTTCTCTCTTCTTTCACCTGCAATCCCCCCCTTTGCCTCTACAAACTTCCCTTTTATAAAACAATCCCTTCCATATTCGAAGGAACTCAGCACGCGATCCCATGCATCTACATTCTCAAAATATTTTCTTTTAATTATTTTAATGATCCCAACAGGTTGATTTTTATTAAAATTATGATTTTTTATTAATATAAATATGTGATTCCAACTATTTTATTCTTTTTTATGAACAACCAACTATATTTTTATTAATAGAATTTTAACATTACATCTCTCTATAAATTTACAACTTAATTATTATTTATTTTATCAATTAAATTGTAAATCACGAATTACAACATGACTTGCAACTATTTTATTTATTTAAATATTCATTATAATTAGTATTATATTAAACAATACAAAATTTCTTACAATTTTTATTTAACAACTATACTTCTAATAAAATAATAATTTATTTACAACAATTATTAACAACTATCAACATTTACAATTATTATATTTTCTGTATAATAATTCTATCTAATGCACAGCTTCACCTTACACACTTAGACACCTTCTGACCTAGTTAGACTCCAAGGTGCAATATTACCTGTCTGCAAGTCATGATCGAATGACAGACAATAACCATAAGGGTAAACTGACAACTAGACAACACTGACAAGGGACCCCACGTTAACTCCAAACAACTAATCCATTGGCGAAGGCACGCTCAGACCTGGTAGATCAGGTGGAGTCGGTGCCTAGTACCTGCATCCTGTAGTAACGCACGGTTAAACATAACAATATCTATATCCACGTGCAGTCCTATAGTGAATGGAAATCGCAGTGGGGTAGGGTACTTGAGTGTGAGTAATACGACACTGTTCCATTCACGTTGATGTATAAACATGTAACTAGATCAAACAAGATTTCTGATTACTAGTCAACAACATAAAACGATCAACTATCTTACAATCAAATAACCTCATAGCATCTATAACATCTAGTTCATTTATCAAATTCTAAAGCATAAAATAACATAATCCAACATCAACAACTGTTATCATAACGATTAGCTCCATAATGAATTAACAAAATAACAAGGAATCCATCATCAAACAATCTAAGATACTGTCATAATGTCTGATACTTCTAAGCAAACATCAATCTAACAGACAACAAGTTGAGGGGCACTACACCGAAGATGTTGTTGTAAGTCAATTAGGCAACATTAGAAGCTCTAGATTACTATTTACATGATAATGCAACTTAAAATAAGATCTCTTTGATGATAAATAATTAATTAGGGTTTGTCCTTAAATATAATAGCCTAGCACACAAGTTAACAAATTCCATGTTCATGTTCGCTCATAATCACTAGTTTAAAGGAGTTGGCTAGGTGCACATTTTCAATTTAAATTCAGAAGTTCAAGGATTGAGTTTATGTGCCTACAAAATTGACCTAGATCAATTCTACACCCATAGATTTGAGTTGGGATATTGGATTGATGAAACAAAGTATTAGGATTGGTCATTGGAGATATATGTAATTGTAAACTAATTAGGTTCATATTGTTTTCTAGAATTTTCTCTAAAATGTGTCACTTTTACGCTAGTCATTATACATAAACAACTAGATAAAAAATAGACTATAAACAAAAAGGAAAATTGTAAGATATGCAATTTTTATCATTCTAATTAATAACAAAATTTAAAAGATTCTAGTATAAAATGTACATAACAAATTCACTCTTACTTTAGATGATATTGTGAATTTTAAATATATTAATATTTAAAGAAACAATTTTGTAGGCAAGAGCTTTACATGAGAATTTAATGTTTGCCAAAATTATATATTTCAAAATTATATGTTTAACTTTATTGGCCATATGTATAAAGTGTTAGAGGTGGAAAAATGCACAAACACAAATATAGAACACAATTGTTCAAATATCCCGAGTGCTATAGTACTCAATAAATTTTATTGATCATTTTATTGATGATCATACTAATTGTTACATGATGCTTCAATATATAAAGGTGTTTTCAATTACATAAAATCCTCTAGAAACGAGCCTGGATATGGAATGCATTTACACCTAGGGAGCGGTTACAAAAACTATCATATTAATACATTATGGTGGGGAGAAATTAATATTCCAATACATCGTCTTAAACCACACTATAGGTGCTTAGGACTTGTACCTTGGCTAGCTCTTACACCAGTTTGTTAGAGGTGGAAAAATGCACAAACACAAATATAAGACACAATTGCTCAGATATCTGAGTGCTACTGCACTCAATAACTTTTATTGATCATTTTATTGATGATCATACTATCTATTACATGATGCCTCAATATATAGAGGTCTTTTCAGTTACATAAAATCTTCTAGAAATGAGCTTCCATATAAAATGCATTTACATCTAGAGAGTAGTTACAAAAACTGTCATATTAATACATTATGGTGGGGAGAAATTAATATTCCAACATAAAGTTAAAATTTATATTAAATTGAGCTTCCATTAAAATAAAGAAAAATTTAAAAAATAGAAGATACAAAAGATTATAGTTCAATTGGTTGAATACTTTTGTGAGGGTGATACATTCCTTGATTATACATCCCATCAAGATTTAAATCCTCCAAATCATGTTTCCATGTCAAATTCCGAAAAAGATGTGTGTTTGACAGAAGACCCTCCATCGTCCGATCGAAATCTTTGTAGTGACTTGTCTCCGAGATCTTCAAATCAGTTCTGCCGATCTATGCCGAATTTGTATGTATCTCGTTGTATTTGGTGGGATGGCGACATTAACTTTGTAGCAAAAGACGAGGAGATTTATTTATTTATTTTTGGTCTCGAATATATCGTGTGAAATCTAGCCTTTTCCTCTCTGACTCCTTTATTACCTCTTTGTAAAGTACTCTTTTCAATTCCTGGAGTGAAAATTTAAAGCCAATTTGCAGCAAATAGAGAGAAGATGAGTGTATCTAACAATGGAATTCCTCCTCTATCCATATCGGATTATTCATTCAACTCCTTACACTGCGAGTCAGATGGTACTGAGCGTGACCAATATCTGGCCATGGCCATGGCCGGGGAGGAACTCATCAGCCATAATTTATTTCAAATCTTTCCTTTCGAGGACGAGCTCATAAACAATTACAGGATATCTGGGCAGTCGAAGGAACCGTCTGAAGCAGAGAACTCCCAGACTGTAGATGGTATTTCCGTGCCCGGAGCACAATTTTCTAATGCGGTGCTGCCAAATAAGGATATCCTGTCGTCTGAGCAAATCCCGAATTTCGAAGGAGCTGAGCCCGTAGAAATATGTGCTAATGATGGCCTCGATCACGAGGCTCTTCATGGAGAAAAAGAGAAGGGGATGGAATTGGTTAAAATTCTGTTAGCCTCTGGACGAATGATAGGTAACAGGAAATATGATCACGCTGCTTGGCTGGTGAGCAAATGCAAGAATTTATCTAGTCAGATGGGGAATCCCACAGAGAGGCTCGCCTATTATTTCTCCAGCGCCCTACAGGATAGAATCCAACGCGAGACTCTCAGCATGTTAAACAACGCAGCTAAACCAATCCTAGATTTTACGTCCAATATTGACAGTGAAATTGACAAAAATGAATTTTCTACTCTCGATGCGTACTGTTGTATTCTGCCCTACGTCAAAGTGCTGCAGTTCACGTCTGTGCAGGCAATCATAGACGTCGTGGGAAATGCAAGGAAAATTCACGTAATTGATCTCGGGATGCGAAATGGGTCGCAATGGACAATATTAATGGAGTATCTTGCACACAGATCTTTTTCTTCTTCTTTCCCTGCGCTTGAGCTTCTCACGATTACAGCTGTTGGGATGAATGGCGAGGAGCTTAGAAAAAGCGGAAAAAGACTTCATGAGCTCGCTAAATCTTTAGCGATTCCGTTATCGTACAACGTGGTGGAGGTCCTAAACATAGAGGAGATTAAGGAAGCTTTGTTCACCGTTAAATCTGGTGAGGCGTTGGCTGTGTATGCTCCAGTTATTCTGAGAAGTTTGTTATACGACCCGGTCCTTCTGGACAATCTCTTAAGTGTTATCAAGAAACTGAGGCCTCGGATAATGGTGACTGTCGAAGTAGAAGCACAGCATAATTCTCCATCTTTTGCGAACAGATTCAGCGAGGTGCTTTTCTATAACATCGCGTATTTTGATCTGTTGGATGTTACCTTACCAGACAGAAATGATATTATGAGAGTGAAGTATGAAGATTTCTTTAATGCAAGTCAGATAAGGAATATGATAGTCTATGAGGGGAAGGAGAGGACTGTTAGGCATGTTAGAACTGATGTGTGGAGGTGTTTCTTCAAACAAGCAGGGTTCAAGGAAAAGAGATTCAGCTTTCAAGCTATGTATCAGGGTAGATTGTTATTAGCAGAAAATGGTTTCGGAGAATATTATACTCTGGAGCTCAATGGACATGCCATAATTGTAAGGTGGAGAGGAACACCATTATTTGCACTCTCGGCATGGAGTGGTATCAAATGAATGTTAATGGTGGTTGCTGAAACAAATGTCTGCATATTGTAAAAATGTTATAATAAAACAGAAAGAGTTTGCTCGCCACCTTTCAAAAAAAAAAAAAGAAGAGAAAGAGTTTGCAGCCCAATTTGCATGGATAACAGTTAGATTGACTGAGTGTTCGGGTTTTCTTTTAGTCATTTTAACTCTAAAAGGACACACTTTCAAATTGACTACACACCAGACCATACTTTTTTTTAAAAATTGTGCTTTTGTTCTCATCATTTTTGTAAGAGAGTTGGGCTTCAATTTATTTGAGCATTTGGCAACAGTGTGTTATAGATAGAGGAATAAATAAATAAATATGTAGCTGCTAATTTATTGCAGAGTTGGGAATAGCAATTTGGGTAATTAAATAATTTTTAAGATTAGATTTGTCAGAATTTATTGATTTAAAAAAAAGTTATGTATTGGTATATACCTTGTGTTAAATCTCTTTCTATTTCTCTTTTATAATTATAGTAAATTGAAAAACACTTTATATATAAATGTTTCGTAAATTATATTCTTTTAAAAGAATGTTAAGATTCTTTAAAAAAATTTCAACTACAAACATGATTAATTAACTAAACAATTTTACTCTTCGAAAAAGATGAACAAGTATACATTAACTTCTTCAAGAGTAATGTAGACAATTTTTTTACTAATGTTAATTTGAGATTTGAGGTTAATTTCACCACATGAAAGCTTCTTAGACTTCTTGGAGAAAGGAAAATATTACTTATACTCCCAATACCATCCTAGGATACTAAATTGACATTACAAGATGTTAATTTGTGAAATTTGAATCTCCTTTGTTTAATATTTAGAGAAAGTAATTTATCTTTTTCCAACTTGTATCTCAAAAACAAAAACCAACAATTAGAGTTTGTGGGATACAAAGTCTTAACAATAATAAGAACATTGTTGACTTTGGATTTCTATTTATTTTTCTTTCTACTTTCTAATTTCTCTTTCATTTGATCTATAGTAATATACTTCTCATTCAAACACATTAAACCTTTGTGACAATAAAAATAGTTGTGAATTTTGGGGAAAGTTATTCCATTGAGCTAAAAAGCTACATTGACTTAGTCATAAGATACTTTTCAATTGAGTCAGTAATTTTCATCTTTTCACATTATAAAAAATGTAGGATTCATGTATTGTATAACACGTGCATCCATTAAATTGTTAACCTTGAGAAGTAATAGTATGTGGTTGTGGTGTTCACCCTTTAGATGATTTTATTTTTGGAATTTTAGCCCAATTATATATGGTTTACATTGGTTATTTGATTTACTCATCCTTAGATGGTTTACTATGTCAATATGTTTCATCCATTTCAAACATCAACCATGTTATATACCTCAACTTGAACATTGCATATGTATGTACCTAATAGTTAAGCTTTGACCCATTTGTAAGTTAGATTAGATTTCTATAAATGAATGTTTAGTTCAAATTTTAACAAGTTTTAATCATTTTCATTTGTGTAACTATTTATTTCATTTTACTTACTAGTCACTCCTAAGGTTATTAAAATTTCTTCTCTAAAGTTATCGGTCCCATGATTTTATGTTTTTTATTTACTTATGATAGCTATGTGCATTTATTTATATTAATAATAAAGAAAAATTTGAAGAGAAATGTAAAAAATGAGTGAAAGAAATGCATTCAACCATATAACATATTTTCAATATCAGTTGTCACATAATTCTAATCCCCCTTCCACCTTATTTCCACTCTCTAAACTGCAATAACTCTTACCATTATAAAAAAAAAAAATTTAAATTATCTTTTTACATTTGGTTGAACTTTACAATAAACCACTTATGCTACTAAAATTAAAATAACAAACCTTAAAAATCATTTGGAAAATATATATACATACATCATCACTCCTTAGGTGAAAAGAAGAGAGATGGATTTAGACTAAACTTGCTCTAATAAGGGGAAACGAAAACCTCTCAGATGTTAGTGATACTGAATATTATATCATCACTGAAAATGACGTTCCAGACAGGCTTAGAGAAAGCAACCTGTCATTATACCGATAATAAATACTCACATACATAAAATGCAACGCATTAAAAAATGCACCATTCATGCCAGCTTTGTGTTCGCAAATTCATATCACAGAGCGGTCAAAAGTATGACGAATATATCATTAGTCGGCACATTCTGCTTAGAAATAAAATGTCTGTTGTTCTTACAATGATATGTCCGTATATGAATCGGTAAATCCGCGAATAATAAATTAAAAGAGTTTGCCCGATTGGACACACAAAGCACCAAGTGCAATCAGCCGGCAAAGTATATGCCTGGCATTTTATGCGAGGCGGGGCCATTGTCACATGCTAGACACGAATTACAGATGGCGGCAATGATTGTGTGAATGGTTTACGAGTCAGAACCATCTGTCATCCATCAGTTAGTCAACACAAGCAGAAGAAACATATAATAAAACCATCATATCTACCGCTAGCAATCTCAACAATTGCCGCATGGTTGTTATTACCGTGTCATGAGCAGATATATAATAACTTGAGCAGATGGAGTTAGCAAATTATGGCATGAGCGGTTTGGCCGTTGCCTAGAGTTAAATTTTCTAAAGGTCTTTGTGAGGGTTGTGCCTTTGGGAAGCATCTTGAAGAAAAATTTGACAAAGCCAAATCATGGAGGGCAAGACAAGTCTTGGAACTTGTTCACAATGATGTTTCAGGGGTTTTTCTCCATCCATCTTTTACAAAGGCCAAGTATGTTTTCATCTTTATAGATGATTTCTCTAAATATACACAGGTTTACTTCATTAGGCAGAAAACTGAAGTCTTCGAGTTCTTTCAAGACTTCAAAGCTCTTTCTGAGAAACAGTCAGGGAAAGTCATCAAGGCTATCTGAACTGATAATGGGGGCGAGTATGTCAACAACCATTTTGAGCAATTTTGCATAGTAGAGGGGATATATTTCCAGCGCACAGTTCCTTATGCTCCCCAACAAAATGGTGTTGCCGAATGTAAGAATAGATCCTTAAAATGATGGCTAATTGTATGATTCACTCTAAGGGCCTAACACCACATTACTGGGTACAAGCAGTCAACTGTGCATGTTATATTCATAACAGAGTTCCTCACAAAGCCTTGAAGGGTAGATGAACACTCCCTTTGAAGCTTGGAAAGGAAGGAAACAAATAGTTTATCATTTCAAGGTTTTCAGATCTCCTACCATGGCACATATACCAAAAGAGCATCAAAAGGTAATGAATCCACAATCCAAACCTTGCATCTTTGTCGATTATCTAGATTATGTGAAAGGTTGTCACCTACTCCACCCAACCAGTCATGAGTTGTTTATTGAGAGAAGTGTTAAGTTTCAAGAAAGTCCTCTTCACTCTATACTTGACATTTCTCAACATATTGTGGACTCACCAGACCTTGATGATTACTTTGATGATTTAGATCATTCACAACAGATTCTTGAGGTAGTATGTTCTTCATCTTTTAGTTATGATAGTGAGGATAGTGATGAGGGTTCATCTTCATCCAATTCTGGATTTCTTTGGAGCTTGATATTTCTGCACTTGACTCACCCACATCTCGGGCTCTACGGTCCCTTCACAGGGTAGATACATGGGTACATGATTCAATAGATGACAGACAAATTTAGTCATATTTTCAAGGTGGGCCACATGCCTTTTTTGCCTCAACGTCTTATCTACAGACATTTCGAGAGGCATCAGGAATACCTGAGTGGGATATTGCTATGGATGAGGAATATGATTCCTTAATCAAAAATCACACTTGGGATTTGACTTCTCTTCCTAAAGAAAGGAAGACAGTTTGATGTAGATGGATATATTGAACTAAGTTTGCAGAAAATGGGTCAGTTCATAGGTACAAAGCGCAATTGGTTGCCAAAGGATTTTCAAAAGTTGCTGACATTGACTATACGGAGACATTTGTGTACCTGTTGCCAAAATGACTTCGATTCAACTCACACTTGTTATAGCCACAACACATGGATGGGTTATGCATCATATGGATGTGAAGAGTGCATTTCTTCATGGAGACCTCGAGGAGAAGATCTACATGGAATAGCCGCTAGGGTTTGTTCAGAATTCATCCTTAGTTTGTAGACTTAGGAAATCTGTCTATGGCCTCAAACAAGCTCCTAGGGCTTACTATCCCAAGACGGATTCCTACTTCCTAGATTCAGGTTTTACTAGATGCCATTCATATCCTAATGTGTATCTATTGTGGTAGGATGATTCACTATTGATATTGATTCTATATGTTGATGATCTTTTGATCACTAGGAGTACTTTATCTATTATTGCAGCAGTAAAGTTAGCTCTTTAGGATACATTTGACATGACTAACTTGGGTTTATTGCACTACTTCCTTGGCATTGATATTTCTCAATCTGATTTAGGGATTGCCCTTGCACAAACTAAGTATACTCTTGATTTACTTGCATGGTTTACTATGACTACCTGCAAACCATCTCTAACTCCCTTTCTATCTAGAGTCAACCTTAAGGATTCATGTACTACATCATTGGTTTATGCTACTTTGTATCAACAACTTGTTGGCAGTATAATCTATCTTATCCATACTAGGTTTGATAATTCATATGCAGTTGGCATGGTTTTGAGATTCATATAGGAACCTCATGAGCTACACTAGAAAGTAGCTAAGAGGATCCTTCACCACCTTTAGGGTACTCTCAAATTCAGGATTCATTACAAAGATGGTTCAGAGGTTCACTTGGTTTGTTTTATAGATTCAAATTGGGTTGGTGATACTAAGAATTGCATGTCTGCTTTAGGTTAGAGATTTTCACTTGCTTCATGTCCTATCAGTTGGTCTAGCAATAAGAATAATAATTCTATTTCTTTATCATCCATAGAGGAAGAGTATAGGGGAACCGTTAATGCAACTCCTGGGGCTATATGGCTTCAAGACATTTTTTCTGAGTTTGGTATTTCATTTTGACAGCCATAGTCATCTATTGTGACAACTAGTGCACCATTCAAATATGTAGGAATTTGGTTCAACATCAACGAACCAAACACATAGATATTAACATGCATTATGTTCGAGAGCTCATTCATGGTTAGATCATCAACATAGATTTTTTTCAGTATTAAGAGCATGTTGCTGACATTTTCACTCAACCATTTACTTAGAGCAAGTTCATTCATCTATGAGCTCTTCTTGGGGTGTTGTCTACATTAGCAGTCACATCATCTTCAGGGGGGATTTCTAGTCTTCTTCACTTTCTTTTCTCTTTTTTGGAGGCTAGTTTTTCCCCATTCGGTTTTCTACCTTTCTCCATTTATGAGAGATTGCATTGTATATGGGTACCTCACCAAGCCTAGTAGTCGGGACCCATTTTTATTATGCCCACCTAAGCTATGCTTAAGGGGGCTATTAGTGTATATATTAATTTTCATACACTATAGGCTTTAATCCTAGTTAGGAATCCATTTTATGCATCCTTGACACATGCATCATTGAGGTGTCAAGGTTGTAAGACAACTTGGTAGAGGTGTTGCAGAGTTGCTAACCAACTATCCACTTCATGCTAGTTTCTTGGGAGAAAAACTCACCACCACTCATACTTGAGGATTCCCATCCTAAACTCACATCTTCCTTCTCTTCACCTATTTGTACTTTCCTATTGGTTGTTATTCATTGCTGACTTTTCATATTATTTTTGTGCTTTGCATTTGATTTTTAGTCTTTTTTTCTGTTTAATTCTATTCCTAATTTTGGAATTCTACAGAAGTTTTTTGTGTGGACAATTCTCTTAAGAAACCATGTACTCCCATGATGAAGTTGAAAACATTCTAAACCTAATTTCCATTCTAAGAAAGGATATGATTACCTAAGGATGTCCAGTCAACCTTATAGACTTTTCTTCACTTGATGAATGTTGAATCCACCTTATTGTTTAGCCTGCTAAATTAGATGTCCTTACTTTCCGTTATGATGGGAAATGGTACAAATTGAAAACCATTGTGATGAACATGGGCCCTTAGGGAATAAAGTTTAAAATATACTTGTCATGAACAATGATAGCCTAAGCATGCAGGAAGATAATAACATGACTAATTTTGTGCATAGAAGTGAACTTGTTCATAGGATATTTGTGCTTCCAATTGAAAATAATATTGGTTGTGACCTTGTGTTACATCCCAAAGCATTGGAAAGTTGCATTAAATAACATGTTGGAGACCCATGGTTATAGATGACCTATTGGCCCATTCAAACACCATCCATATGGACCAATTTGAGGGCATACAATTAGATTTCTCCAACCAAATTGACAATATTTTAATTCAGGATAGTCTCTTCACACCTTCTAAATCTAATGACATTGCTATTTATTACAGTGCTACAAAAATTTCAGTTGATGGTTGTGGTAATGTAGTCATACATGATGGTTTTTCTTATGGTTTACATATGCATGAGGAGAAACAAGGAGCTCTCAAGGAGTAAATAGTTATGGAAAATAGTCCAATTAATCATATGATCATGCCTCTAGATAATAACATCTTAAATTAAGTTGTTTCTCTAAATTTATCCTAGTTTTACATTGTATTTCATTTTTATTATGGTAATCTAAGCCTAAAAGCATGAAAATATGTCAAACACATTAATGATGAGTTGCCCCAACTTTTGATCCTACATGAAGACATCCCCAAAGTTAAACCAATCCAAATCTTGTCTTTATCTTTGAGTTCAAGCATGTTCTTGCCTTCCTTCATACCCAAACAATCCAACTAATCCTACTAAATGCTATGAAGAAGCAATGTAGGGCCCATTTTAAACTTTTACCTCCAAGTACTTTGAGTGTATATTGTGCTACACCAGATATCATATATTGTGTATATGGTTATGAGTAGTCATGTTGTGGCTACCTTGACTCTTAATTTAGTTATATAATTATTAATATAGTCTTATACACATCATTAGGTTGGCCTAGGTGGGATTCATCGTATAAGTACGATATATATAGAAGTTAGAGGTTAGTTTTTATCATCATAATGAATATTGGTTCTTATTAAAGACTACTAGAGGTATCCCCCTAAAAGTTGATTAGGAGGTTCCCCCTTGAAGTGGGATATTATTATCAAGTATTTGTAGCATATTTCCTATTTAATTCTTGTATTGTGCAAGTTAATTCATTACAAGTGGTATTAAAGAACGATCTTGGCACCATGAAGGTAAGAAGCAAGGTTTTTTTAGAGGTCATTTTGGGAACCACATATCTTTCTCATTTTGGAAATTTTACTAATTTTAGGAGGGTTATTCAAGAGTATATTGTAGCTACTTTAATCATTATTTTAGTTCAAACAGAGCATAATTAAGGAAGCTATTACAGAGACAGGGTTTCCACCAATGTCACTCCTAAGGATTTAATTTAGTTAGTTGTTTCCATATTTATAAATAGTTGATCAAGGGCACATTGGTCCATCCATAGTCTTGATTTGGAGGAATTTGGAGTGCTTTTCTATAAGTTATTGAAAATTTAGTGTTTTTCATAAATTCAGCAAATAGGCTACTATTTGAGGAAGTTTTGAAATTTGTTTACTTTTTTGGAAAGCCTATACAATGTAACTAGGGGTTTACATTTTTAAATTGTAGCTTTTGGGTAAAAAAATTAATCATCCAATCAAGGTTGGGTGATTAAAAAAATTACTTGATTAAGCCTCATCATGTTATAAGAGGGAGAAGAAGGAGAAGAAGTCAAGCTGATAACATATTTCCATGCATTGCCAATATTTGGATAAATTCAAAAAGCATTGCTTCCTAAAGGAGGTCTAGATCAATCCATTCACCATCTATTATCCTTCACCTCTTCTATTAAGGCACACCAAAAGATTAGAAAAAGGCACACCAAAAGGTTAGAGAAATGGAAGAACACATTCAACACCATCAAGAGGTAACCTCTTGTCTCAAGGAGGACAAGGTAAAGGGACAAAAATAATGAGAAGGAAAAACAATCAATACAAAATTTTAACACAAGAAGTGCCACCTAAGCTAGATGCAAAGAGAAGACACATCTTGGAGGAAAAAGCTAAATTTCCAAACATGCATGAAGAAGATAAGGTTAAAGACAATCCCAAAGTACCCTATTAAATGTAAATATGTGATGGTCGATGTTACCACATGGAATGATGAAGATGTTTTGCACAAGCATCCATAATTGATCAATGTTAAGGACAAAACTTTTGTAAGGGGGCATGCTATGCCCCTAACCCTATTGTGTGCATATGGTTATGAGTAGTCAATTAGTGGCTACTTTAACTCTTAATTAAGTTATATAATTATTAATATATTATTACATATTTAGTTATGTCAGCTTGGGTGGTATCCATTGCATATGTATGGTATATATAGGAGTTGGAGGTTAGATATTGTCATCATATTTAGTATTGGTTCTTATTGAATACTATTGGAGCTATCCACCTTGAAGTGGATTAGGAGGTTCCCCATCAAAGTGGCATATTATTATCAAGTATTTGTAGCATATTTACTATTATATTCTTCTATTGTGCATGCCATTTTATTACATATAGTTAGGCTTACTTTAGAAATTTTTGTCTTGTATATATTCATTTTTCTTTGTGTCTTTTTTATTTATTTTTATTATGGTCCTAATATTATTCTACCCTATCTATTGCCTTGCAATTTACAATTGATTTATGGAACCTTCCTATTAGAGCATTTCATAATCCTTTTATATGTCCTTTAGGTTTAGAGGAAATTTTTTAATAGAATGAAATCACAACTTAGTCTATGCTAGGTTCATCTAAATTGTACCTCATTTTATCAATTATGCCTGCCTATTCTATTAATCAGAAACACTTAATAGCACATTATACTTTCTAGTTTTTTGAGATAACCTATTATTGCTCTAGTTTATCAAGTTTGATGTTGCCTAATCGATCCCTTCACATGCCAATGGTAGTAACAAACTTAGAGACCAAGATTCTTTTCTTAGGAAATGGGCAAGAAGAAAAAATGAAAAGAAAAGATTGAAAAATAAAAAATGAAAAGAAAATAATAATTAACTAAAAGAGAAGAAAATATGAAAAGCACAATCATTTCTAGGTGACTTAAGTATATCATTAGTGCTATAGACACCTTGCTAGGAGTGGAGCAATGATTTGATGATAGTAAAGTTATCTCCATTGGGGCTATAGAGGCCTAGCATGCGTTTGGATTGATTGCATTGGTTTTCTTATTTTTTCTCTATCATAATGCTAATACCAATTGACTAGGAAAGGAGTAGATAAATCATGCCTACACATGATCTGATAAAGAAAACCTACTACTTTCTTATCTTATGTTAGGTATGATTTAGATACCGTCTTATTTTCCTAGGTCATGATTTTGTTCTATTTAATCCTCTCCCTTTTAACTAGAGATTTTGGATTTTAACCATTTTGGAAGGCTTTCCCCTGAGAATCATGATTCATTTATCCTATTCTCAACATGTCCATAATTTTAATTAAATTAGGGGCCCCTTTATTGTTTATCCTCCTATGCCTTCACTTTGTATATTAGTCTAAAGATGACCTAAGGTGCTTTTAGTGCTTTTTAGTTTACTCTTGTTGCTTATAGGGTCCCTCATTGGTATCCGATCAAAGACTATGTTTAGATCCCTATAGTTATCATATAACATCTTTTCCTTGTCTCTTTTTTGAACTTTGATTATTTCCCTTAGTTTTATTAGTATTTCTCCTTGGAGATGTCAAGTCAAAGATGGTCACCCTAAAAATTTGGGTTGAAAACTCAAAGTTGTTATTTCAAATAATTTGGTGACCTTAGCATAAGGTTACTCTTCAAAAAATGAAAATTTTCAAAGTGAATATTCTCTAAGTTATCCATTTTCCAAAATGCATGATTCCCATGGACTTTAGGATTTCTTATCTTTGGTCTAAATTAATTCCCTTATCTACTTTCTTGCATTCTCTTCCTTCATCCCTCCACTTTCCTTTTTCTCACTTTCCTTCATGCAATCTTTATTTGGAAACTTGTCGGTCCTTCATAGACTTCTACCATTTTGGTTTGATGTCCCTATGCTTCTCGCATTCTTCATTTTAGTTTATAAAATCTCTATTTGTAGACTTTCTATGCCCATAGACACTTTATTCAAAGTGCCATTGTCCTTTGCTTTCGTACATACAACCAATTTTGTAGATTTGTGGACCTAACAAGGATGTCAAAACATCCATTTGCCAAAATGAGTGATTTCGATGGACTTCAGGATTTCTGACCTTTGATCTAAATTATTTCCCTCCTCTACTTTCTTGCATGCTCTTCCTTCTTCCCTCCACTTTCATTTTTCTCACTTTCCATCATCCAATCTTTATTTAGAAACTTGTTGGTCCTTCATAGACTTCTACCATTTTGGTTTGATGTCACTTTGCTTCTTGCATTCCTCAATTTTGTTTATGAAATCTTCATTTGTAGACTTTCTATGCCCATAGGCATTTTATTCAAAGTGCCATTGTCCTTCGCTTCCCCACATACAAGCATTTTTGTAGATTTGTAGACCTAAAAAGGATGTCAAAACATCTTTAATTCACCACATCCTTTCCTTCTCTACATCTTCACAACCTGAACTTCCAATTTTCTTACCCTCTTCTTCTTTGCGAGATTTGCATGGACTTGTGACCTTAGTCTAAAGTCCCTTGCTCTATCGCTTTCCTGTATTCCTATAACAAAATTTGGGGTCATTGAAGAAATAAAAAGTCGCTTGCTGAACCTATGAAACTTGGTGAATTTGACAACATGGAGCTTCTAAGTATGCTTAAATTGGAGATTTAAACTCTACTCTAAGGAGATACAACTAACATAATACACAATTAAAGTGAAGTTTCATATGAATGACAATCAAAATGCACAATATTTCTAGAAAGAAAAACATCTATAATGGATTTGATATAATTGCCTTATCATATACGTTAGTTACAAATTTTTATGTCCTCTTTAATATGAACTTTGCTCATGCATGGAACAAAATTATAAAGGAAGGCAAGGGCTATATTAAGAACCTTAAACTATCGTGAAAACAAGATTAATGCTTACATTAACACAAAACCCCTAAATTGTCCCTCAAAACTAAGGTCTAGAAAGACACGAAGAGTTGACTTGGAAAACCTAAGATATCAAAATGACACCAAAGCTCTCCCATAAGCATCATCATTGATCTATTTTAAAAAAAATGTTTAATCCTTCTTTATTACATACACTATTAAAATTGATTCATGTATATAGCATCCCGTTAAATTTCAGTTCAATAACTTTACCTATTCTTTTGCATGTTAAAGATACCTTGCTACAAAAGTCAAAGCTTTGTAGTCTCAATGGGTATAGAAGGCAGATTTAATGCTTGTTTCAAGGAAAAATATTACATGTCTAGAGATGGAGGTATTCAAAAGACGATTACGTTGTACATGGGTGCATAGTATATTTATTAGTTCCTACCATGGAACTATAGCAGCGATGCAGTTTCTAACTGGTGATTAATTTTTGATAGTTTAGCCAATGAGAGTTTGAGATTTCCTCTTGTGAGTCTCTATTATAATGTTCTAACATTTGAGTCTCTTATAACATTCTAACATTTGAACATGCCCATTTTTTATCTCTTAAAAATGAGAAACTCATTTTCCTATCTTCTGACTGGTTGTATCTATTGCTCTGCAAATTGTCAGGGGAGGTTATGGTTTTTATGAGGCATAATAAGACTAATTTTTCTAACACATTGTCTGACATGTTTAAATTTTAAAATATAAAGTACAATAACATACAAAGGTAACATGCAACAGTGGAGACACGCATTTGAAATGTGGACAAAGACGAGGTTTTTACAGTTTCAATGGTCTAAGGGCTACGTGGGATATGTGCGTCTCAGTATCTTCATCTGCGTTGTACTCCTTGCCTTTCTCTGCATACCCTGTGGGCTACCATTTTGGATTGGCTCTTGTCTAATTGCACACCCCTTGCAGTGGCTCGATTCCAAGGAAGCTGAAAATCATGGCATTAGGGTTCAGAAGCCCCCTAAATGTCAGCCTCAAAATTCAAGTAAGAAGCCTTTAAAAGCTTCCAAGTAGTAGGATTTTCCCCTACATTTTAGAAATTGGGGCCTACATTCTCTGGTTTTTTCCTTTCACCAATTGGTTGGAAGCACGGATATTTTAGCTAGTTCTTTGCCCCAATGTTTTGCTTCAGAGGCACAAGAGAGGCTTAAGCTCTTCCAAGCAGACCTTCTGGAAGAGGGCAGCTTCGACTCTGCAAGGGAGGGTTGTCAAGGAGTTTTTCATGTAGCTGCATGGAACATAGTGGCACACCAACTGGGCTTCAACTTGGATCATTGTTTCAATAAGTGCCCCACCTTATTGCAAAGCCATCGCTCAATAGATGCTTCTAAGGGAATGTAGATCTCTACCAGTACATGAACAAGCTCTCCTATGGGAATATATTGCTTGTTTTATAATGTCGCAACCTTGCAGGCAATATTTAAATTCATTCCGGAGAAAGGGGTTTGGAGTGCATGGACACCATCCCGTACAGAGCATATTTAAAACAAAGGGACTCGCCTTCTATAGCCCTTCTGCTAACATACGTAGAAATTCAGGAATTGGAATCTGAAGTTGGAGTTTCCAAGTCCAGTTATTTTGTTTGGTGTATCAGAGGATAACCAAACCACAACATTGAGATGCTACACATCATGCATCATCATTGTAAAGAAAGATTCATAGTACCTGTGATGCCATCTTTTTTAGAAAGTGTTTTATTACAGAAATACTTCAATGTGGGTAGTGTCTAATAAATGAGTAGATATAGTCTTCAGAAGGCCTCAGAGATAAATTGGTCCATCAGTATATTATATTTGTTCATTGTTGAAGGGTTTGGGTTTCTTGTATCGCACACAACTTTTCTCTTTTTTTGTTCACTTTTATTATTCTACTTATGTTGCTCTCACCAGGTATTATGACCACCTTTTTTGTTCTTCTCATGCATAACATAAATCATTATGATATCAGTGGAGATTGAAATAATTTCTTTTCTATCTTATTTAAAGTTTATATTTGTTTTTATTTTAATTTTTACTAGATTTCTATTTTTGGAACAAGAAACATTTTGTAGGGCATTTGTTTTTTCTTTGCCATTTTCTTTACCCAATAATGTTGCTGAAGCGTAGATCTTTTTGCAGTTATGTGGGTAACATACATGTGAATGTCATAGAAAGTCTCCTGGCAGAGGTTTTTGCCAGTATTGGCCCACTTGAAGGATGCAAGCTCATCAGAAAGGGTAAGGTAGTCTATATTCTACTATTTATTTTTAGTGTTACATGAATTGTTTGTATAATGCATACTACTGACCTGACATAACAGATATTTTGCTGAGTGGTAATGGAGCTTCTATTTTCTGTCACTTGATAAGTTGATTGTTATGGAATAATGGTGAATTGTAACTCAAACTGACATCATACATGCTCGGAGAACAGCTCAACAATTTTAGAAACGTCCAATTCTGGTTTCATGGAATGCATGTGGCCATCTAATAAACTTTGCATAGAAACAAAAATATGCACTCATACTTCGTAAGTGTGTATATGATAATTCACCAATAAAGTCCATGGAGATGGATTCTCAAGGCTTGGAGGTACCCTGGAATTACCTAGTACAAACCATGTTTTCTATTTCAAGTCTTAGATTAACTAGACAGTGAGTATATTCTAGAAAATCTTGCAGATGCTTCCTCATAGAAGGCTGATAAAAATACCTCTTTAAATGCGGCAATGTCTTCATTGTCATCCATGATAAACATATTTTAAATATTCAACCACCAATCCAGGGTAGTCTCATCCATGTGAAACTTGACAGTCAGTGTCTTTTTCCTTCAGTAACAAAGAGTAACCTTATTGTCATTGCATTTGCTTGATTTACTTATATTTAGAATAAATAATTCATTGATATGCTGCATCTTCTAATTATAGCTGTAGCATTTACGTTCTCATACAATATCTTGCATTGAAGCTTAGGATGATAGAAAGCTATGGATGTATTTAAGCACATATTTTTGTCCATGGTGATTATTTGGTCTAGAAGGGCTTGTCAAATAATACTTCTTCAAACATTACTAATGTCATGCAGATTAAACATAACCCATTCCAAAGTTTAACTGGAAGAATTTTCTGAAGAGGTTTCTTTGGATAGTGCAAGGTTTGATCAGATATTCCTGGCATTCAATTTTGATATAGCCTATTAAACA